>JAHTLZ010000195.1:3757890-3778441 GCA_023846285.1 Phrynocephalus versicolor
CACACACACACACACACACACACACACACACACACACACACACACACGTTGGACGACACCCCCCCAGCCGCTCTCACCTAGACCGACCAGTGACGTCTGACTGAGCCCCCGCAACGACGGGAGGCGGCGGAGCCTTTTATTCCCGGGAAACAGGAAGCGCCGTCATCATCACCCTGGGAGCTCCAACCAGAAAGCAGAATGGGGCGTGACGTAACAGGAAGGGGCGGTCACCCACTTCCTCTTTATTCGGGGCCGGCCCCGGGCGCCATGACAGTAGAGGCAAGGCGGCAGGTGTGAAAGCAATCTGAGGACCTCACAGCTGGAGGAGACCCTGTGGGTCATCCAGTCCAGCGACTCTCAGTCAAGGAGCCGCAGCGGGGAATCGAACTCCTAACGTCTGACACTCTACAGGCAGAGACCTTATGCGCTAATTGAATGTACAATGTGGTTGTGCATTGTATACGTTTTGTTTTCTCCTGTAAACCGCCCAGAGTGACTCTGTGTCAGATGGGCGGTATACAAATCAAATACAGTGGTACCTTGTATAAAGGAATCAATTCGTTCCAAATGAAATTCTAAGTAAATTTTCCTTTATAAAAATTTCCCATAGGAATGCATTGAAAACAGAGTACTGTAATCCCTAATCACGGTCATTTTATGTTGTAAGGATTCACCCCATAGGTGATTCTGTTAAGCAAATTTTCCCTCTCTCCTGGATTTTTATGTTGTGCAGATTTTATGCTAAACAAACCGTTTGTTATACGATGGTCCACTGTAAATGAATATTAAATATATAAATAAATACAATAAATCTCTGCAGCAAATTGATGCCAGTTGGTAGCTGTATTTCTTGTCTCATGCCCTTTATGGGACTTGGCATGCAGCAGATAAATACAGCCACTGATTAGTGTCTATTCACACTGAAAATCACAATGCCGTAAATATTTGTATTCTGGTCACTAATTCATATGTGCAGAACAAGGTGAAAAGGAATTGATGGCATATAACAATCAGTTGCATTGGGAGCAAAGCCTTTTTTGTCATGTAGTCTGCTGGTATTTGAACTATGCAGTAGTTCTTGATCAAGATGCTTATTTTCCATAGATGAAGGCAGAGACCACTTTTCCTGGAACATCAGTTTTTGAGGCCTTCTGGGCTTCTTTTAAAGGCTGGGCACCATGAGGTGAGCTGCCTACATGCCCTGAGCAGATATCTTGCCTGATCTCAGAAACTAAGCAGGGTCGGGCCTGGCTGGTTTCCCCTGGCAAGTGGAAACAGAAACAAATCAATCTCCATATGAGAAAAATAGGAAGTCAGTTTTAGTCTAGAACAAAAAAAAATCAGAAAAGGCTGCATAGTCTTCAGAACAATACAAATGCAGGAGCAGATGATACCTTTATTAGGCCTCTAAAAAAATCAAACAGCCTCTCAACTTTTGAGTATAAGCCTCTGGGAGACATGTTTTCTTGTGAACCATTGGCTGCTGTTACATAATTTTGAAATCCGCGCCTTCTG
This sequence comes from Phrynocephalus versicolor, assembly GCA_023846285.1. Taxonomy (NCBI): domain Eukaryota; kingdom Metazoa; phylum Chordata; class Lepidosauria; order Squamata; family Agamidae; genus Phrynocephalus; species Phrynocephalus versicolor. The sequence goes on from JAHTLZ010000195.1 coordinate 3,759,406, forward strand.
TGGTGAAATCTGGCAGAAAGGGTTCATCCATTCCCTCCCTGTGCTAAATGGAATTGTGTTCCTGGTGCCTAGGGGAGAAAGGAGGGAAGCATGAGAAAGGCTGATTAATTAGGAAAAGGTGAGGCCAAGGCCTAATTAACTTAGCTCTCCCCATGGTACCTTAATGGCAAGAACCTGTGAAGAGGGGAGAGTAGGTGAAACAAGTTCCTTTAGAAAATATTACTCTCTGCCAGAATGTTATGTCACTGAGGAAAGTGGTCGGCTCATAGAACATCAAAAGATCCAGGGAGAGGATGATGGGACATACAGAGGAGGCAGACAAAGGAGGACCCAGACTCTTGCCAAGTTCTGCTTGCTTGGCTACCTCTCTTAGGGGAAAGTGGTGGCTCCCTGTTCTTCTCCTGCAGTTTGCACATGTACTGGAACTAGGCTTCAGCCTTAACGTCACTGTACAGTATATAAATATACATTAGATGAATATATGTTAATTAGCTTTATTATTTTGTGGGGAAAATATTATATAACCTACATAACCCCAGTCTTTTAAAGGCTCTTTATAAGCTTTTCCATACTTCCCCCCCTGGATTTACTTGAGCTATCTTCGATACTTTTGGAAAGTTTCGAATTATTTTTGAACCCATGCCTCTTTTTGCAACATACGTAACAGATATAAAATATTTCCAACTGCTTGATCAATCTGGAACAGAAGTGGTTGACAGTACTAAGGAAGGTACCTTGCACCTGAGATTTTAAGTATTTGGGGGGGGGGGTATTCTGCAGTCCTACCTTACAGGACTGGTTTACATAGCCAAGCAAGTAACCTGTTGGCTTTTGGCAACTGCCTTGAACACTACATGGCAAACAGAAGTTTTTCCCAGCCAGTAGTGCTTTGTGCCACACCAGGAAAAACAACAATAGTATGGCTAAGCGATCAGTGATGGTCAGTATTGTGACACCTTCTTTCAATGCAAGGCCTTAACTTGTAAGATTATACTTAAGAACATAAGAAGAGCCATGCTGGATCAGGCCAACGGCCCATCTAGTCCAGCTTCCTGTATCTCTCAGTGGCCCCACCAGATGCGTTTGGGAGCACATGAGACTAGATATTAGATATCTGTCTCCTGATAGCACTCCCCTGCATCCGGCCCTTGAAGTACCCTGGTTTTAAGCCTGGAGATTACACATCTCCACCATGGTTTGTAACCTGTGATGGACGTTTCCTCCAGGAATCTGTCCAAACCCCTTTTGAAGGCATCCAGGCCAGATGCCATCACCACCTCCTGTGGCAGGGAGTTCCATAGACTAACAACGTGCTGGGTGAAAAAATACTTTCTTTTGTCTGTTCTTACTCTCCCAGCCCTCAATTTGAGTGGATGTCCGCTAGTTCTGCTATTTTGTGAGAGGCAGAAGAGCGTCCCTCTATCCACTTTACTCATGCCCTGCATTATTTTGTATGTCTCAATCATATCCCCCCTCAGGCGCCTTTTGTTCCAGACTAAAGAGCCCCAAATGTTTTAGCCTTTCCTCATAAGGGAGGTGCCCCAGCCCAGTAATCATTTTAGTCACTCTCTTTTGCACCTTTTCCAGTTCCACTATCTTTCTTGAGATGCGGTGACCAGAATTGTACACAATACTCCAGGTGCAGCCTGTTGTTTTGTATAATGGCATTATAACATAATACTGATGTTGGTTGTTCTAAAGTAGCTTCTTCCTGTTGTATTAAGAAGATTTGGGTACCTTAAGTATTAGCTGTGTGTTTAACAATGTTATGTTTAACGCTTCCTAACTTATTCCTCCTATGCACATTGCTGTGTGCCATCCTGCTTTCAGTTTGTCTGGCACAAGTGGTCTGATATCATTATGGCTCTTCACAACTTGGGTGCTGCTACTTTAAGTGTATGTTGCACCTAACCTAAACCAATGTAAGTACTGTATTTTAAATTGGTGATCTTTTTCCTGCACTTTTCTCCATTGTTCTTTCAATTAATCAGCGGTCAACAAACATTTAATTTCTTATTGCAAGATTGAAGTAATCAAGCTTTTTGGATTTTATTTGGATCCCCAGTGTGGGAGAATGGATACAGACCAGGACCTAAGAGGACAGGGTTCAAATCCCCACCCAGCCCATGGGAACTCAGTTGTGAGAGTAGAACTGGCAAAACTACTTCTTAAGGATCTGTTACCTAGAAAGCTCTATTTCAGTTGTTGTCAATAGGCTCCAAGTGAAGGGCACATAATACACAAATGTTTAATCATGATTTGTTGTGTGACAGTTATACCCAACAGCATTTTTAGCTATGAGAGATGTTCACGGAATGGCTCAGAATTGATGCTCCCTCCCTGCTCAGTTTTGATGGCCAACTAGGAATTGGCCAACAGCACACCAGCTTTCATTTAACTGTTTATACTTCATCCAAATCTTGGTATGCTGCAGTCACATTTCAGATGTTTTTTTCCTTTTCACATTAGCCCGTTTAAAAACTCACAGTACAGCAATACAGTACCATTATTTCACAGCCAATTTAGTGTTTGATCCATATTAATTAATCTGGACATCTGCTCCAAGTAATTGCTTTTATTTAACAGCTCTTTTTAAAAGTCTTGCAGGACTTAAAAGTGTTTCAGCACATGCCCCATTTTTATTTTGACTCCAAATCCATTTTTGGGGGCTGTTTGCCTTGCACTGATGCCCATTCAAGGAGATACAGGGGTATCTGATTAATGTGGCAGTAAGATATCCTAAATAGCTTTTGATACCCCCTTTCTCATATATATTCTAGGATGGACAACAACTAGGTGCTCTCTAAGTTCTTTCGAGTACAAACACCACCATTCACTCCTAACTCACTGGTCATGCTGTATAGTCATTTTATATGTCATACTTTATGTGTTATAGCTGTTTTTAAATCTGTGTGGAATGTTTTAAATGACTTGAATATAGCAACCATGAAATTTTGTTGTTCCTGCAAGGGGGCAATGACAATAAAGATTCCTATTCCTATAGGACTATTAAGACATGGTGCAAAACAGCACAATCCATTTCATGAGTTTGCACCACTGAACTATGCTGTTTTAATAAAAGGAATGAATGTCAGAATCACATTCTCTTAGCCAAGTGGCTTGACATTTTAGCTTTAAATGTTAAAGATTATTGAACACCCAGGTGGTCAGCTGTGCCCAGACCAATTAATCTGTAAAATCCCTTCCAGCTGGAAGACAACTTCCTCTGAAACACATTAACAAGGTAACTTCAACAGAGAAACATATTAAAGCAGTGGTGTCCAAACTTTGGTCCTCCAGATATTTTGGACAACTTCCAGTCCTTTATCATTGGCAATCTAGGCTTGGAGTTGGCCAAAACGTCTGGAGGACCAAAGTTTGGACACCCTGTATTAAAGTGTTTTGGCCGTCTAAGATCTGTTTTAAAAACATGCTTTACAGATACATGCTGAAAACATATACTGTGCAGTATGTATGATCATTGAAGTCTATCATGTTGAAAACCAATGCAAGTAACTGTACAATCAAACCCATTTTCCCCTCCATTTTTTGTGCAGAGTTGTCCATGTAAAAATAATGAAAGTTCTAACCAAGTGCAAAGCAACTCAAATGTCTTCCAGGTGGGATGGTTCTGGATGACCACAATTCTTGTGGACACTCCCATGTCAGGCAAGGCTGATAGGAATTGTAAACTAAAACATGAAGAAAGCTTCAGGTTACCTGCTTGAGTTACAAGATATGAAAGATGCCTTTCTCCTTTTGCTATTTGCCCAGAGCAGTTAACTTAATCTCTTATGCCTTATAAAGTACCACACACATCAGGGGTGGCATGTCACAATTAAAGCACATTTGAATCTTTTGAGTTGAAGATGTTCTTTTAAAAGTGCCATCATCCTCAAAGATCTTCAGGACAGAAGAACCTACATTTGTAATAGATGCCTTCTTGTTACCTTTTATTTTTTAAAAAAAAACTAAAATAGTAGTATTGCCCACAGACAATCATAATTTTCAACTAGCTGTGTAAATTTATCCATTTACTACAGCCCTCTGCAACTGGTTAGGTGCAATTATATTGGATTGCAACTCTCATCATTCCCCACCAATGCCCTGCCCATGCTTCCATGGATGATGAAAATTGCAGCCCAATGCAGCTTCAGCATACCATGCTTGAGAAGTCTGGTACTGTATATAGCTACATATGCCATTTCGATGTTTAGCTTTACTTCAGAAACCATTAACACAAAGTAGTGCTAGAACACACTTTCGCTTACTAGTTGCCATTATATCTTACCTCTTTCCCCATTTAATCACTTCAGGTACCTATCTGCAAAGTTTTGAATATCTCCCATTATTACTATGCCCTCCCAACTGAGCTGTACTGAAAAACATGTACGCCTTAAACTGAGACAAACTCACTAAGGTTTACAGCAGGCCTGCCCAAAGTCTGGCCCAGGGCCCAAATCCGGCCCGTCAGGCCATTCTGAGTGGCCCGCAGCTGGCTGGCTCGCCCCTCCCTCCCCCTCCTTTGCCCCGTGTTTTTTTTTAAAATATTCCACCAACACTGGCACTGCCGGGAAGCTTGTGGGGCTGGGCAGGCCGGCCATTGCACAAGCTGCTGCCACCGGCAACACCAGGAACCTTGGTCCGTGGGCAGGCCGCCGCCACCGGCACAGCTGGGAACCTTGTGAAGCTCGGGAACGGCACCACTGGGAAGCTTGGGCGGCTGGGCGGTCTGCCGCCACCGGCACCGCAGGGGAAAGTGTGGGAGTGGGCAGGCCAGTGGGCCTCTGCCAACACCAAGGAGCTTTGGGGTGGGCTGGCGAGTGAGCCGTCGCCACCGCTGGGGAGCTTCGGGGCATGCAAGGTCACACAGATCGCCTCTTCCAAGGGGCCACCTGTGGCCACGGCTCCCTGTGCTTCCTTTGGTCCCCACCTCCCTCCCTCCCTCCCTTGTTCCCCCCTTTCCTCCCTCCCTCCCTTGTTCCCCCCTTTCCTCCCTCCCTCCCTTGGTTTCCACCTTCCTCCTTCCCTTCCTTGGTTCCCGCCTTCCTTCCTGCAGGTGGGGCTTATGGGTCAGTGGGTGGGGCTTGCAGTGGGGTGGCAGGATCGGGGAGCAACCTGCCCCTGACACATTCTCAGCCACCAAATCTGGCCCTCCTTACAAAAAGTTTGGGCACCCCTGGTTTACAGGTTTCAAATGTACTAATTTGCACTACAGTACGAGGGCAAACCCATTTGTGACAACCAGTAGCAGCGTTCTGAACAGACTTCCCTTCAGTGTTGCTCTCACTGTAGGGATGCTCCCATTTTCATTGACCTAAAGCCGTTTCTGATTCAGTGCTATTATGCCTTGTAAGACTTGTTAAATATAGGTTCTCTAACTGTAGGCAATTTATTGGATACTTTTTGTTAGTTGTGATGCAACATGAATAACAAACGTGGCAGTCTCTGGTTTTTGCCATAAACAAATGAAAATCCTAGGCAACCACACAGTGTCATCGCTGGCATGTGTCTGTGATCCTTATAAGAGTTTTTGAACATTTAGCATCTAATATGCTTTTGGAATAATCAAAATGTTAATATCAGTGAGCCTAGTGCAACATTGTTCTCAAAAAAATCAAGAAGCGTAATTGTGCAACATCCTGAAGTTTTATTTTTGTGATCTGAATAAAGTTTATTCCCGTGCCATCAATTTCTGCTTCTTCAGTTTCTTTTGAGATATCTGGAGGAGAAAAACAATGTATCAATATCCACTCACCATAAACACCTGCATTTAAGCAAATTTATTACAAAACAAAAACATTTATTCTTCGATTTACAATACAATTTTGTAACACTTGTCCCCACAGATTTTTGGATGCTTAGCCAATTTACTTTCCCTGGAACACATTCAGATATAATCCTACTTGCTACAAAATTATCTTCATGAAACATTTGCGAAAAGCAATGACCAGAACCATCCTAGTACATAGATAAAACCTGCAAAACTTTTCATGGTTAAGTGTGGCTTATTGATAAAGCACTGGGCTGCATCTCTGGCAGGACAGAGGCACATTGTCAATTAGCCACATCAAGTTACATCTGTGAAAATTCTCAGCCATCCAAGTGAGGTTATCTGGAAGCTGAGTCATGACAACTGGGCTTCTTTTCTGGTAAAATCAAAGTGTTTCAATCTCATCAGAAAAAAGGCCAGTTACCATGACTCAACATCCAAACACATCAAGTTACATGCATCTTATACAAACACCAATATGATTCTGGCCAATACTACACAATATACATTTGAAAAGATGCCATAAATGAATACCTTAGCCTGCAATCCCAAATACACAAACTAGGACACGGGCGGGGAACATTCGGCCCTCCAGATGCTTTTGACTACAACTCGCACAGTCCTTTATCACTGGCAATATAGGCTCTGAATTCTGGGAGCTATAGTCCAAAATATCTGGAGGGCTGATGTAGGAAGTTAATTGGAACTAGATTAATTTTACACTGTAGGTTTTGTTTTGAAAAAAAAATATGTCTACAGTACAAAAAAGTAATTCAAATTTTAATTATGCCCACTTTTATTTTGCTTCTTTATGAACTAAGAAAAGTTCCCTGAGGAGATATTCCAACTATTGCCATACCTTTTTCTTTTGTGCAACTTCCTCTTCTGGCTTAGGAACAATTTGTTCCTTCTCTGTGAGAATCATCTCAATATGACAGGGGGAACTCATATAAGGGTTGATGCGGCCGTGAGCCCTGTAGGTCCGTCTGCGCATTTTGGGGGCTTTATTCACCTGAATGTGTTCAATTACCAAGGAATCTACATCCAGGCCCTAGAGGAAAGTATATTAGAGATTACATATTTATTATATGTTATACAGTAATGCAAGGTAAAAAAAACTTAATGTAGTGCAAACTCAATCATGTAAGCTTTGCAAACCACAGAAATGCTGGAATATTTTAGCGACAGGTCCCACTAATAGACAATAGTGGCTCAGAATCTGTGTTTGTTTCATGGTTGTTCCAAAGGTGTCCTAAGATAGTCATCATTGCCACTAAACCCCACTCCAAGTCCTGCAGTTCACCTCAGAAGCCAATCTGCCTTCCATTTCTCATGGCTTTACAATCTTTCAGCGAGCAAAACACACAACTGACTACTGAAACAATTCACTGTTGTTCCAGAGCCCAGTATCAGGAAAAACATAAAAGGAGCCCATGTAATAGAACATTTCAATTCCCTAACCCTTGTACTAGAACTAGAGAAGACTAGGGAGAACCATCCACTCTAACAGAGGTAGAGAGTGAGAACAGACAAAAGAAAATATTTTTTTACCCAGCGTATTGTTAGTCTGTGGAACTCCCTGCCACAGGACATGGTGATGGCATCTGCCCTGGATGCCTTCAAAGGGGGATTGGATAAGTTCCTGGAGGAAAAGTCCATCACAGGTTACAAAACATGATAGAGATGTGTTATCTCCAGGCTTACCTGGGTACTTCAAGGCAGAGGAGTGGTATCAGGAGACAGATATCTAGTCTCATGCGCTCCCCACGCATTTGGTGGGGCCACTATGAGATACAGGGAGGTGGACTAGATTTGGCCTGAACCAGCATGGCTCTTCTTATGTTCTTAGGACCCCCATCACCTTTCCCAGTAATGTCCTCAATTAAGCACAACAGTGTTTCACAGGAGAGAAGCTTAATGCAGAACTAAAGATATTTGGCAACCTATGACATGAACCACACTTCAAGGCATGCCAGTCTGTGTTTAACTTTACCTTAAGCTCAGCATTGCTCTCAGCATTTTTGAGCATGTGCAAGAGGAACTCAGCACTCTTTTTTGGCCAGCGCCCCTGTGTCCAGCCCCACTGCTTGGCCTGAAAGACAACGAGTTTAGTGTGGATTTTCTTTTAAACAAAAATATAAACATGCTTCATTTATCAGATCTGCTTTGATTTGGATTCTTGCACTGAGCAGGGGTTGGACATGATGGCCTTGCAGGCCCCTTCCAATTCAATTATTCTATGATACTTATAGGTTGCTCAGAAGCAAATGTTAATTTCATGGCTAATCCAAAGGTGTCCTAAGAAAAGTCATCACAGCAACCAAGAGCACACAAGAACACAACAGCTATGTAAAGGAGCACAAACGTCTTCTGTACTAGAAACCTATTCTATACCCACCTTTCATTAAAAAACATTTATCTTTCTCACAATTCCCCTACAGCAAAACAATTAGAAGTTCCTAACAGTTCAAGTATTTCCCAAATCTGTACCTGGGCACACCTGCCAACTCCGCCATTGTAGCGACGGAAAGGAACACACTGCTTCTTCAGAGTCACATCCTTCAGATATTTGGTGGCTTTCCGGATATGCATGCCCTTAATGGCCTGGGCAGTCTCACGTGTGTTCTAAGAAAAAAGAGGAATGGATAGTGGCACAAATGTCTGTTCTTCTTTCCCCCAAAACCAAGATCCCACCTACTCAAGTACAGCCAAAAAGATATTAAGAATATAATAAGGACCATAAGAATTTATAGTCACAGAACTGAATCTAGGAAAATAACTGCTCAGATCCACTTAGCTGTTTTCATGAGGAATCCAAAGGTGTCCTAAGTTGGTCATCACTGCAGTTATGAAATAGTACCCCAGGGATTATTGCCTCCCATCCTGCCACTAAGAATTTGAAACTAGCTGTTGAAAGATTATCTTCAGCAGACCACCTAATCCAACAAAATTTGTAAAGATGAACTACTTGGATAAAACAACATACAAGTTCTAATATTATTCATGACCGTTCCTGCCCCTGTCGTGCTTCGTTCCTTTCTCCCAACATTAAATTTTAAAGGCTGAAGGAATGGTTTTTCTGTCAAGCACACACCAAAATCAAGAAGCCACATACTCAGCCCCAGCCAGAAAATGCTGAGTGTACAACGACAGCCTAAACTTTTATTGACTCCCACACAAATCTACTAGAGAAGTAACCACTCTCCATGAGTATCCATGGCCATGCATATCTCCCAGATCCTAATCTAACACTCCATTTTCTATGTCACAATGGGTCTTATAAGCAGCAGCAAAAAGAAGTGAAAAGGGGAGGAAAGGAGGGCATACAAACCAACAACTGAAAATAATGTAAAACGATGTAGTCACAATTGAAAGAACATTAACACATCATAATACCACGGTTAACATAGAAATGATTATTAGATCCTACCTCATACTTTTCTCAGTATTCTGCCTCCCTACCCTCTCATGTTTGAACATGGTGGATTTGGACATTGCTAACACAAAGTACAGTGCACCCTTGTATAACAAACAGTTTGTATAACATAGAATCTGTACAACATAAAGAATTCAGGAGATAGGCGAAATTTGCTTAACATAATAGCCTATGGGGAGAATCCGTACAACATAAAATGGGATTACTGTACTCCGTTTTCAGTGCATTCCTATGGGAATTTGTATAAAGGAAAATTTGCTTAACATAATTTTATTTGGAACAAATTAATTCCTTTATACAAGGTACCACAGTACCCTATTACATCAACCCTCACTACGGCAACAAGAAAGCAAAACGTTGCAATGACCTTGCTACTATGGGCAAGACACACTAAGAGTTCAGAAACACACAATGCAGTGGGCATACAATCGCCAACCTTTTCTTATGGCTTATGTTCATGGTGAATATAAAACACAGCCTCTGATGTCTTAATTTTCCTGGATTTTTCTAACCACCTCAAAGTAAGCGTGAACCTTCTCAAGTTACATCTTTATCCACATTAATAATTTGGAAGCAGAAGGATCCAAGTTAGATTTAACTTACCTTGAAGTGGACTCGAAGGTTGGACCCCCTTGACTTGCATGCTAAGGAAAGAAGAAGAAAAATAAGGACTCAGGTTTTGATCAAAATTATGCCTCTGAAACATGAATATGAAAAAAATTACTTACATTTTGTGGGATTTTCTGGATCAAGCGAGTAGCGGACCATTTTGAAGGCTTACCTAGGAATAATGATCATAATCATCAATAATAATAAAAATAATCAAAGATGCAACAATATACTGTATTGTATATGCTTTCAAGCTGATGAAAAAAGAAAAAGAAACCAACCCAGATATCCTAGTATTTTCATTGTTTCATCTAAAGGTGCTATACCAAAGCAATCCATACTTTTTTAAAAAATTCCAGCTCCTCCAGGGATTGTACCTCTCAAAAACTAATGCAAAACTAAAGATGTGTCAGATTAGACCATGTACTACATTTGGCAAAGTTTTCAGAACAAGTATGGAATTTCATAATGATCTTTTCTCTTTCCATTTCTCTGCCAAGGCTGAGCACACAAATGCGGCTTGCATCAATTCACAAACACACACAACCTGAACACTGGACGTATTTTGTTACAGGTAACAATGTCAAAGAGCTAGATAAGTGGGGTGGCTTTACTACAGATTCATTAATTTTAAGATCTACATTTAATGCCCTCTAGACCCGTTGTACATCAGAAGCTCAAATGCAGTGGACCCTCATATAACAAACTGTTTGTATAAAAATCTGTACAACATAAAAAAAAATTCCAGAGAAGGGAAATGTGCTTAACAGAATCACCTATGTGGCCAATCCGTACAACATAAAAATGGTCGCGATTAGGGATTACTCCCTTTCCAATTCATTCCTATGGGAAATTTGTATCAAGGAAAACTTGCTTAACAGAATTTCATTTGGAACGAATTCCTTCGTACAAGGTACCACTATATAGAGTACAAGCCTTTCCATCAGCAAAAAGGTTCATACTTGCTTTCGTTATCAATCCACTAGCAAGGAAATGCCCCCAAACGAAACACAAGAGAAATTCCTTTACATCCAACCAGCCTCCACTTTCTGGGGCACCATCACCCACTTCCTCTTCATGCAATCCAGAGCCACGTGTGGCCCTCCAGATGTTGGGACTACACCTCCCATCAGCCCCAATGCACAGAACAGCAGCAGAGAAAGCACAGACGTTGGAATCCAGAAATGCTCCCCTAGTGCAATGCTTTATTTTCAAGTTAGGCAAGCAAGAGATTTGGGGGTTCCTATTCTACTCCCATTTTTCCTGATCTCTCTAATAATAAAATAAAACCAGAAGCCACGTCCATCCTACAGAAGACCTTTTAAAAAAGGGCCGATAATGGCATCCCTCCTCCCGTTTTCTTCCTCTCTTTCTTTCCCTTTGGCTCTCGGGCCATGCTCAAGTGAGGCCTTCCGCATCCGGGACTTTCAAGCCTCCCACTCTACAACACCGGCCATTTTTCATCGTCTTTCTGCGCCTGAGCGCCCCCCCCCCCGGGAATCCTTCCCACCGGTTTTCCCCTTTCGCCTTCTCCAGCAGCGGAAATATCGCCGCCATCCAACAGCTGGAAGGTTCCCTGCTCCGTCCGGAACAAGGCCTGGGGTCCCCAGGGCAGGATGGAGGCCCGGGGTGGGGGATTTTTAGGAATAGGCCCCGCCACTCCATCGCTCTTACCTCGGGACGTCCACTACCGCCGGGCGAAAAGGACCGGCAAAGGATTCTGGGAGCAAATCTGTAAGTCTCTCGATTCTCGCGAGAGGTCGCGACTCGCGAAACATCTCGTTGGACGAGCCAGGGGCCGGGAGGAAATTGCGACACCCATAATAAAAACGAAGAAAATGGTTAGGGACCAGGCGTGCGTAGGAAAGTCGAAACCAGAAGACTGCATTGTAAAAAAGCAACATATGGTCAACAAAGACACTTCTAGTGGTCAAGGAATTGGGTCCTTGATAATAAAATAAAACCACAATAACAACAAATCTGTAAACAAAAACCAGTAAACAAATAAGTTTTTGTGTTGTGCCATTACAGTCATGTCCGACTCTTCATGACCTCATGTGTTTACATAAGATTAAAAGACAATAAGCTAATTTAGCAGTTGAAAAAACAAAACAAAACAAGTACTATACTACAAATCCAGTCCAAGCAGTAGTACATAAAAGTCCATCACATAAGGGTAGTCATTGACCACCATTTGGCCATCATGGAGCTAAACTAGATTGGAGCAATCACACTCTTTCAGCCTGTCCTACCTCACAGGGGTGTTACGAAAAAAACCCCATAAAGTTGAGGTTTACTTTAAAAAGTGTGTGTGTAGGATAGTATGTTTAACTTTCAGATATCTCTAAGTTCTGATTCTGAAATATTTCTATTCCTGGCATAACCAGAAAGCAATGTGATACAATGGTTCAATTGTCAGATTAAGATGTGTGAAACCAAGGTTCAGATGCCCACTCTACCATGAAACTCCCTGGAACCACCTTGGGTCAGTCCCAGAGTGTCAGGCAGAACTGCAAGACTGATGAGGACTAATTTTATTAGGGAATTGGGGAGCCATGTGCCCTGTCTTAGACCTGTTAGACAGGTGGAAAAATATATAACAAATAGACATATTAGTAATGAAAATACTGTATGTGTTGCAAACATCACTTGGGATTGCTACTTTGCTTTTCGGTCTTTGTTTTCTGTATTTATTTGGCAGCTTAGCCTCACTTCATTAATTGGCAAACATTTTTATAAGTGCATTCTGTCTTGACAGCAAAGTGCCTGTCACACTTAAACGTATTATGGGGTTTGAAGGCAGCCCTTAATTCTTGGTCATGGTAATGTCTGGCCTTCAAATATTGTTCTGCTACAGTGCCCCTCATGCTTGATCATTGGCTGCATTGACTAGCGGTGATGCAAATTGTAGTGCATCGACATCCGATAGCTCATATGTTGCCTACCTGGGCCATAACAAAAGTGCTATGTGTAAAGTTTGTTCCACAATGCTAGAATATACCATACTACGCTTATTTCCTATTTTGCCCCATCATTCATTCATTCATTCATATTTTTATCCCGCCCAATTAGTGGCAGGGCTGCTACTCAGGGCAGCAAAGAAATCAGAACAACACAAACAACACCATTAACATCGCCATAATTAATAACATAAGACAGAATGACAAGAGGTAAAAATCCTAATAAAATAATGTTGACTATAACATATTAAAAACATTTAATACAATAAAGGTGTAAAGTTTCAAAAAGAGGACAGAAACATAAGCAAGGGAGAAAAAAGTCCTATCCATCAGCAAGATTACTCTGGGAAAGTCGACTAAAGGATCATGAGGAAAGCTAGGCAGACATTTTTTGAGGGAGAGTTGTTCGGATAGGTAGCAAGGCCTGAAACTGTTAAGGACTTTAAATGTCAGCATAACCACTTAGAACTTGGTCTGAAAGCTTACAAGCAGCCAATCCAAAGATGTCAGGAAAGGTGAAACATGATGGAATTGTGATGTTCCAGAAACCAGCCTGGCTGCCGTGTTTTGCTCTTGCTGTAGTTTCCAAACAGCCTTCAAAGGCATCCCAAGGTAGAAAGTGTTGCAATAACAGTCTATTCTCAAGATTACAAGTTCACAGACCAATGTTATAGCGACTTTGCCTCAAGATAAGAACATAAGAACAGCCTTGCTGGAACAGGCCACAGCCCATCCAGGCCAGCATTCTGTCTCACACAGTGGCACACCATTTGCTTCAGGGAATTCCCAAGCAGATGTCTTCACCTGCTTATGATTACCCACAAATGGCATTGAGAGATATTTATTTATTTATTTAGCTTATATGCTGCCCACTACCCAAAGGTCTCTGGGCAGCTCACAATCAAAATAGACAATTAAAACATCAAAATTACAATAAAATTAGAACAATAAAAACATGTAAATAAATAAATACAAAACATTATCCTGCCTATCTCTCCAACCCGGAGGTTGGATAGGGGAGATGGTGTGTGATCTGCATCAGACAGTAAAAAGCAGACCTGGCCACGAAAGAGATTTGATTTCCCATTGAGAGAGCCATGTCTAACACCCAGATATCACACCTGATCCTTCAGGGGAAGAATTAGCCCTTCAGAGTCCAGTTCAGAACCGCCTACAGTAGCCGTACAGCTAGATGGAGCAGTAAATAAATAAATAAATAAATAAATAAATAAATAAGAAAGACCAGTTTACCCCCCACTAATTGATCAGGGTCTCCCACACTCTCATGCAAGAACAGGACCTCCACATTGTCAGGATTCAACTTCAACAATAAGTCTTCGTTTAATCCATGACAGGGGCCAAGCAGCACTTCAGGATCTGCATAGCTTCCACTGCTGTGGAAATTCAAGATTGGACTGGCCGTGTTTCTCTGAAGTGCTTTTCACAGAAAAAAAAGACATTTCACTTCATCTGTTTCTCTCTTAACTGAAATGCCAGGGACTGATAACTGGAACTCCTTTGTGCAAGTACTTATTCTGACACTGGGAAATGGTCTCCCTAAAACTGGCACAGATTCTGAGAATGAATAATCAACTCTGGGATATAATAAAACAAAACAAACCACCAGGTGGTGCTGTTTGATAGTGGCTTGACATGGTTGTAAGAAACATCTGGACATTGTTTGACAATGACTGAACTAGTACTGTACTCACGTTTCTCTTCCTTGTTGGAGTTATAGTCAAAAGTTGTGACTACTTCTTGCAGAGCTTTTTTGGGAAGGAATGACTACAATTTCCAGAAATCCCCAGCTAGCATGAGGAAATTGTTGTCCAAAAGCAGCATTTCCTAAATCTGCATTTTACTCATATAAAGTAATATAAGGAAATTTAAAAAAAAAAACATCATCCAGCAAGCTTTGGTGAGCAAGCCCAAAGGGACAATTCCATCTGATGGAGCTGTTGATTCTGACCACACCAACACGTAAAGTCTGCATTGAAATAAACCAGATTACTGTCATGAGCCTAAGAAATTAATATGACCTGCATACATCCAAGGTGGTTGCTGATGTTTGATTAGTTTACAGGTTCTTTTTTAGCTGGTTGCAAGAAGAGCCACTGGGCACAGAAGCTTTATTTCTCCAATCATTTACAAGCTTGCTTGGCTACTCCTCTGATATATCAATTCTTGAGACAAGGTGCAGGTGTCATATTCACCTATACTGAACTGCACTTCCCTTGGCATAGTTCAGGGGTGCCCAAACTTCAGTCTTCCAGACGTTTTGGACCACAACTCCCAGAACTCCAAGCCTGTATTGCTAAAGAGAAAGGACTGTGGGAGTTGTGGTCCAAAACATCTGGAGGGCTGAAGTTTGGACACCACTGGCATAGTTGGAGAACCCAGGCAGCATGCAACGTCAGCAAACTTTTGAAATTGGTTGCTGCACCTTATAAAAGCTTAAATTCAGTTATCTGGGTTCAGTAGGCAACTGTATGCAAACACCACCAGGATTCTAGGCAATAATTTTTGAACCTGATTTCTAAAGGGAGGCAGTCAAGCAAAATGGTTATTGTATAGGATAGGGAAAACACCTAGCTATTGGAAACTCATGCATGCATTTCTGATGAATTTATACAGAAAGGGCTGAACTGGAACTTCCATCATCCCCATGCAGCAGTGCTATTAATCATGCTAGCTGAGATTATGGGAGACGTAGTCCAACCATACTGAGAAGGTATTTTGGTGAAGAAGGCACAGTGGGTCTTGTGCAAAATACAGTATTTAAAGCAAGTAAAGAAATCTCCTGTTTTCCTTCCTATTATAAGAGGCAGAACTGTTTGATTCATTATTTTGTGTCACAAGACTTCAGAAGTGTTATTCTAAAAGGCTTTGCTCCAAAGGTCATACAACTTGAACTTGGTTAATAAGTTATTATTTTGTGTCAGCGGAAGTATTTAATGTTTATAAAGATCCGCCTCAAATTTTCCCATTAAGACTCCATCTTTATGTTTTCACAACTTCAGCCTAAACAAGCAGACTTCCACCATGAACCTCTTAAAGCATTGCCTAACTTTGAAAATAATATTCATCTAGCCATTCCACAATTTCTTTTTGACTCACCCCCTTACCTTGACATAAATTTGTATCCCTGGAGCAAGACTGCATTTCTAAACAAAATTAGACTTCTGATGACCTCATTGGGGGAGGTCATCTGACGCAAATGATTTTGGGACTAACATAGCCTTGAGGTCTAGCAAGAATCTTGACTGGCAACCAAATACGTATTAACTAATGCAAGTTAATTATCAATCACTTTAAATATTAACCAATATGTGCAAAAGCTAAGGTTTGTCTGTGAACGCTGTATGAATACTACCCTAGTTGTTCCTTTCTCTGATTACTTTGGAATCGTTTTGGGTTGTTTCTCTGCTTATGAGAACATTCACTTGCTGTTCCTTCCTCATGGCAGCGTCTCTCTCTCTATAGGTCATATTGCTGTGTAGTGTTGAATACTGCATCCCAAATCTCCAAAGGCAGAGAACTGCAGGTGCTAGAGCACTGAACTTTTGTATTAAGTATTGGAAGCATGTACCGTTTTCATCCACATATCTTTCAGCTCCAGGTCCTTGTGTTTCTATATAAAGTACCTTTCATACTAGCATACTGTACTTTACAATTGGGAGTCGATGGGGAAGAAATATTAAGAAATATTAATCCAACTGCAGCATTTACTTGAAAATCATAGACTTTGTGACTGTCTAAGAGTTATGTTTTCTTTCTTTCTTTCTTTCTTTCTTTCTTTCTTTCTTTCTTTCTTTCTTTCTTTCTTCTTTATTTTTTTCTTTTAGAATACACACTTGGAAGCACTTGGAGTTATCATGATTCCATTAAGACTGCAAATCCAAATATCAGACACATCCTGGGAACAGGATGAACTCATAGAATCATAGAATCATAGAGTTGGAATGGCCATCCAATCCAACCCCCTGCCATGCAGGAACCCTCATCAGAGTTTTCCCGACATATGGCCACCCAGCCTCTGCTTAAAAACCTCCAACCAACTCAACTGGTCTTTCTTCTAAGTAAAAGAAAGGAAAGATCTAAATACAGTGTTGAAGTTGTGCTAGCTGACACAGGCAGCTGTTGTTTTTTAAATCCCTAGCTCACACAAGCAATGGATATAATCCAAGAAAGATCCAGTCAACTAGTCCACACACTCTCTTCTGTACTCTTCAACTGGTTCATTGTCCACGCGTATCATAGTGGTCCATAGTGGTGACTTCAGAACTAATGCAACCTTTGTTGTCTTTGTCATAGATAAGATTCACTGCAGAGAATCCCCACTAAATCTCCACACGCCAACTAGGGTTTTCAGATACACACACGCGTGTCTCCAAAAATGCACGTGACTCAGTCATTCATTGTATCCAAATGGTGAAATGTCTTTGCTATGTAAAGCATGGACTGCTTCTTAAATGTACAGTACTGACATGCTGGTGACAATTTATCTGTCTGCAATGCTATAATGACACCTTGCATGGCTGAATCTGAAACTGGACGAGCACCTTGGAAAGAACGTGGAAACCCTACTGGTTTGTATTACAGCTCCCAGAATCACTATGCCCCCCACTGATGTTAGCCTAAAAAGAGAATTTTCTGGATTTTAGCCTAAAAAGAGAATTTTCCAATGTTCTGTCCATGGCCACTCCCTAAGCAGAATACAGTAATACCTCAGATAACGAATGTCCCTGATAATGATTTTTTTGGATAACAAATTGCAATTTCTAGGTATAGGGCGGCCTCAGATAACGAGTTTTCCCTATGGGCTGCTTCGGATAACGAATTGCAATTTCTAGGTATAGGTCCGCCTCACATAACAAATTTTCTCTATGGGCTGTCTCGAATAACAAATTTTCCTATGGCTGCCTTGGAAAATGAATTTTCCCTGTGGGCTACCTCGGATAATTAATTTCCAGCATGCATTGGTAAAAAAAAAAGAGTTATCCTGGGCTGCATCACATTTGTACCTTTAAAGTGCACTTTATAAAGAGTTTTGAGCAAAAAAACCAGGTGTCTGTGTCATTTTCCTAGGCTCCGGAACAGATTGGTTTCCCATTCATTCCTATGGGAAACCGCGTTTCAGATAACAAATTATTTTAGATAACAAATTGCCTTGGAGAATGAATTAAATTCGTTGTCTGAGGTACCACTGTATAATCTTATGTGTCATGCTAGTCACAACCCTTGTACAACTTTGCCCAGTCCCATTTAGACTGGGTAATAAATCAGCTTTCTGGTGCGCTTGGAAGTCAGCATTGCAACTGGCCACTATTACCTTTTTATTTAATTTTATTCATCTCTTGTCTGAATCCGGTTCACTTTGGCAGTAGCGTCAGGCCAAACATGTATCCCCTGAACCCTAGATGGCTCTCCTTTGCATGGCCAGTCCCTCAAACGAGTTGCGAAATTAAGTGAACAACCCGTCACATGAAGGGCAGCTGAGGGGAAAAACCATTGCATGACTACCATTCGTTTTGGCCTCACGTGTGTCATCTAGGCTCCAAAATAGACAGAAAAGATAGGTAAAAATCAGAGTAGGCATCTTCTTAAAATCTCTGTTGCACATGCTATTGTTAAAGCTTTTGAAATTTTAAACTTCAAAAGCGTTAAATTCTTAGGTCACTGCATCACACACAAAGGTCTGCTACACAGCCCGTTTTCTTGTTTATTTAAATCATTAGAAACCCCATTTCCTAGAAACCCATCATCTAAAAACACAGTGTAGTATTTGCTCCAGAAGACAAAGGCAGTGTCAACAAACACTATGATTTGTGATTACATCGGTAATATAGGGGGCAAACTGGTAACAAAGGGAGTATGTATGAAGTCAGCACTTTCCCTCAGTATAACTTATTTGACTAGAGGATTGATTTGTTCTCACTTGACCCCAGAATGGCATCAGACATTCTTAGGTTTTTCCCTTCACTTACTAGTAAATAATTGTGACGCTGCTCTGGGATGTCCAATGGGAGAGCAAATGGAATAAATTTTATCAAGTTTAGGAAAGATTCTTTTAAAAAGTATTTTGAATTATAGGCCTATATATTAAAATTATAGCCCTATATGGTTTTTAAAATTACATATTTTAAAACTATATAGGGCTATAATTCAAATATAACATTTAAATTTTTTAAAGAATTTTCATTTTACACAAACACACACACACACACACACACACACACACACACACACACACACACA
>JAHTLZ010000195.1:3780227-3793160 GCA_023846285.1 Phrynocephalus versicolor
AAGTAAGTAAGTAAGTAAGTAAGTAAGTAAGTAAGTAAGTAAGTAAGTAAGTAAGTAAGTAAGTAAGTAAGTAAGTAAGTAACCATGCCACTGAGGTGCAATAAAACTAATTCGGTGGCCAAATAAATCTTTTATCCCTGCGTCCTGTGAACAGAAATTTATAAAACGATTTAAATAACAGCAGAATCTATATAACTGGGGTTCTTTTAGCACTCGCAATCAAGCTCTGTATCTTGCTTCTGTATCGTAAGTTGCATTTAGAGCAGGCCTATATGAATAAATTCAAATTATTCAATGGGTTTACTCTAGTGTGATTAAGTATGCTAAATAGGAGCTTGGCCACTGAGTGACCCATACGTTTCCTCTGGGGGGGGGGGATTAAAAATTGACAATTCCCCTATGCAGGCACAAGCAGAGAATCCAGATTATGTTAGCTTTATCCAACAGCAGTAGAATCAAATGTTTCCCCTTGCAATGAGCACACACTTTCGTTAACCAAACTGTCAGTGTTTAAGCACTGGGGCTGGATTTTTCTTTAATATTATGCCCTCTAGGATTATGGAGGAGCACTTTCTGGGTATACTATGTTAACGTAGTTTATGACCACACAATAATGGGAGCTGTTGAGATCACAGCACAAATACCTTTGTGTTGTAACTTCCACAGGTATACAAGGGACAAAGCAATTAATCCTGTTTTGCAATGGTTTCCTCAGAGATAAGGCCACATATTTTAAAATGACGTTTGACGTCCTTTTGCCATCAATGTTGCAAAGATTCTAGGCAGTGGCCAGCACCCATTAGCACGTGCCTAAGGGCATGGCCACATAGAAGCTTGTCTTGGGTTGATCTGAGCTTCTTTATAGTCCACCCGGCTGTTCAAATTGCAGTCCCAGTTCACACAGAAACATTTACTGTGTATACTCGAATATAAATCTAGGTTTTTAGCCCTAATTTTCGGCTGAAAAAGGGGGGCCCTTGACTTATATTTGCATCAATACTTTTAGCCACTGATGCAGGTGCTTGGGTCGGTAGCTAAAAGTCATTTTAAACATCCCGCACCGCTTCTCCTGATCCCCCTTCTGCATCACGGGGGAGTGGCGCGCGATGTTTAAAATGTGCTTGCCTCGGTGGCTAAAAGTTATTTTAAACATCACACACCACTCCCCCAGCTCACAAAAGAGGAGCTGCCAGGCCCTGCTGCATTTCCCACCCTAGACTTATACTCGAGTCAATACGTTTCCCCAGTTTTTTGGGTTTAAACTGGAGACCTCGACTTATACTCTGGTCGACTTATTCTCCAGTATGTATGGGTAAGTGCCTTGGAAAGATGCCCATTTTCCTTTCTTGCCTTTCTCTGACATGATCACCACCCTCCTACCCATCTCTTTCATGGGCCAAATTCTGTTCCTCAGAAGTAAATTGCACTAGAGCAGATCCATTAACCCAACGGGGCTTTGATGAGTCAACTCCTCCATTAATTTCTATTCTGGAGCACGTTTTCAAAATTTTGGCATGAACAGAGAGTGGAAACATAGTGTCTTTGGACTATATCTGCCATAATCCCTCAGGCAGAAAGGCTACGCTGGCAGGGGAATGATGGAGCATGTACAGTGGAGCTTCTACATGAACAAAGGATGTTGACCAGGAGTAGGGCACATTCTGTCCAGCATATGACCTATACAGTAGGACCCCTGTATCCACTGATTCATTATCCACTGCTTCGTTTATCCAGGGTTGGCCGAGGAAAAAATAAATAAATAATTCAGCAGCCACAAAGCAAGCTACTGTTACAAAGAGCAGATGTAAAGCAAGCAACTGTCACAAAACATCAGCTGTAAAGCAAGCTACTTTCACAAACAGCAGCTGTAAAGCAAGTTACTATCACAAAACAGCAGTTTTGGGAACATATTGGTGTTCTCTCTTATCCACGGTTTTCATTATTCACAGGAAGGCTTGGAACCAATCCCCAGTGGATACTGGGGTCCTACTGTAATGGATGCATTAGTGAAGGAACTTTTGTCAGCTGAATGCGTGTAGACAGAAATAGCATCAGTTACACATTTTAGGATGTTATTTGTGAATAGTAATTGTTTTATAACAATTCTTTGAAAAAGCCTTATTTTAATACATTCACCATCTGGACATCTGAAACTCTGTAGTGGCCAGTACCTTGTTGTTTCCACTTTTGACCTGGGCTCTGTGTGTGTGTTGGTGTCCATACTCAGCAAAGAAAGCTACCACTTTGAGACTATTATGATCTGAGCAGGACTGTTAAGAACAGGATTTGTCAGAGGTACGGTAAAAAATTCATAGGTCTGTCTTAAGTCAGGAATGACAAAACGGCATGCAAAAAAAATGTGTATAAACAGAAGTAAGTCCCATAGAATCATAGAGTTGGAAAAGACCTCAAGGGCCATCCAATCAACCCCCTGCCATGCAGGAACCCCATCACAGGACACTCGACAGATGGCCAAAGGCATAGCCAGGATTTGGAGTGCCTGGGAACAATGTTCATTTTTACGTCCTTCTTGCTGCCCCCCACATTGCACCCACCCAGCAACGGCTGGCAAACCCTGTGGGCATGGGGTGGGTGCATGCGCATGCATGTGGATGGGCAGACGGGCATGTGCCTGCATGTGCATGTAGGCAGCGACCCGGGGTGGTGGTGCCGTCACCAAGCCTTAGGGGAAAGGAGGACTGCTGGGTGGCAGGAGGGTGCACGGCTTCCTCCTCCTGCTCTCCCTCCAGGCGCCCCCAGATTGCTGCGCCCGGGGCAGATGTACCCTTCTGCCCCCCTAGATACGCCCCTGCAGATGGCCAGCCAGCCTCTGCTTAAAAATCTCCAAAGAAGGAGACTCCACCACCCTCCATGACAGCATATTCCACTGCCGAACAACTCTAACCATCATGAAGTTCTTCGAATGTGTTTTTCTAATGTGTTTTTATTAATATTTCCAAGGCTGAATTTTATTAATATTTCCAAGGCTGAATATTAAATTTTATTAATAATGAATTTTCATCACACTAAGGTGTGCTTTTATCCCTTCTTTTTTTTCAATGCATTTATGAGGCTCTTCCATTTCAAGTTGTCCAAATCAAAAATCAAAATGGAGCACCAGCAGGGAGCGCTAGTGTCCTAATTGATTGGCCCCACTTCCTGCTCAGTTCAATAGCCACAGCTGAACAATTCTGTCAAAATACTACTATGTAGTGCAACCTTTCATGTTCTCTATTGCTCTTCTTTAAACTAGGCAACACAGAAACATAAGGAATTAGAAGGCTGGAACCAGAACATGTTCAGTAGTTAGGCTAAACACCATCAGAACTATGACGTCAGCATTTAAACTCATGTTCATGCTGTCTGGGGATGATAGAATCTGTAGTGCAGTGCAGCTGGAAAACAACAGGTTGGTATGGACCAGTGTTAGCAAACCTATGGCACGGGTGCCAAAGGTGGCACTCGGAGCCCTTTCTGTGGGCACCCGGCACTGCCCCTTCACAGCTACCTGTATTCAGGTTAAATTGTTGTATTGGCACTTTGCGAAAAATTAGTGGGTTTTGAATTGCAGTTTGAGGACTCCAGTCTCTAAAAGGTTCGCCATCACTGGTATAGACAGTACGAGAAACAGTCTGACTTTAATAGGCTTTCTTCTTTTTCTTAGCGTCTGTCCCACTTGGTGGTGGTGTCCACTATTCTGGTTTTTGCCTTCTACTTGTTGTTTTGGTCACCCCCTCGGCCAGGATCTGCTGACTTCCAGGGTGAGACCGTTTTGGGCCAGACATGCCTCGTCAGCCTGCAAGACTAGTCCATACCAACACTGGTGGGTTTCACACATCTTGTCGACAATTGGGGTGGTGCCATATTTAGAGATGTATAGGCCATATGCCGGACAGAGAAATCTGTCTGGTTTTAATGTTGTCCAGTCAAAGTCCTGTTTTAAAAATGAAGAAATTTAAGAAGGAGGAACAGCAGAGGCCTTGTAGTTAGCTGGCAAAGTGGTTAAATGCCTGTCCTGCAGGTAAAACTGTGCTCATGACCTGGGGTTCAATCCCAGGTAGCAGGCTCAAGGTTCACTCAGCCTTCCATCCTTCTGAGGTTGGTAAAATGAGTACCCAGCTTGCTGGGGAGGGGGGGGCAATGTGTAGCCTGCATACTGTAATGAAACTGTAAACCGCCCAGAGACTACTTGAAGTGGTATGGGGCGGTATATAAGCAGAACACTTTGCTTTGATTTGCTTTGGACAGGCAACTGGGTGTGCTTATAGCAAATCTGATCACACCATTTCCTACCAGGGTCAGTGTACGGTGTGCTTCCAATGACCATAGTTATTTTCAAGCTTGAAACCGTCTCTAAATTAACAGGTGCAGGTCCTGAGATAATCTCTGCTATCTCTTTCAGCAGTGTGTAAACACCCTTCCTAGGCAGCAAAGAAAAACACAGATCGCCACATATGCTGCAAAATCTGAAGGAAGAACAAACGGAGCCTTGTAAACAGAAGAGAGGAAAGGACACATTTATCACAACAAGAGATTGGAGAACAAAGTAGGTCATGGTGGGGAAGAAAAGAAGAAAATTCCAGCAGGTGCTGAAGCATCCTTCTTTTTATACTTCTTATAGAACTGCAAGGAACATCACCTTGGGACCAGTTTAGTGCGTGGGTTCTGCTGCATCTGGTAGCAATTTATACACCCTGAGTCAGACTCCAATTAGCCCCCCCACACTTCCCATTTGTTGCTTTAAGATGAATGCCTCATTAAAAAGGTATTTATCCACCCTATCCAACTCCCCCCGCCCCAATATCCTTTCAAGATACTGCTTTAACTGTGGCCTCCCTGTGGCATTGAACTTGCTGCTGGTCGCACCAAGGTAGCTACAGGGCTTTCTTACCACTAGTGCATTCAGTTGTAGGAAGACAACTACCACTGTTCCTTTTCAAAAGGCCTACTGGCACATTTACTGGCCAAAAATCAACTAGCAAAGGGAGCCACCGCAAGACATTTTGCTGCCTGAGGCCAAAGGCAACCCTTCATATCACCCCCTGCACCCAGTTCTGTTAGGCACAGAAGCCTAGTAAATCTCTCTCTCTCTCTCTCTCTCTCTCTCTCTCTCTCTCTGTGTGTGTGTGTTGTGTCGTTACAGTCATGACCGACTCTACGTGACTCCATGTCCATGGAGTTTCTTGGCAGGAGTACTGGAGTGGCTTGCCAGTTCCTACTCCAGACACCTACAGCACCTGGTATTCCCTGGTGGTCTCCCATCCAAGTACTAACCAGGGCTGACCCTGCTTAGCTTCCGAAATCAAGCGAGATTGCATGTGCTTAGGGCATCTAGGCAGCTTGTGTGTGTGTGTGTGTATGTGCACCAGATTACTATTCTGGGCAGTTTTACAAGTAGTTAAATCCAAACTCCACACACACCTTCCTTCAAAAATCCCAGCAGGATGGGATCTCCCATGACACCTGAGGGAGGTGGGGGAGGTCTTTTCGAGGAGAGCCCAAAGAGAGAGGAAGGGCCAAAGGGATTGAGAGAAATCGCTGGGGTCCTTCCACTGCCCTCCAAGTCCCAAGCGTCAGCTCAGTAGGCCGTTGTACCTATGTGTGTGGGGGGCGGGGGAGCGGCAGGAATGGCTGAAGGCTCAGTCTAAGATCATGACAGTGAGTTTTGGGCCACTCCTTACCAATTTGGTTAATTGAAGTAATGGCTATTTGAAAAAGCAGCTATGTAAGCAGCCTAAAAACCCTGATCCTCTTTGACAAGGAGCTAATTTTACCTCAGCAACAAGAAAATGCTGTTCTTTGGGAGGAGTTCAGATCAGAGACTTCTCCAGAGATGATGGAGCCAGGTACCGCCTGGTGTATGTCCAGCCTTGTGGTCAATTAGGAGGAATTAACAGTTGTCTGGAATGATCAGATTCCGTAGGAGCGAAACACACACAGTGATCTTGCATCAAAGGAAGAGGAATACTGTCTGTTAAGATCTCGTAGCAAAGTGGTTCCCTAAACACCAACATTACCATTATTAATTGTTAACAACTAATCTGGTTGCAACTGGAGGCATTTGTGGAAGGATTTTTATATTCTGCACTGTTACTGTCACAGGGGAGAGTGCAGCAATATAAAAGCAATTGAATATTTTAAAACTATTGGAAACTTAAAACATTAAAATCATATATGTACATGCAGTTGCCACAATTTATTTATTTATTTATTTGTGTACTTATTAAACGCCCAACTTTCCCTCAAGAACTCTGGGCAGTGTACAACAGATTGAAAAACAATTTGCCCAAATGCAACCCCTGTAATAAACAGAAAAAAATAAAAATATATAACAATCAATCTCACACTAATACAACATCATACAATCCAGCAAGAAAAAGAACTGGGACAAGACAGTACAACTAACACACAACGCACACTGTACACTCAGCAATCACCAAAACTCTCCATGAAGAGCCAGGTCTTTATTTATTTATTTATTACTATGTTAATCACTGAAGGCTTTGATAAATAACAATGTTTTAACTTGGTGCTGAAATAGGATACAGTATAGTGCAGTGGCGGTGAACCTTCAGCACTCCAGATGTTTTGGACCACAACTCCCACAGTCCTTTATCATTGGCAATACAGTACAGGCTTAGAATTCTGGGAGTTGTGTGATCCAAAACATCTGGGGAGTGCTGAAGGTTCGCCACCACTGGTATAGTGTTTTCAGCTTATTTCCGGGAAAGTATGAACAAGATCAAAGTCCTGTGTTTAGGGGTGAATTCTGAGCAATCATATATTAGATTACACTGTTAAATTGCTAAAATTCACACTAAAATAGCCATGTAAAGGCACATGTTAAATAAATGCATGGAGACAACTAGGAACAGGCTGCATGTTATTTGTTATCATGAAAACAATTGCAGCCAATAGAACTGCATAAATGAGACTTTTAAAAATACAAACAATAATTTTTCACTCCCCATTAAGAAGAGTTAAATGCTGCAGGCTAAAAACAGCTCATTTAGGATTCAAGGGAAAATCATGAACATGAAATTCTTTAAGGACCTTTCCTCCAAAATCAGCCCAAAAGATTAGACTTAGAGCATGGCAGTCTGTTAAGACTTTTTCATCTTTTCTCTCTCTGTGAACAGGCAGGAATTCAACAGAGCAAATGCTTCCTATCACTACATCACTGTCCAGGAACGAGCCGCATCAGTGAAATTTCTGGCTGCGCTACACGTCTAATCGGGCTTTGAGAAATGTGTTTGTTCAGTCAGGCCATGTTCGCTGTTGAGCCTGTATTAAGTAGCTTGGTGCCCTTTTGGAGACCCCCAGCTTTATGTCCTTGGCGGGGTTATTTGCAGTCAAAGGCACCCCTTCCCCCCACAATACCATTCATTCTTTAGAAGGCTTCTTTCCAGTTCCTGCACAAAATCCCCCTTTTTCGCTCCCCATCTCCTCCCCTCCCCTACCTAGATTAGATGGAGTGGGGGTATCGGGCAGGGAGCCTGGCAACCGGTCTCTGATTAAATCCTTGTGTTTTCATTGCTTGTTGTTCTTTTTGGGGTCTTTCTTTCTTCATTTCTCTTGCTCTAGCAGCACAGAAACAGCACAGAAAAAGGAGGAAAAGAGAAACTGCTGAATATCTATGCAAAAACAAACAAACCACTTTTAAAAACACTAACAGAAATAAAAAGTAACTTTAAAAAAACAGAAGGACAAAGCGTAGAATAGTGCTACAAAATCATTCTCATCAACACATCAAATTTCAGAGCTGAATGGGATCTGAGACGTTCGTGTAGTCTGGAGGCTTTTTTAAAGTACTGTACAACATCCAAAATCCTCCACAACCATCAGGGTATTCTGAGAGCTATAATCCAAAATAAATAAATAGATAAATAAACGTTTCTGATCATTAACCTAGACCTGATGCTCTGTTTGAAGCAGGAGCCTTGCAACATAGCATCACAACGTTGTCAGGTGGAAATAAAGAAGTGTACAAATGCAAAACAAACAAACAAACAAACAAAATGCATTGATCCTAAGCATATGTCATAATGTGCTACCAAGCCAATTCTGACTTATGGCAAAAAAAATCCTGCACAAAATTCCTCTTTTCGCTCCCCGTCTCCTCTCTTCCCCTACCTAGATTAGATGCAGTGAGGGTATTGGGCAGGGAACCTGGTAACCATCATTAATGACCTCCAAAAGATCCCGTCATAAACAGACTAATAAAGGAAGGTCCTGGCTCATCTCATAAGAACATAAGAAGAGCCATGCTGGATCAGGCCAAAGGCCCATCTAGTCCAGCTTCCTGTATCTCACAGTGGCCCCACCAAATGTGTCTGGGAGTACACGAGACTAGATATCTGTCTCCTGATACCACTCCCCTGCATCTGGTCCTTGAAGTACCCTGGTTTTAAGCCTGGAGGTTACACATCAATTCATCTCATAATAATTCTTCCTCTTTTCCTGTTCTGTTCAACTTTCCCAGTCATTGATGTCTTTTAAAGTAGGCCTTGTCTTTTTATGACATATACTAAGTATGGCAGCCTTAGTTTATTCATTCGAACTTGCATTGGAAGGTCAAGCTTGGTTTCATCTATATCTCCCGTATTTGTCTTTCTGGTGGTCCATGATGTACATAAAGCACTCATCCAACACTGTCTTTCTAAAAAGTCTGTTTTGGTTCTGCCAACTTTCTTCACGGTCCATCTTTCACTTCCATATACATTAATTGGGATCGTGTTATCCTTAGTTGCCAGCAATGTGGTCTTCCATTTGAGAATCTTATCTGCCGATAGTTCCGTTCTGAGTTTTAGATTTCTTCTGATATGCTACCTTGGGTCCTTTCTGTGAAAAAGGCAGTCTGATAGAACTATTTTAAATTAATAAATAATGGCTGTATCATCCATTTGAACTGGAAGCCTGAAAGATGACAAAAAGCAATGGAATTCTTTAACAGAATCAATTTCTAATCTTTGTCAAGTGGTTTGGCCTTGGAGCACCACCACAAGAGGGAGTGGTAAACCACTGGAAAACTTTGGTAAGGGTTGTCATGTCAGGATCCAGAATCAACTTGAAAGTATGCACATCTTCTGAAGGCATAATTTTTATGTCCTTAGTGTTCAACTACAACCCTGCTATTACACTTTCATCTTTAACCTTCCTCAGTAGTCATCTCAATCCTTGCTACTTCTGCCACTTACAGGTGAAACTGGAAAAATTAGAATATCATGCAAATGTTCATTTATTTCATTAAGCCAACTCAAAAGGTGAAGCTAATATGTGAGATAGACTCATTACATTACAGGTTACAAACCATGATGGAGAAACCAGGGTACTTCAAGGGCCAGATGCAGGGGAGTGGTATCAGGAGACAGATATCTAGTCTCATGCGCTCCCAAATGCATCTGGTGGGGCCGCTGTGAGATACAGGAAGCTGGACTAGATGGGCCTTTGGCCTGATCCAGCATGGCTCTTCTTATGTTCTTATGTTCTTACATGCTAAGCGAGATATAGTATATCAAGCTTTACTTTGGTATACTTGTGATGATTATAGCGTAGTTTATGAAAACCCAAATTCACAATCTCAGAATATTAGAATAATGTGAAAAGGTTCCCTACTCACAGCAGTGCATCAAGAGCCACGCCACACAGATGGATCCTGGACATAGGCTTCAAATGTCATACAGGTATTCCTTTTGTCAAGCCACTCCTGAACAACAAACAACATAAGGAGCATCTTACCTGGGCTACAGGGGGGGGGACTGGTCTGTTGCTCAGTGGTCTAAAGTCATCTTTTCTGATGAGAGCAACTTTTGCATCTTATTTGGAAACCAAAGACCCAGAGTCTGGAGGAAGAAAGGAGAGGCATACAATGCATGATGCTTGAAGTCCAGTGTGACGTTTCCACCTTCTGTGTTGATTTGGAGAGCCATGTCATCTGCTGGTGCTGGTCCACTGTACTTCATTAAGTCTAGGGTCAATGCAGCCATCTACCAGGAGATTTTGGAGCACTTCATGCTTCCTTCAACAGAAGAGCTATATAGGGATGCTGAGTACATAGCCATTCTTAGATTTTTCAGAGGCCCGATATTGTTCTATTTCCAATCCTTGTGTTATTGATGTCATGTAATATTCTAATTTTCTGAGATTGTGAATGTGGGGTTTTCATAAGCTGTACGCCATAATCATCACAATTATACCAAAGTAAGGCTTGAACTATCTCGCTTTGCATGTAATGAGTCTATCTCATATATTAGTTTCACCGTTTGAGTTGACTTACTGAAATAAATGAACATTTGCACAGTATTTTTCATGTTTCACCTTTGTACAGTAGCATCTGCATATATTAAACTACCGAAGTTTCATTCATCAGTTTTCACCCCTCCTTCCTCTGTATCTAATCCAGTGTTCTGTATACTGCATACAGGTTGCAAATGACAAGGAGAGAAAATGTGCTGTTGTCTTAACACTTTCAACTACCGGGCACCATTTTGCTTCTTCATATTCTATCCTAATAGTACCCTTTTATTCTGAGTACAGGTTTTGCACCAGGGCAATCAAATGTTGTGACCAACCCATTTCTTTTTAGAATGACCCATAGCATGTAAAGAAGTACACACCAAAGGCTTTGCTGTAATATGTAAAACAGAAGCTGGTTTTCTTCTGAAATTATTCAGTAATCCAGTGGGTGTGTTTTATGTGCTATCAAGTTACAGTGATCCTGACAGGGCTTTCAAGTAAGTGTGGTTTTACCAGTTCGTTCTGCTGATTAGTTTCCATGGCTGAACAGGCAATCATAAGAACATAAGAACATAAGAACATAAGAAGAGCCATGCTGGATCAGACCAAGGGCCCATCTAGTCCAGCTTCCTGTATCTCTCAGTGGCCCCACCAGATGCATTTGGGAGCGCATGAGACTAGATATCTGTCTCCTGATACCACTCCCCTGCATCTGGTCCTTGAAGTACCCCGGTTTTAAGCCTGGAGATGACACATCTCCATCATGGTTTGTAACCTGTGATGGACTTTTCCTCCAGGAATCTGTCCAATCCCCTTTTGAAGGCATCCAGGCCAGATGCCATCACCACATCCTGTGGCAGGGAGTTCAACAGACTAACGACGCGTTGGGTGAAAAAATATTTTCTTTTGTCAGTTCTTACTCTCCCAGCCCTCAATTTGAGTCGATGTCCCCTCGTTCTGGTATTTTGTGAGAGGGAGAAGAGCTTCCCTCTATCCACTTGACTCATGCCCTGCATTATTTTGTACGTCTCAATCATATCCCCCCTCAGGCACCTTTTTTCAAGACTAAAGAGCCCCAAATGTTTTAGCCTTTCCTCATAAGGGAGGTGCTCCAGCCCAGTAATAATTTTAGTCGCTCTCTTCTGCACCCTTTCCAGTTCCACTATGTCTTTCTTGAGATGTGGTAACCAGAATTGTACACAATACTCCAGGTGCGGCCTTACTATTGTTTTGTATACAGTAATGGCATTATAATGTTGGCTGTTTTATTTTCAATCCTTCTTCCAATCAAACCTTCTTCTCCAGCTCCTAGTCCATTGCTTTATCTACTGTACCACACTTGGTCCACTACATCACAATGGAAAATACCAGCATATATTTGAAATATGAACTGTAGTGTCTCTTTCTTTTTCTGAATCCATAGAATCATAGAGTTGGAAGAGACCTCAAGGGCCATGTATTCCAGCTCCCTGCTGTGCAGGAACCCCCATCACAGGACCCCCACCCACCTGAATCCTGTTTGAACATTGGGTATTTCTTGCACCATCTATGGTAAGATTGTGCATCTGTGAGATGCATTGACTAATAAAGGAAACCAGGCCCTTCTCTTTGCTTATATGAAAAGTCAGTGCAATGCCTTTTGGTGTCTTCTCCCTCTGTCAAACGTTTCCAGTCTGTGGGTCACTGTTTTGTTTTGCTTGCTGTTTACTCAAAAAGCTTACTGAAAAGTAAAATAACACCAAATTGATTTCATGGAACTTTGCCTAAAGAAACCAATGCCCCTAACACATTTATTTTGTACATACAAACATGGACCAGCCCCAACATTCCTAATCTACTTCACAGTTTCTCACATATGGAGTACCAAACACCATCTCATTTACCCCTTAGATGAGATGCATGTAACCCAAATTCCTACTGCCCCTTTGCATACATAATATCCTTGTCCTTGTTGCGGGTTCTGAATTTTTGGTTAAATTCTTCTAGCTGCACAATAGTTCAGAGACACAGAGAGCAGAATAGCTTCAAGTTCCCCAGAATTTGAAGAGTAGTCCACCCCTTTTCTTCATCACAGAACAGTCTCAATAACTCACTCAGTCATTAGTAGGAAAAAGACTAAAAGCTTCCATTACTTGCAATTGAACCAATGAAACAGAAACTTTAAAAAATAATAATGGCAAGCCATGAGGATCACAAGAGAAACAAAATAATAATACCCAAAACCTATAGCCCTAATTAATGATCACTATTTTCTTCTTATACACCCCCATAATGTTACTTGTGTATTTCAATTCTTTCCCACAATTCATTACGTAAAATGTTTGGTTATATAAGCCCATATCTATATATCAACATTTTGCAAGGTTTGTGTTTGCAATATATATGTGTATATTTATATATATAGGTATGTGCCTATGGATATGAGTAGATCGCCAAAGTTGTAAAGACATCTTGTACATAAACAAGCTGCCTCCTTCCACATCTCTTGCCCTCAAACATCTTCTCAGAAAGATGTTAACCTGTGTTGTTGTTAGCTTGTGGAACTCCCTGCCAGAGGATGCGGTGATGGCATCTGGCCTGGATGCCTTCAAAAGGGGTTTGGACAGATTCTTGAAGGAAAAGTCCATCACAGGTTACAAACCATGAAGGAGATGTGAATCTCCTGTATTAAAACTGGGGTACTTCGAGGACCAGATG
>JAHTLZ010000195.1:3793266-3836696 GCA_023846285.1 Phrynocephalus versicolor
CACACACACACACACACACACACACACACACACACACACACACACACGTGTCCTCCGGAGCGGGGGTCGTGTGGATGCTCCCTGCAGAACCGGGGAAGGCGTTTGGTGCAGCCGTGATGGGAAGAGGCCGCCGACGGGTTTGCGGTGGCGTGCCTTGGAGGGAGAGGGTGCCGGGGAGACGGTGCGTGCTTGCGCCTGGGCGGATTTGGGAAGCTCCTTTTTGAAGCGGGGCCTCGTCCCAGAGTGTGCATTGGATTGGAGAGATCCAGCTTTCGTTCCTCACTTAGTGATGTAGGGCCGATCACGCTTTCCGACGGGTCTACCTGGCGGGGTTGTTTTGCTAAAGGGTTTAAGGATGAACCACGTGTGGTGGGTTCGAGTACATGAGGGAAAGGAGGGGTCAAAGTAACTAGAAGTATGTGAGTACACCTGGTCATTGTAAAGGAGAAAGAGAGCGATGCTTAGAAAACTTGGGGTTTTTGGGGGGTGGGGGCTATGACTAGGAGTAGTTGGAAAAGTAACTTTTCAAGCTCTGGGGTGCGGGCCAGAATCCTGGTCCTTGTAGGGTTTGTTGTGTTCACAGAGTGCAAAGTGGGTGGAATAAACCCCGCCATCCGCCCTAAGTGTGAGAACAAATCCAGCCAGGGCTGCTCCCTGTTTGCATGGGAAGGGCAGTACAAATGCTGCACATTTTGTGCTTTCTCAAGGAAATGCATGGTTTTCAGGTAAAACAGCACATGATGCAAAAGTGAAGGTGTCATTGCTGCCCCCCCAGCTGTATTGGAGTAGCTAGGTGGCCATCATCTCGGCCAGGATGCTGGGACTCAGTAATGGCTGCCCATAACACTTGGAAAGTTCTGTGTTGCAGAATGAAAATACTGTACCCCAAGAACAGTTGGCCTGGTGCCATTTTTCTTGTTGGCTCCAGGCTGATTTTTTGGCTTGTTGTAAATAAATAAATAAAGCTTTCCTCTCTCTGTGAGTTGCATTTGGGCTCTTAATGAACTTTAAAGCTTGAATCTAGAAAGCTTTTTTCCACAAGCACCATCAGCCAGAGCTTCAGAGCAGCCTTATCTTTTTGGCTGGTGGGGCTTACGCAAGACAATTGCATGCCGGCTAGAAAATGAACTGGTACTGCAGGTGCAATCTGAAATGGACTGGTGTCTGAACTGAGATGGATTTGAACCCCTCCGCTGCTATATTTTAGTTTGCTGCTTGATGACTGCAAACTCGGCCTTTGCTTTATGTCAGCAGGGTCTCTGATTTAAAGGAGCTGAGCTCACGGGGACGGATGCTCTGATATTAATAGAAAATGCTTAAGGAGATAAATGTTTGCTATGGGTTGAGTTTTGAATTTTAAAATTAAGATTGAGGGGAGTTTTAATAAAGAGATGCTCTGGGACTGGGGAAGTGACACTTCCCAGTTTTAAAGCATTTCGTCTTGGCTGCAGTTGCTTGATGAACAAAACCATGCATCTGCAGCAAGAGATGCAGTCTGCCTGTGCTCAAAAGCATGGAGCTTTTCATAGGTTCGGTGCCCAGTTTCTGAAGGTACCGCGTTGGAGAGACCTAGCTGAAATAGGCTGTGATTGCTATGAGATGGAAAGTTAGACTTGCCAGTACCATTCATAAACCTTAAAAATACACAGCTGGATCAGATGGCAGGTAATGGGAGGGTGAGTTCCTGTACCCATGTGGAGGCAAGCATTACTCAACCCAGCAGAGCCCATTTCTGAGTCAACATGCATAGGACTGTATTGTTACCCAAGTCTGGAAACTCACCTGGATGACTGAGAATCTTCACAGACATATTGTTACCTAAGGTACCCAAATGCAATGAGCAAGAGAAAGCTTGCGTGGTATACTAATTTTGCTAATCCTCCTCTGTCCTTGCTCTCCTTGCTGCTTGTGTTTGCTGCAAAACCAGACCTACCTTTAGGCAGAAAGGGGAATTCTCCCAGGGGACAAATGTATTGGTCCCGTATCCATATTCTTCAGGAAGGCAGCTTTGTGTGTCAGCTTGCAACACCCCTATTTCCCTGCATGCAGCCTGCTTGCCAGGTGGTCCAAGACCTAGAAAACATAGGAATGTTACTTTTTTGGACATGGTAGCTTCCAGAATCCCCTAGCAGACATGACCATGGAGGTTTAGGATTCCAGAAAAGCATGGCAGAATCCTTATACTGTACACATCACAAATAAGTCCTCTTCATTTTCTCTTTCTGAAACCTGCTAGTGCAAGGATAAGGTTTTAAACCCAACCCAGTGGTTCTCAACCTTCCTAATGCTGTGACCCTTTAATACAGTTCCTCATGTTGTGGTGACCCCCTTGCCCTGCTTGGAAGAGGCCACAAGCCCCCTTTGGCAGGCCACTGCCACAAGTGCCATAGAGAACTTCCCTCTACAGGCACCCTCAGCCAATTGCAGCCTCCGGTGCCATTGACTGACATTCCCTCCCACCTATCAAGCTGTAACTCACTCTTTCCCTCCCTCTTCCAGACCCAAGCTGTTTGTGCCTTTTCTTCATTGGCTCATGGCGACCCCCTGTGAAATGGTTTTGACACCCCCCCCAAAGGGGTCCTGACTCCCAGGTTGGGAACCACTGCCCTAACCTGTGGAGAAGAAAAGTATTGTCTTTTTGAAATATGCTTTACTGAGCATCATGTACACCTCAATCTTTTCAAGCTCGGGGCGGAGGTAACATTTGACCGGGAAGCACGTTCTTTGTCCTTTGGTTTAGGAAGCAAAATATTCTGGGATGGTTTCAGCCCTTTAAACTTTTGAGAGCCATGTGTGAAGATATGGGAGTCAGGATACAACATGTTCTCTTTTATTGCTGTTTGTACTCAGTCTTGGCCATTTAACTGGTTCTGCAGCTTGAACGATTAAAAATGCTGCTGTTCTAGGTCATTTTCCTTGTTTTGTTGGGATTTCACCATTTCACCTTAAAGTCTATGTGCAACTGAAGTGGAAATGTTCTTGATATACTGGACACACCACTCTTTGGTGTATCTTTATCATCGTAACGTCCTTCAGAAAGGGCAAATTTCATGGTTCTTGGTCTCAAATTAAGATAAAGGGTATTCTAAAATTTTCCTGTAGGAATAGGAAGGTGAATACAGTTCAGTGGCCAGGTCTTCACAGATGGAGGGAAAGTACTCCTAATTAACGGCACATGATAGCCAAAATCCTCTTCCTTAGCATAGCAATCACAGTAGAGTAGACCTAATGAATCAACGTTTAATGAATCAATGGAGCTTTAGTGAATCAGCTCCTCTGTAAGTTCTATTGATTCAACAGTGGCCCACTCTTAACTGCAATTTACTATGCTAAAGTCATAGTTATCATAGCATCATAGAATAATGGATTTGGAAGGGGCTTGTATAGCCATTGAGTCCAGCCCCTTCTCAAAGGGGATTGAAAATAAAACAGCCAACATTATAATGCCATTGTACAAGACGATAGTAACGCCACACCTGGAGTACTGTGTACAATTCTGGTCACTGCATCTCAAAAAAGACTGGAAATGATGCAGATGAGAGCAACTAAAATGATTACTGGGCTGGGGCACCTCCCTTATGAGGAAAGGCTAAAACATTTGGGGCTCTTTAGTCTGGAAAAGACCCTCCTGTGCCTGAGGAGGGGTATGATTGAGACATACAAAATTATGCAGGGCATGAGTAAAGTGGATAGAGGGACACTCTTCTCCCTCTCACAAAATAGCAGAACTAGGGGACATCCACTCAAATTGAGAGCTGTTAGAGTGAGAACAGACAAAAGAATTTTTTTAACCCAGTGTGTAGTTAGTCTGTGGAACTCCCTGCCACAGGAAGTGGTGATGGCATCTGGCCTGGATGCCTTCAAAAAGGGACTGGACAGATTCCTGGAAGAAAAGTCCATCACAGGTTACTAACCATGAGGGAGATGTGTAATCTCCAGGCTTAAAACCGGGATACTTCAAGGACCAGATGCAGGGGAGTGCTATCAGGAGACAGATATCTAGTCTCATGCGCTCCCAAACGCATCTGGTGGGGCCACTGTGAGATTCAGGAAGCTGGACTAGATGGGCCTTTGGCCTGATCCAGCATGGCTCTTCTTATGTTCTTATAATGCAGGAATCCCAGTCAAAGCAGATCTGACAGATGGTGGTCCAATTTTGTCCTTAATGCAACCAGTGTTGGAGCACTCATCACCTCTTGAGATAACTGATTCCATGATTGCACTGCTCTAATAGTTAGGAATTTTTCCCCTGGTATTCAGCCTAAATCTGTCTTCCTGGAACTTGAGCCTATTATTATGTGTCTTGCACTCTAGGAACGTTAAGAACCTCCTCTGTGTGACTAACTTTCAAATATTTGGAAAATCTTATCGTATCTCCTCTTAGTCTTCTTTTCTCAAGGCTAAACATGCACGGTTCTTTCGCTCCTTCCTCATAATGCTTGGTTTCCAGTCCCTTTATCATCTTTGCTGCCCTCTGAAACTTGCTCCAGTTTGTTGGTGTTAAAGTAGGCTCATTTGAATCAATAGAAACTATGGAGGGGGATAACCTATGGAGTAGGCATTACTCTACAGTACTGTATTGTGATTTACTATGATAAGCAGCAGGATTTTGGCTATTGATGGACAGTTTTCCTAACTAGATTTGATTTTATTCCCTTCTCAGGAGCTGTCTGTGACATGAGTGCACCATTATTCTTCCTAGGATTTTCACACCGGCACAGAATCCACTTTTCAGATCCTGAAATGCTGCTTTGCCCAATTGACATCTGTGCACAATACATGAACTTTATTGTTCAAATGCACAGTTTTTCTGGAACTTGGAAAAATCCCAGTTTTGAACTACAGATTCTAGAATCTCCAAGCCAGCATGGCTAGCAACAACCATATTGTCTGGGGGGTTCTGGGAATGATAATGCAGAAAAAGTTACTTTTTCAAACCCCGCCTTTTACCTCCAAAACATGAGTGCGCAGAATAGTTAAGATGTGTGGTTGAATTAGGGCAGGATGGCTAGAACTCTAGAGGAGTTCCTAGGCCTATACAAATACTAGATTGTTGTAGGCTCAGTACTAGAGATGGGCACGAAACGAGCGATTTTTCGTTTTCATTTTTGTTTTTTCATTTCGTTACGCAACGAAAACGAAACGAAAAAATTTCAAAACGAAAATGAAAACAACCAATTTTGCCGTGTTTTTCGTTTTCGTTGCAGCAAATGCACTGAACTGAAAAGAATGCTAACGAAACAGCAATTTTTCGTTTTCGTTTTCATTTTTCGTTACGTACAAAAACGAAAACTTTGCAGAAAAACCAAACGAAAACGAACCGAAACGGTCCCCTAAACGACCAAACGACAAATGAAACACCATTTTTTTGAGTCGTGCCCATCTCTACTCAGTACTCATGTGAAGTGGAATCTTTTCTATTGGCTTTATCCCATTCTCTGTGCAGCTTCCATCTTATATATGCAGAGTTTAGGTGT
This sequence comes from Phrynocephalus versicolor, assembly GCA_023846285.1. Classification (NCBI taxonomy): domain Eukaryota; kingdom Metazoa; phylum Chordata; class Lepidosauria; order Squamata; family Agamidae; genus Phrynocephalus; species Phrynocephalus versicolor. Next base: position 3,798,744 of record JAHTLZ010000195.1, read on the forward strand.
GCCATCTTTGCACTCCTAATGTTAGACAAGGCATTTGACATGGTTCCGGATGATGCCTGGAGAGCTTCCCTCTCTATGTATTTTATGTATGTTTGCTCAGGGCATGTGCTAGGCATAAAAAGATGCAAAGTTATTAAGAATGGCCCTGTTTCCTGTTGTATGTGTGCCAGCTGTTTACAGCTGTGTATCCTTTGTCATGTGTGTACTATCCTTCTGTGTGCATAGGCTGTTTGCCTGGTTCAATCTATCTTCTTTAAGTGTCAGGTCCCTGTAGAACATTGGCAATCGATAGCATATTCTGTTTTTTATCTAAAGTTATCCTAAATAGAGAAGCGCTCCCCACTGTGAACCATTGGCTTAAATTCATCCTGTCTATATCTATTAACTTCAATTTATGCATGGGGAAATTTCAGGCAAGCTTAGCCCTTTCATGAGTCAATGTGAAATGGTTGCTTCAGGGACCAGATTTGGGGCATCATGAAAGGCCAACAGATGATATGTAACTTGAACTCCAAGTTCTACATCTTGGAGCTTGACTTGAAAATACAGCATGCAGCTTCAACATCAGACTAGGATAGGGTTCAGCTTTTCTTTTTCTCTGCACCCCCACTCTACAATACCTAGCCCAACGAAGAGTCCTACAAGAATTAAATGTACACCTTTTAATAGTCCAATAGGCAGCCAACCTTGTTTAGGATTTTGTACATGGGCCCAATGGCTGTGTTTCACCTATGTTTTGCTCTGCAATGTATGACTGCTTGGGGAAAATGCAGAAATTGTTCAGTGTTGCCAGCTGTGGGGTTGCTGCCCTTTGCAGGGACAGGTCTATAAGAGCCCATTATCACTAAAGCAAAGTCCTGCACTGTGCATTACCTGAAGCTTTTGTCTATGGCAGTGGTTCTCAACCTGTGGGTCCCCAGATGTTCCTGGAACTGCAACTCCCAGAAGTCTTCATCACTAGCTGAGCTGGCCAGGATTTCTGGGAATTGCAGTCCAGGAACAGCTGGGGACCCACAGGTTGAGAACCACTGATTTATGCCAACCTTTGTTGGCTGGTATATCTGCAGGGTGTGAGTTTTCAGTAAAGGTGAAGAGCTTGAACAGGAAGTTTGGGGGAGAATAAGGCAGTTATGGAAATTCTGTTCCTTTCTGCACAGCAAAGACCAAGGAAAAAACAGGATATAAGTGCAACTATTGACTGGTAAATACACAATTTATAAAGTAACTGATAAGTTGGAGGCCAGAGATTGCAATATCAAATTTCTACAGTAGAGGAGAAGGGCAGACCTGTGTGGTCTGGTCAAGGTAAGCGGTACCAGAGTGCTCCCAAAAAGAAAAGAATGGTCAACCAGTTGTGAATACTTAAAAAAAACAACCTTAAGTTAGAAGAGGTTGCCATAATTTGGAATGGACTTAATTTAAAAAGCTGTACCTCATAGTGATGCCAATGTACATTAGCTTGACATTTCTTGCCAGTACTCATTAGTGGCCCCTGTTTACTCACTGCCTTTAGAGTGATGTTGAATTTCAAATGCCCTTCATTCTAGATTACAGCATATCTCAGCTGCTAAACCCAGAAGAAGAGCTATCCACAGCTGCCACAACTCAGAAAATGCAAGTGAAATTCAATGTCCGTACTATGACAGAACCGGAGGACAAAGACTGCTACCTTGTGATCAACCAAGACCAGCTTCTAGAAGATTGCAAGTTCAATGTCTCCGCTAAAAGTTTCTTTATTATTCATGGATGGACAGTAAGTGGACCAAAGTATTAAATAGCTAGAGAAGAAAGGGCGTGGGGAAAAGGAGGAGGGAGGGGCATCCTTGACAGAATTGCCAAAATCTTCCACTGTTTTGGTTGTTTAATTCTGATTAATGTGTTTCCTATTGGAAACACAACCTGTGTTTACTTTCCAATGGCCAGTTGTAAAACAAAGCAGGCTAAATGCAAGATGCTTCAACAAGCAGATGTCTTCCAGCACCCACGAGAACAAATCTTCTAAACTGTCTTATCTGACTCTTATTTTTTGTTAGTGGTTCAAGAAATTTAGGCCAGAACTGGACAAGCCATGAGCTTAAAAACAAGCAGCTGATAAAATGTTTCCTCCTAGAGGTGTGTTCTTTTAAACCTCCTGTGCCTGAGCAATTGGCTTGCAAATGAAGTCCATGCTTACCTGTCAATGACCAATTACAAGGCAAAAGCAAGATAACTTGCAGCTGGTGCTGAGTTAAGAAATGTGGCCCTGGGGTAAAGAACCAAGTTAACATCTTAAGGGAGCTCGTGCTGTATTATCTGTTTTGATCCTCAATTATTATTTTTTAGTTTTAGCTCAGAACTCTCACTGTAGCAGGGAAAGGATCATGGCAAAATCCTACCCTAGCCACCATTTTGTGTGGGTGTGCCAGGCCCTTAAAATAATAGACATCAAGGCTTCAATTATGTTGGCAAGTACATATTGTCTCCAGCTCAAGTGGGAATTCAGGGAAAGTGGTCCCTTATTTTTTTGAATGAGGCCTTTGAACTCATCAGTCCAACAGAGCCTCTGGAAGAACCTGGATGCTCTGGGGTGTTTGGATTAGGATTGTAGAGTCCTGGGTTCAAATCACCTCTTGCTTGTGAAACTCAACACAACCTTGTGCTGATTACGGCATCTCAGGCTAACCCACCTCACAGTGTTATTCCAATGATTCAAAGGAGCAGATTAATGCTTTGTCAGGGTCTGGGATGGGGGAAGATGGGCTATGGGAATAATAATAACTTGGGGCAATGAAGCACAGAACGATCATAAAATAGTACAGCCTGCCGTCACCCTGAATCCCATCTATTAATGCTGGAAGATGTCCCTCAATTCCTTGTTCTCAATACTTGAACATGTCCTAATTGTTCTGGACCATATATTATCCCTCATTACTATAAGCCGCCTTGGGTCTTTTTCCAAGGAGAAAGGCATTGTAAAAAATATTCTAAGATAAAAATAAAATAAAAAAATACTTATTGTAAATGATTTCATCCTGGCAATGTGACTGCCATGCTTCTTCTTCTTCTTCTTCTTCTCCTTCTCCTCCTCCTCCTTTCTCTCTCTCTCTGTCTCTCTCTCTCTCTCTCTTTCTGGCTCTTTTCCCTTCATCTCTTTAATCAACAGCTATTCATCTTGATGAGCTGCCTAGATGCCCTAAGCACATCCGATCTCGCCTGATTTTGGAAGATAAGCAGGGTCAGGCCTGGCTAGTACTTGGATGGGAGACCACCTGGCAAGCCAGCCACTCCAGTATTCCTGCAAGGAAAAGTCCATGGACATGGACTCACACAGAGTCAGTCACGACTGTAACAACACAACACACACATACACTTTCATCTTGATAGCACTATTTAGGATCAGAGAACTTATGCCTCCCAGTGCCTGTTGCTGGGAAGTCAGAGAGTAAGATTCCTGATGCAATCTCATGCAGTTTGTAAATTCCTCATGGACCACTGGTTGTTGATTCTACAAAACAGGATGCTGGCCTTCGTTGGGTCTCTTCCTGTTCTTCTTGTGCTCCTAACCAACCTTCTCTGGGCTGTCTGTACTCAGAAAGCAAAAAAAAAAAAAAAAAAAAGGTACAGTACAATAAAACAACAGCAGTAAAACAGGCAAGGTAAAAGCAAGATAAAATAACAACACCCAGCAGTGACATGTAATAAATCTCCTCATCAGAGATAATGCCAGGTTTGTTCTCTGCGTAGAGGTTGCCTGAGTTCACCTGCCAATTCAGGTATCAAGGCTGTCTCCTCCTCCTCCTCCTTTTAAATTCAGAGATCCATAGTCAGCAGTATATCTTTCTCCTTTGTGGTGAGGGATGGAGAGACCTCCTAGTTCAGCTGCTATCTACACCAGGCTCTTCCTCCTTATTTTTCTGGAGAACGGTAGCGACATTCACCACAGAAGGAAGCTCACAGCTGTGCTCTGGGAAGAGCAGCAGCTCATTCTCCCTGTGTTGGGGTGGAAGAGGAAGAACTGGGTTTATGGCAGGGGTGTCCAAACTTTTTGCAATGAGGGCCAGATTTGTTGAGGTGAAAATGTGAGGGGGCCGACCATTCAGCCACATTTGGCCCTCGGGCCAGACTTTGGAATAGTGTCTATAACATGCAAGGAGGCAGGGAGGACGCTGCAGCAACGGAGCCGGGGGCGGGTAGGCTGGGAAGGTGGCTGGGGTGGTGGTGGACAGAGGCAGGGAGGGCAGGCAAACTGTAAAACTGCATGCTGATGCTGCCATTCAGTATGGGAAGATGCCAGCTGGTAGGGATGCGTGACAGGATGAACCGGCAGGGAGAAGAGGCTGCAGGCTGCTTAGAATTTGAAATCTGGCCACATTTGGGCCCCGGGCCTAACTTTGGACATGCCTTGTTTATGGCCTCCAGAGACTTGACAACCTAAGCTGGCCACCTCACTTGGCCTACGGCAGGTGGGGTGTGTACAGTCCCCACTCTGGAAGCTGAAAGGTGCAGAATTGTAGGTTATCTAAAGCCTTATTTGGAAACACCAAATTCTAGGTTATTTAATTATGCATTATGGTAGGGGTGTGGGATGCTGAAGACTTATAAACAGGTCTGACTTAGGTTGGGTGCAGTATCCCTTAGCCTAGGTCACAGATGGGATCCCTTTGTTTTTTTCTTCTTCTAGTGAGGACAAACAGAATAACAACACATCTCCTATCCTTCAAGAAATATGTTAAGACTAAGCTTTTTGGAGAGGCTTTCACGAATGTCCTTCCTCCATGAGAGACCCTCACATCCAAATGTTGCTTTTGTTTGCTGTCACCTTTGGGGGTTCTTTGTCATTATTATTAGTTTGTTTCCATTTAATACGGGGTGTTTTAACTGTTGTGAACAGCCCAGAGTAGTGGCTTGCCACTGGATTTATAGATTTATTTATTTATAGATTTATAGATTCAATAAATAGAAAGAAAGAAAGAAAGAAAGAAAGAAAATTGTTTGGAACAAGATGCATTGGGTCCTTTTAGGGAAAAAGGTGGGATAGAAATATTTAAAATAAATAAATAAACATTCCTTTGGTGGTAATGGGCAGTCTCCTGTAGGCTGCACACTGGCAACCCAGCGCTGTTTATCTTTCTTTCACCCTGTCTTTCACCCTCTTCTATGTCTCTTGTCACTTCTTTCTTCCTCCCTCTTTCCTTTCTGTCTCCATTTACCCATCTCTCTGTGTTCGACCTTCCAACTGCCTTCTCTTTCTGTTTTAGCCACTTTCTGTCATTGTGTCATCCACTTTTCTGTCTCTCTCTCCCCCTCCTCCTCTCTCCCTCCCCCTGGACTCCTCTGCCCTTCTTTTTTCACTCTTTCTCTCTTCTTCCTCTACTTCCCTCTCTCTGTCATCATTCTTGCTTCTCACCCAGCGGGTGGGGAATGGAGGAAAGGACTCTTGCCAGGGGATTGAGTTGTCCATTCTCATGGGGCTTTTAAAAACAGCTTGAGGGGTTCAGATTGACCACCACTTCTGAGCGCTAACTTACCTGCTGAAATGCTTGTTCTCTGAAACACCTCCAAGTTGGGTGATGAAACACATTCTAGGTAGTATTGGAAAAATCTCCCTGCTGATATTAACTCTCTCTCAGGTTTCTTACGGTCTTTCTATGATCCGGAAAGAACTTAAATGTAGGAGCCCTGCAGCGCAGTGGTTAAATGCCTGTGCTGCAGCTGTAACTGTGCTCACGACCTGGGGTTCAATCCCAGGTAGCAGGCTCAAGGTTCACTCAGCTTTCCATCCTTCTGAGGTTGGTAAAATGAGTACCCAGCTTACTGTAAACCACCCAGAAACTACTTGAAGTGGTCTGGGGCGGTATATAAGGAGAACACTTTTGCTTTGCTTTAAATCTGATTCTTTTTTCCAGACCAGTGGCTTGATTGAAAGGTGGCTGGACACCCTTGTGCTGGCTCTGCAGAAGAGAGAGAAGGACGCCAACATTGTGGTGGTGGACTGGCTTCCTCTCGCCCATCAGCTCTACACCAATGCTGTCAACAATACCCGGGTGGTTGGAAAAGAGGTCGCAAAGCTGCTTGATTGGTTACAGGTAAAGCATGTAAGCAGAAAACCTCCAGGGCCAAGCTGTGCAGTTGTGTTGAACTTGCGCCCCGCTGGCGTTGTATAAGTGCAGAGTTTTCTTGCTACAAGATCTGGCAGGAGCGACCGCTTACTGCATTGCAAAGCAGGCCATGTGCCACATTGGAGGAGCACGCCAGGAAGATCTGGTGTATCCTCTTACCATATGAGCTGAATATGCATTGACACAGAGCTAGGAAAGAAGTTCATTCTTTAAGACTACAGATCCTAGACTCTTCCGGCCAGCATCCTGGGAGTTGTAGTCCACCAAAGGGAGCTTTTTCAAGTTCTGTTTTGTAGCTACTCGAATCAAGAAAAGCGGCAATGGTGACCTCCTTTTAATGCTTGGCTGGTCTACTGCCATTCACTGTGACTCAGTCCTTCTGCCTAATCATAGCTGGTGGCCGTCTGACTATGAAACCCACTATTGGGTTCATTCTTTTATGGGAAGTCCTGATTTGTTCTTCTAGTCTTGCCACTTCCTTTCCCCTGCCTAGACGTTACGAATCCTTTAAAAAGAAGGTTGGGAAACGTGAGTTTTGAGTGATGGCAGAGGGATTTACCCTTCCAAAGCTTTGGGATTTAAGTGCTTCTCTTTTATTCCCCGTGATTCGGTTTTTGCTGCTTTAACTTCCCTGTGTAATATTAAGAGTTTTTCTTTTAAAGCAGAGAACTAGCTGACAATGTTTGGATCAAAACCACGTTCTTGGGAATGATTATTACTGAGGTGTGTGCAAGTATTATTTTAAACCTTTATATAAAGCAAAGCGTGTTCTGCTTATATACTGCCCCATAGTGCTCACAGCACTCTCTGGGCAGTTTACAATTTAATTTTGCAGGTTACACATTGCCTGCCCCCCAGCAAGCTGGGTACTCATTTTACCAACCTCGGAAGGATGGAAGGCTGAATGAACCTTGAGCCTGCTACCTGGGACTGAACCCCAGTTAGTGAGCACAGTTTAAGCTTTTAACCACGGCACCACGAGGATCCTATATACCGTGCCTTCATTCTGGAGATGTTTTCAGGATTTCATTCTGCATTAAAATGTTTCCATAGCACTATCCGATTGCAGAGAAGGATCCCGGAATAGTAATGATGCTGCTGTTCTACCACCCCCTCCCCTTTGATTCTTCATGTCTCTGTTCTGCGTCCTGCTGTACCTAAAGCAGAATGCAGAATCTTATTAGCTTCTAGGGGCACATCTCCTGATAGATGGAGACTGATGCAAAACATGTCTATTTGTGTACACAAAGACACACTCCCTCCCATACCCCACCAGATATGCCCTCTTTTCTCTCCCTGCCCCTAGTAATTGCAAAGCTTTTTGATTTGCCACAGCTGCCAGGAGGCAAACAGATGTTTCAAACAGTGGCTCACAGCTTTCAATAGCCCAGGTATTCTTGGACTGCCGTTCCCAGAAGCCTTCACCACCAGATGTGCTGGCCAGGGTTTCTGGGAGTTGTGGCCGAAGAACACCTGGATGACCCACGGCTGGGAACTACTGGTTTAGAAGCTCAGAAGCAGCATTGTGTTCCCTTTTCTCCACCCAGCTAATCACTGTGGACAATAGATGGCCTCTTGATGGCTTTGGGGGACCCCGTAGGAAGCAACCAAAGGGCCACATGCAGCCACAGAGCCAAGGTCTGCTTCCCTCTGTCCCGAATAAGAGCTAGCTAATCTTGTTGAAATCAACCCCGAATGTTCACTGGAAGGGCAGATTTTGAAACTGAGGCTCCAGTACTTTGGCCACCTCATGAGGAGAGAGGACTCCTTGGAAAAGTCCCTGATGTTGGGAAAGATCGAAGGCAAACGGAAAAGAGGACGGCAGAGAATGAGATGGTTGGACGGTGTCATCGATGCAACCAACATGGATTTGACCAAACTCCGGGAGGCAGTGGAAGATAGGAAGGCCTGGCGAGCTCTGGTCCATAGGGTCACAAAGAGGCGGACACGACTGAAGGACTGTACAACAACAAATCTTGTCGAAAGCTGCCTAGATGCCCTAAGCTCATCCAGTCTTGGCTGATTTCGGAAGCTAAGCAGGGTCGGTCCTGGTTAGTACTTGGATGGGAGACCACCAGAGAATACCAGGTGCTGTAGGCGCCTGGAGTAGGAACTGGCAAACCACTTCAGTATTCCTTTCAAGAAAATTCCATGGATATGGAGTCAGAAAGAGTCAATCATGACTGTAACGACACAACACACAATCTTGTTGATGCTACCTTGCAGGAATTTACTCCTAATGATTGACTGGTGTTGTTGATGTGACTTTTGCAGGAGAAAGAAGGCTTCCAACTCCAAAATGTCCACTTGATTGGCTACAGCCTCGGTGCCCATGCAGCCGGCTTTGCTGGGAACTATGTACATGGAACAATAGGCAGAATCACAGGTAAACTGGCCGCCAGGGAGCCTTCCATCTTTGTTTCATAAATATAGCCAGGACTTGGATTTGTTTGATTTTCTGCTTCCTGTCTTCCACTTAAGGCACCTTCCTAGAAGCAAGGTGTATCTCTTCCTTCCTTCCTCCTCCTCTCTCTCTTTTTCTCTGTTTCTCCCCCCCAACCCTCTAACGTTTCTCTTTACAAAGGACCCAAGGCAGCTTACATCATTGAAAGGCAATATTTAAAGATAAACACAATGACTATGCAAAGGTGTCTTATGTCATTAAAAGACAATATTTAAAGCTAAAAAGAACAAGTGGTTGCAGTCTTAGGAACATGCCCTGTAAAACTATGGCACATATTCACCAACAGGCTGTCAAGACGCAGCGAGGAGGAGGAGCGCTCTTCTATGGGAAGATTTCCCTGCAAGCAGAAAATTAGCACATCATGGAAATAAAGACCCTTCTCCCGACTTTCTCTGCCTTTGTTTCTGTCATAATCCATGTCGTCATCCCATTGATGTGCCTGGGAATTCAGGTGGCAAGGAGAATGAGCTGCATCTTGAAGGCCTTCATCGGTTTTCCTTCAGTGAGCCACTCCATGTCACCGGTGGCTTCTGTCAATGAACTAAACCACCCAATTGCGGGAGGAAATTCTGTTACAGAAGCAATTCGATTCAGGGATTGGGATGACATTTCAGTGGTAGAGTCCCACTTTCCCCTGCAGTTTTAATCCCAGGCATCTAAAAGTAAGAGGTTGGGGTAGGTGGTAATGAGGGAGATCTGGAGAACCTGCCCCCAAGCAGTTGGGTTCTTTACAGGCAGACAAATAGTTTGATCGGAGTGTCAAGGACATTCTGTCTCAGCTGAAGAATTAACTGTGTATCTTGGGTGCTGCAGGCTTGGATCCAGCTGGCCCGATGTTTGAAGGGGTTGAACCCAACAGCCGCCTGTCTCCTGATGATGCTGACTTTGTAGATGTCTTGCATACGTACACCAGGGAAACCCTCGGCATCAGCATTGGTATTCAAATGCCTGTAGGTCACCTCGACATCTACCCCAATGGAGGAGACATCCAGCCAGGATGTGGCTTCAGTGAAGTCTTGGGAGCGCTTGCTTATGGGAGTAAGTTTTTTTTCTTCCATCTTTTTGCTTTCAATTGATATTTAGGCTTACAGACTCAGCATTTGTCATACTAGATGTTAGCTTCCATGTTCTGAGGGTTTTTTATTTATTTATTTATTTTAATACTTATATACCGCTCGTCTTCCAGAGGAACTCCGGGCAGTTTACAACAAGGATACAAACAATGAAAACAATAAGATCAATAACAATAATAAAACTAAGTAAAACATCATTATAAAACATCATTATAAACTACAAGAAAATAATATGGCCCGGTGCATCTTATTAAACAGAAATAAAGTATTCACGTTTTTCGGCTCAGGGAAGTTGAAAGGAACTATCAACAGTAAACAAATGAATGTGGCACAGAGCGCGCTGCCGTTGCGTGTAGATAAAGTGTTAGTAATGATATAAAGTATAGCAGAGTTCAGTAAACGGAAAGACAAAACAATGGATAGAGTAAAAACTCATATATTCCATATATACATAAAATATACAAACAGCATGACACCAAGCAATATTTACAATACAACAAACAAACAGAGTGTGGGGTACTGTCTCTCACCATAACAGTCCCAATCTAACATATGACAAGCTAGTGCTTATATACAATTTAGCACCCATCAGATATGACTCATCACTAATTACAATCTGATGCAATCCGATGCAACCATGATGTTATAAACTATTCCACCTGTGCTTCATCACTGAACATGCTGGTGATTACTTATCCCTTGCACTTGTGGATAACATCATGAGACTGCAGAATCTAACTGCCTCCATTTTACAATTCTCTTTCCACTATCTGTTAAATATACATTACATATATTTTGTCAACTTTTACATATCTTGACAGGAACAGCATGGGGACATTTTGCTTACCTGCTCATTAAAATATAAATTGGCCTTTTGTCTTTCCCAGATCAGTACAAAAGTGGTGGGATGATTGACCAACACCTGGCAAACTCATTCAACCCCACTAATGTGTCATATTAAATAAAGCCATTTTAAACAATGCAATGATTGGAAATGCAACAGCTTGTCCTTTCAAGCTGGACAGTTATTTCTCCTTCTCAGTAAATGGGGTTGTCATACAACAGTTCTGGATCCCCTGTGTGGTGTTGTGGAAAGAGTGATGGACTACCACTCTGGACGGTGGGATTCAAATCCCCCACTCAGCCATGGAAACTGACCAAAAGAGGAGAATGGGTAAAACCACTCCTTAAACATCTCCCATTCTTTCAAAACCCAATTAGAGTTGCTAAAAGCCATTTCTGAACACAGAACACATGTGTGCGTGCGTGCGTGTACACACACACACACACACATTTCTGGCTACCTGCCCACCTGGTTCGTGGCCAAGTTTGGCTCACGGTGAACGACAGTGAACCAACACTTCCATAAATCGGCCTGATTTGTTTGTCCCTTTTCTGCTGAGGCGAAGTTTGCTTAAGAGGTTTGGCTCGGTGCCTTACTCCTGTCATGTTTCCTTGCCCCATCTGTCTAGATATCGGGGAAGTGGTGAGGTGCGAACACGAACGGTCGGTGCACCTTTTTGTGGATTCCCTTGTGAACAAAGACAAGCAGAGCTTTGCCTTCCAGTGCACGGATTCGGGGCGTTTTAAGAAGGGCATCTGCTTAAGCTGCCGGAAGAACCGCTGCAACAGCATCGGCTACAACGCCAAGAAAACCAGGAACAAAAGGAACAGCAAGATGTACTTGAAGACGCGGGCTGGCATGCCATTCAAAGGTAGACTGTCCCCTTCTCCTGTTGCTGGCTGAGCATGCCTTGTCTCTCTTTTCTAGAGAACAACAGCTGAACACTTGGGCTTGGAGGACTCTCCAGACCTGCTCTAGACCAGAGTCCATCTTGGTCAACAGTTCCCAACCTTGGGTCCCCAGGTGTTCTTGGACTGCAACTCCCAGAAACCCTGACCAGCACAGCTAGTGGTGAAGGCTTCTGGGAGTTTTAGTCCAGGAACAGATCAGGACCCAAGATGGCATGTTCTAGACCAGGGCTGTCCAACTTTGAACAGGTTGAGGTCTACTTTTTCTGGCCCAAAGTGCCTGAGGGCTACTACATTAATACCTCTACTTAAGAATGTTATCCATTCCAAGCACATGCTCATAAGTAAACATGTTTGTAAGTAGAGCAGCGGTTTCCCATAGGAATGCTTGATATCTGTTCCCTCTGGAACGGATTAATTGATCTTCAATGCATTCCTATGGGAAGGCTGACCATGCACATGCTTCCCTTGCACCCGCTCGATCATCTGGCCAGCGGTGGGAGCAGGGGACCACCCCATGGCACTTGAACTGCCCCTCTCGGCTGAGACAGTGGGCTGGCAGACTGAGAACTTTGCTGAGGCAGTGGAGGCCCTTGTGATGGGGGAAGGAGGGGTGGAGAACTTATCCCCTCTCTTTTTAATTGGTGGCTGGCAGGCTACTATTGAACCCTTCGCGGGCTACTGGTAGCCCGTGGTCTACCTGTTGGGCAGGCCTGTTCTAGACCATTAGGATTGTCAACTCTGGATGAGCAACAGTTTGGGCTGAATCCATCCCTAGTCCTACCTGGAGCTCTGATAGGGTGCATTCAGCCAGGGAACAGCAATGAAAATGAATGGTTAAATGAATTATTGTGTACTGTTCTTCTTGTTTTACAGCTGTAACATGAGCCAGTGTAGATGTGTAGAAAAGTGTCTGGAAAAAGCTAGCCTAGATTGTGCAATAGCTAATTAGTTCGTTCCCTTAGAAATCTTGAGGTTATCATGATATACATTTAAGGTCCAAATGAGACCTTGTATGGGTAATACTCAGTTGAGTGGAGAGAGAAGACACTGTTTTTGAGGTCACAAGCTCCCTACGCCAGTGATTGTCCACCTTTGGGTCACCGGATGTTTGGGTCACCAAACTACAACTCCCAGGAATCCTGGCCAGCACAGCTAGTGGGGGTAGTTTCAGTTCAAGAACATCTGGGAACCACTGCCCTAAGCCTGAAGGATTCTGGGAGTCCAAAAATAATGTGATTTTTTTCCTGATGCTGAAGATTGTTCAAAATGTCTTATTTTTGTTGTTGTATTTTAGTATTATCCATCTTATAGCAAGCCACTATTCTGGGTGGTTTACAGAAGCAAAAACCTGTAACATAAAAATAATGTTATTCCATAATATGTTTTTAAAAGTTGCTGCAGAGAGTGCTGTTTGGAACTGAAGGAACTAAGAGATGCAGGAAGGGTACATGTTATACAGAATATCAGCAAGATGGCAGGTTGTGAACCTCTTCTTGCTTGTATCTCTAGTCAAATTTACATCTCCTGGTGGGTTTTTTAAAATTAAATATTAATTGTCATTTCTTCTGCTTCAGTGGTTCAAGCTGTGACTGCCAGCATCTATATAGTCAATGCGGTACCACCCATACACAAGGTGGAGGTACCTTACAGGTCGAGGGAGTTCCAAGATGCGCAGAGATACGCATCTGGGAGAGGCACCATATATATGCTCAAAAACCCTGAACCCACAAAGCAACCGAGTCAAAACATACTACTTACTGTATATACTACCCCCATCACACTTAAAGCACTCGCTGGGTGGTTTCCAACCCAATTAAGCTGGTTTCTCCTTTTATCAAACTTGAAAGGATAGAAGGCTGAGACAACCACAAGCTCTGGGGTTGAACCCAGGTCCATGAGCACGGTTTTGGCTGCAGTACAGCAGTTTTACCACTGCGCCAGGAGGCTCCAGTAAAGAGTAAAGTTCACTGGCTGTGGATGACTGACAGCAGAAGACTGGAAAACCTGGTCCTTCCTGGTCCATCAACCTCCAACGACTCTTGTTACTTAAAACCAGCTGTACCCTCCTTCACAACACCTGGGCTTGGACCCCCGTGAGAAGGGTCTCCATCCTCTGTGGGTTGCCGTTGCTCTGACCTGTGAAATTTAGGCAGGTGTCAATACTTATTCCCACCCTGTGTTGAGGAAAGAAACCTCCAACCAACACCCTCCTTGGTCTCCCATTTCTTCTGAAGGTATCTGAACAGGCTTCACTTTTCGTGAACTGGAACTTGAGGAATCCTACAGACAACGTGGACCTGAAATTTATATATATATAGCTTTGGCTGTCTCTCTGTCCTCGCTTTGACCCTTCATGCAGTAGGCTGGGCTGCCTGCACTGACGTTAACTGATTTTGCTGGCATTAACAGTGGCTGAACGGTGCCGGAGAGGAGAATTTGTCCCACCTTCTGTTTGGCCAGGGCGAGGGAGAAGGAAAAAGGAGTGCCAGCACAGCTGCTTTTCAGGTCCTTTAAGTTCACGGTCCTCTGCGGCTCTCTCTCTCTGCTTTTGATCAGGATTAATGGGACAGAAGCCGAGTGTAGCTATCTGGCAGGGAGAAAGCAGGTCCTTGCCAGCTGGAAACGCTCCTTGCCAACCCATGTCTGTTTATGGAACAAGAGGTTTGTAGCCTGACTTCTTGGCTCTGCATTCAGTGTCTCCGCTTGTGCTTCCACAGTATTCCACTATCAAATGAAGATCCACGTCTTCAGCTACCAAGCCATGGGGGAAGCGGAACCGGCCTTCTCCGTCACGCTGCACGGCACCAGTGGTGATTCCCAGCCTCTTCCGTTGGAAATGTAAGCTTGAGATTTGATATTATCAATCTCTCAGTCGGTTTCAGAATTTACCTTCGGGGGAAAAAAAAATCCCGAAGAAATAAAGCACTCCTCCAACAACCTTCATTCCTAACCTTTGTTAGGAACGAAGGAGCCTCGTGGCGCAGTGGTTAAATGCCTGTACTGCAGGTAAAACTGTGCTCACGACCTGGGTTCAATCCCCGGTAGCAGGCTCAAGGTTCACTCAGCCTTCCATCCTTCCGAGGTCGGTAAAATGAGTACCCAGAGTACACAGAGTGTAGCCTGCACTCTGTAATTGAGTACACAGAGTGTAGCCTGCACTCTGTAATTAAAATTGTAAACCGCCCAGAGACTACTTGTAGTGGTATGGGACGGTATATAAGCAGAACACTTTTCCCCCCCATGAATTAATGACACAGCTTATTTCAGATGTGAGAACTGTCTTGGAAAGTAGACATGTAAAAATTAAGTCAGCATTTTGGACAAAACCCTTGGGCTCAAAATCATGCAGAGAGTCTCCTTGGATAGATATTTTTGTAGCAGATATGCTTTAGAACAGAGAGGGTGGTAGAGGTGTCCTGCTTGGCCCAGTAAAAATTAAGTCAGCATTTTGGACAAAAACTCTTGATCTCAAAATCATGCAGAGAGTCTTCTTGGATAGATTTATTTTTGTAGCAGATATTTGTCTTTAGAACAGAGAGGGTGGTGGAGGTGTCCTGTTTGGCCCAACTTCCTGCCTACTAGCATGCCTACCGTACTGTATAAATGCCCAGGGGTTGATGGTTTGAGTTTGGCTGGTAACATCACTCAGAGCCTGGAAAAGTAACTTTTTGGAAATATATCATCTCCAATCTCCCAGAACTTAAATCAATCTCTCAGAATGATGGGTGGTGGGAAGATTCTAGGACTTGTTAAAAACTTAAAGGCAGTTGTTTCATGTCTGTTTTGTCTCTGTTAAGTGTTGCGCTTCGGACTGGTACAAAAAAATCTTACTTCATATCCGCCACGCAACAGCTGAAATTTGTCTCGACCACGCCCCCGGAGCAGGGTCAGAGCGTGATAATACTGTACCTGGCGCTGGGTTGGGATATTCTCTTGTCATGGTTTGTTTCCTGTTCCTGTTCCGAGACAAGGGACCGTGTGGTAACTGTCATGCAAGAACCAGTGTCTACCTAGTAGTCAGCTGCTGAAGTGGCATTCGACATTAGTTTCTCTATGGGAAACACCATGCAGCGCAAGTCTTTATTAAAGAAAGTACTGAAGAATCTGTAGAATTGACATGTAAATCCTTGAAGACCAGTAGATTGAAATATCAAAAAAGTTGTATTTATGACATTTTTAAAAAGGGTTAAGAAAACAAGACAAATTCAGAATTTGTCACGGAACAAGACCGTGAAGTAATAGTTTTCACGAGACAAGTTATCACGACTGTGAGAAAATAGAAACAGGGACGGAACAGGGACAAAACCATGTGATAGTGACCAACACTGTCACGGTACAAAACTAGTCACAGAACAAGGAAGGGCGTGAAGTAACCACCAAAGTTTCTAGTCCCTGTGACCTCATTGAAAATCCTTTGATTGGTCTTGATCCTCGGCAGTGTCAGAGGAGGGCGGACATGTTGGAAACTTGTTGAGCAAATATGAGCTTGCTGGCCATCTATTTCTGAGCTTCCTTAACCCAACCGTGTTCTTATTTCCAGGTATGAACAGATAGGCCTAAACTACACAAACACCTTCCTCGTCTACACTGAAGAAGATGTTGGTGACATTCTGAAGATCAAACTTGCTTGGGAAGGATCCACTCAGACCTGGTACAACCTCTGGGCGGGGCTGAAGAGTTATTGGTCTCAGCCCAAGAACTTGTCCGAAGAGTTACATATCAGGCGCATCCGTGTGAAGTCAGGCGAAACTCAGCGGAAGTAAGTGTGGTCATTATCCAGGTAGGGAATTTAGCCTGAACTGCTGGGATGGGCTGTCGACAGTCCATCCAAACATTTTTGTGCAGCATAGGCTTCAAATAGGCACTAGTAAAAGAAATTAGTTTTGATCAGAGTTTGGAAGCACTTGTTTGGGACTACGTCTCCACAAATGCTACCAGCCAATTTCATAGAACCATAAAATATTTGAGTTGGAAGGGGCCTATAAGGCCATCATGTCCACCTCCCCCCCCCCCAAAAAAAATGCAGGAATCCAAATCAAAGCAGATCCGACCGACAGTTGTCCAATTTTCTCTTGAATGCCTTTAGCGTTGCAGTTCTCACCAATACCTCAGGTAACTGGTTCTATTGTCGTACTGCTCAAACAGTTAAGAAGTTTTTCTTGACATTCAGCCTAAATTTGTCTTCCATCGCTTGTGCCCATTGTTTTGTGTCTGGCCCTTCGGGATGATTGAGAACAGATCCTGACTCTCCTCTATATGAATAGCTTTCAAATATTTGAAAAATGCTGTCATCTCTCCCTCTCTTTTCTCAAGGCTAAACATGCCCAGTTCTTTCAGTCCTTCCTCGAAGGGTTCATTTTCCAGTCCTCTGGTCTTCTTTGTTGCCTGCCTCTGAATTTCCTCCAGTTTGTTGAACTACTTCTTGAAATAAGACATCCAGAACTGGGCATCGTACTCTAGATGAGGCCTAACCAGTGTTAATTAGAAGGATACTAGTACCTCACAGGATTTGGAGACTATACTTTGCTGGTAGTGGAAGCTGTAATCCAAAAAGAAAAAAAAGAGAAAAAAAGACCTTTTCCAAATTGCAGGGGCTAGAGTTGTTGACAATGCTTCAGCAGTCTTGTTGCAAATTATCCAGTTTGGAATGATGTTAATCATGTCAAAAAGGCACCTTTGGAAAGTGTTGTGGCCAGATTGTTCAGAGTCCTCAATAGGGTCTGAATTGCAGCTGCAGCATCCCACCCTCCCGATTTCCTCTTTATGAAAGCTAAAAAAAGCCTGTAGACAAGGGATCTTGGGAAGTGTTGATCACGTTGGGCCACTTCTGATGAAAGTGATTGGGTTCTAAAAAGCAAAAAAGCAAAAGCAAAGTGTTCTGCTTATATACCGCCCCATACTACTACAAGTAGTCTCTGGGCGGTTTACAATTTTAATTACAGAGTGCAGGCTACACATTGAAGGAATCAATGAATAAATCTGACCTATTTTTGCCTATCCTCTTGCATAGCTTCATCTGCATAGTGGCGATGATGTCACAATCAGTGGCAAATTGCTGTTGATTAAAGGCGATTTCAGGGAGCCCGCGACTCGTGCAGAGTGGAGCAAAACCACATGTACAGTGGACCCTCGTATAACAAACGGCTTGTATAACATGAAATTTGTACAACATAAAAAAATTCCGGAGATAGGGGAAATTTGCTTAACAGAATCGCCCATGGGGCGAATCCGTACAACATAAAAACAGTCGTGATTAGGGATTACTCTGTTTTCAATGCATTCCTATGGGAAATTAGCATAAAGGAAAATTTGCTTAACAGAATTTCATTTGGAACGAATTAATTCCTTTATACAAGGTGCCATTGCATCTTGAAAGCACCAAAGAAAGCGTTTCGTTCGTGCTAATTTGCTGTTCCTGCTGCTGGCATCATCGCCGCGGCACGTGCAGTGTTGCGCAACAGAATTTCATTCCTTATCTATTGGAGAGGACTAAATGCCTTTATCTTTCCATCTCTCATTAAATCCACAAGCTATCTCTGTTCAACTCTTCTGATCAGGCTCAGGTCCTGTTGTGCAGAACCCCTCCTTCATTTCATCCCGGGACAACAGCCATACAAGCAGGACTTAAGACCCTACCGTTACTTTTTCCTCTCCATCCTGTGCTTGCTTTTGAAACACCTGCTCTGCTGAAAAGAGAGTATTATTGAAAATCTGTGCATATTTTTCTCTCCCCGCACCATTTCTGCTTGGGGCTGGCTTGACAGAGGTAACACCTCACTCTGGATTTTGAAACTTGCTCCATGCCAACCTAGCTACGGTTGCCTTTTAATTTTGTTAAGAGTCTACCTGTGAGCTTTCAAGTTACAGATTGCAGTTACACAGACAAACCTGAATGAAGCAATCGCCTCTAAGAATAATAATTAGCAGCCAAGCACCCTGATTAAAATGCTCTGTGCTGACCACATTCTTTACATATTAACTGGGGGGGGGGAGAGAATTCTTTCATTAACTAGAAGGCTAGTTTTAAAGGACTACTGCACTATCTCAAGAGTTTTCCCATAAAGGTAACTTGATGAATGAACCATACAAGGAAATCCTCTTTTGCTTTCTTCAGAGCAGTAGATTTTAAGAAAGAAGCCCGCAAGAAGCATCAACTAAGTGGACTCTGATTATATGGACAAAGGGTTTCTTTTTGTTTGCATGTTTGATAGGGACTCCATGTTCTTCAGACTTGTAGGCCTGTTCTAGGCTGGTACTTTTTCTTCTTCTTTTGACTCATAACAAGGTCAACCCTGCCAGGAGGCCTAGGGAGGCTCACTAGCTGGGTCATGAAAGCTTGCCATCCTATTCTGGCTTGGCTGACAGAGTGTGATATTCTAAGAGGAACCTCTAGCTAGAGAGGCACTCTATTTATTCCACATGGCTTTTAACCCAGGCTATTAAAATTATCTATAACAGGTGCCCTGCAGCTAATTTAGCTGGCAACCCAAGTACTGTAAGGGAATTAATGACTTTAGTTACACAGAAATGGGAGCTTGGTGCATTCAGCTGAATTCTCTGTTTTAGAGAGTTGCTTTAATCTCAGGATTGTTCCATTTCTTTCTTTGTTGGTTTGTTTCAGGCTCACATTTTGTATTGAAGACCCCCAAGTGACGAAAATATCCCCTGGCGAAGAGCTCTGGTTTGTAAAATGCAGGGAAGGCTGGCAAAAGAAGAATGAAACAATGTAAGTATTTTGTTGTACGGGAGGACCCGGGTATCTGCTGGGGTTTGGTTCCAGGTCTTTCTGTGAGTAATGAAAACTGTGGATAAGAGAGAACACCCCCCAAAAAAACAGCTTGCTTTATGGCTGCCATTTTGCGACAGCAGCTTGTTTTACAGCTGCTGTTTATGACAGTAGCTTGCTTTGTGGCTGCTGAATTATTTATTTAATTTTTTTCTCTGCCAACCGTGGATAACTGAATCAGTGGTTAATGAATCAGTGGATACGGGGATCTTACTGCAGTTTATCATCTTTGTTTGCCAAAAAAAAGAAGCCCTTGATTTGCACCCCTTCTATTACCATCCCCTTCCTCTGCTTACACAAGTTGGAACCTTTTTTTACTTGAGCTTTTATTAACTTGTGCTTGGGAATAATATGAGTCTTTATGTGCCATCAAGTCAGTTCTGACAATGGTCATTCTGACAAATGGTCACATTTTTCGTGGTATTCCAGGTAGAGCATCCACATAAGTGATTCACCATTCCCTTTTTCTCAGATGCCCCAATGTCATTCAGGCTGGCTCTACTCCCAGGAGGCACAAGGAAGAATTGAACTCCTGACCTTTGGCTCCCCAGCCAGATACCTAAACCACTGAGCTATCCAGCTAGTGCTGGAAATTGTTACACCTCTCGAGTTGTGCAACTGCAATCCTCATTTGCTTTTTCCGTATAAAAGATCTCTTGGAGGTAGAATGGTGTTGTTGTTTTTGGCAGGGACTGCACCTCCTAGAAGTCTGGCAAGTGGTGGCCGAGTTGGCTGGGGATTCTGGGAATTGTTGTCCAAGCCGTGAAATTTCCCAAGCACAGTGATGCCCCTTTGTTGGGGACCCCTCTTGGACCAGACCATTTGATACTCTGCTTGAGCTTGGGCTGCTGCTCTGGTTTCAGAATCTCCTGCAGACTGGTGTGCAGTGACAGCTCAAAAAGGTCCCAAGCTCTCACCAAGCCTGTAGGGACATCTTATTCAAAACCCTCCAGAGGGGTGTGCTTTTACTGCGAGGCAAATTTAACTTTCTGCAGTTCACCGAAGCTTCTATTAGTGGGATAGCAGACCTCGGCTGATCTGCTCCATGGCTTCTTGCCCATTAGGTCAAGCTGTGCATTCCAAAAGCTGCTCTGAATGGAAGCCTCAGCCCATGAAATCCTTGGGGGTCTTGCTATGGGTTTTGCCAACTCTCTTACAAGGTTGGCAGACTTCACTAACCCCCCCCTCAAAAAAAAGTACTTGACTCATTAACATTTCTTTTCCTCCTCTGCTCCCCGTCCAGATCTGCATCAAGCTCACACTGAATATTTAATTCGCGGATGACTTTCCGAATTTATTGGGGACCTGAACTAGCCCAATGAACGAGAGGAGGCGACGGCAGAAGAAAAATCGGCACTTGACTACAGATTGTGTTGCATTTTGTTTTTTAAAAACAAAACTGTGCCTTTTCTCTCTTTCTTGCACTTGCAATATCTAGCAGCTTGATATTCATGGGTTGCAGCGATGGTCTGCAGGCATAGACATTGAAAGCATCACCTATTATTTATGGCCTAAGTGGTTACTTTTAGAATAATTTATATCTTTTTAAAGGAAGAAAATGCCAATCACCACGTTTTACTGAAGAGCTCCCTCTTTAGAGAGCCTGTTTCATGAATCTAAGCCTAATTTGTTACACCCCCTGTTTGTATATGTTACTTACTGCCTCATCACGAAGTGCACAGTGCACGGGGCTGCCATGAATATTTATTCTGCCCACATAAACCCGTTCCTGTGACATAGTGTCCTTGGGTGTTTGTCCTTTCAGGTCAAGGTTATAAAAGAACACATGCTATGTTTCCTTTTCCAAATCAAAACCCTCTATTGTATTAAACTGGAACGGCCTAAATCCAGTTGGTGCTAGTTGCAGATTCACTAGATCCGGTGGAATCCATGACTGAATGGTCGGTCAGTGGTTGTATACATTCCGCTGGTGCAGTGGGTCCATTTTCATTACAACCAGCTGCTGGAACGAAGCCAGCTTCTTGACTTCTAGCACACACCAACAAGAAAGGGAGAGTAGTTGGGGATGTAAACCAGGATAAATTGGGAAGAGGGAGGGGAAATGTGCACACGTAAGTCAAAATTCTCTTCTTAGTCCCAACACAAGCAAACCCATTGACTCAGTGGGATGTGCCTAAGTGTTTCTTGAAGCATCCAGCAGCTGAATCGATGGGCTGGTTGGTGGTAGTTAGGGTGACCCAATGTAGATAGACCCCCTGCCAGCTGTGTCTCTCTGTGGCTTCTGAAATTTCTGAAAATTATAATGCTTGCAGTGTGGGAGGCATTTCTCCAACTGAAGGGACCAGCTTGCTTCTGGGTTAAGGCTGCATCAATGTGTGACCTTTCAAGCCGCAATTAACCTCCCCACCCCAACCCCCACTTGGGTGGCTTGAGTTCACTATTAGTATATAGGATCCCAAACATGGTTGTCACTTTGACTAGGTTTGGGGTGGCGGCTGTTTTGGTTCAAGGCCGGGTCCTTTAATGTAGTTGGCCATTTCACAAACCGGATGCCATGAGAGAACCACTTGGATGCCATTGATTAAATGTAACAATGCTGCAGCTGAATGTTCAGCCAAGCCTAAGGAGACCACTGCTGCTTCTCTATATAATTTATTGCTCCTGCCTCGAAGCCATGGGTGGTTAATTCCATGCATCAGGTGTGGTTGCAAGATCCGCCCATCTCCAAGAGCGAGATACAACTTGCAACCTTGTAATAAGGCCAGTGACATTTCTGTAGCACCCAGCAATTTGAGGCTGGTTTTCTTAAATCAGTAGATCAGAACGTTGTAGGGATAGATTCCATTGTAGCTGAGTAGTCACTATTTCTCTTCCTCCCTTTCACACTTACTTCCCGAGCGAACTCTCCAATTGTATTTTTTTAAAAAAGTTGTGCCTTGGGTAGAAAATCTGTGCAATACACTGGCTGTATAAATGAGCTACAGAAGGTTCCAGTCAACGGTCAAACGCTTGTTGGCCATGCAAAAAAGCAGAGCTGCTGCTGATTGTTATTTCTTTGGTCCTTTTTCTATGATTATTCCCACATTTCTGGGCCATTATACTTGGATTCCACCCCATATCATTTTCTACATCATTGATGTTTTCCTTGTTTCCAGAGAAATGAAGGCTTTCGGTGCCTTACTGTGGCAAGTGACACTTATTTATATATATATATTAAAAAATTGCAACATTTTGTGAAGATATGTGTATATAATAGGCTTTGTAATACTGTTACCTCCCCTATTTATTTTTTCATATTGTGTGTCTGTATATATGTAAAAAGAGGCAAAGCTTTGTTTTTGGTCTAACAAGTTTTTTTTATAAACTAAAGGGGTGGGGAAATAAACTGACTTCTTTAAAAAAAATTGTGAACACTTGTTTCTTTGTCTAATGAGCACTGACACAGTATGTATACAATATCAAGTCTCTGGTAGATAAATTGGATTGATAATACAGTGGTACCTTGTATAAAGGAATTAATTCGTTCCAAATGAAATTATGTTAAGCAAATTTTCCTTTATACAAATCCCCATAGGAATGCATTGAAAATGGAGCAATCCCTTTTTTATGTTGTACGGATTTTCCCCATAGGCGATTATGTTAAGCAAATTTCCCCTATCTCCAAATTTTTTTATGTTGTACAAATTTTATGTTCTACAAGCTGTCTGTTATACAAGGGTCCACTGTACTGAGAGCTACACAATCATCTTAAAAACAAATAAGCCACACATTTGAAATCCAGTGTTAAGTCGCAACTGAGGTATGTTGACTGAATCAGTGGAACTTGCAGAACTGTTGACTCATCAAATCCATACTGATTTAGTGGGGCCTACTCTAGTGGGGACCTGCGGCTGGATCTCAGCCATTTTGTAATAACTACTCCCCGTGCAATGAAAAATTGAGACACAGTCTCATCGAATCATGAAGTTGGAAGGGGTTCTCTTAACAATGTGATGTGTTTTCTTTTAAGTATGTCTTATCAGTTTCAGTGAGTTTAGGTTTTTTTTTCGGGCTTTCCTGTGGATGATTCTGCACTCTGCAGCTTGATGGTTTTTATCAACTGTTCTAAGAAAAAGCAGTCATTCTCTGCCTTTTTTAATGAGTTCAGTTTGTAAGCATGGATGAAATAGAATAGCACACTGCTGTCATCTAATACCCATTGAGCAGTTTAAAAATAAAATTGCTATAACACCTGTCAATGTTGGCTGATACTCCCTGTAGCCAGAAGCACAAAGGACGGTGTTCCCCACCTGTTGATCACTGAGATTGGGAGACATAAGCATGGGAGGAGCTTCAGGTGAGACTTATTATGGCTTAACCCAATAGATTTATAGAATAGCTGAGTTGGAAGGGACCTATAAAGCCGTCAAATCCAGCCCTGTGCTCAATGTAGGAATCCATATCAGAAGATCTGATAGATGGTTGTCCAATTTTTCTCTTGAATGCCTCCAGTGTTGGCACTCTCGCCATCCCCAAAGGAAATTGTTTTCTCTGTTGTACTGCTCTGACAGTTTTGCCTGATATTCAGCCTAAACCTGGCTTAACCTGTAGGTTGAGACTATTATTATGTCTCCTGCACTTTTGAGGCTGTTACCCTGTTTCCCTGAAAATAAGCCCTCCCCAAAAATAAGCCTTAGCAGGATTTCTATGCATTTGTTAAATATAAGCCCTACCCTGATAATGAGACCTAGTGACAGGCATGGCTATGGTGGTGTGCAGGGCTGACATTCAAGCATATGATTCTTAATAAAATAAGACATACCCTGAAAATAAGCCCTAGTGTGTCTTCTTGAGAAAAAATAAATATAAGACTGTCTTATTTTCGGGGAAACACGGTATTATCTCATTCACTCAGTTATAAAGGGTCCTCCTTCATATCCTCCACTTTAAACTCTCCTGTGTTTTTCCCTGATTGCTTGTCTGTGAAGATTCTCAGTCATCCAGGTGAGTTTATCTGGAAGTTGAGTCATGGCTGCTGGACTTCTTTTTCTTGAGAGATAGAAACGTTTCGCTGCTCATCCAAACAGCTTCGTCAGTCTGAATACAGCTAGTGCAAGTCCTCCATCTTATAGTCAACGTTGACCTCTTGTCATCCTGGTCTGAAATAGGCTCATAAGATGAACAATGGCCTGAATAGGCTCATTAGGTAGACAATAGTATCCATAGCCTTAAGGCAAACAATGGCCTAAGGTGATGAAGCCTATAAAGTATGAGTTTATATTGCTTCCATCTCTCTCCCCGCTACCCCACTTCCTCGTTGAGAAACATTTGTTAAAGGGGGGAAAGATGGAATAGTCTTGTTCCTTTCAGTTGTTGATGTCATCATATGCTGTCTGGTAATGCCTGAAATTATTATTCCCTACTGGCTGAGTATTGGGGCAAAGGCTGTTAGTGACTTAAGGATGGGTGATAAAACTGGAAGTGCCACCAGAGTGGCAAAATACACACACCCAAGGAACATGGGTGGCCCTGTTTCCTCCAGAAGGAAACTGGAGCTTACTGGGGGTCACAGCTACAGTGCAAAACCATGTTTTTGAAAATCCCTATAAATTACTTAGTAAAGCTTAGTAAATCCCCAACCTTATGGCCAAGTAATCCCCAAGAACCGATCTCCCTACATATAAGATGCTATACTTTCAAGTTCAACGTCGCAAACTTGTACAACCTAGCTACTCTAAATTTTTCATCCTCCACAGTTGAAGGATTCAAAAGTGTTCTGCTTATATACCGCCTCATACTACTTTAAGTAGTCTCTGGGCAGTTTACAGTTTCATGACAGTATGCAGGCTACACATGCCCCCCCCCCCAGCAAGCTGGGTACTCATTTTACCAACCTCGGAAGGCCGGAAGGCTGAGTGAACCTTGAGCCTGCTACCTGGGATTGAACCCCAGGTCGTGAGCAGAGTTTTACCTGCAGTACAGGCATTTAACCACTGCGCCACGAGGCTCATGCAAGTATTCAGGGCTGCCATTGTAGCTCATGGGCTTCCTGCTTGGACACTGCATGACTCCTTACGCATTCCATGTTTAAGGTCTTTCTCACAAGTCACCACAATATAAGGTTTCAGACTAACTAACTCCACATTCATCACTACAACTTGTAAAACCTGGGATAGACTCCTCTCACTTAGAGCTATCTCCTGGTTGTTGTTACTTTAACAGGGCATGTAAATGAACATAGACCTACCCTATTATTTATTTATTTATTTCATTTTTATACCGCCCATCTTCCAAATTACAATTTTAACCAAGCAACGCCATCCAGTCACTCAACATTTCCTCCTTTTCATAAAATAGTAGCAGATTTTCACCATTACTGCTTAAGATCATTGATGTCAAATTGCTCTCATATTATGTGTGAGTCGCACTTCTCCATACCGGAAGATGAAACAATTTATTTTGTCTCTACTTCTTAAAGGAAATTAAACATTAAGGATTCTGATGTGAAAGCCTTTCATTCAATTTGTATAGGAAGCACTAGCTGGGCAAACCGTACCCAGTAAGAGAAGGGGGGGGGGAGTCCTAGATCAGAACTGATTTCTCAGCAAGAACAAAAAAACACAAGAACGGAGGGGAAAGGCACAGAGTGGAGGGCAACTCAAACTAGTGTTTTAAAAAGTTACTCCTGCTGGAGCACCGCTCTGCTGGAGAAGCCCTGTAATGCTTCCTTTACAGCGACTTCATTTAGCTACATCGAGAAGTTGCCGGAGGTACATTTCCAAACAGGTTTTTGAAAATAGCTTAAACAATATTGGGCCCCTGGCCATAATAATGCAGAAATGTGCAGTATACCCAAAGGCATTTTTACGGCTGGCTTTCCTTTGCCGTTCTTCCACCATTGCTGCATGGGCTACTGCCCTTAATTCCATACGACTCCAAACAGAATCCCACAAACAACTGAGAAATCAATGTGCCAGTTGTTGCTGGTGTGACTTCCAGACATGAGGCTTCTTGAAATACAAGTCTGGGCAAAAGGATCGTCCAGGCTTGACCACAGCTCCTCATCTACATTTGCTTCCTTCCAGGAAACACAGGAGGCACCCCCCATCTTGTTAACGGTTTGCAAGGCTTGAAAAGAGACCAGTATGGGAGAGAAGTTTCTTGCACGCCTCAGTATCTTAATCTGGCTGGTACAATCAGACCTGTACAGTGGGTATCTCCATTTTTGGTGTGCTCTTCTGCTTCCTTTAATTATGGAAACTGCTTCAGTTTCCATAATTTAGTGTTATGCAGGTGGGGGAAAGTCAAGAAAGAAGCACGCAACAAAACCACAATCCTTTAGCACTTAACAGATTTCTTATAGCTACGGGATCTATGAAAAGTATATACTACCACAGCCAAGAGACCTGTGACAACTTATAGAGCAACCAGCTTTACTTGGCTTTCTTAAGGCTGCCCTTAAATTAATCAGATGTTGCATTAGGAGAATGCATGCCAAATTAAACTTCTTTTTTGCTTTAAAGTGTCATAGAACTTTATTGTTACAATGAACAGAGTATCCTCCCTTCTGGCCCTCGAAAGATATGCCACCATAAACCCATTTAGTCCTTTTTGGACTTCTCCACCAAGCAATTACAACGCAGGAAATATAAATCATCCTTACATAAAATTGTTGTTCTAGACCATAAAAAATATTTTATTAGGAGTGGCCAAGATTTTGCAACCCGGCTGGCTTTGAAATCATTGCAGACAAGCAGAGACTCCCACCTTCATATAACTGGGAAGGCCCTTGGTCTGTATCTTAATTTGGCACTCTTATCTCCGTCCTGATCTTCCATCAAACCCTGCCGCCTTCCTCTCCCCAGACTCACCCACCTGGCAATCTTATTTACTCTCAACCCAGATGCTTTTTTCCTCTTACCCTCTATTCTGACTCTCCTCTCCCACCCTTTTTCTTCCTCCATAATCCTTTAGCCCAATTAAAGTTTAACTTTCTTCCCTGCTCACATCACTTCTTGCATCCTTAACCAGACAGAAGGGCCTTACCTCTTTCTCGATACCATCTATAGCATTCTGATCACCACATCTCAAAAAAGACATAGTGGAACTGGGCAAGGGTGCAGAAGAGAGCAACAAAAATGATTACTGGGCTGGGTGGCCTGCCTTATGAGGAAAGGCTAAAACATGTGGGGCTCTTTAGTCTGGAAAAAAGGCACCTGAGGGGGATATGATTGAGACGTACAAAATAATGCAGGGCATGAGTTAAAGTGGATAGAGGGACACTCTTCTTCCTCTCACAAAATACCAGGACGAGGGGACATCCACTCAAATTGAGGGTTGGGAGAGTGAAAACAGACAAAAGACAATATGTTTTCACCCAACGTGTTGTTAGTCTGTGGAACTCCCTGCCACAGGATGTGGTGATGGCATCTAGCCTGGATGCCTTCAAAAGGGGATTGGACAGATTCCTGGAGGAAAAGTCCATCACAGGTTACAAGCCATGATGGAGATGTGTAATCACCAGACTTAAAACCAGGGTACTTCAAGGGCCAGATGCAGGGGACTGGTATCAGGAGACAGATATCTAGTCTCATGCGCTCCCGGACACATTTGGTGGGGCCACTGTGAGATAGAGACTAGATGGGCCTTTGGCCTATTCCAGCATGGCTCTTCTTATGTTCTTATGTTCTTATGGTGCATGTTCTTATGTAGAAGAGATTTATTTATTTATTTATTTATTTATTTATTTATTTATTTATACTCCGCTCATCTGGCCATAAGGCCACTCTGAGCAGTTTACAAGAGAACTCTGCAATAACAAAATAAATATGGCATGAATCCACAGGATAATACAGTTTAGTACACGACATATCAAACCATGGGCAGCAAACTAAATGTGAAATCTATCATCACTGCAGCTATTGCTGCAAACATCAATGCAGTAAAAACAAAACAAAAATTAAGACAACAGGATAAAGCTTAATTAAATTGGCAGGCCAGAGACTGAGATGTATTTAAGTTGTTAAAGAATTAATAACTCGGAGATGCACAAGAAACAACTGTTCCATGCACAGCAGGTTGTTTTCCCTACTGAGTCTCTGGCTGTTACTGAGGGCACTTTTACACCACCCCTAAAATCCGAGGCAAAGGGCTCCCAGATGCGGAGCTTAAAATTGTTTTCCCACCAGCTCCGGACTTAAAAAAAAATTAAGTACGACCACGCCCACCTAAGCACGTCCCAGGGCACTTTTCAAGTACCTGGTCTCCAAAGGTGAAAATTTTCTGATGCAGATGTAAAGCAGTGAGTTTCGGGCTCTCCTCGCCTTCTGTTGTTGTTGTTTTTTGCCCCCCCGCCCCTTTAAGAGACTTTAAGATACTGGAATGCTTGCTTCCGGGGTTGCGGGTTGCGACGGGCAGACGGAGGTGAGCCTGCATTCTTTTCTCCCTTTTTTTCCTCCCCCCCCTCACGCAGTCAGGAACAAGGGAGTGCGGAGGGGTGGGAACACAGGAAGAGCGACAAACCCCCAAGATCTCTGGTCCGAATTTAAGTTGCCAGCGGATCTTAGGGGTCGTGTAAAAGCGCCCTCACCCTTTGGAGAAATGAATAGGATAAGTCTGGCCCCAGCGTCCTCTTTGATGGTTATAGCTATCTGCCACCTAGTGGCTGAAGATGGTATTGTTGGATATGGACAGATTTAAATTGATAAAAAATAATCAGTACCCATAAGAAACAAAATCTCATGGAGGCTGAATCTGCTAGGCCCTAGGGCATCCTTAGAAAACATGCCAGGTTTCAGACATTTCGGCTTTATGGTTTTGAAACGTGCTCAGATTAGATGCTACACAGCACTGAAATTCAGGGGAAGGGAATGATACATCATTTCTGAGTACAGTGGACCCTCGTATAACAAGTGGTTTGTTTAACAGAAAATCCGCTTAAAGGAAACAATTTCTGGAGATAGGGGGAATTTGCTTAACAGAATCGCCTATGGGGCGAATCCGTGCGACAGAAAAATGGTCACAATTAGGGATAGGGATTAATCTGTTTTCAATGCATTCCTATGGGAAATTTGTACAAAAGAAAACTTGCTGAACAGAATTTCATTTGGAATGAATTAATTCCTTTATGAAAGGTAACCTTGGTTCTCTGTACCTAGACATCCCCAGGAAACAATTGATCAATTACACAAAAACAATTGATCAATTACAACAAGAGTAATAGAGAGAAGAGTACAGCCATCATACCATGGCTGTGTATATTAACTTTGTACTTCCACATAGATCAGCAACCATGGTTTCTACAGAAGGTTATTTATATGATTAAATGCTGTTCTTAATTCCTGTACATTTATATCTCCCTTTCAAATCTTCTTTGAGGTCTGAACACTTGCAATTCAGCAGAAGGAGGTAGAGAGTGTGGCATGTTTCTATTCGTTTCTCAGTTGGATCTTCCCTGTATCTGATTTAAATAAATTTATTTTGCCCAGACACAAACGGGTGCATCCTCTGTAGAAAGCAGGCGGTGGTGGGAATGTTAGGTAATATTGTAACACTGTACAATATTGTATTTATATGTTTTTATTGTTTTAATTTTATTGTAATTTTGATGTTTTGATTGTTTATTTTGATTGTGAGCCGTCCAGAGACCTTTGGGTAGTGGGCGGCATACAAGCTATATAAATATATAAATAAATAAATCCTGCTTCGCACAATTCTAAAAGTTAATGTTCTGCATCTCTCGAGAAAGAAATGAAGTGGTAGGACTAAGATAGAGGTTAAAAATATCTGGAGGAAATCAGTGCCACTCTGCTGTGGTTATTGGTTTGTTTGCATGCAGGTCATGGTGCCAGATGGCATGACAGTACAGTTTGGAAGTTGGCACACAATGACAGGTTATTATCAAAAAGCAACCATGATGCATGTGAAGTGGCTTTGTAGATTACCAGGCAGCCTGGCTTATTTTTAGATGGTGAAGTAGATTCTGTTTTCCGGCTGATTTGCACCTTTGTGGAATGAGGCCCTTCTTATAATTCTTATAATTCTCTTCCTACTTACATACCCTGAATAAGGGAAGGGAGCTTTTCAGGCTATCCAAAGTTACAGAATACACACACACACACACACACACACACACACACACACACACAGTGGCAGCCCGACTTAAGAGTACCTCGACTTAAGAGCAATTCGACCTATGAGCGGAAAACTCTTGGCATTTCAACTGCCGCCTTACAAATTTTAGATATGGTCTGCTCGACTTACAATTATTTTTCATTTTTTGGATTTTTTAACTTGTTTTTTCAATTGTTTAGCTAGGTACCCCGACTTAAAAGTAGTTCGACTTAAGAGCATGCATTCGGAACGGATTAAATTCGTAAGTTGAGGTACCTCTGTATATATATAATATCATGGATAGATAGATAGATGGTAATTTCCAATATCCCAGCCTTGTTCCAAGATCCTGTTGCAAGGACAACTAAAAGTTACACAGAAACTAGCTCTCCACATTGGGACTTCCTTTCCAGGTATTTCATTGCACAGAATCCTATGGGTTAATCATGCTGGCATAGGTGCAATCAATAGCCGGCTTAGCTCAAAGCTTAGCTGTCACATCATGAGAAAGCAAAATTCTCTGGAAAGGACAACAATGGTAGGAAAACCTTAAAGCAGCAGGAAAAGAGTAAGACCAAGTATGAAATAGATTGACTTTCTAAAG
This sequence comes from Phrynocephalus versicolor, assembly GCA_023846285.1. NCBI lineage: Eukaryota > Metazoa > Chordata > Lepidosauria > Squamata > Agamidae > Phrynocephalus > Phrynocephalus versicolor. Next base: position 3,829,576 of record JAHTLZ010000195.1, read on the forward strand.
GAAACCACAGGCGTGGTTCCTGATGACAGGACATTTTGGGAATTGCTTGGAGAGTCTCGTGGCGCAGTGGTTAAATAGCTGTACAGCAGCTATAACTGTGCTCATGGCCTGGGGTTCAATCCCAGGTAGCCGGCTCATTGTTGACTCAGCCTTCTGTTCTTCCGAGGTTGGTAAAAAGGGTACCCAGCTCGTTGGGGTGGGAGTGGGGAGCAATGTGTAGCCTGCATAAATAAATTAACTGGCCAGAGAGTGCTTTAAGCACTATGGGGGCGGTATATAAGCAGAACACTTTGCTTTGCTTGTTCATAGTTACCAATAAGTCAGTGGCAACATGATGGCACATAGAAACTGCAACCTAACTAGCAGATGTGGACATTGGCATCCGCTCATTCCCTTAGCATTCCCCACCCACCCACCCACACCCCTCAGTCCCCTGAAAATGCTACATAGAGGATTTGGAAACCCTGCTGAATGGGGTAAAGCTGTGGTGTTCCTGCAAAATATCTGTCTTCCTCTTTCTTTTCCTGCATAGATGTTTCCTGTGTAATCATATATATAACTATACATAGCTTTTTAATAAATAAATAGCTATATTTAAATAAATGAATATAATAATAATAATATAATATAATAATATAAGCTATAAACAAACAAACAATAAATGCATTGAAAGAAGAGAAATGTTTGGCCGAAGTGTGGGATGCCCAGTCATTCAATATGATGTCCAAGGCAGCAGTTGTGCAAACAGAAAACAGTAGGCAATTTGGGATGGGGCGATTGACGGTTACAAGCAGGAGTGCCTCCACAGATTCTGGTTTTGCTACGCAAGGCAAAGCAGCAAGTGGGGATTTCCCCATCTACTCTCAAGTCAAATTGCCTAGCCCCTGGGGCCAGCCAAGTCACAAGAGGGGGAAATTCCAGAAGCACTTTCCACCTATGCCTGCCTGGCTTTAAGAACAAAATAACAAAACTTAACTTGATTGAGCATTGCGTCTCAAGAAGTAGAATGTGACCCACAGAAGTCCTGAGAAACAAATCCATGGCCTGAAATGTGCCTCAATGCTTCCGCTTTTGTTGCGCAGTAACCATTTGTGGCCATTTTGTGACACCGAAAAAACTGTTGAGACACCTGTCTCCTTTCATCCAACATTAGGGTCACCCCAAGTTTCACACTGCCCTGGTATCATTCCAAGGCCCTGCAAGGTTGATCTGTCCTTTCATGAATCAGGAAGATGATAGGTATGAGGAAGGAGAGGGGAAATAGATTTGCCATGGGTTGAGGCAATGTTGTGGGTAGACAAGAAGTTGCATAAAAAGAAGGAATAATCATTTGTGGTCAAGTTAGCAGACTAAGGCTCTGAAAACTGTCGGCTGCAAAGTCGGCAGCTCAGCGGTTCAAATCCCGGGGGTCACGCAGCAGAACGAGCTCCCACTGATAACTCTCCTGCCAACCTAGCCGTTCGAAAGCATGTCGATGCTGCCATAAAAAGCGGGAAGGCAAAACAGTGTTTCCTTGCAGCGATGCTGGCCACGTAGTCATGAACTTGCACAACACTGGTACTTCAGCTTGAATACAGAGATGAGTACCGCGCCTAGAGTCGGAGCAGTTTCATGTGGCTGATTCAGTAATGACTGTACCATGTGAATGTGTAAACGACAGTGTCTAAAAAGGTTTTGAACTTTCTCTCCTTTATATATTGCATAATTCTGTTCCATGTGCACATAACTAGGCAGGGTGCTTAATCCTTTCCTACTGAGATGAATGGGCTGATGGGGGGGAAACAACAGCATTTTTTTTAAAATCCATCACCTTAAGGAGTAAAAGGATATAATCAGAGTCACAGATTTCTCTCATTGTAATGAACCTTAAACCTGAACATTTTCATGTGGTTACTTCCTGTCCAGGAAAAACATATTAGTAGGATTATATATGTGTCTTGCTTCAACATACATTACTGCATTTAACGTTTATGTTGCTCCCTGTAAAAAAAAATAAATAGTAGCAGAATTCCAATCTAGACCATCAGTTATTTGTAAGTACTGAGATCCAAGGTTTTGTCAGATCACGAGTGTTAATGAACGTACATCATTGTGACTTTGTTAATGGCTGGATGATTGGAACTGTAGCTCATTGCTGTTGTAATTAATGAGAGCTACAATCTACCAGTTATATATAAGAGTGCATCCAAGGGAAAGCTAGATCTCAGACAAAAAAAAGAGAAAGTATTTTTTCACCCGGAGGATCACTGGTCTGTGGAACTCCCTGCCATAAGAAGTCGTGACAGCTCTCAGCCTTGACAGATTTAAGAAAGGTTTGGACAAGTCCATGGAGAACAAGGGTATCCATGGCTATCATTATGGATGCCTAAGGACAACCTCCGGGTTGGAGAGAAAGGCAGGATGTCCCTCAATGCCATTTGCAGGGAATCGTAAGCAGGCAAAGACATCTGCTTGGGAATATCCTGAAGCAAATGGTGGGCCCCTTTGTGAGTCAGAATGCTGGACTGGATGGACTGTGGCCTTTTCCAGCAAGGCTGTTCTTATGTTCTTACAAAAGCTGTTGTAGACCATAGATGGTCTTGTGCTACTTAACAGTCCTATGAATTGTAATTGTTGGCTAAGTGTGACTAAACCAGTGCCTCATCTTGTTTGAGACTGTGGCCCACACGTGTATTCATTTTTTCCAGCTGTACAACAGGGACATGAATAGCGATCTAATGCAACTTGGGTAGTTATGGCTTTCCTCAGCTTGTGGGGGGTCAAATCAAGAAGGTCTATTATCCTGTGCATAATAAATGTTGTCTACAAAGCATAGCAAGGGTGAATGCGTCTTACCCTTTCCCCCTTTAGACTGTCATAAGAGGTGGCTGTAAATAAAATATCCAATGACAGACCTTTAACTAGAAGCATTTTTACTTGCTGAGTAGGGCATGTATTACTCAAGGTGAAGGACTTTCCTCAGTTAGTCCAGGAACATTATGCACTCTTAATTCACTGTTTTGGAATGCTGCAGTTCTGTGTCTCCAGTGTTATGGAGACCACTATCTGTGTGGTTCCTCTGGTTTAACTTCAACAAGATGGGGAAAAAGGCAGATTGAGCAGGTCATCATGTGCTGGGAATGAATATTATAAGGAGTCATCCTGACTTCCCGGCTGATAGGAGATCATCTGCTTGTTCTCTTCTGGAATGCCATGGAGGGGTGGTCCAACAACATCTGGCTGATTCAAAGGGCTGTTGTCTGATCCAAGCCCAGTTTAAAGTTTAAAAAATGTAAGAAGGGAGGGTAGGAGGCCAGATGGTGGTCCTCAATATTTAGCAACTGGATACTAACTGGTCAGTTGCTGGTCGGTCCTCTGAACTTTACCTTCCTGACTTCCAACCTGCTTTCAGGCAGCGAAGGAGAAATCCAAACATGAAATGCACCATACATCCAACAGCCAATGAATATTTGATATGAAACTTATATTCCATTGTATATTATATTATACACGTCATTCTGCTGCTGTCTGTCCGAAGAAGTGTATGCGTCCAAGAAAGCTTACGTTAAAATATACAGTAGGACCCCGGTATCCGCTGAGGATTGGTTCCAGGCCTTCCTGTGGATAATGAAAACTGTGGATAAGAGAGAACGCCTGCCCACCCACCCCCAAACTGCTGTTTCCTGACAGTAACTTGCTTTATGATTGCTGTTTTGAGACTGTAGCTTGCTTTATGGCCGCTGTTTGTGACAGTAGCTTGTTTTACAGATGCTGTTTGTGACAACAGCTTGCTTTACAGCTTGCTTTGTGGCTGCTGAATTATTTAATTTTTTCCTCTGCCAGCCGTGGATAACTGAAGCAGTGGATAATGAATCAGTGGATATGGGGGTCCTACTGTAATAGTCTTTAAGGCACTACTTTTTTTGGTCATTTTATTTTGTTTTTTGTTTTTTTATTTTTGCCTAGAATCCAAACTTGAATGGATCCATTGAATGCTGAACCATAAAGAAATAGCTGAAAAGGAAGGATGGGAGAAAGAGATATTTCAGTCTCATCCACAGAGAGTCAACACCGCAGCTAAGTGAAGAGACAGCAGGGAGGGGGGCAACAAAAGAGAACAAACCTTCAGTTAATTTCCCCCCTTAAGGATAAAGTTATATTACTGTGTTAGAGATACCCTTTGAAGAAGGTGGGTCAAATACATTTCAATTTGGATCTAATTGCTGGAGCATCCCAATGTGCAATAAGTAGGGCATGATTAATAGTAAGGCACGTTCTCCCCCACCTCTTCATGCGCAGGGAGGTCCATTCATTGCAGGAACTCTTCAATAATAGCTATTGAATCCATGTAAATCCCCTTTTACCATAGCAACAGCCCCTGGCCCTTGGTTGCTCATGAGACCCTGTCAAGCAAAGACAGTAAACATTCCCATCCCAAGTGTTGTTGCAGAATCCCAGTCAACAATTTGGAAAGAAAGAAAGAAAGAAAGAAAGAAAGAAAGAAAGAAAGAAAGAAAGAAAGAAAGAAAGAAAGAAAGAAAGAAAGAAAGAAAGAAAGAAAGAAAGAACTATTTAAAAACTGGTTGGTTTTAAATTCATCCTTGGCTAATCTTCCACTCCATCCCATGCTGTTCAATGTAGGTTTCACATTCACATGTGAAACATGTATCGGTGTTATTTGCCAGGGATGTTCGCAAGTCTTTGGTCTGATTCCTGAGTCCCCAATAAAAACAAGATCTTTTCACCAGAAGAAAGGGAGGGCTGGGTGGGTTCCTAGTTGTGAGTCTGTTGAGAATGGTACAAAACGGAATGGTCTTATTGCAAGTTATGATGCATGATGGGAATGACAAGGCAGAGTGGGCACACACCTGGGCAATCCTATTTCTGGCAGCTAGTCAAGTCAGGTGACCGTTCAGTCATGCTCCGTTTTCAATTAGCTGAATAATGATTGCAGATGAGACACATGTATAAGAGCAGGACAGTTGTCCAGTGTGGTGTGGGATGGTGTTGCAGAAAAGCAGCTCGTTATTCTGCCAGTTTGGACACGTGTTTCCCAGAAGGTTTTTGGATCACTGCACTGTTTATCTTACTAACCAGGTATATGCCTGCCGATTCTGTTTTTGTTTGCTGGACTTGTATACATTTTGTAAATACAGTTCGTGGTGAAGGGAGTCACCGCTGTGTTTGTGTCCTTATTTAGCACTGCTATCTGGCTGTTAAAGCCCACACCTTACACAACCCTTCTGCTGAGCAATTCAAGTCCAGTCATCCCTGCGACTTACAGTAAGTCCAAGTTGACAGAGAGTCCAATGACTCAAGTCCTCATTGCTGATGGCTGTCACATATTTTTTCCCAGAGAATCTTGGGAGCTGTAGTTTGCCTACGAGACAGAGATTCCCTTACAGCAGGCACGTCCAAACTTCGGCCCTCCAGATGTTTTGGACTGCAACTCCCACAGCCCTTTGTCATTGGCAATCTAAGCTTAGAATTCTGGGAGTTGCGGTCCCAAACATCAGGAGGGCCGAAGTTTGGACATGCCTGCCTAACAGCCTTTCTATAGAGCTAGTTTTCAAATGAGGAACATGGCTCATAGCCCAAGTGAAGGTGAGCAGAGTGTAGCTGTAACACATCTGTTCTATGGGTTGCTCTCTTTCAAAGGAGCATTCCAAACAGAAACTTCACAAAAATGTGGGTTTTTCAAAAAAAAAAATGTATACACACTTATTTAACAAAGTAACCAAAATGACATCAAGCTGGATGACACCACTTGCCTCGAGTTATTTTCACCAGCACCTGTTGCTTGAAAAAATAAAAAAGAATACAAATGTCTCTTTGAAGGCGAATGGGAACAAAGTCACGGATGCATTTATCAACTGAGGACATTCACAAGTGAAATTTGATGGCAATGTCAGTGCATTGTATTTTATTATTATGTTTTTAATTGCTTTGTAATTGTTCATTTTAATTGATGAATTGTAAGCCACCCACACCCAGAGATCATTGGGTGGTGGGCAGCATATAAACTGTATAAATAAATAAATAAATAAATAAATAAATAAATGCATTTCTTCTTAAACTGACTGAAGATGACCCTTCAACACTGCCTGGGGGATGTGTTGGAGTGGATGGCGGATAATTGACTGAGGCTGAACCAAGACAAGGCCTGTAGGTGCCTCCCCCCCCCCACAATGTCTGCATGTTGGCAATGTCTGTCTCTTTGGGGGGAGTAACTCACTATGCCAAGGATGAGGTTTGCACCCTGGGTGAGCTTATGGATGAATACTGCACATGGAATCCTAAGTAACCCTCTGTGAACCAAGGTGCCAGTTTTCACCCTTGGTGGATCACCCAGCTGCATCCCTACCTGTACATTAGGGCCCTCAGCATGCTGGTCCATACACTGATAATCCTGAGATTAGACTGCCACAATGGATTCTATATGGGGCTACCCATGACATTGGTGTGGAAGCTTCAACTAGTCCACAATATGGCAGTCAGACTGTTGACTGGGATAAAGAAATTCCAACATAGCTTTTCCCCTCTGGCTGCTTTACACTGGCAACCCATTAGCTTTTGTGCCAACTTCAAGGTAATGACATTGACATACAAAGCCCTAAATGGTTTGGGAACTCATTACTTGGCGGAATGCTGACTTCTGATGAGAACTGCCCATCTTATTCCTCCCAGGCTGGACAGCTGAGGATCTTGACCCCAAGGGAGGCCCGGAAAGAAAAGACCACCAGCTGTGCCTTCTTGGTGGCTGCTTGTATTCTTTGGAACAAACTGCCACCTGAAATCCCCCTTAGTGGGGACTTTTCAATGGCCCTTAAAAACTTGGGTCTTTAGGGAGGCTTTGCCAGAGCCATAACCATCTGGACACAATGCTGCTCAGAATAAAATCTTTTAGTTCTACATCTATTTTTATACCCTCTGATTTAATTTTGTCAATTTAAATTGCCTTTTGTTGTTTGTTTGCTATTTAATTCAGATTTTAGTTTGTTTCTTTGTTTTAAGTGTATTGATGTAAAGCACCCAGAGCAGCCTCTGTTGCCAAATGAGTGGTACATACATACATACATACATACATACATACATACATACATACATACATACATACATACATACATACATACATACATACA
>JAHTLZ010000195.1:3836706-3855037 GCA_023846285.1 Phrynocephalus versicolor
CCACACAGATCAGTACTTACTGTTTGACTCCCACCATCCATTACAGCACAAACTAGGAGTCATCAGGACCCTAAGCCACAGAGCAGAGAGCATCCCCACCTCCACAGAAGCCAAGAAGAAGGAAGACAGGCACCTGAAGACAGCACTTAAGGCCTGTGGATATCCAAAGTGGGCCTTCAACAAAGCAGCGGGCCATCCCAGAAGAACAAGGGATCAGTCTGAGACCCAGACCCGACAAGAACCTGGTCATTCCTTACATGGCTGGAGTGTCTGAGGAGCTTTAAAGGATTTTTGGCAAACACCACATCCCTGTTTATTTCAAACCCACAAACACACTAAGGCAGAGACTTGTCCACCCAAAGGATCCGATACCAAACCATAAAAGGAGCAATATAGTATATGCGGTCCAATGCAGTGAGGAGTGTTCAGACCTCTACATCAGAGAAACTAAACAGCCATTAAACAGAAGGATGGCCCAACATAGGAGAGGTAACAGCTCAGGACCAGAATCAGCAGTACACCTCCATTTGAAGGACAAAGAATACTCTTTCAAAAGATGAGGATGTACACATATTAGACAAAGAAGATAGGTGGTTTGAGAGAGGAGTAAGGGAAGCCATTCATATAAGCATTGAAAACCCCTCCCTCAACAGAGGTGGTGGCCTCAGGCATAGTCTATCTGCTACTTATCAGGCTGTGCTTTCCAAATTACCCAGACAAATCAAAAAGCCTTCACCACCAAGGCCATAGCTAACAACCCATTCTTGATAGGTTTCATCACCTTAGGCCACTATTCACCTTAAGGCTATGGATACTATTGTCTCCCTAATGAGCCTATTCAGGCCATTGTTCCTCTTATGAGGCTAATTCAGACCAGGGTGACAAGAGGTCAAAGTTGACTATAAGATGGAGGACTTGCACTAGCTGTATTCAGACTGATGAAGCTGTTTGGATGAGCAGCGAAACGTTTCTATCTCTCAAAAAGAAGTCCAGTAGCCATGACTCAACTTCCAGGTAAACTCACCTGGATGACTGAGAATCTTCACAGACATTTAAAAGCTAGCAACAACAAATATACAAACACTTTAAAAGAATAAAAAAGACCACACAAAAATCGTAAACAAAATCAACACAAAAGAGAGATGCCAAGCAACAAGGCACAGTACTCCATTTGAAACCCCTCTGAGATGGCCATTCAGGGAAAACTTGTCTAAAGAGAAAAGTCTTCATCAGCTTGCAGTAGAACAGCAAAGATGGGGCCACCTTGGCCTTCTGTGGGAGGGAGTTTTAGTGTCTGGGTTCAGTGACCGAGAAGGCCCTCTCTTGTGGCCGCACCAAACATACCTGTTAAGAGGGCGGTATTGAGAGAAAAGCTTCCCCTGGTGATTTCAATTTTCTTTGGAATTGCTTGGGCCCAAGCTGTTTAGCAGGGATGTTGCTAAGTCTTGGAGTCCAAGACGCAGGTTGGAGTCCAAGGTGGTTACTTCACATCCCTATCATTGCTTTTTGCTGTCCTGCTTGGGGCCAGTACAAAGAAATGTTACTCCACGTCCATTGCGTGACGATGGGGGTTTGTCCCAATCACACCCCCTGAACTGGGATTTAATTGGGATGTGCGATTCCCCTCCCTGGCCTTGGGAATCTGCTTGTCTCAGTTCTCATTCTTAGATGAATACCCGTGAGGTAAGGCTCGCCACGCAACATGCCATTCTCCATCTAGTGGCAGGAGTGCGAAGTGCCAGTACATTCCCTATGGAGTCAGCAACGCAGTGCAGAGAGATTAAAAGACAAATGCCTCGAACTTAGCTCCATAATGCATTGAAGGCAAAGTTGAGGAGATTCGAAAGATTGGAAACGGAAGGTCAGACCAAAGAAAAAACCAGGAAAGAAGGCTGAGAAGTTCAGATGTTGTCACGAAACAAGGATGTGCGGTAAGAGTCATCATGGTACTACCCATCACGCCCATGGGTACATGGGAACAGGGACAGTACCGGGACAAGACCACGTGACCGCAAGTGACGTGATCACGAAACGAATGTCAACTCGGAATGAGGAAGGACATGAAGTAACCGTCCAAGTCTTTGGTAACATGTTCTGAGTCCCTATTAAAAATGAATAAATAATCCAAGTTGACTGGAAATTGAGTCATGGCAACTGGACTTCTTTTCCTGGGAGATCAAAATGTTTTGCTACTCATCCAAGCAGCTTCATCAGGATTGATGAAGCTGCTTGGATGAGTAGCAAACTAGCAAACGTTTCAGTCTCTCAAGAAAAGAAGTCTAGTTGCCATGACACAAATTCCAAATAACCTCATCTGGATGACCGAGAATCCTCACAGACATAATCCGAAGTTGAGTCCAAGTTCATTGTGACTTAAATCCAACTTGGCAGTAAATCCCAAAATTTAAGTCCCCATCCCTACTATTTAAGTCCTTATTGGTTAAAATCATGCCTTTGAATTGTTTCCATAACCAGATTGGCAGCCAATGGAACGGCTGTAAGAGAGGTAGTTCGGCAATCTCTATTGACAGCTCAAATCTGGCTGCCCCTTTTTGGACCTGCTGAAGTTTCCTAACACTTTCCATTAGCAGCCCTACATAGAGTGTGTGATAATAATCCAGCTGGGATATAACTAAGGCATGTGTCACCATGACCAGATTAGATCTCTCAAGGTTTTCATCTTTTATGCCTGCTTTTGAACAAGAAAAGGATTTTGTTGTCCCTTGAAGTGTCTGGTGTGAGGTAAAATTGTTTTTGTATACTATACTAAATAATTTGTTTTCTTGGTTTTGAAAGTCCGCATGTTTTAAAGACCTTTCATACAACTTAATAAAAGGATGGCAATTTATCTCGATTCTGAACACAGTTATAGAACTGTTTCAAGCTGAAGTTTTTTTTTAACACTGTTGGCCTCACCTGCCCTTGTTTGCTTGATTTTACAGAAGCTTGCAGGAAAATATTGTCCTTTCATCATAAACCTCCCTTGTTTGCTTACTGCTGCATCTGCCCTCTAACATACCAAAGAAAAACCACTAAGAGAAAAAGAAATAGTGGAACCGAGTATTCTAATTGCCAATGTGAAGAGCTCTCCATTTTGAAATACCCCGAAGTTTCTTGTTTAAGTTTATGGGTGCTTCTAAAGATGGCTTTTGTTCTACAGTCAGCTGGCCTCATTCACAGAATTTTAGAGAAGTCCCAGATGCTGTGGCCTTCTACATGTAACTCTTTATTGAATTCTCCCCATTTTTTTCTTTCTTTTGAAAAAAATATATGCAAGTTAAGCAGAGAAAGCTGAAGTAATTATACTTTGCCTTTTGACTCAGAACACTAGGAGCCATCTGCCTGAAAGCCTTGTGTATCCTAAGTGTGTCTGAAAAGCTTGATTAACCTCTCACCTTTTTAATCGGTACATGGCTGTTTCCTTGTTAACCTGCAACTGTAGGAGGCTTGTCACCTATACTGTAGCTGAACTTTCACTTGAACCTATTGCAAATGGCACTAAAACTTTAGGATAAGGAATGGGATCACCTACTGATGCATTTTACGAGAGTTTGGGGACAAGGTTTTTAACCAAGTTGAGTCAAGTCAAGTCAATATGGTCACAATCAAGGTCTCATTCAAAGGTTGTGTTCTCCTTCTGACAATTGTAGAATCATAGATCATAGAGTTGGAAGAGACCTCAAGGGCCATCCAGTCCAACCCCCTGCCATGCAGGAACCCCATCACAATACCTCTGACAGATGACCATCCAGCCACCACCCTTTGTGGCAACATATTCCACTGCCAAACAGCTCTAACCGTCATTAAGTTCTTCCTGGTGTTCAAATTGAATCTCTTTTCCTGTAGTTTGAAACCATTGCCCCGAGTCCTAGTCTCTGAAGCCATGGAAAACAAGCCTGTTCCCTCTTCAATATGACATGCTTTCAAATATTTAAACATAGGTATCATAACCCCCTCAGCCTTCTTTTTGAAAGGCTAAACATTCCCAGCTCCCTAAGACGTTCCTCATAGGACATTTCTTCCAGACCTTCATCCATCCTGGTCGCCCTCCTCTGTACCTGCTTGAGGTTGTCAACATCCTTTTTAAATTGTGGCACACAGAACTGGACACTGTACTCCAGGTGGGGTCTGACCAGGGCAGAATAGAGTGGTACTATCACTTCCTTTGATCTAGACACCATGGTTCTGTTGATGCAACCAAGAATCGCATTGGCTTTCCTGGCTGCCGTATCACACTGCTGACTCATATTCAGTTTGTGGTCCACCAAGACTCCAAGATCCCTTTCACAGGTACTGTTTTCCAGCCAGGTATCTCCCATCATATATCTGTGCAATTCATTATTTTTACCTAGATGTAGCACCCTACATTTCCCTTTGTTGAAATCCATTCCGTTAGCTTTGGCCCAGCATTCTAATCTGTCAAGGTCTTTTTGGATTTTCATCCTATCCTCTAGGGAATTAGCAACCCCTCCCAATTTGGTATCATCTGCAAATTGGACCCAGAACAGAACCCTGGGGCACCCCACTAGTCACGTCTCTCCAAGCTGAAGAGAGGCCATTTATGACCACCATTTGGATGTGATCAGTCAACCAATTACAAATCCACCTAACAGTTGCACTTTCTGTCCCACTTTCTACTAACTTATTCGTGACAGGCTTCTAAGAGGTACCCCTATTATAACAAAAATCAAAGCATAAGTGTTGTGGCATCTTAAAGACTTAAGAGTTTCATTCCAGTGTGAGCTTCACAATCCTTGCCTTCAAGTGTATGAAGCACAATAGGTAGCTAATCCACAGGACAATGTATAAGGAGAGTACCCTGATGGAAGGGGCACCAAGAGAGGTGGGAAAAGAAGGTGACCCTTAAATTGTGAGTGGCACATTGACAGGCCCACAGAGTGCAGTTGTTGAATGATTTATTGACCTATTTGTTGCTCATTGTCAGAACTGCTCAAAAAGCATCTTATGCAATAATATTGTCCAGCCTATAGCCCTCCAGATGTGTTGGCTGGGGATAAGCGGGGTTTTCCAAAACACCTGGAGGCTCCCAGTTTTGGAGTTGGCTTTTCCCCATGGTTCCCAAACCATCTCCAGTTCAGACCCTTTGGTTTTCTTAAATCTTCAGCCTCACAAATGAGCTGTACGCAGCTGTTAAAACCACACAAATACTGCCAGGAAAAAGTATGAGACCCCTAGCTAATTATTGATGCTTAAATATGGAAAAATACCTTCTGGGACATAGTGAGATGTCTAACTCTATTTTTTTTTAATATTATTCAGCAACTCCCAAAGCACATTGGGCTACTCTTTACTCTTTTATGGAATCATTTATTTACTTAGCATTTATAAATGTACAGTACCTATTTTCATCGGTCAAATATATAAGATGTCTTGTAAGCAGAACAAGCTGGTGTTTACTGCCCCAGTTCCTAAAATTCTGTCCTGACTGTCTCTTCTCTTTTTCTGTTTGCCGTCACAATTTATTTTTGCTTCACAGCAAATGAAGTGCCCTCCCCATCTCCCCAGTTTGTATTGCCTCAGCTTCTAATCCTGCTTCCATGAACAAAATGTGCATCATATTCAGACATTTAGTCTTCCCCTTTGCTGAAGGAGAGAACCAGCTTAGGGAACCCTTGGGAATAGCAAAATGGCTGCCAAAGAAAGTGATGTTTGGTGGAAAGGACCCTTGGACTTCAATCTAGCTCATGCCATTCAAGTGCAATCCAATACAGCCTATTTGGCGGAGGTCACACAACGCATTGTGGTAGCTATTTCTTTCGTTTACTTCCTTCCAGGATCAAATTGTACTCCACCCTGATTCCAGTCCATGCCCAGATAGGAGCAGTTCCCCAGCAGCCAGAAGGGTCGTTTTAAGGGAGATCACTCCTGTTACTCCAGACCCCACCTGGAGTACTGTGTCCAGTTCTGTGCACTTCAATTTAAAAAGTATGTTGACAATCTTGAATGGGTCCAAAGGAGGGTGACCAGGATGGCTGAACGTCTGGAGGAAATGTCTTACGAGGAGCGGCTTAGAGAGCTGGGAATGTTTAGCCTTACAAAAAGAAGACTGAGAGGGGATATGAAAGCCATGTTTAAATATTTGAAAGGATGCCACATTGAAGAAGGGACTGGTTTATTTTCTATGGCTTCAGAGACTAGGACGTGGCACAATGGTCTCAAACTACAGGAAAAAAGATTCAATTTAAACATTAGGAAGAATTTAATGACAGTTAGAGCTGTTTGGCAATGGAATATGCTGCCACAAAGGGTGGTGGAGTCTCCTTCTTTTGAGGTTTTTAAGCAAAGGCTGGATGGCCATCTGTTGGGCATCCTGTGATGGGGGTTCCTGCATGGCAGGGGGTTGGACTGGATGGCCCTTGAGGTCTCTTCCAACTCTAAGATTCTGATTCTATTGCCCTTTCTGATTCACTGGAGCATGCAGCATGCACCTTTGCCACCATCTGATCACACCACACCCCAAATTAGGAGTCTGGCTTGGAGTCATGTGCTTTCATTTTTAATAAGAGGGTTGAAGGCCAAGAAGGTTGGGTGTACAACCCAACCTCATAGTGAGTGTTGGTTACACAAGGCAAACACTGGTAAGCCTTCCCTCATAAGATGAGGTCAGACCACCAAGCTGCCCTCAATCCAAACTGCTGGGAGGGGTTTAAAAAGCAAGGAGTATCTGAGGCCTCTCCTGAAGTGCTGCTAAGACCAGTCTTTTCTTCACAACAATAGGGAATGCTAATGAGGTGCTAATGAGTCTGTTTAGAAGCAGAGCAGCTGTTGTTTGTTGAAGGCAAATTAGTTAAATCTCCTACCTAACTAGAGCCCACCCAGAGCTGCAGGTTTTGTCCTAGGGATGTTCTGAGGAGATTTTTTTTCCTTTTCTGTTTGTTTATTTTGTTTCTTTGATGAAGAGGCCGATGGCCAACGAAAGCAAAGGCAGCAGTGCATTGGATGTATTTTTAAGACAAAAGCTGGGGATTGCTTTATGGGAAGCTTTCAGGTACACATCTTTTTTGAAATAATTTAGAGCATCTCTATGTGGACTTGTTCCTGGGTAGTTTGTTCCACTGTATCAGATCCCGTGCAAAGTTGTCCAAAAGGACTGGGGCCCCTGGGCAAATGGTGTTCCTCCATCTCAGGGCCTTTGATAGGTCACCTCAATTGCATCAAGTTTCCCAATAAGTTTACTTGGCCAAGCAGGGAATTTAACCCAGTCTCCTGAGTCCTAGCCCAACACTTTATCCACTACTCCGTGGGTCCCCAGATGTTCCCTGAATAAAGCTCCCAGAAACCTTCACCCTAGTATCATAGGGGACACCTAGATACAGAGAGTAGAACAAATCTTCTTATTTGGACTGTAATTCCCAGACACCACCTGTAATATACTGTACTGGCACATTTTGAAATGCAGGCATTTGTGACAGTTTCCACAGCCACCCACCGCTAGCACCACCACAAGCAGAATCCAGAAACACAGTCAGCAGGATTGATCCACCATGACAAATGAGACACATGCTTTTGTAACGTTAATGGCTCTTAATTGCCCATCCAAGTTTTAATTGCCCTCCAACCCATTACATTATAACAGAGATCATTTGCAGTGAGGTTCGCAAGAAAAGAGGAATTTAGAACTTATATGATTTCATTCTGCCACTTAGTACCATATTTTTCCATCTACAAGACACCCCCATGTATAAGATGACCTGCACTTTCCCAAACCAAAATTATAGTTTCACATCGTGCAGTTTTCTCCTCAGCTTACTTCCGTGGATAAGACGATTCTCAATTTTTAGTCTAACGACTTTAGACAAAAATATAGTCTTACAAACAGAAAAATACTGTAATTGTTTGGGATCCAACCTTGTGAGTCCTGGCTCCACTACACCATTGGAAACCATGCTGGCTTATGGATGGTGAGAGTTTGAGTTCCTGTGAAAAAATCTAAGGTTAGCCACTAGAGATGCACAAAGTGCTTTGTCATGATTTTTGCTCATCCTTACTAGCTGTTAGGCCAGAAACAGATGCTAGAGACTATCAAACAATAAATAAGTGGGTTATGAAAGAAATACACCGTTGTACATGTGTATAGCAGAGAAAATGAGCTTAGCAGCAACAGCATGTAGATAAAGTGTAGATACTTGCAATAAGTGTTATTGGAACTTAGAGACAGAGAGACAAAGAAACATGACTTAGAATAAAACTCTTATTGAATATATACAGTAGATATACAGCAGATAAGCATAACAGCAGCATAACACCAAGCATAACATATATACAACGCAAAATATGCAACAGATTGTGGGGTACTGTTTTCTCACCATAAACAGTCCCAATTTACATTAAAGCAGCAGTTTCTTTATACACATTTGGAACTCATCAGACATGATTTTAACCAATCACATCCTGACACACCATGATGCCATTTAACTATTCCACCTGTGCTAAATCACTTTAACCTCCTAGTTATTTCTAATCCCTTGCACTTGTGGCAAGCACATTACGATTGTAGAGAGAAGACCAAAGCAGCCTTCCTGGGTTTGGACTCAGGCCTTCCAGCTTCATTATTCTATGATTATTCTGTGAGTCGTTGTTCTGTGAAATCAGACTTTGAAGGAACCCCTTATGTAAGTCCTGAAAACAACCGCCAATCCAAGCAAGCTACTTTGCATAGGAGGCAGGGGCATAACTGGGGGGGGCGAAGGGTACATCTGTCCCGGGCGTAGCAATCTGGGGATCCCTGGAGAGCGAGCAGGAGGGGGAAGCCGTGCACCCTCCTGCCACCCAGTAGTTCTCCTTTCCCCTAAAGCTTGGTGAAGGCACGCCCTGCGCTCCCTCCGGCGCCGCACGCCAAGCGAGCAGTGAAGCAGGCAGGCAGGCAGGCAGGAGTGCGGTGCCCGTGGCGCCCCCCTCCTCCTCTTCCTTGCCTTGGTGGGAGAGGTGTAAAGCATGTGCGCTACCACACACACATGCACGCAGTGTACACACACACACACCGCCTGCATGGTTTGCCCCCCATTACTGGGTGGGTGCGATCTGGGGGCGGGCAGCAGGAAGGGTGCAAAAACTAACTTTGTCCCCAGGCGCTCCAAATAGGAGGTGATATGTTGAGATTCACATAATCTAAACATTCCTGCCTTTCAGCCACAGCTAGCATCTGTTTGTCTCAGGATTACCACCCTTCGATTCCTTGAAATATTTGCAGCCTCTATTGGGGGGTTAAAGGAATGGAGAAGAGCCATGCTGGTCAGGCCATAGGTCCATCTAGTCCAGCTTCCTGTACCTCACAGTGGCCCCACCAAATGCATCTGGGAGCACACGACACTAGATATCTGTCTCCTGATATCATTCCTCTGCCTCTGATCCTTGAAGTACCCTGGTTTTAAGCCTGGAGATCACACATCATCGTGGTTTGTAACCTGTGATGGACTTTTCCTCCAGGAATCTGTCCAATCCCCTTTTAAAGGCATCCAGGCCAGATGCCATCACCACATCCTGTGGCAGGGAGTTCCACAGACTAACAACGCACTGGATGAAAAAATATTTTCTTTTGTCTGTTCTTACTCTCCCAGACCTCAATTTGAGTGTATGTCCTCTAGTTCTGGTATTTTGTGAGAGGGAGAAGAGCATCCCTCTATCCACTTTACTCATGCCCTGCATTATTTTGTACATCTCAATTATATCCCCCCCTCAGGCGCCTTTTTTCCAAACTAAAGAGCCCCAAATGTTTTAGCCTTTCCTCATAAGGGAGGTGACCCAGCCCAGTAATAATTTTAGTCGCTCTCTTCTGCACCTTTTCCAGTTATCACATGCCTCTCTCTACTCTTTTTGGCTACATATCCCTCTGCCTCTTGAGAAGATTCCAGAAAGGGAAAAAATATAAGGTGGTCGCGTTCTTACAGGATCGGAGTGATAAGCCCTTCCCAGAGATGCTGGTTGAAGGAAGACAACATATGTAGATATACCTTTTGCTTTCTCTGCAGCCTCAGCTAATAATGACACCTCACCAAAATTGCCGGTAGCAAGTTTATTACTCAAAAATTGTCCAAGTTCCTTGCTAAATAATGACATAATTTTCCTTACTCATATTACTGAAGCAGGTTAATTTCAAAATGCAGTAATGATTTAATGCAGGCGTCTTGGGAAATGCACAGCTGTCATTTCTCTCCGACTGCCTCTTTAAAGGCCCTTTGATGCTCCTATACCGGCTTAGAATGAGGCAGCTTAGAGAAGCCCAAGAGGAACAAAGCCACCCCTTTTTAATATTTTAAAATAATATTTGAAACCCTCCCCTGTTGTTCACAGGAACATAACCACCCCTTGTTAAAGTTTTGAGGTGCCACTCCCATGCTTGAGTTGTAAAATGTCCTACCACAACAGATCAAATGTTTTGCTGTGCGGTGGATATTTCTTTAGATTTGGGAGCAGAACAGTTTTGAAGCTGAAGTTGTGACTTAACCAGTCACTTCAGGAAAACTGTCGCTGCGCAAGATAGCAAACCCAACTGCAGTTTAAAAAACAAATGGTACTCAATCTTCATTTTGTTCTGCTTTGTGTTGTTGATTCTCACATTATTTGCATTCTCAGTATGTGAGAAGAAAGGCCCCTGAAGGGGAGGTGGGTAGCTGAGAGGAAAAGGCGGGAAAAGGAATCGGGCTGTTGATGACAGGCGGTGAAAAGGGGCACGTGATGGATCAGTGTCCATTGGAATGGGGGAATGGGTTGCAAGTGGTTCGCGCCTGTTTGCAGATAACCTGTAGTAAATATGTCTGTGAAGATTCTCAGTCATCCAGCTGAGTTTATCTGGAAGTCGAGTCATGGCAACTGGACTTTTTTTTGAGAGAGAGAGATTGACATGTTTCACTGCTCATCCAAACAGCTTCATCAGTCCGAGGACGGTTAGTGGCAAGTCCTCCATCTTATAGTCTGCTTTGAACTCATGTCACCCTGGTCTGAAATACCAGAATCAGCGGTGTACCTCCACTTGAAGGACAAAGGGCACTCATTCAAAGATGGAGGATGTACACATATTAGACAGAGAAGGTGGTTTGAGAGATGGGTCAGGGAAGCCATTCATGTGAGTATTGAAAACCCTTCCCTCAACAGAGGTGGGGTCTCAGGCACAGTCTATCTGCCGCTTATCAAGTGGCCATTTCAACAATTTCCAGACAAATCAAGAATAATTCACAACTCCACCAACAAGGCCATGGCTAACGACTCATACTTAATAGGTGTTGGGAAGGTTGTAAAGGTGGGCTATTGTCCAGCTAATGAGCCTATTGAGACTTTTTGGAAGTTGAGTCATGGCAAGTGGACTTACTATCTTGAGAGACTGAAACATTTCGCTGCTCATCCAAACAGCTTCGTCAGTCTGAGGAAAGCTAGTTGAGACTATTGTCCACCTAACGAGTCTATTCAGGCCATTGTTCATCTTATGAGCCTATTTCACACCAGGGTCACATGTGGTCAAAGTGAACTGTAAAATGGAGGACTCGGCACTAGCTTTCCTCAGACTGATGAAGCTGTTTGGATGAACAGCAAATTGTTTTGACCTCTCAAGAAAAGAAGTCCAGTTGCCATGACTCAACTTCTAGATGCTGTAGTAAATACAGTACCTTTAATCAGGCTATTGCAAAGATGCGGTTCCAGCTGATAGCTCAGTAATTATGGTATCCGGCTGCAGAGTCAGAAGTTGGGGATTTGATTTGAGAGTAGTGGCTTGTCCACAAACAAGTAGTGGCTTGTTCACCCAAACAAATGAACAAATTTCCCACTGCCTCCTGTGAATGGAGCCAGCCAGAATACCCTTAGGCAAGCTGCAAAGACCCAGGGCATTCCCAAAAGAAGGGCATGATAAACCACTTCCTTGTATACTCTGTCTGGAAAACCCTGAATAGAATCTCCATAAGTCAGAATTGTCTTGACAGATGGAGATGATGATGATGATGATGATGATGATCCCACCTTAAAAGGATCAAAGCTGTCTTTCCCCTACCTTTTTGCTTGCTTGCTTTATTGGCAATAGAGGTTCTGTTTTCCTGCCTTGCACCTACATTGTCATCCTTTGGACACCAAATCAATTCCTTTTTATTTTGCAAGAGAAGCAAAACTAGTTGGGGAGCCATCATAAAACCAAAGGCAAAAGTAGAACAGGTGATACCTTTTGCAAGGCTTTTTTTGCAAAAAGACCTTTGGCCCCCAGAGGATTGCTTTTATGGTGCTCTGCCTTGCTTTTAAATACTAATGCCTATGGTGTTCCTTGCAGAATATATCAGCTTCACTGTTAAAATTTATAAAGAAGACAAATCGAATGAACTTGGACTATCACATCATGTCCCTCTTTTTGTTGATGTTAGAAGGGAGACATGAGAGTGGAGTGGAGAGATTAAGTGAAGGTCAGGAGAACCATATGTTCCTCTCTCCAAACATCTAGTGAAGTCCTCAGAAGAAAGAATGTGCTTTATTGACTTCCATTTAAAGGAAACAGGGTAGCCAAAAATGTCCAAACCAGAGCTGAAATTTGTTCAAAAGTTTCAAGCTGTTAGGTGTATATGCGCATACCACATTGTGGTGGTTTGTGTCAGTTATGGTTTGTCCCTGAAGTTATTTATTGCATGGCAGACAGTAAAACAAAGCACACTTTGATATTCCCCATTTACCTTCCCCTTCTACCTCATTTAAGAAATTTGAATAGGCAGTTAGGAAAAGGTTCGGTATCTGGACATCCGCCTTAACCCTGAGCTGTCCATGGATTCTCAGATATCACCTGTGATGATTGGACTATTCCCACCTTTGGAAGGTTGCTCAATTACACACCTGCCTTATCAGCAGGTCCCTCATCGCACTGGTCCGCTCTCTGGCAATCCCAAGAATAGACTACTGCAATGTGCTCTATGTGGGGCTACCCTTGAGATGGTCACAGAAGTTCCAACAGGTCCAAAATATGGTGGCCAGATAGGAGAATAAAGAATTAGCATCACATGTCTCCAGTCTTGGCCACTCTGCAATGGTTGCCTGTTAATTTCTGTATCAGCTTCAAGGTGATGGCGTTGACCTACAAAGCTCTGAATAATTTGAGACCTCATACATGGCAGAACACTTATTTCCATTTGGGATTGCCCGTCCCATTTGCTATTCACAGGACTGAAGGTGCTGATACTGAAGGAGGCCTAGAGGGAGATAATAAAGAAACAGGCTTTTTTGGTGGCTATGCCCTGGCTCTGGAATGATTTGCTACCGGAAATCTGCATGGCTCCTTTCTTGATGGTACTTTTAAGAAGCTTCTTAAAACATTTTTATTCTGACAGGCTCTTTGCAATCAGGCAATTTAAGATCTGTGAGAATATCAGCTTTTTAATATTTATTGTCTCTTTTAGTTTGTTTAAATCTTTGTTATTTAATTTAACTTGGTTTTATTTTGGACCCCTTTGCTAAGTCCATGTTTTATTATGTTGTAAACCTCCCAGAGTGACCATAGGTCAGATGAGTGGTATAAACATTGAATAAATAAATATAATAAATTAAATTACCAAGGGACAGGCACCCCAACCACAAACTGTAGGTTAGGACTTTACGGCCAGCCATCGTTTAAGCAAGACAGAGCTGAACAAGGTTTGGCTTTAGATTATGGTATGTGGCTGGTTAGAAAACCACAGGCTTGTTAGCAAAGGCTGCTTGATGCTTCACAGGTTGGGTTTCAACACATCTGATAAATCTGTTAATGTATGTTACAACACTGTGGCTTATAATGGTTTACAAATGTGGTTGTTTCTCTGCCCAAATCCCATCTGCAGTCAATCAACCTCAATTGCTAAAAGCAATAATCTGGAGAATACAAACCCATATCCCTTTGGATTAATGTATTTTTCATCTTCCAGCCTGGCTATGATAGCTATTCCACTTACCAGAATAATTATTCAATAAGGCACCTTCACTTGAATAATAAGTAAATGCATTTATTTGGCTAATATGGATTTCACAGAAATATTCTCTTACTGAAAAATAATAACACAATTTCCCTTCCTAACTTAAAGAAATCTAAAGCAAACCTCAGAGGCAAAAGCCTCACTAATTCTACATAAAATTACATAGCTAGCATAGTCTATAGTCCATATTGGAAGAAGCTGGGGATAAATCTCTCTGTCAGCTCACAGCATGGGTAATATGTCACATGTTGCTTCTTTGACCAATCAGGGTTCACTTGCTTCTTAGATGGAATGCATCTTCCGGCTTTGTTTACATTCATTTGAGACACTAGATCTACAGCAGGCTAGGCATAGTACAATTATAGAGGCATTGTTTACATTTGACCTGAGAGAAAGGCTTCCCTACTTCTAAATTATGTTACACTGATTACCAGAAGAAAGTCAAACCATAGGAAATTTCTTTCGTACTAGAGGACATGTGGGATTGATTTGGGCATAATTCAAGGTAAGGAAAATCAGTAACTGAATTCTGATGCAGATCCAGAAAGAGAGCAAAAAGAGACTTCAGGCTGGAGCCAGGCTACATAGGCTTGCATGAGGTTCATATGCCATTTTGATGTGAGGATTGCACCAAATGGCATCCTGCACCTTCACCTGACCTCAAGCAACCTGCTCCAAAAGAGACAGCCTAAACAAGCCCTTGGTGTCTAGTTTTGATTTAGTTTTGGGTTGCATCCATTTCTTTCTCAACAGCTTGGGCTTTCCACAGTGTCAAAAAAATACTCAATGAAAGTAATGTATCTACCTGAGTGAGGGTTAATCAGGTGCATTGTACTGTCATTGATCCAGGGGATTGCACTTTATTGCTTAGTTTAGATTAGTTGAGTTCAAACCATGATTTAGATCTGTGTGCATCACTCGCCCTTCCCCATTTCCCTCTAACTAGCAGCTGACCATGGCTGTATCTAGCCCAAAAATCATCTTCTCCAAGTTCTGCTCCAGTCCAAACTATAATATGAAAGGTAAGGGTGTACCCATGGTTTGCAGGCTGGAGTTAGTCGCAGTTGCCTGATTTAAACGTTGCAGCAAACTATGTTTGGAACAATGTGGAACTAGGATTAAGAAAGCATGCAAGGTGAAGAGGAAGCAGAGATGGCCATGGCACAGTTCTGTTTCTTCACACATCTGAAATCCTTGGTAATTGTTCATTGAACAGACATCAGTGTCCACAAATGACCCTGAGAAAATAGAATACATGGTGATCTACAGGAAGCACTCACTAACATTACATGCAATCAGCATCTGCCTCCTTATCGCTGAGATTCTGCTGTATTTCAGTTTGAATTATTGACATTACTTCTGTAAATAGTCCTCTGTAGTGCAGTATTGTATTACATTGCTGGTTCTTTTGTTACATTTCTCTCTTTCCCCAGCGATATTGGCTCAACCCATTCTCTCTCCCACTTAAAACAAACTACTTAGTGTGTGCTTTTCTTCTTCTTTTAGTTTATTAAGAATCATACCATCGTGATGTAGAAATCTGGTGAGCGAAGCTCAGCCCCTGTGATGCTGTATAACTGCTTTCTTAGTGTGTTTATTTGCAAGAAGTGCAGTGTGTGCGCATGTGTGTAAAATAGGAATGCTTCTAAAACTCAGGACAAAATGTTTTCTTCAAACTGCTAAAAGTCCCTATAGCCAATGATAACTGGCCTAGAGAATAACTTTAAAGATGCATTCCCATTAACTCTTAAGCGTTTTGAATAGCTGGTTGCATCTTTTCTGAAAGTTACTTTTAGAGAGCTTTTCACATGAGAAGCAAAAAAAGTAATCAATGCATAGGACAAAATGAATCAGGTTTAGGAGCATGTTAACACTCTGGGTTGGATCTTGTTCTGTGTTCTGTTGTTACCAGAGCTTGAAATGCAAATGGTAATCAGGCAGTTTATTGGCAATGTAGCTTAAAACAGTTGCCTGTGAAGCTGTGTGCTTCATGTCCAGCAAATCTGGGCTGTGAATCTGTTGGGTGCAAACACCACATTAAAACATCTAAATAAGTGTGTGTGTGTCAGGTGCCTATTCTTGCTCTTATTCTATGCCCACAGAACTAATTAAAACTGTCTTCTATAAATACAGTTGATGCTGCCATAACCTGTGTTATGGTTACAGAGCCAAAATGCACCCATCACTTACCTGGCTATTAGAAACTATAATTTCATTATTTGTGGTCTGTAGTTATTGTTTGACAGTTCATGTTTTATATTTTTAACGGTTTCCACTTGGGTTGTCCTGTACTGTACATTTGTTGAAGAACCCATGTGGCCCAGTGGCTAAACTGCGGTACTGCAGCCCAAACTCTGCTTGTGACTGGGGTTCAATCCCAGCTAGCCAGCTCAAGGTTCACTCAGCCTTCCATCCTCCCGAGGTCAGTAAATTGAGTACCTAGCTTACTGTGTGTGTCTGTGTGTAATGTGTAGCCTGCAAAATTAATTTAGAAACTGCCCAGAGAGCTCTTTGAGCGCTGGAGGGTGGTATATAAGCAGAAGCGGAGCTAGAATTTGGAGCGTTGGGTCAAGGCAGGCATGAAGGAGAGACACTGAAGATATGTTTGGATTAGCAAAAGCCTCTCACATTTTGCTTTAATAAACAGACTTTGATTTCCCACCTTCCCAATCAACACTTCCAACTGGCAGCTGAGCAAGCGTCTTTGGGGGAAAGGCAGTAGCTAGACACTCATCCGTTTTGTATCCCAAGTCAAACAATGGCTGATGCTTGGCGATAATGATGGGGATCCTGTTCTGAAGCAGCTGTGTTGAACAGCAGGATGTTTACCCGTGCAAACTGCTCCTGTTTTCCATTTTCCACCTCATTATGTTGCTAGGAAAAGAAGGGAAACAGTCACAAATGAATATGTTGTTAGCCTTAACTCACATGGTTTCTGCACAGTAAACTGGGCCAACCCTACTGTTGGGCAGAATGAGGCGGCCATCTTTGGCAACAATACTGGGTGGCAATGACAGCAGCGTCCCAGCTATTCATCTAAATCCCACCTGCCTGGTCCTTTGCCCTGTTCTGGAGGACAAAACTGTATGTGGCTCATGACCTGTCCTGCTCCCTTTAACCTAGCTCGCTGTCATCAGATGTGATGGAGGATGCTGGGCTGCTCCCATGCCCTCTTTTACAGAGGACAGTGTTTTATTAGACGGGTTGCCAGAAGGTGATTCTGTTTTTGAAAGCATCCTCTACTTACTCTAGTCCAAATCTAATTTCAAAATAAAGAATTAAAAGTATGTTGCCAGTCCACGGTTAACAGGAAATTCAGCAAGCATACAGATTTTCCTACTATGGCGATATGCTATGTATAAAAAAAAGATAAAGGTTCCCTCTGCACTTGTGTATTAGTCGTGTCTGACTCTAGGGGTGATGCTCATCTCTGTATTCAAGCCGAAGAGCCAGTGTTGTGCAAGTCCGTGGCCACGTGGCCGGCATGGCTGCAAGGAAGCAGCCACTTTTTACCACTTTTAGGTTCTGCGAATCTGCGTTTTACAGGGTTTTCCAGGTAGAAGAGGATACTCAGAGGTGGTCCACCATGCCCTCCTTCTAGGGGTGCTCTGGGACTGTGCCGCTTGCCCAAGGCCACCCAGGCTGGCTCTTCTCCCAGGAGGCACAGTGTAGGGTCAGGCTCCCAACCTCTGGCTACACAGAGCTATTCAGCCAGTTAGCCACCTAGATTCCCTAAGCACATCCGATCTTGCCTGATTTCGGAAGCTAAGCAGGGTCGGGCCTGGTTAGTATTTGGATGGGAGACCACCAGGGAACACCAGGTGCTGTAGGTGCCTGGAGTAGGAACTGGCAAACCACTCCAGTATTCCTGCCAAGAACACACCATGGGCATGAAGTCACAAAGAACTGGCAAAACACTCCAGTATTTCTGTCAGGAAAACTTCATGGACATGGAGTCACAAAGAGTCGGTCACAACTGTAACAATAACACGCACACACACATCCAGCCAATTATACTTAACAAAAACAAAAAGAGGAGACCCCATTGCAAGAGAAATGTGCAAACAAGGACACTAATTTTTATTTCGTTTTTTTCGTATTATTTGTATCCTGAGTATTTTTAAATATTGTATGTTTAACAACGTAAGCTGCCCTGGAACCTTTTAAGGCAGGGTAAAAATATTTGAAATTAATAAATACACATTAACTCTTGATAACAGGGTTGGTTAACTAATCGGGAAAAATGTAATGCAGAGTGTATTTTAATTTTGTTTTAAATGAAAACTTATATCTCACTGCAGCATCAGCAAGTGGAACCTCTGGGACTCTAAGCTAGGTGTTTATTTCTTCATTTTATACGTGGGGCTATTGAGTGGTTTCCTCTCTCTGTGTGTGGGTGG
>JAHTLZ010000195.1:3857537-3897864 GCA_023846285.1 Phrynocephalus versicolor
AGTGGTTCTCAACCTGTGGGTCCCCAGATGTTCCTGGACTGCAACTCCCAGAAACCCCTTCTCACACAGTGAGTGGTGGAGGCCTCTGGGAGTTGCAGTCCAGGAACATCTGGGGAACCACAGGATGAGAACCACTGCTGTACAGTCTCTTCCCAATATTGCACATTTTTGCATTCACTGCCTGGGATGATCAGGTAAGGAGAAGGAAAAGGAAGAAACAGAGACTTTACTGGCTGCCCATTCAAAATATCCTCTTTCAGTGGAGTGGTTTTGTGACGTCTGCAATGACAAATTCCTCCCCTCCATGCTTCTCTCATTCTGTGACTGTTCAGCTATTCATTGGAAAGCATTTATTTATTTAACACTAGGGATGGGCAATTCGTTTTGGAACCTACCAGTTCCGAAATGACCTGCACAAGCCCAGGTAGTGTTCGGAAGCCTCCAACACACAAACAGCCAATCACTTGCCTTGTTCTGCGCCCACATGGAGCTGAGCAAAAACAAGGAAGCAGGCTCCAACATCATCTTTCCTTCTCTGTGGTGCTGGCCAATCAGACAGGGAGGTGGGATGATGCCTGTCCCTGCACAGCTCCTGATTGGCCAGCACCACGGAGAAGCAAAGATGATGTCTGAGCCTGCTTCCTTGTTGGAGCTCTGCTCCGTGAGGGCGCAAACAAGGTAAGTGATTGGCTGCTTGTGTGTCGGAGGCTTCCGAACACCACCTGAACCCACACGGGTTGTTTTGGAACCAGTAGGTTCTGAAATGAACTGCCCATCCTATATACCGCCCGTCTTCCACATTTAATACCCAAAACATAAAACAAAAGGCCAAAGCTAAAACAATAAAACAAGCCAAGTGAAAAAAGAAAGGAACTAAAGAACTAAGAAGAACGAACAATTAAAGGCAGCGGCAACGAATATACTAGAAAACATACCCCGGGACAACAAAACATAATCAGCAAACAAGACTAGATATCAAGATCGGTTGCCGTGTGCTTCTCTAAAAAGCAAGGTTTTAAGTGCTCTTTTGAAGGCGGTCAGGGATTGTGTGAGGCGTATCTTGCTTGGAAGTTTGTTCCATAAAGCAGGAGCAGCCATAGAGAAGGCCCGGTTCCGGGTGACTGATTTCAGAGCCTCCCTGAATGTGGCCGCCCACAGCGAGAGCGCCTGCAAAACCAGTGCATTTATTTAGAAGTTGAGCTTTTTTTCAATGCAAAACTGCCCTCTTAGGCCCATTAAAGGGCACTGAGACCATTTATTCTGTACACAGACATGTTCTGTCTCTTTTGACAATTTGGGAGTGGGGGTCATATTTTTTAAAGTTCTCCTGAATACCAGGGCTCATTTTCTTCTCAGTAGGGACAGACTGTCCAATTTAAAAAGAAAAGAAAAAAGAAATGGGAGTTGAGAAAGCAAATGCAACTAGTATGCCTTCTTCCACTGGTTTCTGAATGCTGTTCCCAGGACATAAAATTTGATACTCCTACCGGCACCAGCACTTCCAAGACTTGCCCTGTAAGGACCGCTGTCGCTTACCAATGCCCATGATGTTGGGGTCACATCCAGCTGCATGATAGGAGACTATTCTAGCCAAAGGAGAGAGGTTGTGCTTTTTAATGGCATCTTCGCTTGCTAGGACCACCGCACCAGCTCCATCGCTTATACCCTAGAGACGGAAGCAGATCATATATAACATCAGGAATAGAATAGTAATGAAGTTTACCCTTAGCTGGAAATCTATATACAGCAATACCTCGGATAACAAATGCCCCTAATAACGAATTTTTTGGATAACGAAACGCAATTTCCAGGTATAGGGTGGCCTCGGATAACGAATTTTCCCTATAGGCTGCCTCGGATAACGAATCACAATTTCTAGGTATAGATCTGCCTTGGATAACAATTTTTTTCTATGGGTTACCTCGGATAATGAATTTTCCCTATGGGCTGCCTCAGATAATGAATTTCCAGCATGCATAGGTAAAAAAGATTTATCCTGGGCTGCACCGCATCTGTACGTTTCAAGTGCACTTTATACAGAGTTTTGAGCAAAAAACCAGGTGTCTGTGTCATTTTCCTAGGCTCTGGAACGGATTAATTGGTTTCCCATTCTGCATTTCAGATAATGAATTTTTTTGGATAATTGCCTTGGAGAACAAATTAAATTTGTTATCCGAGGTACCACTGTATATATTCAGGCAGTCGGAATCCTATTTGCTCATACAATGGCTTCAGGGGGGATCGCAGAAGCACTTCCTTCCTCCTTCGGGCTCCCCTATCTCACATTGACTGCAAAAATCATGCACGTGGCTGGCTGCATGAGAGATGATGCAGAGGACCTAGCAGGAGGAGCCAAAACACTGTGCAACTTGTCTTACTACTGATTTGATTCCTGCAAGGTTCTGGATACTTTTGGCAAAGATAATTAATAATTAAATAGGAAAATAGGGCACTTTTTTTTTTGCAGCCTTCTTACTTTCAGCCCTAGCAAAGAGAGGAAAGGTGAACATGTACAATGAGTAACCAAGAAATCATTCAAGGACTTGAAAACGTCTTGGCTTTAAAATAAAACCAAAAACCAAAAAACTCTTTCGGCTCCGAGTCCAAAGTATGGAACCGAAAGTCTCACCGAGGCATTCCCGGCTGTGACGGTCCCATCTTTCTTGAAGACCAGAGGGAGCTTTCCTAACTCCTCCATGGTTGCATTGGGTCGAGGGTGCTCGTCCCGTTCCATAAGCTGCTTGCCCTTCCTGGTTTTCACTTCAATAGGGGCCATCTCAGCCTTGAAATGTCCCGCTTCGTCGGCTATAAAACACGAAAAAGCAAAAGGTTGGCAACCACAAAAATTTCTGAGCGTTCTGGTCCGAATTCGACTGAAATTGAAAAATCTGGAGATAACTAGGGATTGATTTTTACAGATAAAAATGGTGGGCTCAGTTTAATTTATTAATTAATTTATTTATTTATATACCCAAAGGTCTCTGGATGGCTCACAATCAAAATAAACAATTCAGACAATCAAAACATCAAAATTGCACTAAAATTAAAACAATAAAACATTTAAATACAATAAATACAATATATTTAAATACTACACTAAAATCGCCATCAGGACCCACAATAACCAATTAAAAAACTTCTGGAACAGGAATGTTTTTACCAGGCACCAGAATGTCATCAACGTTGGTGCCAGGTGGGTTTCACTTGGGAGGGCATTCCGTAACCTGGGGGCAGCTGCCGAAAAGGCCCTGTTCCTACAAGCCATCCCTTTCACCTCCTTGAGAGATGGCTCTTTCAGGAGGGCCCTGTGGCTGGATCTTAATTGCCGGGTAGGTTCATATGGAAGGAGGCAGTCCTTCAGGTATCTAGGTCCATAATTCTGATACTTAAGACACTTTCTGCTAGTTCTACATCCAGTCTCATTCCTTGCACCATCCATCTTTCTCTTTGCAAATTTTTAAAGTGAAAAGCCACTTATGTCATCTAGTGGCCAACCCTCTTAAAAAAAATTAAACTGTGTTTGGGGTTGCATGCTCATGTGAGGGTATCACGATAAAACTATGCCCCTCTGATGTGGGATATTTTTGAGTAAAACATTTTCAGGATGTAGCAAGGCTGCGGGTGCCCAAGGGTGCTGGGTAGCTGAATTTCAAACCCTGGAGTGGTGGTGGCGGCGGCCGCAGCCCACAGCCTCCACAATGCACACCCTACTTAAGAGTTACATTACATCATTTGGTATTTGTGAAAATTAGGCCTGAAATGGATGGTGCACCTACAATGTACAGTATTTCCAGTTTACTGACCAGCTTTCCACCTCTGCTGTGACTTCAGGGCATAGCGATCACATTCCTCCCTTGTGATGCTGTATTTTGCAGCAAGATTTTCAGCCGTAATAGCCATAGGGGTCTTAATATGCAGATCTGTTAATCCTGTCCACAACGTATCTTCCAGCTAGGAAGCAATGCAACAGGATGTCGGAATAAACAAGAACATTACAGAATGGTGGTCTACTTCCATAGGCGTTCCATGCTTACAACATAGGGGAGCTATTGGCATTTCATACTTTTTATGTACCCAGAATAGCAAACACATGCAGAATTTGGTTCCCAGTGTGGAATTCCGTATTCTGAAATATACACTTCTGCTTAGAAATAATTATACTGTAAAATTCATGTCCCATCTCTGTAGAAATGACCAACTTGTTTTCCCTCTACCCTGCAAAGAGCTTCCAAGCCCTAAAAGAGCACATTGCGACTCTCACCAACAGAAACAGAACGCATGATATAATTGTTTCACCTTCATTCTCTACTCAGTTTGAAGATTTAGGCTTGTCAAAATGTTTGGGGGGGAAGGAGTGTTTTTTAAAAGCAAGATCAGACGGATCCCCCAACTATGAAGGCAAGCTAGAGGTCATAAGCAGTTTCTCTAAATAAAGATCAAACTAACTATCAATCTTTGGAAGCTTTTAAAACATACAGATAGATGTTCTCTTTTGTCCTGTGAGCAGGGCTCCTGGCTTTAGCGTCATCTTTAGCTCTCCTATGGCTCCAGACATAATTCTGCTTCTGTTGCTTCTCCCTGCCACTGTCCTGCACCTATGGCGGAGGGTGGGGTGGGGGAGAGAATAGCATTTGTGCTTTGGCAGCAGGAATAGAAGGTTACTAGCATGGAAGCAAGTAACCATACCTTTGCTTGAGAAACAGACACAAGCAGTACCATGTGACAGGCACAATAGCTCGAGGCGGCCACAGCATGAAACGTTCCAGATTTTGGTTTGGAACACTGGTTCCGAATTCCTGCCTCTTAGAACAGAAAAGATCACTGTCGCTTAATGGAGCTGCTTTATTCTGCTTTTTGCTCTGGCATAAGCCAGGAGCTTGCTTTAAGACTAGCAGGAAGTTGAGAGGATTTAGGGACTCTTCCTTATCTCGAGAAGAGTTATGGACCATCTCCTTGCAGAAGCCAGCTTTAGAAATGCCAGCCAAGCATGACAGGATACAGAGAGTGATTCAGGGTGACATTCTGAAGTACAAGCAATTGTCAAGACACCCTCCATGACAATGTGTCCAAGAGTCCAAAAAGGCAGGCCAGCTCTGTTCTGTCCAGTCTCTCTCTGTCCATGGCCATGCATGTGCGCAAACATACACACACACACACACACACACACACAAACACACACAGAGAGAGAGAGAGAGAGAGAGAGAGAGAGAGAACACAAGAGGATATGATGACCAGTTGACTGCCATAGAATGTAGATGTAGCAAAGGGAAGTGCACTGGCCAAGATGTTTTCTTGAAGATATACTACAAGACTAAAGTGGAAAAGAGGGACAATATAAAAGCTTTCCCAGGAGTTTCTTTTCACAGCACTGTGGAAAAACACTTTATCAACCGCTCAGTGATTCATCACTAGGAGTTTTCTTCTTCCAATGAGCAAGTCTCTATTAAAATGAATGGATCTCAATAGCTCATTCAAGACAAAGCCACCCCAAGCCTTCACTGCAACAGAGACCACTCACAAGAATATATGATCGGGAAATCCAATCCCCTTCCTCATCCACTACTGTGAAAATGACAGCCACGTTTAGAGGGAACGGGGTAGGGAGGCAGCAGATCAGGACTCTGGCTATTCCAAAGACCATTGTACTCTCGCCCCCATCAAGTCCTGTCTCTGCTCTACTACTAGATGTACATAAAGAAGATGCCAAAGCAAAGCAACTAGCACTCATACCTTGATATCAGTTCCAAGTTTTGTTCCAAAACGGATATTTCGAACAGCATATGGAGACTGGCTCATATTTTCAGCTCCACCACACAGCACCACCTCAGATTCTTTAAGGCATATTTCCTGTTTCAAGTGAGGAGATAAAAGAGAACACTAGAGGTTTATTATATCCTTATTTCAAATTAAAAGCATAACTTTTAAACAGGGAAAGGAAAAGCACTTGAATCCCTTGCAAAACTAGAACAAGGAACAGGTGATACTAGCTAGAAGATGATGCTACCTGGAGGGACAGCATAGCATAAGGAGGAGGGATTTGTATTTTGTACGAACTCCAGTCTAGGTATGGGCACACATCTTTTTTTGGTCTTTGAAAACTGCTACAGGTCGGAAGCCTACTCCTCGTGGAGAGTCTGTAGAGCAAGAGATTACCTGCAATGACCAGCTTTCGCTTCCTGCTATTTCTTTAAATATACATAACTCAGAATCCACCTTCGGTAATCTGACCCATCATGAAATCCAAGAAGTGAGAAAATCTCCATGTTGGATTCAGAAAGCACTAAGACGAATGATCCTTGGTACTATCCACTTTCCGTAGCAGAACTCCATGCCCTGGCATGCTCAAAGTCCATGTCTAAATGCATAAGTCAGGGAAGGGTGGAGAAATCAATTTCACAGGACATTTTCTTATGCTCTTCTCTTTTGTATTTAATCCTCTGCTTCAAAGCATCAGATGAACTTAAAATTTGAAAGTGTTTAGGGTTGGGTTTTTTTGAAAAACAGAGGAAGGAGAGATTCTATGTGTTTTAAATATTTCTTAACCTCTGTACAAGGCTGGCAAGGGTTTGTTTAAGTGCTTACACGCCATTCTGACTTGCACTGGACGGGGGAGGGGGGCTGATAGGAAGCCACAGTAGCTTGGTAAAAGGACAAGTACCTGGCATCCGTTGGCAATAGACTGGAAGCCTGAGCCACACAACCTGTTGACTGTTAGGGCAGGAACGGCAACTGGCACCCCAACACGCAAACCGACATGTCTGGCAAGATAAATTGCATCTGGGGAACCCTGCAAGAAAAGAACAGACAAGCACATCAGCCAATTTTGCTTCCAGCTAGGAGCTAAGATACGGGAAGCCTCAATACAATACAATTACAGTCACCCCCCGCCGATCGCGGGGGTTAGGGACTCACCCCACCTGCGATGCATGAAAATCCATGATATGTGGAAGCGGGTGGGGTGGGGCCTGGGGGCGATCGCGGGCCTGTCCGAGGCTTCTCAGAGGAGCGTGGGGGGGATGACGCGGAGCGACCCGATCGCCCCCCGCTGCCCCCCTGCGGCTCCAATGCTTCTCGGAGGAGCGTGGAGGGGGTGGCGCGGAGCGACCCGATCACCCCCCCACGCGGCTCCGAGGCTTCTCGGAGGAATGCTGGGGGGTAGGTGTGGAGCGACCTGATTGCCCCCCACACGGCTCCGAGGCTTCTCGGAGGAGTGCGGGGGGGGGGGGCGGAGTGACCAGATCACACACTGCCGCCCTCCCCCGTGCAGCTCTGGGGTGCAGGTACTGCGATCCTGCGATGTAGTTGGGACCGCAGTACCTGAACTGCAAAATGGCGGGGGGTGACTGTATTGTATTGGAACCAAGTGGAACTGCATAGGATCAGGCTGTGCAATTGTAATCACAGACACTTGTTGGGGAGCAATCTCTACTGAATAGTCTCATTCAGCATTAAAACAAAAGCGAGAAAAATAAAAAATGAAGTTTTGTGGCACCTTAGATACTAACATTTATTTTCATGCCCACAATCATGTAACTTACAGAAGTGGATATACCACATTTTTTCAGTCTATAAGACAATGATGTGTACAAGACGCCCCCGACTATTTGAACCCAAATTAACACAATGAACAAATCCAGGCAGAAAGAAAGGGAAACTCTCTCTCTTTCTCCCTCTCTCTCACTGTGTGTGTGTTTGTATGTATGAAGAGAACCCAAACTGATGCCAGTGAATGAGCTGAGCAGAGTCCCTGCCTCATTCTGGTTTCCCTTCCAATTTGGGTTCTCCTAAACACCCCCCCCCACACACACACACCACTGTTTCCTTTCCTTTCTCACAGCTCAACAGGCTCATGGTTGACTCAGCCTTCCATCCTTCTAAGGTCAGTAAAAAATGAGTACCCAGGATGCTGGGCGGGGGGGGGGGGCAACGTGTAGCCTGCATACTGTAATTAAAAACTGTAAACTGCCCAGAGACTACTTGAAGTGGTATGGGACAGTATATAAGCAGAGCGCTTTGTTTTGTTTTGCTTTCTGCCTTTCCTTTGTTCTTTTATTTGTTTGTTTGTTTTTGCAGAAATCCGAGCTCTCTTCTACAGAGGGGGGTGAAGTGGGGAGGTGAGCAGCCCATTATAAGAAGTGCCTTTCCCTACTCTCATTTATACTGAACTAGCAGCAATGTGCTGCAGTGATTAACCCATGCAACCTGATTCTCACCAATGTGTATACCCATGGATTATAGTAACTTCCTTCCACTCCCATGGGTCTGTGATCAATGTCGATAAATCAATTAGTCTTTAAGGTGCTACAATATTTTTACTTTTCTTATACAAGCTAACCACACTAAGACTGATTTCTGATTTTACATGTGTAGGATCTAGACATAAATCTAAAGTTTTAAATTTAAAGTTTGCAGTTATTGTATATTCAAGGTGACACTAGGAGGGTTATCTCAGGGAAGGGCATATAAAAGGTCATGTCTCACTGGCAAATTTGTGGAGGACTTATCTTTTTGGAATATTGCAAGAAGTCCTGACCATTAGGTCTCCTTCAGCGAGACGGGATTTAGGTCTCTAGGAAGCTGCACATGCACATGACTGCAAATCACATCACAGTACAGTAGGACCCCAGTATCTGCTGGAGATTGGTTCCAGGCCTTCCTATGGATAATGAAAACCGTGGATAAGAGAGAACGCCTGCCCCCCCCCAAACTGCTGTTTCCTGACAGTAGCTTCCTTTATGACTACTGTTTTGAGACAGTAGCTTGCTTTATGGCCACTGTTTGTGACAGTAGCTTGCTTTACAGATGCTATTTGTGACAATAGCTTGTTTTACAGCTGCTGCTTGTGGCAACAGCTTGCTTTACAGCTTGCTTTGTGGCTGCTGAATTATTTAATTTTTTCCTCTTCCAACCGTAGATAACTGAATCAGTGGATACGGGGGTCCTACTGTATGTGCCTTTTAAAGCTCCCAAGCATGCGTTCTGTTTTTACACATCTCAAACATATGGATACTAGCAAATGCGGGGAAAGAGTAACATATACGTAGCAAGGAGGGATAACAAAGTAATTCAAGAAGTTTCTGTCATGGCCATGAAAACACAAGCCAACAAAACAAGTAAAGCAAGATCTGACAGTAAAGGAAGACATTATCTGTGTTTTTAAGGTAAATCCAAATAGCTTTTTAAAATGAGGGCTTATCTATTAGCACTGCTTGATCCCTCACTATCATCCCCCAATTGATTTACTGTATATGTACGCCCTGAGAAGATTGAAAATCACTGTGCTCTACAGTAGAGGTGAAACAATTTGAATTAGTGTACTATAACTCCTAGAGTTGTCCATGCAGCACATTCCAAAAACACAAATCTCCATGTGCTGCTTTATCAAGTATGGAAAATCTTGGAAAAGCTGTGGATTATTCTAAACCAAATATGTATCAATCACATAATGGTTGACCAGCCTTATGCCTACCTTAAATGCTGCTCTCAAGACAGAATATGGAGAAATAGAATGAGTGAGAAACAGCAAGTTCTGTTTCAAGTGCTGTTCAAATTATATGCAGAAAACATCATAACAATAGCTAGATTAAATGTGGAGGAAGGAGATATAAAAATTAATTGAAGGAATATCAAATAATTTAAATATGCAGACAACACAATGTTATTGTCAGAAAGCAGCAGTGACTTGAACGACTACTGATGAAGGTGAAAGAAGAAAAGTGGGAAAGTGCTTAAGCCAATGGTGGCCAAACTTTGGCCCCCCGGATGTATTGGACCACAGCTCTCAGAATTCCAAGCTTGTACTGCTATAATGACAAGGGACTGTGGGAGTTGTGGTCCAAAACATCTGGAGGGCCAAAAATCGGCCACCACTGGCTTAAGCCCTTTTAACAAAAACGATTACAGAAGAATTACATAACTTTAAGGCTCACAGTGAAGAAATCACAATTGAAATGGACAGCAGATGGCAGTCAAAAAATCAGAATACTGAAACTTGGAATGACAGCTCCGAAAGAACCGGACTGGTAGAAATTACTTCTCTTGAAACAAAATACTGTTCCAAAGCAGAATTGATTGCATGCAAATAAAGACTGCAGTCTATACTGGCACATAGCCCTAAGACACTCAAATCTCTTGTAAAGACCCAAGGCAACATTGTGCATGTTACACAGATATATTTATAAGGCTCCTTGTTCATGTCTTACAAAACCTTCTATCTCCTTTTTTCCCTAGAGGATTTTTTAAATGACCACTCGGATCTGCGACTTTTCAAACTTTCCATACCGCAAGTTCTCCTTCTTTATTAGTCATACACAACTGCTGTTTGTACTGTCCAGTTTGCAGTAACTGTCTGTTGCCTTTTACTAGCACAGGTTATAAAAGTCAGACTCATGCCATCTGTACACATGTACTGTACAGATATGAAACAGACCAATTCATGGATCAACATATCTTTTTTCACAAGATAAGGTCCTATGGGACAAGGATGTGTCACTGAGACCAAGGCCAGGGTAACACGGATCTTTTTCAGAAGAAGTGATGGTAAGCAACTTCTGAGCATTCGTTACCTGCAAAACCCTGGAAAGGATTACCTTAAGTCAGAATTGATTTGATAGCACAAAATTATTATATCATTTTTTAAAATAAAATCAAGTATGAACTCTGTCCAGAAGTGAAAACAGCTTACTTTGGGCAGATTATGAGAAGACTCACCAGAAAAGACAATAAGACTAAGAAAAGTAGAATAACTCAATAAAGGAAGCTATGACTTGAGTGTGAAAGATGTGAACAAGGGTGTTGGGATGTTCGTAATTCATTAGGCTGCGGTATCTCAGAAGCTAGTTGATAGCACAGAAATCAAAATGAGAAGAGATGATGGGGAAAATCACTTGACATCATGGAATCTATTGTTATTTAAGTGTAAGGCATAACACTTTAGTCATTCACTTTTTATTTTTTCTTTAGTTCGTAACACTCACACAAGACCTTAACTGTTCATTTCAGGGGGAAAAATACATGACCTTACGTTAAGTTACAAAGAACTTCTTTGCTCTGGTACTAGATTGGGTATGTGCCTGCAGGAAAATGATTCAAAACTACATTGTGAAAAAACGAAACACTTCTTGGACTGGGCGAGAATCTATTCACTCATTCCTACCCGCAACAAAGCCATTGGAAGTAAAGTCAATGGCAGAAAATTTTCCCATGGAAACGATTTTCCACGAGATACATTGGAACTGCTGCTGTTTATTTCTCACTCTGTAACAGAGTCATTGAGTGAGCGCTGACATGGAAGGAAGGTTCGCGTGTAACTAGCATGTGCCTAGATAAGGGGATTAGTTACTGGCAATGGTTGATTTCTACCCACCTGAATAACATTGCCTACAATCACACTGTCAATGATTTCAGGAGATATTTTGCCTGCCGACAGAGCCGAGCGTGCTGCCATCTCTGAAAGGTCAATAGCTGTGAAGTCTTTGAGCAAGCCTCCGTAAGTTCCAAACGGCGTCCTCTTGGCAGAAACAACGAAAACACCTGGAAGGCAAAGCAGTAACACCAACAGGAGTCTTGCCAAGGCAGCCCCTTGCTCCGTTTAGCCCAGTATAGCCTATGCTTCATGGACAAGCTGCGCTTTGCAGGATGGCGGGGAGGGACCTTTCTTGGCTTACTTGAAGATGCTCCATGTTCAACCACTCAGCAAATTACTGTATGTATACTCGAATATAACTCTAGATTTTCATCCCTAATTTTGGGCTGAAAAAAGGGGCCCTCGACTTATATTTGGGTCAATACTTTAAGCCACTGAGGCAAGTGCTTGGGTTGGTGGCTAAAAGTCATTTTAAACATCGTGCACCGATTCTCCTGACACCCCCTCGCACTGTGGGGGAGCGGCATGCAATGTTTAAAATGACTTTTAGCTACCGAGGCAAGTGCTTCAAGTGCTTGCCTCAGTGGCTTAAAGTCATTTTAAACATCATACATCGCTCCCCCAGCTCACAAAGGAGGAGCTGCCAGGTCCTGCTGCCTTTCCCACCCTAGACTTATACTCGAGTTGAGTATATACGGTAGGTCTCCTTCCTCAAGAAGGGTGATGAAATACCCTTCCATTTAGATGTTTTTTACTCAATTGTTAAGAAACAATTCTTATAGAAAATAGGGTTTTGGGGGGTTATGCAACTCCACTGCCTTGTGCGTGAGTAATGTCTTTAATTAGTGGCAAATCTATAATCAGCAGCAATTTCCTGCTGCTGATTATTACATCATCACCACCTCATATGCATAGCTGCGCAAAGGATTGCAAACAATGCTTTAAAAGAAATAAAGAGAAAAATGGAAAAAAATGCTGGTGGAAAATGACAAAAAAGAAACATGTTTGGTACATAATCTTCTGAGCTTGTTACATAATCTTCCGAAAACTGAAAAGTGTTAATCAGCTACCAAAAGAAGAGTAAGAATAAATCTCATCGGGGGAATGTTTTCTGTAGTCAGAAAGGAGGCAGAGCAGCTTTATAAATGGATTCCAAGCAGAAAACCAACAGAAGTACGGTAGCTTTCAGTTCAAGATTACGCAGTACTACGTCTGTTTATAAATCTGAACGGTATGCATATTTATAATCACTATACTTCCTACAAAATTCCTTTTGAATCAGTGAGCTCCATGGTGCAGTGGTTAAACAGCAATACTGCAGTCAAGCCTCTATTTATCACTTGGGTTTTGTCCTGTGGTTCAGGTAGCCGGCTCAAGGCTGACTCAGCCTTCCATCCTTCTGAGGTCTGTTAAGATGAGTGCCCAGCTTGGTAGAGGTGGGGTGGGGAAGATTTCCTTGCTTAATTATGTAGCAAACTGTCCAGCGAGTGTTTTAAGCACTACTGTAGGGCAGTATATAAGTAGAAACAGTAAGCATGGAAGTTATGGAATATGCCCTTCAGGTTAAATGTCCTGGGAAAAAATGAATCAAAATCTTGCATTGTGTGAGTTGTGGGATATTTTCTGGCACTAAAATCAATTCCAATGTATTACTCGAATTGAGGATGAGGTCAACATTTCTTGTACAGGACTTGTATATGCCTTAATGAGAGCTCCACCCTACCCTATCCTCAATGGGACCATCAGCTGACAAAGGAAGTATGGCACTTCTATTTCTTTATGCCATCACCCACCAAAAGTGGCATTGGACATTTTTTGCCCTGGGAAGATATTTTGGCTGGAGGCAGAGAGGGATGATTCCCCAAGGCAAAAAGCAGTGGGTTTGTAACAACAAAACCTGTATTTGGCAAGTGGCACAACCTTGGGAAAACTGCCCAAGATCCTGTTGCACCAGAGGTGTCCTGTTATTTGATCTTTTCAAAAGGTGTGCATAGAGAATTAGGGTAGTGGCTTGGTTCTGGAACAGAGACATGGAAAAACATAGCCCCAGTGGTAGGATAGTGAGTTCTCTCTCTCTCTCCCTCCCTCTCTCTCATTTGTGTTTCTTTACCTGCAACTACTGTATTTCATGACTTCGAAACCCTTTTGTTTCCTGGCTTTGATCTGGAGCTTGCTTTTAGAGGAACCCAGATTTTAAATTTCATCTCTGGCCAATTTCAGCTATGCCCCCCTATGAGTTTTAATAGCATGTGAAGAGTTGATTGTGCTCCGGTTTTCCAAAGAGGGATGGTGGCCTGGTTTCTTTTAAAAATGACAACCTTTCTCTGGAGTGCAGTGAAGTAAATTTCAGATTCTAGCGGCTCCAAAAGGTTCTGGCCCTCTTGAGGAAAGCTCTAGCCTCTGAAGGATCCATTGGAAAAGAGCTCAGTCAGTGGTCTCTATCTAGTTTGAGCACAATTGTTGTCACATCAAAAAGCTTTGAATAACCTGGATGTCACAAGGAACCATGCTGATGAAGCATTGATTATGCTCTATTGGTCTGCAACGGTACCCCAGCCACTATTCAGAATTGTTCAGGTCACAATGTTGTGAAATAACCGCTACTGTAGGATTAGCTTGCAAGAATTCTGAACGCCCCCACCAGCTCAAAAGGTGACTTTGTAGACATAATGATGCACACATATCAAAATGGAATTACTTCTCATGTCTATGGCTTTCAGTGACTCCTGGGAGACAATATGCCTCTCAAGACTGGTTGCTGGACGTGGGCTCCCTATTGGCCACTGTAGAATTAGAATCAGAATTTGGAGGTGCTATCATCATCATCATCATCATCATCATCATCATCATCATCATCATCATCATCATCACCATCATCATCATCATCATCAACAACAACAACCAGTTACCACACAGCAGGCAAGATAACTACGCTGGATTTTGTATTACAAATCACTAGTCGAATGCTTCCCAAGAGTTTAGGACTACGTGATGTATCTGCAAATTATGCAAGCAGATTCCAGTAAGGATGCTTTCTGCAGCTGACTGATGGTGACTTTTGTCAACTCCAATTTCTTCTAAATACTTGCTTAGCTCTTTAGGCACGGCACCCAGCGTGCCGATTACCACTGGGGCTATTATTATTATTATTATTATTATTATTATTATTATTATTATTAACAATGCCAAGAATTCCCTGCCCACCATGGCCTACATATTATTTGGCAATTCTGGGAGATGAAGTCCAAAAATTAATGGTTCTCATCTGAGGTAAAGTCACATGTCTCTCATACTTTGGACCAGCCCTAAGCAAACAATGCGACAGCCGACAGCCTTATCAATTGACCTTTGAAAGCCGGCTTCATCTCAACATTGAAGGGGATTTGGCATTATTTCTTGCTTAATAACCATGTTTGTTTAAGTTAATTCTGACTTATGGTGGCCCTTTTATAGAACACTCAAAAGTGATTTATCATTCCCTTCTTCTGGGGGTGCCCTAGAACTGTGCAGCTTGCCTAAGGCCACACAGGCTGGCTCCACTCCCAGGAGTCCCAGTGGGGAATCGAACTCCCAACCTCTGGCTTCACTGCCAGATACCTGAGCTATCTAGCCAGCTATTTCCTATTTAATTTTGTTGTACATGTAAGGGAGACAGCAATTTGAAGCACCCATCTCCAATTGGCTTCTTTTCAACAAGCAACCATCCTGTGAGAAAATGGGGAGAATATAACAGGTTGATTTATCTGCAACCACACAACTTTGACATCTCAAAAATTCTTCAACGAAGGCCTAGTAGTAAATCTCAGTTTATACCCAGCTGAATACACAAATCTGATACAACAATGTGTGGAATAATAATTTTCTCATTAATCAATAAGCTACACATGGTCCTTGCTCCTACCTAGAATACATGATGTTAAAATGTGTGTGTATGCGATCTGTCGTTACAGTCGTGACCGACTCTTCGTGACTCCATGTCCATGGAGTTTTCATGGCAGGAATACTGGAGTGGTTTGCCAATTCCTACTCCAAGTGCCTACAACACCTGGTATTCCCTGGTGGTCTCCCATCCAAGTACTAACCAGGGCCGACCCTGCTTAGCTTCCAAAATCAGGCGAGATCGGATGTGTTTAGGACATCTAGGCAGCTAATATCCAAATCTTAAAGTTTTGGAGACAGGATTTTAGTTTTCACGTTCTGAAGTAAATTCTATCTGCACCAATGAATAAAATTCAACCAATCAACAATCAGTTCATTGGATACAATCACCAAATGTTGTGGATAATTCATTGTATGGAAAGCAGCACATGCGGCAATGAAATCAACAATTTAGTGTATCTGACAAAGTGACATGTTGTAATAAAGGTATTAGGCCTCAAGACTAATGTTGCTGCCATACAGTTACCAGCTCCAAAACAATCATGAGAGACCTAAAAGGCCAGATGCAAATGACTGAATTGTTTAAAAGTTATATCTTAACTTCATTTCCCTTGTCTTCTTTCCAGACTTCTAACTTCTGTAGGACACTAGTGTTCTCAAGGCTGTGGAAAATTAACTGGAATCAATAAATGACATCGAAATCTACTTGGATGCCAATCCATTTTATATGTAATAGCTACTCTTGTTTCGTTCAATATAAATCCTGAGCTTAAAATAAAATCCTTAGGAACACTTGCCCAAAGATTGTGTGTGTGTGTATTATGATGAAGGCAACTTTAGAGAACAGAAGGTCACTGCTTTCAGGACTCTCCTTAAGTAATCAGTTTCAGATGGGAAATATAATACAGTACTGTAACACTAATTAGACTCCCACTATTTGCTTTCAACTCCCAGAATTCTCCAAGAACTCCCCAGGTGGAATTCTGGGAGTGGTAGGCCAGTGGACCACCCCCACTACTTTTTCCTCATCTTGACCAAGGCTTATCTTGGGCTGTGCCTCTAAAACTGGTAACATACAAGAAAGGAAGCTGCTGTGGTGCTTCATGGGAGATGTAGTTCTTTGAGGGGTGCTTTCTATAGAGCTTAAGGAAAGTGAAATTACACCTCCCAGGAAATACAGCAGTTGTTTCCTTTCTTGTAGATTATCAAGAGGAAGCAAAGGTCAAAGTAAGCCCTGATCCAGGCGAGCAAATGTAGAGGGCTTTATTTGTGGGCTGCAATTCCCAGAATTCTGTCTGGGGGATTCTTGGCGAAGTCTGGGAGCAGGCATCAATAAAACAAAACTGAATGGTACATTCCTACTCATGGTACTAAATAATAACAATGATATTGCTGGGAGCGCTGGGGAATTGAAAAGGTGGCTAGATCCAGGTACTACTGCTAGTTGAGCCCACCAGGACTGACTGCTGGACATGCACAGATCACCAGTGAGCGCCTTCTCAAACCTTGTGTTATCCTGCACAACATATGGATATATGGTTGTCTGGGGATGTGTTGCAGTCACAACATCTGTAAGCTCCGCATTACATGGCAGGTCTAGAGGTCATTACCAGTCTCAATGTGCGGTATAGAAAAAACTGCTTCACCTGTGTTCACACAAATATATTTGACTCTCTAGAAGTCAGGTGCTTCCTTGAAGTCTGCAATCACGCCCACGTTACCATTGATCAAATGGCGTTACTTACTACTCAGGAAACATGTCCAGATTCTGGACTGCAAGTTACTAGTACCTTTCAGTTTCAATTCGCATTTGTAAAATAAGAGTGAGCCAGGTCTTCTCTAGGGAAGTTGGATGAGCAAATACAATAATCAGTAATTATCTAATTTTTAAAAAATATGGGTGAGCAAATACAATTTCGAAAACTGCGTTGAACTCCAGAAACAAAGGAGGGGAAAAGGCAGTTGTAATATCAACTCTTATTTGCCTTCGTGTTCTTTGGACTGAACTATATTTATTCAAGCTACCTATATAAAAGGAGATCGCGATCTCCCGAGAACTGTACCCAGCTTACACACACACACTCTCTCTTTGTGTGTCTGTGTGTATGTGTGCGTGCGTGCAATATGTCGCCTGCACAATTAAATCGTAAACCGTCCAGAGAGACCTTGAAGTACCACGGGGCGGTCTAACAGCAGCACGCTTTGCTTTGTGCACAGCTAAAAAGTGTGGCTTTTGCTAAGCTTGGTGGGCGTGTCAGTAGCCCTGCGGTGCCTGCAACGAGGAGTGACAGAGCACCGTGCAAAGCCTAGGCCTCAGCCAAGGTCAGAAACAAGCAGAAGAACTTGAAAGGATCCGATGCGAAGTTCCGAAGGGAAACTTACCTCTGAGCAGAGCCATGGTCTCGGTGGAGCTGACCTTCCTTTTCCTGCCTTTTGAGCCGCGCTTAAGTCTCGGACCGTCTTTCTCGCACGGCCACTCCCTGCCGCTGGTGCAATCCTGCCCGGGACCCTCCCACTCCCGGCTGCTTTCCTCTGCACACACCCACCCACCCCCTTGTCGTCGCCCTTTCCCCTACTTTCTTCTGCACTTTGCATCTTGCAAAGGCATACTCGGTGCAAAGAGGGCGCCTGTCCCCGATCCTGATTGCAAACTAGTCCCGGAGAGGCAGTCCGGCCCCCGCCTTTCCATGACCCCAGCATGCCCGACAGACAGACAGAAAGACGTGCAAGGTATGTCTCTGGGGGAGCCTCCAGGGATAAGGGGGGGGGCGTGCATTGCAGTCAAAGGGCATCCTCGTCACGAGGTGGGCTGCTGCCATTATTGTTCCTCGTGCCCCCCCCCAGCAGATTTGTGTTATTGGCCCTGAAATAAACATCTGTCTTTAGGAACGGCGCTGTTTTGTTTAAATGATTATTTACTTCGTTGTCTTAACCCCCCACCCCATCACATTTAACGCGGAATCTGCGCTTGCGGATGTCAAGCTAGGCGGGACCAAAGAGAGTAAAGCCAAGCGCAATTTAGGCTCGGCACATTGCGGTCAACCGTTGCCCTGACAACGCGGCCTTCTCCGAAGCAAAGCGCCTCTTCGGGTGGCCAGAACAGGCGTGTGGGGGGAAAGGTGGCGGATTCGAGGGATAAAAACCTTTTCTTCTTAAATAAATCCTTAGTTAGATTATTTCCTGCCGTGTCAAACGAAGTTGTACAGTACAGAGATATTTCATCAGAAACCACTGAGAACATGAATGAAGCTTGTTTTTGTAGTGAATTGCACAATATACGTGCTGTTTGGAACAATTCACAGTTTTATTTGCCACATTATCGATAAATAACCGAATTGTCAGATGATAGAAAACTAAATTTCCAAGTCTGGCTCTGTAAGTAATGATGCAGCAAGGAAAAAGAGAGAAGACATAATGAAATTCTTTCAGAAACAGTTGCTTTTCAGTTGAGTGCTTAAAGTGATTGCGAACAAATTGCCTCTCCAATACAGCAGTAGTCACCTATTTCAGAAGGGAAGTTGTTGCATGGACCCCTGTCCGCAGAATCTGTCTTACTGTAAAATATTCTGTAATTATTTTCAAGTAGCTTTCCTGCTGTCACTGAGTACTGTTATCTGATGGTTCCACTAGTCTAGAGTTATGTGTGTGTTAGAAATAGATGTGCAGTTTTCGGAATTAAATCTTTCCCCAAAACATCACATTTAATAGAATTAAAAAAACCTTTTAGTTTTTCCAAAATCCTAAAAATATCAAGGTACTGTACTGTATACTG
The DNA here is from genome assembly GCA_023846285.1 of Phrynocephalus versicolor. Classification (NCBI taxonomy): domain Eukaryota; kingdom Metazoa; phylum Chordata; class Lepidosauria; order Squamata; family Agamidae; genus Phrynocephalus; species Phrynocephalus versicolor. Next base: position 3,876,554 of record JAHTLZ010000195.1, read on the forward strand.
TATAAGGCAGTGTTGGCGAACCTATGGCATGGGTGTCAAAGGTGGCACTCAGAGCCCTTTCTGTGGGCACCCAACATTGCCCCCTCACAGCCACCTGTATTTCAGGTTAAATTGCTGTATTGGCACTTTGCGAAAAATTAGTGGGTTTTGAATTGCAGTTTGGGCCTTTGGTCTCTAAAAGGTTCGCCATTACTGATATAAGGTATTGGATATTCTGCCTTCATAAGTCATTTCCCTTGCTATGTGACCCACCCTCCAGTAAGTTCTTGAAAAGCTGGTTCATCTTTGATCTCCAGCTTTCCTTTTTAAATTGAAATAAAACTGATTCTACTCCCTCTTTCTATTGCAGTGCAGGGAGAAGAGACACACATTTTTTCATTCCATCAAAAATGTATTGACAAAGATTTTCCCATCTGAGGAAGCTACACCTGGATCAGGAGTAAGAATAATTTCTCTGATTAATTTGATGCAAGTTCAAGTGCTCCAATTTAGGAGGTGTCCCCCTTTCTGCTAAGACTTGGTCTTTGATGAATAGCCCACTGCGCAATCTGAATTCTGTGGAACTGAATGACAGAATTTGTGCTGATCAAGGTATCTGAGACCAAGAAAATAATTGGTGAGCTACAGATGGTGTAATTGATAGCTCACCAGTTTATCAATGGTGAGAAACAGGAAGTAGGCCTAAAGAGACATGAAAACTCTTAATTCCACACCATCCTTTGAGATGGTATGATTACAGTAACCCCCATCTATCGTGGGGGTCAGGGAGCCACCTGACCTGTGATGATTGAAAATCTGCGATATGTGATTAGAATATAGTGCAAATGTTCATTTATTTTTAGTCCTCCAGCAGCCCAGGCCAGTGGCAGTAGTGGGTCAGATCCACTACCACCACCTGCACAGGCTGCTCGCAGATTATCATCACAATTATACCAAAGTAAGGCTTGACATACTATATCTCGCTTTGCATGTAATGAGTCTATCTCATATATTAGTTTCACCTTTTGAGTTGACTTGCTGAAATAAATGAATGTTTGCATGATATTCTAATTTTTTGAGTTTCACCTATATATTCTGCCTGTGAAGATGGCAATGGATAATGTTGTGGACAAATATCACATCAAATGTATGCAGTGTGTAAAAAATAAGTCCAACAAACTCTCAATTACTGCAAAGTATTTATTTCACAATATTGTATGCACAGTTAACTGAGTGACTATTACAGTCATTTTTCTATAAACAGCAAGTGTAGTTTACAGGTTCATTCAAAATGAAAAAAATATTTCCTTTATCATCAGTAATTTTTTTATCTACACTTTAAAGACTTGCTGCCAAATGTTATTCAAGCACCTTTAGAGCAGCCTCAAGCCACCCAGAACTTACGAGTTGGCACATGAGAGTTGGCATGTGCACAGCTGATCTTCTATTGTGCACTGTTGGGCATATGCCTTAATCTCCTTTTAACATGGACATGGATAGTTTTCAGAATTTACAGGCAACATTGGAGCCCCGAGACCCACAAGGGCCACACTACTGCCACTCTTAAATTTATTACTGTGGTGGTGACCACAAAGATGCTTCTTTTTCTTTTAGCATGACATTCAGTACCCAGTGATCTGTAACAGGGGTAGGAGATTCCTTTTAAGGGGCTGCAAAATCAGAGCGGGACAGCCATGTTGCCTACTGTGCCTTAAATGAACATTTTTTACTGGTTGTTGTTTGTACTTTTTAAACAGTTCAGCAACCTTTATGGGGAAACAATTAGCCATTTATCGCTAAGTCAGACTTAATTCAAAAAACAGAAAAAAAGTTAGCATTTACTGATTAGCAATGTACTGATATAAAAATCCAGTGGTTTGAAGAGATAACATAAAGGCTAAGTCGTGCAATATGTTTTGATTGCCACAAATGCACAGTTATGGATAGCTAGCCAACTAGAATACAGTAATTGTATCATCCCAGGTTGTTCTGAGCACCAATGTTACACAGTCTGACATTTAGGTATACACAGCTAATGTAGTGCTGGAACATGTGGAAAACCACGTTAGTGATATTATCACATATGATCAAGTACGAACCACTTGTGTGTACATGTATACTAGTCTTAACCCTGGCTATATACCATATCAGCCCTGATGATTAATCATAGTTAACACCATTGTTCTTTCAAAAGCAGGATCTGAAGATGGTTAGCAATCCCTAGGGAGTCAAGTTATCATCAGATGTGACAAGAGTGATACTATTATTGTACTTAGCTACTGTGACTGAAAGGGTTTGTAGATGAAACAGGAAAATGGTGGTGAGGGCACTTCCTAATTTTTAAACCCTTGTTAGAGGCCAGGAAAAGCCAGGAGTGTTATGTGCACACCACTCCACAGCTATTCTGGCATGAACTTTCATCATCAAACTCCTATTCCATCAGGTGTATCAACTGTCTGATTTCACTGGCATTTACACTGGCTGACAAAGCAATTGTTTATTGAATATGCATATGATGAAGTTGTATGAGTAATTATTTAAACAAGGCATTCAATCCCTAAACCCAAATCCAAGGGAAATAAATCTAACAAGGGAGGGAGGAGAGATCTCATTTCAAAACAGAAGTACTGTACTGAATTTCTCTTCTATCCAGGAGATTGTAAGGTTCAAGCCAGTGTTTTGTCAGCAGGAAATATGTTGCTGACAAAATGCCAGGAACGTATTTACTCTCCTGGAGGTAGCAGCAGCGTTTTTCTCTTGGTTCAGAGGAGCTGATTAGGCACTGTAGCCTTTTGCTTCTGAACAGAAATATTTTTGTAATGTTGTTTTCTCTAGCTGTGACTTCTCACAAATTGGACAAAAGGGAGCTGTTCGTGTTTTGTGGCTACGTTGCACCCTTCTTTAGGAACATAACTGAAAACTGCTTTAGTATATTGAAATCTCATCTTTTGTATGGCTTTTTTAAATAAAAAAAACTGCAAACATGAATTGCATTTTGGTAAACTATTCCAAAAATTACAAAAACGTTTCCATTCAAATTTGGCTGACGAGGAAACCTCTCATTACTCTTTGATCAAACCTTTCCATATGAACTGCAGTAAGAGTGTAGAAATAACATGCTGGTGGGGTCATGAATGAGAGTATTTCTCTCCCCCCCCCCAAGTGACTCTGTATGATGTCACTCCCACTTAGAGCACAAGTTTGCTTTGACATTTTTGTTCCTGCCAAATAACATTTTTATTTTGGCAAAGATCAGCGGAGAGGCAATAGCATGCACATAGAAGGTTGTTGAATCCTCTTTTCTCTTGCTGTTTCCTTCACTGAACTTTCAAAAACTGCATTTATATTTGGGGGGGGGGGGTATCTATAGAGCTGTATAAGGAAAACCTAGTTAAACCCTGATCCAGATGTGATGTTGGCTTTTGCAAACTGGTAGGTTTTGCAGCTGCTGTTTTAACAGTGTTCTCCTTTTACAGAGTTTTAAACATGTCCAACCCCTTTCCAGCTTCAGCTGCCTACATACAAATCTAGACAATATTTGGCGACATTTATTTACCATTATTACAGTTCTAGTAAGACAGTGGTTGAGAATAGTGGTGGAAAGGCACACAGCAGGAAAGTAAGCAATCTAAAATAGTTTCTTTTTAAAAGAATGAAATAATTGACACCATTCACTTTTAGCTGAGCGAAAGTGCTTTAAATTAAATGGATATGGCTGATCAGAGAGGCGGTCTGTGTATGCATGACTTAAAATAGAAATGGCCTTTTAAAAACCAATTTTCAAGGTTTCTTAAAAACAAGTAACAAAAATGTTACATACATCCGAGTTATTTAACATGAGATGATTTTGAAAATGTGTGTCTGCAAATAAATTAAATACAGATATTTACTCAGTTCCTATTCTAACAGTTTTAAAATATATACACACATATATACATCATATAAATTAATTTCTTTGTGGTCTTGTAGTGAAATACCCTTATCCTATGGATGAGAATGAGCCACACTTTTTGAATATATTTTCAAGGTCTTTATGTTACCGCTCTGTTTCTTGGATAGATTGGAATTATATTCAGTATCCCATTGAGAAATTGCAGTGATGAAATGTGTGTATTGCATAACTGAATATTTAGAATGTGGTACTCTTCTCTTAGGGGCAGATGGTGTGAATATATAATTTCTGCTTATTCTACGGTGAAAGATGACAAATCTGTATTACACCTGATATCTTAAGAAGTGCTTAACTAGTTCACACACATGGTGCCTTTGTGAATCCATCAGAATTGGCAGAAGGCTCTAGGGCAGGAGAGAGAGAATTTTTAGAGAGTTGAAAATTTTTACTGGAAGGAGGAAGCTGCTGTTAAGGTAGAGAGAAAAGTCCCCAGTTGCTGCAATCGTCTCTATAGTTTGATGGTGCTAATAAAGTCCTGCTTTCATACTGTTTTATTGATCATGACTGCACTGATTGAAGGAAAAGAATCAGTTGGAGTCACAGTATTATTTGCAGTAAAAAAAAAAACTGAAATCAAAAAGATCCCCAGAATTTTCAGTGGAAATGGTTGCTATGCCGTAGTTACTAAAAAAAAACACCGAACAAAAAAGTGGTTAAAAAGAGCAGTGCACAATGTAGTTGTTTATTTAGAGACGAGCTAGTTATGTTTCCTTATTCTGGCAAATATATGACCTACCAGAATGGCATGCCTGCTGTATTTACTCTAATAGATCAGTTTGAGTATAGACCTAGTACTGTTGTGCTCCAGAAGTACTGTACTTTGCTGTGTGCAGGAAATCACAGGAACAATTTAGTCTTGTAATTTGCTGTTTTTCAAAAGTAAGTAGAGGTGTGACTGAGTGTTGTCAAGAGAAATTTTCCCTGGCTGAAATACTACGAGTTTGGCATTGCAGTGCAGGGGCCATTGGGACTCTTTGAGAGGCCTTGCAGAACATCCTTGGTGGGGCAAGAGCTATACAGAAAGGAAGCCGAAGGCACTGTAGAACTGAAGCAAATTCTGTTTTCTATGTAGTAACGGAAGATGGTGCTAGTGAAGCACCATTTGCCACAGTTACAGGCTTTAACTCTAATTTATTAAGGAAAATAAAGTTTTACTAGCAAGTGACTATCCCTTGTTTTATTCAGAAATCCTTCCAGGATTAGAACACCTTATACAATACCAACTTTTATTTACTGAATTGTGTGGCAGCATTTTTATAAACATTCAGGGATTTGCTGAAGGGAAGATTTTTTTGTTTTGTTTTGCCTACTGTTTTCGGAATTTCTGTCTTTCTGCTCCTCTGTACATTTGAAGACTCAGTACCAGAGTCAGCAGTAACTGAATTATACATTGCTGAGTCTTGAGTTTAGGACTGGGAATTAATTACTGACTAAAACTGTGCAAGAGGCTCCATTTCTTTCTTGAATCAGGTTGGAATGTTTGGATTTTGATTTGTTAGTCAAGCTGCTAATAGTGAATACTTTTCAAAAATGGGAATGCCATTATTGAAAATAAAATTAGTCAGACAAATGTGATGTTTATCTTATTAAAAGCACACTTAGCAAATGTCTGCTGTTAGATATACAAGAGTGCAAAACAGTCTGAAAAAGAACAACCCCCACCTATCACATTTTGTGGGCCAGCAGAAGTAGCGTGTTGCCCCTGTTAGAACTGGGCAGAAAATAAGTAGAGCTTACAAAAGTTGAAAAATAATGAATTCTGTACATGTCTCCTTACAGATTTTGCTATTACCTGACCTGCTGTGATGGTAGGTAGACTGCTGCTTTTGAAGATGCTGATGTGTTAACTGCAACTGAAGAATAGTTATGAAAATATATGTGTGTATTAAGGTCTAAGGAGCAGAGGTTGGGGAAGCTATTCATCTTAATAAAAATCTGAAAATCTCCTTGGGCTGAAAATATCTAAAGCACTATCAATTGCATATTGTTGGAGCAGTTTCTGTTCTTTCCACTGATGGGAAAATGGGCTCTGACTCTTTAGTGTTTAATAATAAGCTGCTGTTAGCTACTCAGATACCAATCCTGGAGGATTAGCAGGAAATTCATTCTCTTGTCCATTTGTGTTACTTTACTGCAACTCCTAGTATCCAGCTCTTTCTCACAAGTCTTTTGTTTCAATCAGTTGTGCTGTCAGAATCCTACGGTGTGGCGTTCTATATCTGTGGACTGTTTGTTTCACCATCAAAAAGTATCTTCCACATCTGGCTAGCAAACATGCCAGAATCACCATATTCACTGAGGATGTATTTCAAACTTATGGCTCAGGCAGAGCTATACCAGTGGCAAATGGGAATTTGGGAAATGGTGATCCTGCAGGGACATTTAATTGACCCAGGGCATTTATATCACATTCTGATAGAGTCATTTGGGTGCTCACAAGTGAAGTTGCTCTTCACCTATACTAGGAAACCAACAATCTTTTGAAATACTGTAAATACAATCCTGCCTTTTCACACACTGTATCTCATGTTATTAGAGAAAGTGACATAAAGCCATCAGCTGCTATTCCATCAGGTTCCAGACTGGTGTGAAAAAAATCTAGAAGCCTGCAGGTGGATCTTCATTGTAGGATTATGAATATTGATAGGTTTGTGGTATCTTTCATTTTCATTGTTACCTAGGAAATGTTTATTACCATCTGATAGGAAAATGGTGAATTGGTACACTTGGAGTGAGTTCTTTCTACAGTGATCCCCCCCCCAACCCCAGGGGTTAGGTACCTGACCCGACCTGTGATAATTGAAAACCCGTGATATGTGTATGCAGGTTGGGCCAGGCCTGGGGGGGGGCTAACTGGGGGCTCTTGAACTTATTCCCAAAAGGGCCTCCCTGCAAACTGGAAGTCACTTCCAGTAAACTGGAAGTCACTTCTGGGTCACTGAAAATCATTGGCCCGGGAAAGCCCTTGCAGGCCTGTTCAGGGCACCAGTCCTGGGGTAAGTACGGGAGGCCTGAAATGGGCCTTTGCCCCTTACTCCAGGGGTCTTTTTCATATACTGCAGTCCCGCAATATAGTGAGACCACAGTATATGAATCGCGACAGGGCGGGGGACCACTGTAGTACAAACACAGTGGTATTTAAAGGGATCTAAGGGGCAACTGCAACAACTCTCAAATAGAAAGTGAGGCTTGTTTCTTTTCAAACTGTATCATGAATTCTTAAGTGTGGCCTGCAGTAACTTTATTTCCTGAAATAATAATTGTTTATAAAAATTGTGGCTACCAGTAGCAACTGAAAAACTGACATCTGCTTTGCTTCTATTATCTGTCAGCAAAATTCATAACCCTGCAGATTTTGAACACATGTGGCCATATAGCTTTCTATTTGTTATTTCAACATGTTGATACTTGATAGTCTAAATTCTTGATAATCAGAATACATATCCCATTTACTAATGTTGGGCCTTAATGAGAGACAGTTATTTTAGCATGAGATGAGGCAATACAAATCCACCTTTTCCAAGTTTTAACTGAAAGATCGTTTCTTAAAAAAAATCCCAACCAAAATATAAGATTAGAGTCTTATGCTGTACAATTTAGAGCAAACTGACTAATGTGTATTGGTTCTTTAAATGTTCATTTGGTCCACATTTGAAGAGATCCTTCAATTCTTCTTTGTATGTGATTTTGTTTTCCCTTTGAACTTTTGGGAAACTGGCTGCCAGTCAAGTCAGTGCTGTAACTTCAGACTTTGATGAGGAATTCCAAGCCAAGAGAAGCGGGGATGTGAACTGAGTCCATGGTTAAAGAGGAAGGATTGAATGGGAACAAAACAGGGAACATGAACTTGAAGTCTAACAGCAGCTGTGGGGGTTCATTCCGTTCTTGCAACTGTGTCTAAAAGAGAGAGAGAGAGAGAAATGGTGGGGTTGGAGAATGGTACATTGGCATAGGCAGAAAACATGTGGAAACCCAACTTGGGAACAATTATGTGCAATAAAGCCTAGTTTTTGTGTTAGACCTTGCTTTCTGCTGCTGGAGTGAAGCCAAGGTGGGGAAGCCCCTTGGCCCAAAGTGAAGGGATACCAGATGAGAGATGACATCAATGCTGGGGACACGTCCATGATATCATAATGGAGAAGTCATATGATGGCCATCCCTTTACCAAAAGGCTCATCTGCTTCAAACCTAGGCTTGTCCTGCCATGCAGTGCAACAGCTCCAACCGCTTCTTTTTTGATCACAGTGAGAAATTCCAGGAAGCCTAGAAGGGCAACTACATACATGGCCACTTGCTTATTTCATGACCCTGATTCCAGCTGTTTGCCTTGGACTGAGGACCACTTGCTCCACTGCTCTGCAGCAGCTTTCCTACTAGCCAAATCTATGACTAGAGGCATCACACAACACATACACACACACACACACACAGAGAGAGAGAGAGAGAGAGAGAGAGAGAGAGAGAGAGAGAGAGAGAACCAAACAACAAACAAACAAAATCAAATCCAAACAAAACAACCTACAGGAACTGGGGACATCTTTTTGTCTTGCATTTTTTTCAAATTATTGTTCCTATGCTTTATTTCTATTTTCAGTTTTCACCCTAAATATGGTTTATATATGAATGGACACAGTTCATCAAGCAGTTCTTGACTTTTATTCTGTAACACCAGTAAATACAGGCAAATATTGTGTTCTAGAATAAATGTCTCTGCCTCTTTAAGATGTTGCCATTGCTTTCCTCCCAAGAAGCAGGCGTCTTTTAATTTCATTGCTGCACTCACCATCTGCAGTGATCTAGGAGCCCAAGAAAATACTGTACTTACAATTTAATATTTTTATTGTTTTAATTATTTATTGGTATTTTAACATTCTAATTGTTTTAATTGCTTTGACTGTGAGCTGCCCAGAGACCTTTGGGTAGTGGGTGGCATATAAGTTAATAAATAAATAAATAAATAAATAAATCAAAAGAATTATTAAGTAAGCAATTCAGTTAGCTCATCTTCAAGTTTTTGTGTCCATTAGCAGACTCTTGGATGCTCCTAGTACCCTTCCTTCCTTCCTTCCTTCCTTCCTTCCTTCCTGCCTGCCTGCCTCTATACATTTCCAACCTGCCTTTTCACCAAAAACAAGCTTTGAAAAAAGAGTAAAACCAAGTAAAACCAAATGTAATTATAAAATCAAGGAAAACCATCCTCAGAGTAACAACCATTAAAATAAATATATTCATTAAAACCCTTAGAATCATCTTAAGGACACAGCTAAAAGCAACACAGTTGGGCAGATTAAGTTTAGAGGGCATATGAGTAGGTTTGTAGTTAACATGAGCCTAAATGTGAAAAGGATACACATAGAGACACATACCAGCTTACTTGGGTGTCGTAGGATCCTATTCCATCCACATTCAACAGTTATTAAAAACATATTTGAAGGGGCTCAAATGTTTCCTTGCGCTTTCTAGGGAGTATGACAATTTTGACATGTTTCTAGAACCCCCTGCCACTCTATTTTTGGGCCACGAGAGGGCAGAAATGGGCTGTTGCAACAAAATGAAAAACGGAAAAAAGTTTGAAGGGTAGGTGTTGTGGTCCTCAACATTATCACAGAACCTACAAAGCTCAGTGCTTTAGACTCTTCTTTCTAAAAAAACATTTTCCCTCTACAGGCATGTTCTTTTTCTTGCAGAACTCACCTGAATGTTTCTTATAAAGGCTACTGTCACCCGCTCTTCAAACTCATTCACGGGAGTGTAGAGATTGAGTATTTTTACAATCTGTGGAGGAGAAAATAAGACGTAAGTTTATTGTTCAGTTGATGCAGGACACCTTGTGCTGTCATTGCTTGTCACAGTACAGCCTCCTTCATTGTCAGGTTCTACTCCCTAGGAAGCTGTAAGCATGCATAGGAAGTAACGGTGGCATTACAAGTCACAAAGGTACAGCATTTCCCCATGTATAAGACTATTTTTTAAAACTAAAATTGTTAGACTAAAAACTGGGGGGGTGTCTTATACATGGAAGAGAGCCGAGGAGCAAACCACATGGTTGAGAAACGGTAATTGTGGGTTGGAAAAGTGGGGGTCATCTTATGTATGGGGGTGTCTTATAGATGGAAACTATGGTAATTGTTCCTTTCCACCCAGGGAAGGGACAAAGTGGCAGAGAGAAATGGTGTTTGGCTATGATTAACTCTAAGATGAACTCTGGCCTCTGCTGCCCAGCCATCAGTCCTTGCCGTGTGTCTTCCTGAACATTTTACAGCGTCCCCCTTAAGTGAGATTTGAGCTGAGAGCAAATATCCTTGGTAAGGATTTATCCACTTGTTAGTCAGTGTGTGTTGTAGGGGCCTGAGGGCCTGAGGATGAGAAAGGAAGATCCAGGGTCAAATTTCTGCTCCCCCTGAGAGGTCGCTGGTGACATTGCAGAAGTCACCCTATCATTAGTCAGACTTAGCTCAGAGTGTTGTTGCAAGAACAAAACATGCAGGATTGGCCAGTGTGTGTGTGTCAGATCTTTTTATAGCCAATTTGAGCTCATAAAGGGGTGCATACATGTCCTTCCTCACTGTCTTTACCTGCTGCGTTGTGAGGGACGTGCACAAGGAGCATATTGCCTCAGCATCTTCTGATGTTTTCTTTTTCAGCTGCAGGAGCTGTGCTGCTTGGATCAGAGGCTCCAAGGTCTCAACAGCCCCACTTTGGTGCAGATTCTTGACCCGCAACCATTCCTCCAGCTGACTAATGTTAAACCTGGAATGAAACAAGGAGCTACCATGAACCATAAGATACAAAAAGGTCATTATCTTAGCCCTTGCAGCTTGCAATTGGCTTATACATTCAAAGGCAAGCACTGAGACACTGAGTGACAAAACACTGTGAAAAAACATGCAGGTGTGGAAGAATTCCACCAAAATTAGGCCTGTTTCCATTAAATCACATTTGGCCAGTAACCCATTTTCCCTCTCTCATTTTTGTATTATCCTTTGTAGCACAGGACGTGTTTAAGCACTGGAGAGAGAATGGGGCAAAAGCTGTAATAAGCTAACTGATGTGGCCATGGTTAGAAATATAAAATTTTCTATAGACATGTTGAACCCTGGGGGTGGGGAGGGCAGAGAACAGATACCCCTGTAATGCTTATGTTCATCTCTAAACTATATGGCTAGAGCAATAATAAAATTTTGATTCATTACTTAGCATACAAAACAGTACTGTTTGTCACACTTGATTCCCCCCCCCCCGCCAAAAGTTTTGTACAGGCGAAAACTGTTGAGTGTAAAGAAACAACTGCTGTTCATTATGCTACCCAAAATGCAAGTTTCATAGTTTTAATCATCTAGGAAAAGCAAACCGAACAGAAACCACAGATTTTGTCATGAAAAAAAAAGCATGTTATTTGGACAGAAATAGTCTTGCTTTTAATGCTTACTCAGCTCTATCAAATGAGAACAAAGGACATCAGAACAAAGCAATGTAGAATCCAAAAAAGGCTGCCTCCTACTTGTCTCTGGAAGACAGAAGCACCCTTGAAGTGCAGCAATGACCCTTGGATTTGAGTGCTCTAAACAACGGCACAAGATAGGGATCCTCTAGACCAGGCATGTCCAAACTTCGGCCCTCCTGATGTTTTGGACCCCCCCAATTCCCAGAATTCTAAGCTTAGAATGCCAATGGCAAAGGACTGTGGGAGTTGTGGCCCAAAACATCTGGAGGGCCGAAGTTTGGACATGCCTGCTCTAGACCAGTTTTGGCGAACCTATGGCACAGCTGCCAAAGGTGGCACTCGGAGCCCTTCCTATGGGCACCTGACATCGCCCCTTCACAGCTACCTGTATTCAGGTTAAATTGCTGTATTGGCACTTTGCGAAAAATTAGTGGGCTATGAATTGCAGTTTGGGCACTTGGTCTCTTAAAGGTTCACCATCACGGTTCTAGACTGCTTTACCACAGAGTCTTCATACAATGCAACCAGTGAGAATTAAAACCCTTGTCTAAAAAGGGTCTCATTCCAATCAAGAAAATAATTTAATGAAGTTGCCCTCCATAATCTCCAAAGATTCCAATTTTCCTACTGGAAAAATAGGGCTAGAGGATGGCGCTCTTACTGTGTTACAGTGACCCCCCGCCATTTCGCGTTTCTGGCATTGTGGTTCCACTACATCGTGGGACCGCAGTACCGGAACCGTGGGGTGGGGCAGGTTGCTCCGCGCGGCCCTCCCACGCACCCCGGAGAAGCCTCGGGGCGATCGCTCTCACCGCCCCCCAGGCCCCTCTGGGAGGCCTCTGAGCCGGGCGGAGGGCCACCGGGAGCGATCCAATCGCTCTCCGCGCCCCCGCCCCTTCTGGGAGGCCTTGGAGCAGGGCGGGGGAGCCGCCGGGAGCGATCCGGTCGCTCTCTGCACCCCCCGCCCCTTCTGGGAGGCCTCCGAGCTTGGCAGGGGTGGTGGTGGCGGGGAGCGATCCGATCGCTCTCCGCGCCCCCCGTCCCTTCTGGGAGGCCTCTGAGCCAGGCGGGTGGTGGCGGCGGGGAGCGATCCGGTCGCTCCGCTTGGCCCTCCCACGCACCCTGGAGAAGCCTCGGAGCCGCGCGGGTGGTCGGCGGGGGCGGGAGGTAAGATCCCCTGCCACCGCCGCGCCACGCAATCACCCCCGGCCCCACCCCACCCGCTTCCGCATACCACCGATATTTGTGTATCGCGGGTGAGGTGAGTCCCTAACCCGCGCGATCGGCGGGGGGTTACTGTACACTGTTCCCCCTCTCTCTGCAAGACAGTGGTATCAGGAGTTGCACAAGCAGCATTGGGTGACAAAGTGTCAGCAAAGTTTTGGCTGGGAGCCTACCTCAGTTGCACTCCTGTGCTCCAAGAACAGACATCCTTCCTTAGCAGCAGGTTGTTCAAGGCCACCGCAGTAATCATGTAGAAGAGTTGCTTAATGGCCTGCTGGATGATCTCGGGGTCAAGGCCCTGATCATACATGACACTGTGGAAGATATTCAACTGATGGATGATGGCCTCCAGAGTGTATGAATGGTCACTGTCCCCCATGCTGGAGCTTCGATTGCGGTAGCCCATTGGTTTCACACCTGAGAGGCCCTGGATGCTTTCATTTTCCAGTACCGCAGTCACTGGGAAGAAAAGGAATCATTCTTAAAAGGCAAGCCGGGTATTGCAAGAACTTCTCAATGTCATTTTAGCTTGGTTTTTTGGTCTGGTGTCTTCTTAGTGCAACCAATTTTCCCTGAATAAAAAGAGCCCTGCCTGCTGCTAAACCACCAAACGCGGCATCTTTAGGTCATTTGCAAGTCATTTTCAAGAGTGGATAGTAGCAGGCTGTAGTGGTCCTTGTACCAAGTAAATGCAGGACCATGGAGTCCGCAGGGAATACAATAATGAGTTTGGGGAACTTATGAGATTTCAACTAGCACCAAAGGAGATTTCTTTTGTCAGATTAATCTCCCTCTTCTTGGCACAGGAAAGATACTTTTACTTGGTATTTCTTTTACATCAGTATGTGAGGAATGATGAATTAGCTGATGGCCATAAACCTCTGAAATGGAGTGGTTAATAGGATAGGTTAGAACCCAATTAACATAATGAAAAACTACTAATACCTCTGCCTGGAGATACAATACACTTGTAAAGATATAATAAAGGCAGTAAAGCTTTAGTATAGAATTGGAATACATCTTATCTTTTAAGCAATTAGATAGCCCAAAGGAAGAAGGGAGATGGGGGGAGATTAAAAATGGTTTAAAAAACAAACACTAGTGCTGGAAGGAACCAAGGGCCCACAGCAGGGAGGGAGAACCTACAGCATTCCGGCTAGACTGCAACACCTGTGATCTTTCCTTATTGACTATACTGCTATGGCTGATGGCTATTGTAGCCAACAAAAATATTCGGAGGGCCAAATATTCCCCATTTCTGGCTTAAGACTATACCCTAAGCACCTTGGTCAAGTATAGAATCCGGTAGTAGGCACAGCTCTACGGGTTGAGAACATTCCACCATTTTCTTGGTTTTTTTAAACAATTTTTGAACTCTGAAAGCTGTGAAAAGGTAGGCCTGGTGAAATATAAGATGCCACAGCAGGGATTTTTATATAATCCACGTCTGAAGTTCTATGAAAGTAAATTTAATTAGCATTAATAATCCACACTAGATGCCTGTCACCTTTTCCCCCCACAGGTTCTTCTTTTTAAATCCATCTTGTTTTTCATTTCCGAAGGTGTGCTAAAACTATTTCTAAGAATGGAAACCTGATGTCCACCACCATGAACTTGTTTCTTTGCAAACCCTATTGAAATCAGTGGGCTGTGGAAATCTGCCATCTGGCATCTGGGTGAGAATGTGATGGACATGGGTCTTCTTGGAATTTAAGGAGCAGGGAGAGTGTGGCTAGTCATGTAATGTATGGTGGAGCTCAATAAGGATGTTGGTGTCTCACCTATCATGGGTTGTAAGATGCCTTCTGCAATTTTAATGAGCTGCTGGTAGATCTGAATAGAGAGATCACTCAGAACTTGGCGGTACTCTGTGAGGTCGAAGTTCTTCAGACAGTGTTCATTCTGCTTAGGGGTGTTTTGTGTCATAAAACCCTAAAAAAGAAGACCAACAAAATAATTTATCCAAGGCAGTAAACTAATACTGGTTTGTACCTTGGTAAAAAGACCACATCCCTTGAAGTTATGTCAGCAAAATGGTGATTTTTCATACAGAAATGAGCCATCTCATTGGAGATCAACAGTGCAGTTCCTTGCAGGTTTGTTTGGAAGTAGAGCCCACAGAGTCCAGTGGAATTTACTCTCAATCAGAGTTTATAGGAATGCAAGATTATTCTCACCCCCACAGCTCCTCATTATCTAAGCCAGGCATGTCCAGACTTTGGCCCTCCAGATGTTTTGGACTGCAACTCCCACAATCCTTGGCCATTGGCAATCTCAGCTTAGAATTCTGGGAATTGTGGTCCAAAAACATCAGGAGGGCCGATGTCTGGACATGCCTGATCTAAGCACAAGGCTCTTGTTAAAAAATAAACTTCAATAATTTGCTGGCCAGATTCACAAGACGTGAAAGATACATACTAATGGCAGATTCAGATTCTGAATGTCGATTCTTATACTCAAAACATGGCCACCCTGTGTAATAAAAAGTAGCTGCCGGCTTTGTGGGAAACACCAAAATTTGTACAAGTATCAGGGAAAAAATAAAGCACAAAAAATCATGGGAGAAACAAAAGGAATATCTCAAGGACTAAATATATTCAGGGAGGCATGGAATGCTGAGTGTACTGGGCAAGGAGCACACAGACTATTTTGGCTGAAATCTGGGATCCTGAACATGAGCATTTCACACTGCTTTATTTTGTTGCAGGTCCAACTTATCTTGATCAAGAACTGAAGGCCATTCTGCAGAAACCTCCCAGGAGGGAAAAAAAATGAACGGGAGCAGTACTTAACCCAGCAGAGAATTTCACAGATGTACTAGGAAGCCTCTTATCACAAAGACACGGAAACGATATTGGTAGCAAACTGGCGACCACCCGTGTGTCTCTTGTTCTCTTACCGTATCTCCGCTGTATTGCTTCAGACAGTGTAGAAGGCGACAGGTGTTAGCCAACCAAAATGACGTCATCTCAAAGTCATCGTTATGTTTCTGTGAAGAACCCAAAATAAATGCAGTTGAAGAACTATGCTTTTATCTGTTAACTGTGCAATGAAAAGGACTAATGGGTTGTTTTGAAATTTGCTTATATTGGCCTCAAGGGCCTTGGTAGCAGGAGAAGCATCATGGAGAGAAGAGACTTGATAAACCAGAAGGAGAGAGAAAGAGTAGTTCCTTCCTGAGGATAGCGTGCCTTCAGAATTGCCTTTTTGAAAGTGAATTAGCGTAGTTTTCTTCAAGGTGCTGTCACGACATCTTGAGGCTTCTACAGCAGTATCCTCCAGGCAAATTTCTTCTTGGGCTCATTATAGGTAAAAACAAAATAAAAATAAAAGAACAAATAAAAAGACAAAAACATAGTGGCACCTTCAAGATGATTATAGTTGCTTTCGGGGAGAAGCCCATGAAATTAACCCCTGACAGTCTTTAAGATGCCATTGGGTTTTAAAAGGAAGGAGTTGGCTCGGTGTTATGGGTGTGTGTGTCAAGGGAATCCCCTTTTCCAGATACATACATGTGATGATTCATTTTTAGTAAGTACTTCAGAACAAAGTCTACCCATTAAATACGCGCCTCATACCTTTAATACTTTTTTAATGCCATTAATGGTAGAAGTAAGCAAGGAGTGCACTTTATGGTCATCGTTAATGTAATCCGCATGTCGGATGCACATGTAGAGGATGTAAGCAGGAAGGCAGGGCACTGTAGCAGAGACAGTTTGGGGCTTCAGATCTGTAAGAACAGAAGAAAAAAACTTTTCAGTGTGGGGATTTTTAGTAGCATAATAATGAGTTGGTGGCTATAGACCAGTAGTGGCGAACCTTCGGTACTCCAGCTGTTTTGGACCACAACTCCCAGAATTCCAAGCCTGTACTGCAGGCATGTCCAAACTTCGGCTCTCTAGATGTTTTAGACAGCAACTGCCAAAGTCCTTTGCCATTGGCAATCCAAGCTTAGAATTCTGGGAGTTGTAGTCCAAAACATCAGGAGGGCCGAAGTTTGGACATGCCTGCTGTATTACCAATGATAAAGGACTGTGGGAGTTGTGGTCCAAAACATCTGGAGTGCCAAAGGTTCGCCACCAGTGCTATAGACTATCTTGAGCTCAGAAGTAGTTTACCCCTTGCATCTTATGTTCCTAGAAAGCAGTGGGTGTACAGTGCACTTGCTTTCAACACAAATATAGTTGGCCATGCATTGTGATGAGGATGCTGTAGGCCACTAGGCTGATCCAACACATCTCTTGTGTTCGCTTTCATTCTGTCTCGCATAAATAAACACTGAACACTGAGCCGTAGAGTCCCATCTAGGGCATAAATAAGCATTAACATTTCAACTAATTTCACATCCAAGACTCCATGCAAACAGGTTGGGGTGTTCCATAGTACATGCTTCCCCATCTGTCATCAAAGAGCAGTAACACTTTATTAAACAGAATTTACTTCCAAATTAAGAGTTCAGTGTAATCTGTGTATTATGCTGTGTTTCTGTTTTGAAAGCTGTTAAATAAATACTATAGTTCACTGGCAAAGCAAAAATGGACAAAACCACTTACCTGTAATGAGATTTTTTACAAGTAGTGGTTCATCATCTTTGGAATATTCCAACATTCCCTGAAAGTCTTTCTCCTTCCTTTGGACTGTCACCTGTCTCGTGAGCTCATGGCGCCGTTTTTCTGTTTGTACAATGGCTTGATCAGCTATGAAAAGCAACCCAAGAAAAGCACACTGAATGGCAGAAACTGGTAAATGAAGCGTCACCAGGGCACTTGACCGATGGACTATTGCAGATGCTTAAAGGGCCTGCTTTAGTAGTCCCCTGCCATGAGAACAAATGCTTTCTGAAAAGTTGACTGTTGCAAAAATAACATAAGTATCTCAACAATGTGTAAGAGTCTAGCGGAAGGACACAGAACTGGATTCTTCCTTCTCTGTCAGCATAAACTCCTTAATGGAGGCTTTGAGTTAAACTGAAATCCATCTTCATTATAGCATTACTTCGATGTCTGTACTTAAGTTCTCACAAGGGGGAGATGGGTCAATAAGGCAGTGATTTTTGCCTGTGCAAATTGAGATTAACATTGGGAACCTGAAGTGTTCTAAAACCAGATTTTATATGTTTCCGTGTCTGATGTCAGATTCGTGCCCACTGGAAATGGTATCAGAAATGGTGTGTTTCAGAATGCAGTAGGGCCACCATATCCATGGGATGAGTGTTCACTAATTCACCTATCCATGGTCTGAATGAATTAAAAATCTTAAAAGAAAATTCATAGGAGTATATATTTCTAAGATGACATTATCATCTTGGCTCCTTTACCTTTACCTTCTCACTAGAAGGAGCCAGAGAACATGCTATGATTATACAATTGGCTAGAATCCACATTTTAAAAGTATCTGTGGGGTGGAACAGCCCTTGGAATTGATCCCCTGCTGATACAGGGTCCCTACTATATTTCATCCACGGAAGACAATCTGTTAAAGATCTCAAAGTAAGTGCTATGGAAAAAAAATAAATACAAAGGAAGACTCGAGAGCCAGCCATAGTGAGCTAGACATGTACGTTCCACTCTACATCAAAAGGACAAAGAGTAAGGATTTTGAGAACACTATAGATATGACAACTCTGGATTCATATTTAATCTTGAATTTAGCTGTAACTAAAAGTTATTTTGCCTGACATATCTCTAAAGCTAACAGCACACTCGGAAAACCATTTGACTGCAGATGAAACAATGCCAACATAATTAGCCCTTGGATCATTACTGGTAACAATGCCATTTTCAGTAATGGTAACAGGCAAAAGTAAAATAGGGAGGGGGAGGCAAAATACTATTGCACTTGAAAGGCTCGTCTTTGAATGTGACCTTTTTATGGATGAGGTATTGGTTGCCCTCTTTTTTCACTTTGTATTTGGTGCTTTCCCTTGTCCCACATATCTACCATGTACATGCACCTGTGTCCCAAGTATTATGGTCTCTGTGTCTGAGGAATTGGCTTGTAATCTACAAACTTTCAGACTGAAATAGATCTATACATTTTAAGGTGCCAGAGCTGCTTTTGTTTCAATTTGTGCTACCCAAAGGCACAAGTATGACCTTTTGGGTGAGTGGATACTGGGAGAGGACAACTACTGGTACATTCATTGACAAACAATGCAATCATGGTATTTATCTAGCAAATGGATATTAAGACCCAATTCAAATCAGGTAGTAAGATGGCAGCTCAATGCATGTGAATTACAGTGACAAGAACCATCTGCTCCAGCTGCCTCCATAAGAGGATCCCCACGCCATTCTGCTTAATTTCATTTGATGGCTAGCTTTCTGAAGCAGGTCCTTAGGATCAAGGCCTATGTGGCTAATCATTCTGTCAAGCCACTGACTAAGATAAAAAAGCATTAAAAGGCCAACTCAAAAGTTTCTTAATACAGTAGCTGCTATCTATGCAATTAATACCAGCAGGTGGAGCATTTCCTCTTTGATACCTGCAGTACCAAAACCAAAGGAAGCCACAAGGAGGCACCAAATGAGCTATATTTAAAGCATTCTAATGGTTGTCCCATCTTTAGGGAAATAAGAACATAACAACAGCCTTGCTGGAACAGGCCACAGCCCATCTAGTCCAGCATTCTGTCTCACACAGTGGCACACTATTTGCTTCAGGGTATTCCCAAGCAGATGCCTTCACCTGCGTATAGGTAAAGGTAAAGGTTCCCCCTGCACATGCATGCTAGTCGTGTCTGATCGGGGTGCCCTTTGATCATTACTGGTAACTCCTTATTTTAAGCTGAAGAGCCAATGTTGTGCAAGTCCATTGCCACGTGGCCGGCACGGCTGCAAGGAAACACTGTTTTACCTTCCCGCTTTTTGCGGCAGTACCTATTTGTCTACTTGCATTTACATGCTTTGGAACTGCTAGATTGGCAGGAGCTGGGGTTAACAGCAGGAGCTCACTCCACTGCATGGCACCCGGGATTTGAACCGCCGAGCTGCTGACTTTGCAGCCAACAGTTTTCAGAGCCTTAATCTGCTGAGCCACCATGCTCCCTTTTCACCTGCTTTATGATTCCCTGCAAATGGCATTGAGAGATATCCTGCCTATCTCTCCAACCCGGAGGATCTGAACATTCAGCCTACCAGGATTACTGGGCCTGAGGATGGGACAGACAAAAAGAAGACCTCCTTGCATTCTAGGGAATCTACTTTGAGTTAACAAATGGGTAACTGAGGAGGATTTTGATTCTTATGGCTCCGGTCAGTGCTCACCCTGGTTCTAATCCTTGTAAATCCGTGATCCATATCCTATAGAAACTTCTGAACTGCTGGAGCCTCACAATCTCTCCCCCCCCCCCAAACACACACACTATTAAGATACGGCAGCCTCACAGACCCACTGGATTTGTAGTCATGTCGAACAGAAGGGCGATTTGTCGAATTCTCAGCAGCAGAGGAAGCGCTTGGAATCAGATCTCTTACCTTCATATTCTTGGACTTTCTTCATGTAAATCCTGAGCTGTTTTTTCAGTTTCCTTTCATTCTTTTCTAGTTTTTCTAGCAGCTCCTTGAGATCCTGAAAGTCGAGAATGACTGTATCAAGTTAAACTGGTACACGTGAGCAACGGAACAACAAAGCACATGCCACACACAGTGTCTTGGTGGACATCTCAAAGATTCAAAATCAGCTGGGAAATGGAAGGGACATACTTGGCTTAGCTCTTTTTTTTTTTTTTTTAACACCACTCCAGTTTCTAGCACAGGTGCTCTCAATTTGCGAAATATTTTACGCTGCATTAAAGAGAAGTACAATTTCCAAATCCTCTGAGGTGCTCACCTCCCTCTATTCAGCACTGGTTAGGCCTCCCCTTGAATACCGTGTCCCGTTCTGGACAATGCACTTCAAGAAAGAGGGTGGCAAATTGGAACAAGTTCTGGGGAGGGCAGCAAGGATGATCAGGGGGCTGGGGGAAAGACTGAAATAATGGGGCATATTTAGCCTAGAAAAAATGAGTAGGAAATAGCAGTCTGGATAGCTCAGGTATCCAGCAGTGCAGCCAGACATTAGCAAGAGTCTTTGTAGAATCGTAGAGTTGGAAGAGACCTCAAGGGCCATCCAGTCCAACCCCCTGCCATGTAGGAACCCCCATCAAGGTACTCCCGACAGATGGCCATCCAGCCTTGAATTTCGGTATTCTATGATTCTATGAAACATGCGCTTAAGAAGATCCTAAAGTAACCACAAAAGCATCCCAGTGTCCCATGGACTTCCACATGACAGACTTTGCATTGAAACCATGGGGTGACCTGCACACTTTTTCTAGGGCTTGCTGTGCTAATCTGTGGACTGAAAGAAAACCAGAAACTTGAGAAGGAAGCAGAAACTTGCTGTTAAGGAGACTCTAATGAGGGTTTGGGGCAGAATCATAGGAATGGTATTTTTTTATGTGTCCAAGTCTTTCCCTCCCACATGATGGCGTCTACTGCTGACACACTCGTTCATATACATAAGCTGCAATTAAGTGCAATGTATTATCAGACATCAAGGCTTAGGTCCAACTTCGTTCCCAAATACAAAATTCACTAGGTGGCAAGTGGCTACCACTCCATCTGGTATTCACAGGGATGTTCTGACAATCTAATGTGAAAATTCTTTTTATGCAGCCTCAGCTTTTCTTTCTTTCTTTCTTTCTTTCTTTCTTTCTTTCTTTCTTTCTTT
>JAHTLZ010000195.1:3897874-3927195 GCA_023846285.1 Phrynocephalus versicolor
CTTTCTTTCTTTCTTTCTTTCTTTCTTTCTTTCTTTCTTTCTTTCTTCCATCCTCCCTCCCTTGCTGCTCTTTTTATTTATTTATTTATTTATTTATTTATTTATTTATTTATTTATTTACCAGGTTTACAATGCAAGTTAAAATTATAGTACAATAGCATCACCTCACTTATACATTCTATAAGCACATTATCTTTATATACACCCACTAATTCATCTTCTAACATACTGTAGTTAAATATGACACACAAGTTAATTCTTTTGGAATACTGTATTACATCACAGCATCATCTTTTATTGGATGAAAGAAACTCTATTGTCACTTTATGCAGAACTAAGGCTGTTTTTAAGAGATGTGGGCTGACACCACCACCCCAGCACTTAGCCACCTTTTTAAAAAAGTTGTGCCATTGATTTCTGTTTCAAGGTCTATTTCAGTCTGCAGCAGACCGATCAATCATGCATTGTGAGCCTTTCATATAATAGTGAGGCGAGTAATTTATCAAGGAGCTCAGGGAGAGGTGGATTATTTTAAAGAGCTAGTTGTCATGTTTTCCCCTCATCGCTCAGCTGATGGCCTGTTCCCACTGTAATATTATCAAAAAACAAAACAAAACCCCAACTTCTTAAACAAGATGTAGATGGCCCCCCAGTAAACTCAAAGCAGGAGTCTGAAGTAGTAAAATTATTCCTGCAACAATTCATGCTGGTGGGGATGGGAGAGGAAGGAGAGCAGGTAGCATACTTCAATGCTATACACTATTATGAAAAGGATGTCCAGCATGGGCGGGGGGGGGGACACCAAGTACATCATGGGAAAACAATGAACCTAGCTCTCCCTCACACACACACCCAAAACATAGATCTAGGTTACATTTCAGGAGATAGTAATGCTTCCTCCTCCACATTAAAACAGCACCATTTCTATTGCTGTGATTAGAAATGGATAGAGCTGAACCCCCGAATTTATGATAGGATTCCACCTTTGGTGCCAATCATCCTGCTTAAAGCAAAATTAAGTGTTCTGCTTATATACCGCCCCATAGCACTTCAAGTAGTCTCTGGGAGGTTTACAGTTTCATAACAGTATGCAGGCTACACATTGCCCCCCCCAGCATGCTGGGTACTCATCTTACCGACCTCAAAAGGATGGAAGGCTGAGTGAACCTTGAGCTTGCTACCTGGGATTGAACCCCGGGTTGTGAGCACAGTTTTACCTGCAGTACAGGCATTTAACCACTGCACCATGAGGCTCATTCAATGCTCGGGGGTTGCATAACTAGTCACCATCATGCCATGCAATTTGAAACATAAGCTGATGAACAGCAACCATTTTATCAGCAACGACGACACTCTGGTTACCTTGTGAACACAAACTAAAGAATTTGGAAGTGCTTTAGAAAGGATGGAAATGGCATTTAGGTACCTGGCCATCCATCCTGGCACATAAACAACAAATGTTTCTCTGACAACTGTAGACTGCTGGAGTGACCATCAAGAGGTTCAGCAAGGAGCAAACCCCCCCCCCCCGGCCTGGCATGCCACAAGCCATTTCCGCTAACACAAATAATTACATTAAAATCAATAAGGGAATTAGTGGTCTGTCTGACAGCGCCTCCTTTTTCCAATTATCACTTACTGTCAGTAACCGAGGTGAAATCCATCTCTGATGCCCTCTTGTCTAATCAAAGAACCAACGTAAGGTCACTGATTCCTGACTTCCAGTGGAAGTAATAGAGTGCACAGAACAATTTACAATTTGCCACCCCAGTGCTTCTGCTGAAGCTCCTAACATTCATATTTAAATGATTCTGACACATCTGTTTGAATGTGATAAAGACCATCTAATAAGATGCCACAGTGAAGCAGAAGTGGAATCAGCTGGCAACCGAATCACACCTGCTCTCCGAATTCTGGGTCTCTCTTGCTGCTAAACATTATAGTTCCAGGTGTGCCATTGAAGGGACATAACTCAGTGGTAAAACAATTGCTTTTTATGCAGATATCTTACTTCCAATCCTAAGTCTTTAAAAAAATACGAGAAAGCGAGAACGATGCGAAAGACTTCTACTAGAGACTAGACAGTTACTGTTGATAAAGGACAGATATTACTGTTGTAATATGGTTCAGTGGTTTGACTGCCTTCCTTCCTTCCTTCCTTCCTGTGAACAAGTATGGTAACCTGAATGGTCTAATCAAGCCTGTCTATTCCCTGTCAATATCGTGAAGTGGCTTATAGAGATGGGCACGACTTAGCGAAATTTTCGTTTCCGTTTCTGTTTTTCCGTTTTCGTTACGTAACGAAACGAAAAACGGTTCAAAAATGGACCGAAAACGGAAACGAAACAACTAATTTTGAGCCAATTTTCGTTTTTCGTTACTGGAAAAGCACTTAATGGAGCTAAATGGGAAGAAACGAAAAATTTTTCGTTTTCGTTTTCGTTACGTAACGTAACGAAAACGAAAAATTTTGAAAATTAGCTCACGAAAACGGAAACGAGCCAAAACGGACCCCTAGACGAAAACGAAAAATTTTTCTGAGTCGTGCCCATCTCTAGTGGCTTAATAATTGGGCTGCTTTGGGGCATTGGCAAATTAATTACAGAGCTCAGGAGTAGTGAAAAAATATCAGTTATAATTTTTAAAGACAACTTTGCTTTCCCTTCTCTTAAAGGGAAGGTTGAGAAACTGCCAGCATCTGCTCAGGATTCAACTGCAGGTAGTTTCTTGACTGGCCCTTTAAGGCAAGGCAAAGGTTTTTTTTAGACTACATACAGTTTTTTTTAAAGAAGCTCTCTGGGTGTGCATGGTTGAGTCTTGCTGATTAAGTCATTTCATGATATTGACAAACTGGATGAGGAAGGCTTGCTCTGCATTGGGTCCTCGGCATATGACCGCTGGAACTGGTTCAAACCAGAGCAATCCTACACGCATCAGAAGAATAGAACCCCTGAAAAGATGTAGGTGGGAACACTCTGGGTACACTCAAGCTAAGAGGCTGTCTGATTATCATCATCATCATCATCATCATCATCATCATCATCATCATCATCATCATCATCATCATCATCATCATCATCATCATCATCATCATCATCATCATCTTTAAGAGCACCCCCCCAATCCCTGCCATACACCTAACAGCAGACTAAACAGCCCTTGTAGTCAGCTTCATAATTAGACAAAAAAGGTAAAAAATATGGCAAGGCTGTAAGTGGGATAAAAAAACCCAATGCTTCAGTTGTGCAGAAGGGATCTTAAACAATTGTGAGGTTTTCCAAGAAAGCGGTTGCATAACTTGGTGGGTCACTGAAAAGGCCCCTCTATCTCTGGGGCACTTTTACACGACCTCTAAAATCCGGTGGCAACTTTAATTCGGACCAGAGATCATGGGGGTTTGTCGCTCTTCCTGTGTTCCCACTCCTCCATACTCCATTGTTCTTGTCTGCGTGAAAGGAGGGAGAAAAAAATGCAGGCTCACCTCTGTCTGCCTGTCGAAGCAGCCCCGTAGTGATTCCTGTCACTTAAAGGAGCGGCGGGGACAAAGGGGGAGGGAGCCCGGCATTCACAGCTTTACAATCCGCATTGGAAGATTTTTTACCTCCTGGAGGCCAGGTACTTGAAAAGTGCACTGGGGCACGCTTAGGTGGTCGTGGTCGTACTTATTTTTTTTTAAAGTCCAGAGCTGGTGGGAAAACATTTTAAAGCTCCGGATCTGGGAGCCCTTTGCCTCGGATTTTAGGGGTCATGTAAAAGCGTCCTTTGATGGCTGCCTGCCACATTTCCTTTTGAAGAGGCACTGAGAGCAGCACTTTGCTGGTTCTAAGTTCTGGGTGAGATGGAAGGTGTAAAGATTAAAGCTCAGAAGCTATTTCTGGATTGCCATTATATAACTCTGTAGATTATTTTCATATCCTGCTCTGTTGATATAAAGATTGCTATAGTCAAACTTAATTTTCTCTTTTTTCTTGGAAATCAGTATGATTTTTCCCCCTTGGTTAGCGGGAAATAACATATGGTTCTTCATAATGATTATCTTCCCACGTACAGAGGCCAGAATTAGGTCTTCTGTATACATATTGAGGACTTAATTCTCCTGAACTCTCTCTGAGTGAATTTCCTGAATCGATAAACCTGACTTTTCTATTTTTACCCAAATACACATTTACGGACTAATTTCTCCTGATAGCTGAAAGCTTGGTGCCAGCCCACTTCATCCTGTAGGCATAAATACAATTTTGTCTCATTTTATGAACAGTTTCTTCTTTGTTTCCCTCCCTCCCTCCCTAAGCTGTTTCTTCTTCATTGAAAGGCCACTGGTACCTTTAAAATTGGATTTTATTTTATTTGGTTAAAATTTACAGTTTGACCCTAGCATTATAATTTGGATGTATCGTTCATTATTGTAAACCACCCAGAGTGGCCTTGTAGCCAGATGGGCAGTATATAAATGGAATAAATAAATGGAATAAATAAAAAATTATTAAAAGGAGTTCCTCTCTAAAACTAACACCTCTTTGCTTTTTTTCTCCTCCAACCCCTTCATCCTTCTTCCTTTTGTGTGTCTTGCCTTAGATCAGGGGTGGCGAACTTTGGGCATTCCAGATGTTTTAGACTACAACTCCCAGAATTCCAAGCCTAGCCAATGACAAAGGACTGTGGGAGTTGTGGTCCAAAACATCTGGAGTGCTGAAGATTTGCCACCACTGCCCTAGATTGTAAGCCTAAGAACAGACCCTACCCAAACTAATGAGATGGGTAGAAGTCCTTCAGATAAATAAGCTGTCACCACCCCCAGCTGCTCTAGCAACCCACCGGGTGAAGAGTGAGGCATTGTCCCCAGTGGCCTCTTACCAGGTTTTCATTTGTCAGTCGCGTGATTTCTTGCTGAATGCCAAATTCTACTTGGGCTTCTGGTGACAACTGGAGTGTCTGGAAAAAGGCTTCCTGCTGTTTCTCCATCTCGCCCGTCAAAATCTCGATTTGGTCCTTCAGCGCTTCGACTTCCTCTTCGTATTCCCTCCTCTGATCCTGGAGCTGGGCTTCAAGGAGCCTGGTGGGAGGAAGCACAGGGCAAGGAAGGAGCAAGTCAGGCCAAGTAAGTCAAACCAAAGACCCCAAGAGAGAAAGAAAAGAGCACCATGATTTTCAGTTAGGTGTCTAGTTGCTATGGGGAGATTCTTTCAAAGGAGGTCTTATGCTAAGTGAATAATAAGCCATAAGAACGTAAGAAGAGCCCTGTGGGATCAGGCCAATGGCCCATCTAGTCCAGCTTCCTGTATCTCACAGTTCCACAGACTAACAACAGGCTGTGTAAATAAATATTTTCTTTTGTCTGTTCTCACTCTCCCAACCCTCAATTTGAGTGGATGACCCTTGGTTCCGGTATTGTTAGAGGGAAAAGAGCTTCCTTCAATCTACTTTATCCATGCTGTTCATAGACTATCTGGCTCTATATTCATCATTATTTTATTACTGGTGATGAACTCACATATGTAGATCTTTAGGTAGCTAAAATGGACAACTTGGTAGCCAAAACGGCACTTTCCATGTGCAAGATGGAACTGTTAGCAAGGAAGGCCAAGTTTGCAGACATTTGGGGAAGAAAATTATTAGATTAAAAATAAAGGTGGTGGGAACTCAAAGTAGTCTCAAATGAGGCCTAAGCAGTTATGTGATTATAATCCTGGGAATTGAAAAATGTGAGAAGTAAACAAAATAAGAGATGGCTGCCTACCTAGAACCCTTAGCACTATTACTCAGTGCTACTGTTTTCTCTGTTACCTTCTTTAGGCATTTTGTATAAAGCAAACTAAGAGGGCTACCATCTAGTATGAATGCCTTGCTCATTTATATTCAAAAAGCTTAGTCAAGCAAATTATAACAATTCAAAGCAGATCAAAAATAATTAATTCAAATGAAGATGACCTTAGAAGATGTCTTGAAGCATGAGTTCAACAAAGTTTTGCTATTACACATCCATCTTCATATGAACTTATCCATAAATTAAAATTCCAAGTTAAGCAATGCATTTAGTTGACTAAAGCAAAGTGTTCTGCTTGTATATCGACCCATACCACTTAAAGTAGCCTCTGGGCAGTTTACAGTTTAATTACAGTATGCAGGCTACACATTGCCCCCCCCACGCAATCTGGGTACTCATTTTACCGACCTCAGAAGGATGGAACATAAGAACAGCCATGCGGGATCAGGCCAAAGGCACATCTAGTCACATCCAGGAGTGCACGAGACTAGATATCTGTCTCCTAATACCACTCCTCTGCATCTGGCTTGTGAAGTACCCAGGTTTTAAGCCTGGAGATTACACATCTCCATCATGGTTTGTAACCTGTGATGGACTTTTCCTCTAGGAATCTGTCCAATCCCCTTTTGAAGGCATCCAGGCCAGATGCCATCACATCCTATGGAAGGCTGAGTGAACCTTGAGCCTGCTACTGGGAGTGACCCCGAGGTCATGAGCACAGTTTTACCTGCAGTACAGGCATTTAACCACTGCACCACGGGGCTAAGCTTTACTCTGGCTGAGAGTCTCACACAGTAATCCTTAGCCTTTGAGATACCAAGGGCAAAGTTCCTGAACTTCTAAACAAGCATGCTTTACTTCTGGTTTCTCCATAAATTGTTGGGCTAGGCTCATATTCTGAAAACCATCTCCTACCAGGGAAAGACTTTAGCTGGCCCATCTGGAAGTCACTTAATAGACTTCAAAATGAAGTGGGAAGATCAAATAATAATCAAGTAAAATTGAGTTCCTTGGATACAGAAAAAATTCTGTGACTGTGGAGAAATCCCATTAATGCAGTGTTTATGTGCATGCAAGTGATGCCCCAACATGCATGAAGAAGATCTAACAAACAGCCAAAGGTTTAGTTATCTTAACATTTTAATCTGTTCAAATTTTATCTATATTTCATATAAGTATGCCTATAATTTAAATTTGTCTAACTCAGTGCTACAAATAAATAAATAAAGAACTAAATGCCATACTTTTCTGTCTATAAGATGCCCTCATGTATAAGACGACCCACTTTCCAACGCAAAATTACAGTTTCGCAACTGCACAATTCTCTCCTCAGCTTACTTCTGTGTATAAGATGATCCTCAATTTTTAGTCTAACAATTTTTGACAAAAACATTGTCTTATACACAGAAGAATACTGTATTTCAAAGTCACCTTTATGTTGTTAAACAGTAGTTATTCATTCATTATTATTGTTACGATCACTTATGGGCATCATCCCAAATAGCAACCCAACACATGTTGGAAGGCCACTGTGAGGAGTAGAAGGAGGGTTCTGTCATTTACACCCTCTAAAACTGTTCCGCTTGTATAACAGTTTGTGTTGCCATGGACGCAGCCAGGCCCATCTTAATGAATGGGGACATTCAGCAGTTGCCCTGGGACCCCGTGCCAATCTATGCACAGACCAGAATTTAACACTAATTTTCCAGTCACCTGCCTCAACATTCAAATCTTATGTTATTTTGTCCAAATGTTTGATTGATTAATCTTTGTGGATGTTGTTGTTTTGGTAATGCCGAAAAACTATTTTTTTGGAGGCACCAAAAAAAATATTTTATTGATAATTTACATATTTATTCCTTTGAGTGGCTGTGTAGGCAGGGGCCCATGCACTCCTTTGCCCAGAGGTCTATAAAGCTGTTATCAACACTGGAAGCAGGTCCCTGACTCCCTGGGTTAGATGTTGGGGTCCTGGGGCCGAGGAAGAATCCTTTTGACAGGCAACGAAGTAGCCATCCATTAAAGGAAGGAACCAGCTGTGACAGCCAGCTCAGGCCCCTTCACCAATGCAGTTCCCTTCCCTTGACTGCAACTGCCTTGCTGAGCTCATGTAAACTCAAGCCCGTGGCTTCCTTTCAGGTGTCAATCCATTTCGTATTTGATCTTCCTCTTTTCCTGTTGCATTTCACCTTTCCAAGCAGGATTAACTCTTTCAGAGCATCCTGCCTTCTCCCGATATGCCTCAGAATTTGGACAGCTTCATTTCCAGCATTTCTGCCTCCAGAGACAGTTCAGGCTTGATTTGCTCCAAGACCACTTGTCCATCTTTCTGGAAATCGAGGGCAACATCAAAGCTCTCCTCCAGCACCACATTTTAAACAAATAAATATTTGTCCCGTCAGCTTTTTTTCACTATCCAGCTTTCACACTCATACATGGTGACTGGAAATACAAGAGCATGGATCATCTTTGCTTGGTCTCCAATGACATAGTCTTACACTGCATGGTCTTTTCTAATTCCGACATTGCTGAGATAACCAGCAAGAAGCCTTCAAGGGGCCTAATTTGGCTTAGCGACTTCCCATTGTAGAACCCTGCCATAAGGATTTCAGTAGACCAAAAGGAATAAAAAGCATTATGAGGTTAAATGTGCTTTAACCAAGAAAAATTGATTTTCTCCCTCAACAGAAGGCACTGACTTATTTTGTCCCCCAGAAGCACTGCCCTAGGACTGGCTTTTATTCCCAAAACAGACATCACACTATTTATGAGGCCACTTTAAGATTACTCCAGCCCAAGGTCACAAAGCCAGTGAGTAATTTTGATAATCTAGTCTAGTTTAAAAAAAAATTTAAAATCCAGCTGGCCCCTCACTATGGCAGGTTTAGTAGAAGTCCTTAATATTTAATAGAAGAGTTTATGTTAAAAGGAGGCAAAGTAAAAGGGGCAAAAGAAAACCCACAGAAATGGAACCAAAGGGAAATTGAAATCATGGGTTTGTACAGCAAATAAAAAGAAGGGAGGTTTCAAAGCATAAAAAGAATGCCTTTCTTTAAATGGAAGCACACTGTCGTTCTGTGCAAACGATAAATTAAGGAACAAGTTGCACTTTTTGTAAGAAGGGCCTCGTGGAGCAATTCTTTGTGTTTCTAACTCCTTTTTTTTCACCCACTCCAGGAAAGAGGGTGATTCATGACTGAAAAGGTTACAGCCCTCCTGGATGTGCCGGCACTGTTGAGTGTGCAGATAAGCTTAACATTTACCAAACCAAATGGGTTCCTGAAGGTACCAATTAGAGTCGGCTCATATGAAATCCTTCTGCCTTAATTCTCTCCAAAGCTTTTCCAAGAAAGCTCTGAAAGCAAGGCTGCAATGACCCACTGCCGCTTTCTTCCGAGGCATCCGTGCATTTTCACGGAACTTCAGGCCCCCTCTGGCCAAGCAGGTGATAAAAGCAGGCTGTACAACATCATGTGGGGGCACACAGTTTATTTTAGGGACAAAACCCCAATAAAAGGAGAAAATAATCCTGCAATCTGGACAGTTCCCTGTCCATTTATAACTGTCATATCAGAGAGAAAGGTTTGCTAGTTTATGCTTGTTATATTTACCAAGGAGGAGGCATTAAAATGCAATCAAGGTCACATAGCCTGCCGTGGCAAGGTCAGTCCTGCTGCCTTGTTTGGGTGCCTGTGCTGGTGACCCTCAATAGTTCTTACAGCCAGGTTGGGCAACCATGTCCCCCCAGGCTTTAGCCACCTATATTCCTCACTATTCTTAGCCACCATAACCAATGGTGAGGAACTAAGAAAACTGCAGTCCAAAAACATCTGGAAGTTTACGGCTACCTGCCCACATCATAGATAGCCATTGCCAGCCAATGAATGATGGTCTACCATTATGTGTCTTTTATATGAATCTATTGGTTCACATAGACCTTGTGTTTATTACTTATAACTTCATAGCTTTAATGTAATGTTATCTATTAATGCTGTAAGATGTCCCTCAATTTCCTTTTTCTCAAATACTTGAACATGTCTTAATTGTACTGGACTGTGTATTATCCCTCATTACTGTACATATTTTGACATATAAAGCCCTAAACCGCTTAGGACCTAAATACCTGAAGGACTACCTCCTTCCATATGAACCTACCTGGCAATTAAGATCCAGCCAGGGGGCCCTCCTGATAAAGCCATCCCTCAAGGAGGTAAAAGGGATGGCTTGTAGGTACAGGGCCTTTTTGGCAGCTGCCCCCAGATTATGGAATGCCCTCCGAAGTGAGACCCGCCTGGCGCCAATGTTGATGATATTCCGGCGCCAGGTAAAAACCTTCCTATTCCAGAATTTTTTAAACTGATTATTGTGGGTCCTGATGGTAATTTTAGTGTAGTGTTTTAATGTGTTGTATTTATTGTATTTAAATGTTTGTATTGATTTAATTGTATTGCAATTTTGATGTTTTAATTGTCTGAACTGTTTATTTTGATTGTCAGCCGCCCAGAGACCTTTGGGTAGTGGGCAGCATATAAGCTATATAAACAAACAAACAAACAAACAAACAAACGAATGAATGAATAAATGAAATGATGGAACTTGGTGGAAGTCACAGCCTTGTAAGGTCACCATGAGCTAAAAGCAACTTGGCAACACATTAAGTGGATTAATAACAACAAAGGCATGTGACATGGTGGGCTGTCTAGGCTGGAAACCAACAACACAATACAGAGTTTCTCTGCAGCCACTGCCTAAGGAGACCACTAGCTATGCATTTCCTTTGCTGCTACTTTAGGGTGCAGCTACACAGTAGGGAAAAGATGCTTTGATTCAGTTTTTCAAATTGAGTCCCTGCTGGTTTCCATGGGTGGCATCCTTGCAGTTATCCTAGTGACAATTATCTTGCTGCAAGAGTAAGCGGGGGGGGGGCAGGGGCAGAGAAAGCTATCAAGGTGCTCAAACAGTGGGTGCTGCCTTTGATCATCTGACAAGGTGCTAATTGGCAATTTCCACTGGGATCTTTTCCTCCTTCCTGCACCTCATGCCACAGCACTTACCCTAATCAGCATTAATTTGCAAGCTTTAAAAGAATCAGTTTGCAGATGACCCGTACTCAGAAGAGGAGAACTAACATTCCTCCAAGTGTCTCTCTGCATTGGTTATGGTGATAACACAAGACAGAAAGCAGAGAAAAATGGCACCAGCACATTGGAGGAGAAATACACCACCCCTGCCAGCTCAACAAAAACACACAATGATGGTGGAGAGGATCGAGGCATCTCATTTGGGAGAGACAGATGATTCTGCTCATTCCAGGCAGGATTCAGCCAAGTTTTCGGTCCTGGGAGAATTGCACCCACAGCTGGAGGATGGTATTGTGCACTTCTGCTTCTGCCCAACCCTCTTAGCAGCAATGGACACTATTGACTACCATATCCTTTTGTCTCACTGGCACTGATTTTTCCTACGTGACTGATGATAGTATCTTCCACTCCACCATATGCCTCTAAGTTTATTTTTAAAAAAGCAACCCATAGGATGCTGCTGGGGTCAACCATTCAGAGATTTATGCTGTCATGCCATCCATATGCAAATGACACGCAACCTTCGCTCTCTTATCAGTGTAAGGATAAGACAACACTGTCAAGCTGAATCGGAGAGATTTGTCTCTGCACTGGCTTGATTCTCAAACCCCTTTGCAACTCAGGTTAAAGGTAAAGGTTCCCCCTTGCACATGCGTGCTAGTCGTGTCCGACTCTAGAGGCGGTGCTCATCTCTGTATTCAAGCTGAAGAGCCAGTGTTGTGCAAGTCTGTGGCCACGTGGCTGGCATGGCTGCAAGGAAACACTGTTTTAGCTTCCGACATTTTACGGCAGTACCTATT
Organism: Phrynocephalus versicolor; assembly: GCA_023846285.1. Lineage (NCBI taxonomy): Eukaryota > Metazoa > Chordata > Lepidosauria > Squamata > Agamidae > Phrynocephalus > Phrynocephalus versicolor. Next base: position 3,909,520 of record JAHTLZ010000195.1, read on the forward strand.
TATCTACTTGCATCTACATGCTTTCGAACTGCTAGGTTGGCAGGAGCTGGGGTTATCAGTGGGAGCTCACTCCGCTGCATGGCACCCGGGATTTGAACCGCCGAGCTGCCGACTTTGCAGCCAACAGATTTCGGAAGCCTTAATCCATTAAGCCACCACGCCATGCAACTCAGGTTAGGTGACCAGAAAAAAGATCCCAGGTTGTTTCAGTGCCAGTGTTCACACTGACTCCACAATCTGCACTCACTGTCCCCCCCTAACATGCATATTATGGGAACACTGTAGTCTACTGGAATTTGTCAGAGTTCTTTCAATTTTATCATCAATTTTAATTTTTTTTGTCTGTAGACATGATCTAGCACTAAACTGATGTAGCTATGTGGTGATAAGGTGATAGAGGACTAGACTAGGGATGGGCACCAAATGAAAAATGAAATGCTGATTCGTTGGTTCGTTACATAACAAAACAAAGCAATCTGGGCAACAAGTGTTTCGTTAGTAATGAAACGGACCAGTAGTATTTTAATTTAAAATGAACCAATCTGTTTTTCTGTAAAACAGCTCCCCTGTATCCTAGAGGCACCAAATTTAGTGTGAACCTTCCATGGACTCTCCCCTTTAAGCTCCCCAAATTTGGAGAGATTGGGGTTCAGGGGGCTGAGTTATTCAACTTTAAAGGGGGTGCCCCCAAAAAAAAACATTTCTAATTGCAATGTTATGAGCTTGAAGATAATGATTCCAGGCAGCTAGCAGCATGGAAATTCCAGTGGAGCTTCCTCAAGCTCTCCCCTTGAAGCACCCCCAATTTGGAGAGATTTGGGGTACAAGGAACAGAGTTATTGAGCTCCAAAGGGGCTGCAGAGAGTACTTAATTGAAGGAGTGTGGATCAGCACGCTGAGGGGAGCTGTCAATTAATCCTATAATTGGTAAAGCCCTATAATTGGTAAAGCACACCGGACACACTCCTTCCATTGAGCACCCCTATCTCCTTTGGACCTTAATATCTCTGCCCCCAGAAACCCTAACTTTTCCAAATTTCAAAGGGTTCCCTAAAATCACTTGGGGAAAAAAAACCCTGCCATTCACATGCCTGAGATCAGTAATTTTCTATTGATTAGGACCAAGGAGACCCGTTTTATAGAGTAACCAATCGGTTCGTTACTGGTTCGTTTCATACGAATTTATTTTTAAAAATTCATTTCTAACAAAACAAAATGAATCACAGGGGAACAAAACGAAACAAAATAAATCTCAATTACAGGCCACTGTACATCTAACAAGCCTATTCGGCCCAGGATGGGATGAAACCAAGGTGAATTATAAATTGGAAGCCTCCAACCAACTTTTCTCAGACTGAGGAAGCTACTTGGATGAGTAACAAAACGATTCAATCCCACAAGAAAAGAAGTCCAGTTGCCATGACTCAACTCCCAGATAATAAAATGGCTTGTATCCCTGGTCAGAAAAGAAGTGAAGATAAAGAAATTACGGCTGTCTTGACTAAAGTTTGGTTCAATTTTGTTTGAGTGCCACTCCCAGAATTATGTAGATACCATGACCACTTACGGTTGGGGATCCTGGGAGAAACTTTCCTCAGTTCTACTCCTGAGACATTATTATAGCATTTACTGTAGGTTGTTTTACCTAAGATATTTCACACAAAGGCTTGCGTTGGGACCCTGCTGATTGCTGATGGAGAATAAAACCTTGTTGATGCTACAGTACAGGATTTTCTCACTTGTGCAAAAGTTACCTTTTATCCAGGCATGTCCAAACTTCAGCCCTCCAGATGTTTTGGACTACAACTCCCACAGACCTTTGTCATTGGCAATCTAAGCTTAGAATTCTGGCCAATTTATGACAAGTGGAGTTCAGAATAACCAGCTTTTGTTTCGCTAAGAAGGTTCTGGATATTCAGAAAACACAAGCTGCCCATGCTACATCTGCAGGTTGAGCGGTTACCCTCTAAAGATGGGCATGAACTGCCAGTTTGGCCTGGTTTGCTTAGATCTTCTGTGGTTCAGTGCCCTGCCCCCTTTGTTAGTTGCCCACACAGAGGCAACGCCCAGTGGACGCAGGGCAGGGAAACTGAGGGACCATACCACAGAATGCCCGTGGGGCCAATAGCTAAGCTAGTGGCTTGTGAACCACCTGGCAGGTATCCTATGATTTGTATTCCTGCCTAGAGCAGGGGGTTGGACCTCAACTTGAAAACCTAAAAGTGTGAGCATCTGGACATTGCCAGAAACCTCCTGGGTAAACCGCTTTGAGTTCCAGGGGGAAAAAGGCAGCATACAAACAATATAAACAAGTAAACAATCTCTTAACATGCAGGACAAAAAAATTCTTATTAATGAACTGCAATTGTTTGCAGCTTTTTGGTGGGTACAAATCTGCCGGCGAGATGGTTTTGTGGATGGGTAATGTGTGAAACGTTGCCATTTGCAAAACACACTGTCCACTTGTGCTCCAGAAAAGTCAGCATAAACCAGGCCAGGCAACCAAAAACTCAGCATTAACCAGGCCAGGCAAACAAAAAATGTTACCTTTTAAGGTTCTAAGATGCCACTTCTAATTCCCTGTTCTTAACTTGAATACATTTTAAATGTTCTGAGCTGTATATTGCCCCTCATTATTGTAACTCCTACTGAAAAATACCAACAAGCTAGTGCCCGTTGCTGTCCTATGACTGAAGAGAGCACAGAGCTGCAGTTGCCCTGACAGAGCTGATGGCCTTTGTTACCCAGGCAGCAGTATGGCTTTATAGCAGGCATGTCCAAACTTTGGCCCTCCAGATGTTTTGGACCGCAACTCCCACAGTCCTTTGCCATTGGCAATCTAAGCTTAGAATTCTGGGAGTTGTGGTCCAAAACATGCCTGTTTTATAGAATCAGAACTTCTCCAAAGCAACCAAATGTGGGATCTTTGTATATTAAGTGACCGGGAGGGGAAATACCGCCAAGAAACAAGGGCAAATGGCCCAGAGAAGAAAAGAAGAGGGAAAGAAGAAACGTATTTTTTGACCTGGCCACTTGCTTGAGGCCCAAATAGGCCAAGCCGAGTTCTCCGTCTTCGTTCAGATACCCCCAGTCCTCAGTCTTGCTAGAAAGAAAGGACAGAGGGAAGGGAAACAAAAGTGGACAGAAAGAAAAGACAAAAGAAGAGTCAGCTACAAAAGAGAGAGCGTAAGAATAAGAAAGCCTCGGTTACATTCAGGCAGATGGGCACACGTGCCTTTTCCTTGTGACAAGAGACGAAGAGCAGCAAATATTTAAGGTGTCTTGGAGGTAAAGGCCTAAGCTAGCCAGTTTCAGGAAATGGTGCCAGAAATGGGAAGGAGGCGGAACTCTTAATCCTGTCCTTTGGCTGAATAAAGCTTTGGTAGATGAACAAAGCTTTCGGCTAGGAAGCAGACTTAAAAGACGACGGAATTATTAAAACGTTAGGTACAGCAGGACTTCCTCTATCTGTGGTGGGTAGGTTCTAAGCCAGGCCTGCCCGAAGTCTGGCCCGGGGGGGGGGCAAATCCGGCCCATCAGGCCATTCTGAGTGGCCCGCGGCTGGCTGGCCCGCCCCTCCCTCCCCCTCCTTTGCCCCATGTTTTTTTAAAAAAATAATCTTCCACCAACACTGACACCGGCCCCTGACACATTCTCAGCCACCAAATCTGGCCCTCTTTACAAAAAGTTTGGGCACCCCTGTTCTAAGCCCTCTCTCTATGGATGTTGAAAAAATGTGGTTTTTAGCAAATGATACACACACATACACAGACACAGACACACACACACACACACACACACACACACACACACACACAGAGAGAGAGAGAGAGAGAGAGAGGCAGGCAGGCAGGCAGGCAGGCAGGCAGACATTGTGTCTGGCTCCTTCTAGCAGCCGGTTCTGGTGACCTCATCTTTAGAAATACATACAGTACAGTGTTCCCCCAACTGTTCATGGTTCATATACTGCGGTCCCACTATATTGTGGGACCGCAGTACAGTGGAACCCCTACTGGAAAAAAAGGGTTAAAACCCTCCGCTTCTCCCCCCCCCCCAATTGGGCTCATAGAGGGAGAGGTGGAGGGTTTTTAACCCATTTTCCCCGTCCTGAATCAAGTGCTGATAGCAGACACCAGTGCTTCATTCAAGAGAGAAAGAATGGGTAAAAAACCTTCCTGCGAACCAGAAGTGACTTCCAGTTCACAGGGAAGCCATTTTCGGGCCTCCATAAGGCCTGGGAAGGTCCTCGCAGGCCCATTCGGGGCTGGGGTTCAGTACATGGGCCCCCAGCTAGGCCCCCCAGACCCGACCCAACCTGCATCCACATTTCACAGATTTTCAGTTATCGCAGGTTGGGTCGGGTCCCTAACCCCCGCGATAGGCGGGGGATCACTGTACTATATTTCTAGGATTTTTCTTTTCATCTATTTAATATTTTCAGACCATGGCGGAGTCAGCCAATATTGATCCCCGAGGTATAGAGGTCCTTTTGTACAATATTAAGTAATCTAAACCACGATTTGAAGGGATGAGGATTTTAAATTGTGCTGATGCAAGCAGATTTATTGTCCATGGTTTCATTATGATATGCTAATCTGCTAGGGGCTAGCTCTCTAACTTGTTTATCCTCCAACAATCCAGATAAATAATCTAGAATCTGATTTAGGGAGTGGGATTCCTGTTGAGCTCACATGATGTGCATGGTCTCTTGAACATTGGAGCAACTGGGCAGTGTGAACCAATGTGGTGATCTCCCAGGGATTCTTGCAGCTCACTGTTGACATGTGAATTGACCCATAGTCTTTGAAATGGACTCCATTTGCTCCTCTGGGAGTCATACATGACATTAACCATGCAGTTTGCCCCAAATGCAAACTTTTTTGTTCATCTTTTGAACTAAACTTAGATCCCTAACCCAGACTGGATATGGAGATAAGGGGCTTTAACTCCCCCACCCCTACTTGCTGTGGTTCCAGTCTTTACCAAGGAAACCAGGCCTACAGTATGTATAGGGAGAAAGCATTCATGCAATGAGAGAGCTTTTCTGCATGTGCATTCCAGGTTCAAAAGGGCACCATCTGGACCAGGATCACAGCAGAGGTGCATATTTAAAGCCACCACCATTGGTTCTGATCCAGATCACTAACCCTACGTTGACAATTAAAGCTTGCACTCAAGGAGTAACTACCTGACTAAGATCCCATGCACTTAACCCCCACGGTGAATGCAATACCTCAAGAGATTAGCTAAATCAAAATTAAAATGATGCCTTCTGTCTGCAATGAGAGCACCAGAGAGGAAATGCAAATAACATACATCATGCAAGGAATTGCTAACAACTGCAGAGGTGGATGTGCAGGTTGCTTAGTGTGTTACACAGCTGACGTTGTGGGCATTGGAGGTACGCTTCGACTTGGCATTTATGACTCACAGCCACACAGTCCCTGTGTGGAATGCAGGAATACCAGATTTGACACCACTGTCATTTGCAAAATGACCTCCCCCCCCCCAAAAAAAAATCCTGATATGTGCCAAAAGGAAACTAACTCAAACAATCTTACAAATGACTTATTTGCAAATTCTTGGCTTCCATTCATAAATGCCGGTGGGAGGCCAGTTAAAGCATACTTCCATTCATTTGAAGGCCTCTGTCTCAAACTGGGCTTTTAAACTGATGTTCGGGTGCTGCTCATGAGCTGACCAGACACAGAGATCCATTCATACAGATTTATCAAGGAAGGGAACATTCTTATATCATTAAATTGCAGGAGCAGAAAGGGGACTCTGTGGCCCCATTCCAAATCAGCCCAAAGAACCAAAGTGTCTTCTGTATCAGACAGCAAGCTGTTCACAGACATCATTATGAAAGTCAACAAAGATGGAGAGCCATTGCTCTCAAGGGTTTCCTAAGCAGAACCACATCTAAATTAAGCTGGGCAGCTGTCAAGAATCATAGACTTAAAGTGAAGAGAAGGCAATATGGACTCCCTTTGTCCATTAGAACTTACAAGAGAATGGTATCCCATCCCCATAGGAGGGGATTGGTGAACGTGTATTTAGTGACAAAGGGCGTTTATACACGACCCCTAAGCTCCGCTGCAAATGGCTCCCAGCTCCGGAGCTAAAAAATGTTTCCCCACCAGCTCCGGAGCTAACAGAAAATTAAGTGCGACCCCGCCCACCTAAGCGCGACCCAGCGCACCTTTCAAGTACCTGCTCTCTGGAGGTGAAAATTATTTGATGCGGTGCAATGATAGTGAGTGCCGGGCTCTCCTCGCTTCTTTTTGTTGTTGTTTTTTGCCTCCCGCCCCTTTAAGAGGAACCAGGAAGTGAACGGGGGTCGGAGCAACTTCCACCGGCACCGGAGGTAAGGCTTTTTTCTTTTGTCCCTTTTTAAGGCCTTTTTTCCCTCCCTCCCCTCACGCAGAAAGAAGCAAGGAAGTGCGGAGTGGTGGGGAGGAAGGAAGAGCGACAAACTCTCAAGATCTCTGGTCCGAATTTAAGGGACCAGCGGATCTTAGGGGTCGTGTAAAAAGGCCCAAAGTGGGAAATAACTGGTCATTTAAATGTGTTGGGGTTCGATTCCCAAGATCTTAAGTTTGCAAAGAAAGAATTTTGGAACTTGAGGCCCAAAAAGTATGATGGGACAAAGCTTGGTGTTCCTGATTTATTAAAAGACTGAGAAGGTCATGGGAATTCAGGAGGGTTGTTACACAGGGACTAACAACCACCGTGTGAATGAATATTTGACCAGCTTGCAATAATCTGATCAGTATTTCATTTTATCTCTCTCTACCTGATCCTTCCTCCTTCTCTATTATCTTTATTTGGTGTTTTTACTGGATACTGTAAGTGGATGGGAGGATATTCACGAGAGTGTCTTGTTTGTTATGTTATTATAAGAGGAAGGCAGACATTTGGGGCATTAATTCTTACAGGGGGGAAACCTGTAATCACAGAGGAATTGTGGCCGAGAGTTAAGATACGAATTTAGAGCTAATGTGGGTGATCGGATGGCAAGAAAACAAGATGTCTTTTCACTCATTTCCTTTTCCTAAGACTAGTGGTTTGTTCAGGGTTTTTGTGCAACATAGAAACCACTTTTGCAGCCTCCAGGTTGAGAGCAGTTCCATTTAATATCTCTCTCCTGCAGAGTGCACGGATGAACTCTTTGATGTACATAACTCTTGTACCTTCCTTTCACCACTACAGAAATCAGGTTTCCCCGTGGCTTTGATACCAGAGCTGTTCCAGAATTCTTACAATATTATGGGCTAGACTAAAGAACTTCCAAATCATGATGCTAAATTAAATGGTACTTTCCCCCCCAGAGCTTGGAAAAGTGACTTATCACCATTGCCCTAGAAGATGCTACAGTCTTAAAAAAAAAAAACTCAATTATTTTCCAGATTCTGTCTTCTATGTATATAATTCAGCATGTCTCAGTGGATGAAAGAGTTGGATATGAATTATGAGGACCTGGGTTTAATTCCTCCCCAGCAATGAAGATGAGACAGCCTAGCCAAATTGTGAAGATGAAAAAATAAAAGGTGTTTTCGGTTTAGGATTTCTGGTAAGACAAATGTAGATGAAAAACATAGTGGTTAAATTTTGTTGCTTAGCTAGTAAATTACACTAGAATGGGGCCATTTAATCAATTGACCATTCTATACTTAAAGTTACACTGCAGAGAATAATCCATTCTCTGAAGAACATGCGTGCTTAATTAACAGAAACAGTTTTTGAAAACCAAAAACGAGAATTTTCTTCTAAACCTACAAACAACGTTTTTTAAAAGCCTTCAATTATTTCAAATAAAATTATTGGGAGACCTAAATTTGAAAGAGGATATGAGGATTTTACATGTATTGAAAGGGGCCACTGATTTTTAAAAGGCAGAGAAACAGCGAAGCAGTTCCATAGATGTGACACCGTGAGGCCCTGAAAAAGAGAGTAGGTCATACATGCAAAATGATTCGTTCACTATAGACAAATTTTGCACAATTTCTTCAAAGGTTTCAGCCCATTTCAATATAGATATTATTATTTTTTGAGAAAGTAATGTAGTGGAAGTGGGCATGAGAACATGAGGCTGGAGTTTCTTTTAAAGCATGCATAGGTCAGTAGTCTTTTGTGAAACTTTGCCTGCACATGAGGCATGATACTAAGGAGGAGTTGGTTTGTTTTAATTTCGGGGTGCATGGAATTTTGTCTCATTGCATGCCAGCCATATGCACTCTTGAAACAAACAAGCAAAAAAACAAAAAACAAACAAAGAAACAAAAACCCAAAGGAACTCATTAATTACATTAATTACAGTGGAACAAAAACTTCAGGCTTCCCTGCAATACATTTCCTTCCATCTCCACTTGCTCAGCTGAGTCCTTTATGGCCAACTGATAGGCACAGTTACCCCATATAAAGAGAATGTGTAGTTCTGTGCCAGACAGACGGCGAGATTAACTTTTTTTGTACCCTCTTTGCAGTTCAACTCTTACCACAGCAAAGTTGGTAAAAGAGCACTAAAGAGGAAAAACCATTGAGTTTTTGGCTATTTTGAGTTCCTGTATTTGACAGCAACAAATAACAACAGAGTAGACCCAATGAACCATTTGGCATATTTGCAAGAGTTGGGTTAACAAGCCCATTTTTTTAATTGGTCTCCTATAGTTGGGACAAACAACTGGAATTTACCAAGATTCTAATACCATGACTCCCTCAATATCAGATTCTGAATTTGCACGATAAGCCCACAATCAAGAATATATACAGAACAGTTTACTGTGTACATTAAAAGGAAAAAAGCTCTAAATGTTGGCTACCTACACATGATGATTATTCACAGCTTAGCCCAAAAGAGGAAGTCTTGATTTTAACTCTGTTGATTAATCATCAAAAAAAAGACAAAGGCAGGCTTACCGATTTGTCTCACATACTCCATGATAAGCCTCTATTGCGTCTTCCGGATCCACATGCTTGTCACTGTTGGGCCAGCTGGTTTGCATATTGATGCTTGTCTCCTTTAAGAAAGATCAACCATGACATGGTTTGTCCCACAAATTATTTCTAATTTCTTTCCAGTGCTCTAGTAGCCCTGCAAGGATCACTCATGCATCGCTTCTGACTTGCAAAAGAATTACAGTACAAGCACAATTACATTTGCCACAAGGTAAAGTCAATATCAGAAAGCAGAAGGAAAGAGAAACAGGAGAGGCCCAGAGCACTGCAAAAGATGCTAAAGACTCAATGTGGAGCAAAACAGGACTAGCGCATAGTGCTACTCCAACTGCATCCTGGCAATGTATGCTTCAAGGTTAGACCTAAGTGTCTGTGCAGAGAACAGCAAGGATCTCTTGTTACCTCGATCCATCAGTTAGCCTTTCTGCCTATGTCAATAAAGCCTCCTAATTGGCCTGCCAAGCACCAAATCTGCTGCTCTCCCTTTGCTTGTTCCAGTCCTCTTCCGTTAGGACTGTTGTCACCAGAATCAAGCAATTACTCTTCAATGGAGGAAGAGTCCACTGTAGCTTCTAAAAAACCATGGGAAACAAAGACACCTTGCAAGGGAAAAAATATCCCATCCAGGCAGGTGCTGGTAGACTGGACTCCCCCACTATCTCCTGAAATCCAAGATCACTGTAAAATTTCAAGAGGATAAATCCTGGAGCCCAACCTAAGATTAACTTGCCTGTGGCCATGTGTTATCCTACTGCAAATAACTACTTAGGGAGAAGAACCATAGGCACAATCAGCATCAGTATTCTACAGTAACCCCCCGCCAAATCCAGGGGTTAGGGACCCACCCGACCCGCAATAACTGAAAATCCGCAATATGCAGGTGCAGGTTGGGTGCGGCGGGGTAGCGTGCCACCGCTGCTTCCCTGGGCTGCTGGAAGACTTTATAAAAAGCCTTCCAGCAGCCCGTGCAAGGGCAGTGGATGATCTGATCCACCGCGCTTGCTGCAGGCGCCATTCCTCCTCCAGCCAGTGCCAATCAGCTGCTTGTTGCTGGCTTGGGGCCAGCACTCCCCCACAATCTCAATTGAAATGCATTGGCTCAATGCATTTCAATGGAGATTTTTTTCCCCATTGGAATGAATTGGCTGAATGGATTTCCATGCATTTCAACGGAGATTGCGGCGGAGCGCTGGCCCCAAGCCAGTACCAAACAGCTGATTGGCGCTGGATGGGGGAGGAATAGAGCCTGCAGCCAGCCACTAATCAGCTGGAGCCCCAGCATGCACCACAGTCCCACGATATAGCGGGACCACTGTACATGAACCGCGAAATGGCGGGGGGGGGGGGTTACTGTAGTGCAACAGAAAGGCTGGAGGCAATCAGGGTGATGTTGAAATACTGGTTTTTGGAAGTGGGTAGTGCAACCGTCAGAGGGGCTCAGCTCTTAGATTCAATCTCTAGCAACCACATGGACAGCTCCTTCATGTTCAATGCTTGCATGTCAAGTTCTGCATAATCCCGTTGTTAATACATCTTCATTTGCCTGACAATATTCTGGCTGAGTCAAAGTATTGTCTGTTCTTTGGAAGAATGGGAATGAGGCAGCTGAAACTCCAACACAACATCTTTATACCAGCTTTGCTCCAAATTCTAGTGACACTCAGCTACTTGTCTGCAAAATAGACTACCGTACATGGCCCAATGCCAACATTCTTCATTACAGTATCTTTTAAAAAATGAAATGCAGAAACCTGACTTCCTTGTTATCAGACTTGTCACTTCCATATCTCCTGAAGCTGAAGTTTACAAGTCAAAAATCCAACTGAACTGATATTTTATACTAGATGGTCTAATAATGTCATAAATTGCAATGAGGTTGGGCATTATGAATGGTAATTAATAGGGATATGTAGAATTTCCCTGATTTCATATCTCAAACATGGTAGAAACATTTCTTCCTTACTCTTTGCAAAGATTGCAAAGGGATTTTCATTCAGAACAAACCTCTTGATTAAAGTCAAGATGTTTGTGTCTTCCAGGTTGCCTTGCAGATATGAAAATCTGTGGGTAAGAGCATGACCCAGAGCCCAATTTCAGAGCCCGCTATGAGCAGTCGGCTTCAGACCTTGGCAGAATCCATCTTTAAACCATTGTGGCCAACTACAGACCAACAGCAAAGGTTGGCAACAAGCAGAAACAAACAAACAAACAAAACACACAAACACACATGCACAGATTTCATCCTCTTCCATTACCATATTTTTGCCTGCATCTTTTTGCTGGGCTGCCTTTATAATCTGCGTCCTTAGAATAAGCACCTCTTCCTTCCGTACTTCTAGCTCTTCGTTAGCCGACTTGAGCTGATTGAGGAGGAGGCTGTAACTGTCATGGACATCGTTGGAAGAGTTGTTTTGTGCCACTCGATCCACTATAGCCTTCCTCAGCTCGTTAAGGTCATTTTTCAGTTTCTTGTTCTCAGATTCTAACTCTTGCCTCTATTAAAAATGATACACGAAAAGATGATCCCAGCTCAGCACATGTCTATTAACCTATACTGGATATTTTTAAAATATTCCTGCAATATTAAAGGTTCATTGCCACTCAAAAAGCCAACCAACCAACCCATACTAGAATGTTCAGGCAGAGTCAGAGAGTTGGATTGTGGATCCAGAGAGATATTTCCATTTTCAGGCTAATTTTTAGTCAAACTGTTGCAACCTGTACAAAAGGCAAAGGTTAGGAACTTGCAAAATTTCTTTAAATGTGAAAGACATATACGCCTTTGAATAGTTCCATCATTAGAATGGATAAATGAGACAGTTTACCCTCTGTGTCGGAATACTACAGATGATCCGTGTTTAGGAGCAGAGATTGCTTCCCTTCGTACCAGATGTAAAAGGATCTTTTTTACAGGTAATCTTAAACTATAACACATCTTGTTGTCATTTTACAATTCAATCTTTAGTATTAAAGATTCTTCTAATTTTCGCATTCCTCTAATTTTTCCATTTCTCTAATTTTCACTCCACATCTTCTAAGATTAGGTAGCACCCCCGTATCCCTGTGGGACTGTTTCCAGGTTGCCCCGCAGATGCCAAAATCCGTGGATAAGAGCAAATGCTCTTTCAGTTCCTCTAAAAATCAAATGTACCCTGCCCCAACATTTCCCCAAAATCTGGAGCAGTGTTTTCACGCGATTTGCGGAAGCAACTTGCAGCAGTTTGAGACAGTAACTTCACAGAATCATAGAGTTGGAAGAGACCTCAAGGGCCATCCAGTCCAAACCCCTGCCATGCAGGAACCCCCATCACAGGACTCCCGACAGGTGGCCATTCAGCCTCTGCTTAAAAACCTCCAAAGAAGAAGACTCCACCATTCTCCATGGCAGCATATTCCACTGCCGAACAGCTCTAACTGTCATGAAATTCTTCCTTGCAGCAGTTTGAGACAGTAACTTGCTTTGCGGCACCTTTTTGCAACCCCAATTTATTTAATTATTATTTAATTATTTTTGGCAGCCAACTGTGGGTAACTGGGGTGCTACTGTAGATATTTCTCAAAAATCTAACATTTTGACCAGTTACATAGGTCAGAACCTTCTGTTCTCATCTCAGTGGGGTCCTTGGTTGTTTGTTTCTTATGAAACAGTGGCTGTATTATTGAGGGCATTAACTCTTTTCAATATGGACTGCTCTGCAACAGCTCAATATGACTAAGAACCTTCCCTTTCTATATCAACTCCTCTGGCTTGTCTTAAGATCCCCCCCCCATTGACTCACATAAAAGATTTATTGGCAAGTTCCCAACCACTCACCCATTAATCATAAGCCTAGCATTTAAGGCTATAAAAAGGAATGCCAAACTACAACCGTTTAAAAAAATAGGCAAAAAAGAGAGAGGAAAGAACAAGTCCCATTTATGTCAGTTCTCCATGGAGGATTTTGCTTGGAGAGTAGAAAGATTAATAGAATATGACTTAAGGACATATACTGTGTTGCCAAAGGGGTGTGGAGTGTTTAAAAAACAGATTTATATATATATTGTTTTGACTCCCAAAATTACTCTTGATGGGTCTACATAGCATGACTGATGCTTAGCCCGTTCCTCTCTCTGTTCTCCCTAGCAAAACTTTGGCTACTGCTTTCTCAGGCATTTGCTCCAGGGGTTCTACAAGTATGCACTGTGAAACCCACCAGAAAATGATCAGCGTGTAGACCAGTGGTTCTCAACCTGTGGGTCCTCAGATGTTCCTGGGCTGCAACTCCCAGAAGTCTTCATCACTAGCTGAGTTGGCTAGGATTTCTGGGAGTTGCAGTCCAGGAGCATCTGGGGGCCCACCGGTCGAGAACCACTTGTGTAGACAAAAGAGAGATGTGTCTTAAAAAGATGAAAGTAGAAAAGGTACATTTCATTAAAAAATTAATAACCCAGCGGGCAGGACAGCTGCAACTCCCCCTCCCCCGAGTTCCACTTCTGAGAACAGCTGGGAATCAGGAGAACCGAATACAACTCCATGACCTTTAAAAACGCAGCCATCGTGACCTCATGCACATAAAAACCAGGACACTAAAGGAAAACGTTCTTACATAGCCTTCTCCTTCATATCTTAATTTTGCATGGATAACACGTTTTGCATTTATGTCTGGGGAAACATTTGAGCAGGCAACTCCCCAATGCTAACCCAAAGCTATACCATTCAGGAACCGTGGATTCATTTATTATTTAAGAAAATAAGAACAGGCTTCTCTCCGGACTAGACCAAAACTCCATCACATTCGGTTTTCTGCTTCCTCCACGATAATCTGGCGCCTCCCAAAAGCCTGCAAGACGAGCTTAGGGACGACATCCATCTTCCAAAACAGTATTTTGTGATATAATCTGTGTAAATGTGGAAGCTTTCATAGCAAAGAGCCATTAACAGGCTCTGGATGTGTCTAAGCTTGTCCCCCCCCACTTCAAATCAAACCCAGTGGCCATCCTTATATCTCATGGTAACTAAAATTATGCATGGAATGGAGAACTCATCTCATACTTAAAACTTTGCTCCACTTCCTGGCCAATCAGGCCCCCTTTCCTATTACATGGTTTGTGCAAATCACATCAAATAGAACACCATGAACCCGAGGTGGGGAAATAGAGCTCTCCAGATGTTGAAGAGGTCCAGGGCTAGCCTTATCATAGCCAACCGTGAGTCCTGGAGAGAACTGAAGCTCAAGGACTTTTTATGCCTAGAAAACTTTTTAACACTATATAACCAGACAGCAACCAGAATCGCTAAAGCCAAGCAGAGAGGATTCCATCAAAATAAAACTCTTCACAAAAGAGAGGGAGGGAGGCAGCCAGCCTGCTGCCAAGCTGGGCTCAGCAATGAGATCCTTAAGGTTGGGGTTCCTGGAAAGAAGACTTTCTATCCAAGACCTTTATCCCTTGAAAATTACTTTTTTTTTGGAATACCATTTCCCGAATTCTCCAGCTACCAGAACCATGGCCCGTGGTGGCAAAGGGATCTTGGGAGGTTTATCAGGCCTGATCAAGGCACGGCTGGTTTCTACAGCCCACAATCTACTTCCCTTATGCACTTGCGTCCACCTGAGCAGCATGGTTATAATCGGAAAGGCAAAAAGCACATCCTGCAGCAAGGTGGGAAACCCAGGCCAATAAATAAAAGGCTTAATTCCATAACTCAGGGGATTTAAAAGCTTAAGAGAAAGGGGGGGAGGGAGGGAGGGAGTTGAATATTTGTACTATATCTCAGGAAAACAGTATATGTATTTATATTTATATCCCTACAGTATTTATACCTGCATCCACTGTAGGTAGGTAGGAAGGTAGGGTAGGTAGGTAGACTTCTTAAAAACCCATTTCCTTCCTTTTCCTGAGTTATGAGATAAATATTTAGCTTTCTCTCTCACTATATAATGAGATAAAGAAAGAGGGCAAGAGGTGTGCTTCAGTCCATGTAGATCCGCAAAGACTGATATCAGCAAAGCTCATGCAGGTTATTAGCGCCTGACATGCAAAAAATACATCCCTAGCCTAGAAGCTTATTTTACCTTCAGACTGTTGTACGCGAGATCTGTATCGCGGTCCAAATCCATTTCATTCTTCATTTCAATTACCTGGATGGATTAAGGAGACAGAAAGAGAACAATTCAATTTGACAACAGGCTACCGAGGCCAGTTTTCTGATTGCCGCTCGGGGGTCACCTTACCAAATCTGTTGCTGGCTGGCGGACTGATTTGGCCATGAAAGGAGCAGACGATGCTTGGGAAATGTCAAATCAAGGAGCAGGAAGATAAACAAAGGAATGAATGGCATGGGCTTCAGCATCTCGTCTCTCCTTAGCAATTTCGATATGCAGATCCACTGCATTTTTACCTTCTTCCTCTTGGGAGTCCAAGACCCTTCTGTGTGGGTGCTCTCAGACTTTGGAAGTCCTCCCCCCACCCCAGGAGGCAAGGATGGTTCCGTCCTTGCTGTCCTTCCATGAGCAGGCAAAGACCTTTCTCTTCGGGCAATCTTTCCCTGAGTGGCTGCCTGCCCGAGTGGATTTTTAAATGTTGTGCCTTACTGCTTTGAATACGTTTTGATGTTTTTCTTGTGTTTTTAGTATGGTATTAATTTGATTCTTTTTAGTATTTGCATGCTCACTGTTGCTAGCTTTCAATATTGTGCCTTACACTTATGGGTAAGCCACCCTTTAACCCAGGGCAGGGGCTGTGGAATAGGGATATTTGAATGACCAATAAAAGCCCTAAATGAAGGTAGGACCCAGCACTGGTCCTCCAGATGTTGCTGACTGTAACTGCCATGACCTTCTGCTATTGTCTAGGTCAGACATGTCCAAACTTCGGCTCTCCAGATGTTTTGGACCGCAACTCCCACAGTCCTTTGCCACTGGCAATATGTGCTTTGAATTCTGGGAGTTGTGGTCCAAAACATCAGGAGTGCTGAAATTTGGACATGCCTGGTCTAGGTTGACTAGCTCTGATGGAAAATGAAGGCCAGTAACATCTGGAAGGCCACAAGTTGCCCAACTTTGGCTTAAGCTACAAAGCTCATTAAATGACCTTGGGCCCACTGCCATTCTATGGAGGTTGTTGAACACCAAGGCCCATCAAGAATCATTGCACAACCAATAGTCAGAAATGAAAGGATTTGGAGTCCAACAGCTTCAAGAGGGCAGCCTATGGTCCATCTGGCATCCTGCATTAAAGTACAGTACAAGAAATATGAAAGCTATTTGCTGCTTCTTTCATAAGCAACTGTTTGCTTTTTCCAAAAAATTAATAAAAAATGAATTGCAAAGAGAAGTAGAAGTGTTATTCTACAAGGACTCTGCCTGAGATGAGCATTCTTTTAAATAAATGATTCTTCTTTCTGTCCCAGAAAGTCCCCAAACAAAAGTTGCTGTTTGTTCAGACAAGCAGAATATACACAAAAAGGACAATTCCTATATCTCAGAAAGTCTTATCACCCACTGAAGAAGAAACAGACAAACAGGTGGATGGATGGAAAGTAACGCTGCCAACAATCATACCTAAAAGGCAACTGCTTTTCCATGTCCAGAAAAAAACATGGAAAATCCTCCCTTTTCCATCCTGTCTTTTCCACTTGAGACAACTATTTTGAGTGGGGGAAAGACCCTGTTCTGGCAGGATCCATGAATATTTTTTTACATCTCCTAATCATCTGTAGGAATTCAGTATTATAGGCCACTATTGCAGGGTGAACCCAGAATCCTTGAACATATGAAGCTATGGAAAATGTATTACATTGGTACATCAACTTATGAATTTAATCTGTTCTGAATGCATGCTCTTAAGTCGAACTGCCCTTAAGTTGGGGTACCTATCTAAAAATTGAAACAATAAGTTAAAGATAAAAAAAATGAAAAAAGGCAGCAGTTAAAATGCCAACAGTTTTCTGCTCTTAAGTTGAATTGCTCTTAAGTCGAGTTGTTCTTAAGTACCACCGTACTTTTTTAGAGTAGGGTTTCCAGAATTCCACAATCAGTATGGCCAGTGGGGATTCTGGGAGTTTCCATCCCAGAAGAAAGCTCAGAAGCTGCCTTGTGCTAAGTCAGAGCCTTCCTTATTGTCAGGAACTGAACCGGTGACTCTCTGCATTAATATCACTTGCCCCCACTCCTGTCCTGTGGCCTTCACTGAAGTTGCAGGAACAGAGCGGTAAGTGATGGACAACAGATGGGACCTCTTGCTGATCTTTACCCATGCCCTTTTGTGGGAATCTTCCCAGTAGCCCAGCAATCCAAGATTTCCCCCTTTCTTCCATGACAATTTTCTCGATCAGGTCCAAAACTGTTAATAAACTGGCCTTCTGTGTACAAAACACACACTGATCTTAAAGAATATATGTAAGAGCTTTTTGCTGGTTTTCCAGTTGCTGGCCATGAAGGCAAGTAACTTTGGCAAATTGGGAGATGTCATGCCTCAAGCCTTCAAAGTCCAGTGTTTAAGCTGGGTGAGACATCATTCTGTTACAGCTGCCAAGAACCATTATCTTTCTCTATCTTCCACTTTTTCTACCTGGTAAGCAATGACCCTTCTAATTTTCTACTAGGGTTTGGTGGGGTCCCTGCTTCCCCCCGTCAGGTTCTGCAGCTTAGAGGGAATGTTGCTGGCAAGAAAGCATGGACAGACAGATGAACTTTCTTTCTTTCTTTCTTTCTTTCTTTCTTTCTTTCTTTCTTTCTT
>JAHTLZ010000195.1:3927205-3989362 GCA_023846285.1 Phrynocephalus versicolor
TCTTTCTTTCTTTCTTTCTTTCTTTCTTTCTTTCTTTCTTTCTTTCTCAGAAAGAAAGAGTTTAGAAATACCCAACATGTTCCCTGAGTTCCTTGCCCTCTGAAGATGCCAGCCACAGAGTCTGGCGAAATGTCAGGAAGAAAAATTCCCAGAACATGGCCAAACAGCCCGAAAAACTCACAACGGCTATCAGATCCTGGCCATGAAAGCCTTCAAGAATACATCCAACATTCACTTGGATCCACCACTTAAGCCAGGACATCTGAAGCCATGCTCCCTTTCCATCATCCAGCTTCAAATTGTTTCCAGAATCGAAGACACTCTGTAATCATGACAGCAAAGGAGGATCGGACTCACTGTCATCCTTCAATTAACCCGTATCGTGGGATAAATTATTCCAACGCTGATTATGCATTCTCTGCCTGACTCTGCAGTAATTCTGTAAACTAGAGAATTATACAGAGATTTCTTTAAAAGTCTGGTATTATTAGGGTATGTGCATCTCAGAATACTTGTAAAGCAAGTGGTCCTAGAAAGAGCATGAAGAAGTGATTGGTTCAAATCAGAAGATGGTACAGTATATATCAGAGAAAAAGATAAACTTCCAGCTTACAGCCTTGCTGGTTAAGCATTCTGGGAATAACACACACACTCCAATTGTTGTTGTGTTGTCACAGTTGAGACCAACTCTTCATGACCCCATGTCCATGGAGTTTTCTTGGCAGGAATACTGGAGTGGCTTGCCAGTTCCTACTCCAGGCGCCTACAGCACTTGGTATTCCCTGGTGGTCTCCCATCCAAGTACTATCCAAGGCCGACCCTGCTAAGCTTCCAAAATCAGGCGAGATTGGATGTGCTTAGGGCATCTAGGCAGAAATTACATTCCTAAAATTTACAAATTTGGTACTCTTAAGAAAACATAACAAAACTTTTTCCCCTGTAAAATATTTAAATCATTATTTTAGAGTACCAGCTGAAGGACACTTTGAGGTGAGGTTCTCTCCCTGTTTAGAGCTGATGTCCACCAAGATGTGAAGATCCAGAGAGCCTAGTAGTGGTTCAGTTTTCCTCTTAAATGAAACTGTTCTGACACAGAGAAAATTACTACACCCAGGAAAAAAAAGCTAGGCTGAGATATTTTTTTAAAATCCTACATATCCAGCAAGGGAGAGGTTTTGCTCTTAAACATTCAAGCACCTGATCCTTCACTTAGAAACTTTAGCAACAGCACACCACAAGATTCATACGATGACTGAAGAGCCGTCACATTCTTATTTGCCATGAAAGGCAGCTCTGGACAAGTCTTACATCAAGAACTGAAGAGGTAGGTTATTTCTAAAGCAGTGCTATTTCTAAAGGTTCCTGTTCTACAAACTCTTTATAGAAAATAAAATAGAAAAAACAATAATCATACACCAGGATACTGACACTTCCCAAGCTGCAGCATGTAGATGGAAAACCTATATATCTAAAGCAAAATTGTGTGGCAAACATTCTTGAATGTTCCCAGCATTCTCCATGTCAACTTTTTCCAGAGTTTGGCTCAAAAATGCTGATTGTGCCCACTGGCTATGCCATGTTTTGAGGGTCATTAGCACCCCAGGACCCATGTATCCCTAAATATTATTTTTTAAAATAATGCTAGAGAGAGAAATCTATTTCCTAGAATTTCTTTCTGATGTGTGCAGTCAAGTTTCTCGACTTCTGGAAGCTACCCATTCCTCCCTTACAGACGCATGTCACTCAGATCAAATCCTGCACCTTGACCTAACTTGAAACGCCCACTGAAGCAATAAACTTAAAGCACCGGCTAAGAAAAACTGTCCCACGCTGTGCAGCTTGCTGGCTGCAGGAAGGAGAAGAAGTGATGGAGGAGGAAGAGGGAGGTGTTAATACTGAAAAGGAAGAAAGCCAAGTGGAAGAAAAATGGGGAGTACAACAAAACGAGGTGGGAGAAATTGGTAGCCCCGACATTGACCACCACTGGCTTCAGTTTTCCCTCTAATAGCATGCAACACCTTACACATTGTACTGTCTTTGGATATGGTCTTAACAATCAGCGGGTCACATTTAATACAACATACAGTTCCCTTCTCAAACCCATAATGCACGCTTGAAAACATTCATGGGTTTGTTAGCAGCACCGTGTCGTTTGGTACCTGAGATTTTTTTGTTTCATTTTCTTTTTTCTCCAGCTGGCTCTGCAGTTTCTTCCTCTCCTGCTCCAGCTCCCTAACTCGCTTCTGAAGTTTGAGGAACAGCGTCATGTCCATGGCTGCTTTTTCCAAGCCGACTTCCTATGGTGGAGGTGGGGGGGGCGGAGGAAGGAGTCATCTTAAAACATTGAAAAGGGCTCCAGCTGCCCCCTCCCTAAACATCCTGAATGCAGTATGTTATGGACAGCTATTCAGCCACATGTAGAAATTCTGAATAGTAAAAAAAGGAACTTTCACTACAGCCTCTTTGCTCAAGATTCTTTCAATAAACAGCGAGTCTAAGAATCATTTGCCATCGCTCCCACGCACACGTACAAGACTGCAGTTTTTGTTCTCAAAACTTCCAGCATGGCATGCATCCCCAGCTCTCGCCCACATAATTCCTACTTCGTGTCTATGAACTGGTAGCGGGGATTAAACAAATGAGAAACCAAATGAAACACGTGGGCTTTGTCAGTCTGAGAAGCTGAAGATTTTGCACTTGAATCCATCCAAAGGAAGGATGCAACTGCACTGGATTTGATTTGCCAGCCTGTACAGTATTGTGCTTGTAATCACAACCAGTGCTCAGATCGGGGCTAAGGAGTGACTCAGTTCAACCCTTCATTCTGGATTCATTGCAAGTTGCATTCCAGCCCACAGCCCTGCTTCTTTTCTTTCCTTTGGTCCCACCTCTGCCAATCCTTCCTTCCTCTGGTCCTGCCTCTGATGATCATTTTATGGTTTGCAGTGCACGCACTTTCTCATTTAAAGCTTTAGACTTTTATATTTTTTAAAAAAACATTTCTATAGGAAAATAGCATAGAAAGGTACTTAACAGTCTAAGAATAAAAACATCAACAGTTTGAACAGCAATCCTGCAAAATACATCATAATTCACACATTGGAACCACTCCATAACAGGAATCACCACCTTCCCCTTCCTGTATATGACCATCCTTCCTTACTTTCAAGTAACAAATGCAGAAATTATCTCACCTCTGGTCACACATGGTTTCCATTCAAACTATTGGCATGGGAAAATGTTAAGTCCACTTTCAGACTTGTCAGCTAAGGAATTAAGAGCACTAAGCTTTGGCTAAACAACTGCAGTTTAATGTGGCACAGCAGATAAACTGCAGTACTCTAGTCGAGACTCTGCTCACAACCTGGGTTCAATCCTGAACAGCTCAGGTAGCTGGCTCAAGGCTGACTCAGCCTTCCATCTTTCCAAGGGCAGTAAATGAAGTATGAAGGTCATGGAGGGGGCAATGTGTTACCTGCACAATTAAACTGCAAACTACCAGAAAGTGCTTTAAGCTATGTGGTGGTATATAAGCATTCCATTTTGCTTTGCTTTTTTGTTTTTTTCTTGTCCTTTAAAAAGGTTGATTATACTAAAATGCACTGAGGCTAGAAAACTCACTCTTTCTGAAAACGAAACTGAAGGAAAATAAATGAATGAATGTTAAAAAGGAGCTCATTAAACAATTTTGAAAAGGGTGTGTGCTATATATAATGTATTATTAACTTCTGGCTTTGTTTTTAATCATAATTATTTAATGTTCTCTGTGTATAGCCTGTTTACTAACAGTGTGTATTTAAAAATTAATCCTCACTAATTGGCTGATTAAAATATATAAATGGTCTGACTTCTCCAAGGCAGGTTCTGAGGTTTTGACATTTGTTACTTCAGATAAATTATCAGCATTGGTTTTTTCGCAGCATAAGAAAACAATTACAGCCCAATGTTTACCCTTGTGTCTCTCATTTCATTCAAAATGTTTTGAGAGTCAGCCATGGCTTGCTCTGACAATGCAGAATCGTATCTAGGCCCAAATACACAACTCTGATTGAATTTCATCTCCATACCTCCACTTGCTGTATTGCATCCTCTGTATCTCCAACCTCCGACGTAGAAATAGATGGATAGTTGGAATCTGATTCCAGGCTGCTCTGGTTAGATGGGTTTCTTCTGTGTCCTGGGGTTTGCTGCCCAAAGAGAGAGAGACTATATTTGTGACTTAGCACTACGGGAGACCAAGGAACCAATTGTTCGGTTAACGCGGGATTTAGAGTCTTCCTTTGGATAATCCCTGAAAATGCATGAACACACATACATAAGCATTTACTACTAGGAGTGGGATTTATGTTCCCAGCGTCCACCACCAGGCCGGACTCTGCTCCCAGCTTGTGGTGGTGCCCTCACCCATCAAAACCCTTTGTCTGTGGAGGACTGGTGGGGCTGGGGGTGGGGTGGGGGCTAAATTTCTAGTTCTGCAGGTCCTTTCATGCAAGTCTACATGAATACAAAGCATAGGATCCCCTTTTTAACCTCCCTTAATAGCAAAACAAAAACAATGGAACACGACACCTGGAAGCAGATATCTCAGGACAGCCACTTTTGAATTGTCACTTTTTAAAATTCATCTCTGAGCCTGTCACAATTTCTAGTGAGTCCTGGCTGGCTGGCTGGGTGGGCATAAAATCAGCCCCTGGGCACCTGAAATGTGTCCTACCCTGGTATAAGGTCCCCTGACAAGACAAGAAAGTAGACACAGTTCTGATGACTTCTTGATGGACAGCCATCTCATTCTGGTGCAGCAAAAACTAAGATTATTGCCTATGTTTTTGAGAGCCACTTCTTTCGACAGATCCTTCAGGGTATGCATGTTTATCAGATGTCCATCTTCAAAGTTGGCATAAGAACAAAGGGTGTTTTTTTTAATCTCAGGGTTGATAAATCTCTTGCTTCAGATAACGGCAGGTTTGATACTCCCAAGGAGAGAAAATCTTACTATTTCAGTAGGCACAAGGAAAATCTACCGGTATCTCTGTCATAATACAGTACTCATGGAAAGTACACTACATAACTTTTAATGCTATGTCAGTTTTCTATCACAGTATAGGCATCATTTGGATAGCAACGATTAATGCTTTTTATTATGTGTATTTTATATGAAGCGATAGGATCACATAGACTTTGTGTTAGTTTCCATCACTCATAACTTTTACATGGAATTTTACTCTCTTTTTAACTGCACACGTTTTCCTGTAGCTTTAATGTAATGTTGTCTATTAATGCTGTAAGATGTCCCTCAATTCCCTCTTCTCAATATCTGAACATGTTTTAATTGAACTGGACTGTATATTATTCCTCATTAATGTAAGCTGCTTTGGGTCCTTTTCCAAGGAGAAAGATGTGGTAAAAATACTCTAAAATAAATAAATAAATAAATAAATACTGTATAGTGAAATACATTGGTTATCTGTTTTAACTTTGCAAAATCTCCTCCTAGAACAACTGTTTGAAACAATGTTGTCTTAAGTTAGGCATAGTATTAATTGGGTCTATTGGATAGCTCAGCCAACAGAGTTACTGTCTGCAGATGTAAATTGACTGGCACTAAATACTTACCAATATATTACACCAAATAAACAACCCTAGCCATAATTATCTGCAGGACAATAAGCCATGGCTTTTAGTTTGCAAGGCCTCAGAATGGCTATTAATGACAGTAGCTTCTGGAGATCATTAATTTGTAAGTCAAAAGTACACAACAACAGCAAGAAGAATTATCTGCAAACATGCTGCAGTGTAAATGCTGTGGCAAACATTTATATGCTACATTCTCAGAGAGAAGATTAAAGTTGACAGAATATGATTTACTAATATCTCACCATAGTATGGAGTTAAAAATAGTTTCCCATTACCTTTATGATAGTCATCTCATCCCTCAGGTTGTCGTATCTCTGTTCTAGCCGTGAATACTCCTTCACAAGGTTCTGATAGCGAGTGCGTTCCTCATCCAGCTCCTTTTTCATCAGGAGATTTTCCTCACTTGCATTTTGTGCAAATTCATCTTGTGGGAAAAATAAGGGGAGGTGGATTTGACATGGTTTAACTCAAGTTGTGGCTGAAAGGCACTGAGGCAGCCAATACATCTTTGCAAACTTATAAACATGCTGGTTGAGTATTTCACTTCACATGGCAGTGAATACTCCCCATTTCTAACATCCGTGATCTGGCCAGGTCTATGGAATGGGTGAAAACCACCATTGTCTTACACAAACAACTCTTACCTAGCTGGCTTCAGTTACCAGCAGTTCAGTCAGTTCTAACAGAGACTGTTTGCTCTTAAAATAGATTCTAAAGTTCTCCAAGATTTCTAGAAGTTTTGCAAGAGGTAACCGTGTTAGCCTGTGCAAGATTTCCCGGGGGGGGGGGGGAATCAAAGAAACAAAACAAAACAAAATACAAAAAAGTGACAACTTAAAGACTATCATATTTTAATGTAAGCTGTTTTTTCTCTTCCTTTCTACACCAGCTTTCGAAACAATTTGTTCACAGTGCTGTGTTGTGTTCAACAGATGCTTCATTGTGTTGCAAATGCTGCCACTTAAAATATATCTGTTCTTAAATGCCATTTGTTTTGGTGACATTCTATAGTATTTTCTGTCTCCATCCCCATTTTAGGAATTGCTGTGATTCAATCCAGAAATGTACCACAGAGGAGAGGAAGTCCTTCATTTAGTTCAGGGGTGGGCAACTTAGGACCCTGCAGATGCTTTGGGATTTCAATTCCTTATCAATTCCGGGCAGGCCAGCCACTGGACAAAGATAACAGGAAATGGTGGACTGTATATGTGGTGGTGGTAGAAGGGTTCAGGTAGCCACCCTTAACTGAAAAATGTCATCCTTTATTTAATTACCAACTATTCTGGCTGCTATGAAATGTCTGAAAGGCAGAACCCATGAAAAAGTTTTGGGAAGCAGAGAAGGGATGACATCTAATGATTAGCAAGGACTGATTCACCATTCACAGCTATGATTATTTACATTTTGTGTTTATTTAGCCTCCTTCATAAGCCACCTTTCTCCATATAAGAGCACTCAAGGTGGCTCATGAAGTTGAAACAAGTAAAATTAAAACACAATAAGCCACACAAACCACCCCACCTCACATCAAACTATTGTAATAATCAAATATGCCAAGTTTTTAAAAACGTTCATTTCAACAACAAACCAATAAACTGAAAAGCTCAGAACCAGCATCCAAGGACTCACTTTAAAAATGAGATAAATTAAAGTTGAAAGAAGTTCAAATTACAAGCTGATCTGAAAAGATGTGTTTTCAGTTATTAATGAAAGGATAAAAAAGGGAGCGGCCAACCAAATCTCTTGAGGGACAACATTCCACAATTTGGCAGCGGCCACAGAGAAGGCCCTGTCTCATGTCCTCATCAAGCAATTAAAGGAGAGGTATTCATAATAATATGCAAGACAATAAAACTACTAAAAATGAACACGTGTTGGTTCATTATCTGCATTAATTAATGCATACTTCCTTCCTCCTTACCTTGTGACCGAAGTAGAATTTTGTTGTTAAGTTCCTCTTTCTCCTGTTTCAGCAGCACATTCTCTTCTTCCAAGTCCAATATCCGCTTAAAAAGGAAGCAAGAGAATCGTGTTATCATCTGCAACGTAGGTCAACCTGAGTTCAGCCAACTCCACTGAGTGATTGAGTGGCACCTGGCTGGCTTTTACACCTCAACCGGTTCCTTGTTCTTCTTCAGTTGCTGGAATAACTAGGCGCCCCTGGGAAAATGTCACCTTAACACCTAACTCAGAAGAGCTGCTTTGAATGCTACCTCACAAGGACTCGCAACTGGTCAGATTTTTTTAAAATGAACATCCAGTTCAGTTATCAACAGTGTCTGCGTTATGAGGCAAAGAAAAGGTGGGTAGGTTCTTATTCATTCTACGTGTCTTGCTGGAAATGCATCAGAAATTGATCCTCACCCAGGTATGGTGTCTCTTTCTGACTCCTGAGGAATTTTTACAACAGAGCCTTAAACAACACCAGCCAAATCCATGCATGCAAATGTACCGAACATCCTACAGCCAATGAATATTTGGTATGAAAGTTACATTCAATTGTATACCACATTGCTTCTGAATCATTACCAAATGTAATACAGTGGTACCTCGACTTGCATGTTTAATCCGTTCCAAATGCATCCATGTAAATTCGAACAATTCGAACAGTGGCTTCCCATAGGAATGCACTGGGAACGGATTAATTCATTCCAGAGGCTAGGAAAAAGACACAGACACCAAGTTTTTTGTGCAAAACTCTTTATGAAGTGCACTTTAAAGACATGCACACTTCACTACAACATTACTTATCCAGAATAAGCATTTCAAACCTCACAAA
Source organism: Phrynocephalus versicolor (assembly GCA_023846285.1). Lineage (NCBI taxonomy): Eukaryota > Metazoa > Chordata > Lepidosauria > Squamata > Agamidae > Phrynocephalus > Phrynocephalus versicolor. The sequence continues at coordinate 3,935,619 of JAHTLZ010000195.1, forward strand.
TCTTTTTTTCCACCCCGGACCTGATGCAGATCACTTCAGTGCACTTTAAAGACAGGCTCTCTGTAAAGGAACACACTTCAACCTGAGGCAACATTTTAAAGCATCACACATCACAGTTTTGAGCATTATAAAGACACTTTAGTGCACTTTAAAAGGCACTCCATGCCTCATGCAACCCACAGAGGTCTGGAAGCATGGCATAGGTGTTTAAAACCTCCCAGATGCAATGCACCCTGGGAGAAGCATTTTTCATAAAATAAAATAAAATAAAATCGTAAGTCGAGCGAAAAGGACCTTTTCTTTGTAAGTCGAATTTTCCCTATACCAATGGTTTTACATTCGTATGTCAAATAATTTGGTTGTCGAAGCAACCGTAAGTCGAGGTACCACTGTACCCTGTACTGCCACTCTTATTTCCTTCACCACTACCAAGCCCATCTTCCACCATAAGGCTCTAGGGCAGTGTTGGCGAACCTACGGCACAGGTGCCAAAGGTGGCACTTGGAGGCCTTTCCTTGGGCACCTGACATCGCCCCTTCACAGCCACCTATATTCAGGTTAAATTGCTGTATTGGCACTTTGTGAAAAATTAGTGGGTTTTGAATCGCAGTTTGGGCACTTGGACTCTAAAAGGTTCATCATCACTTGTCGAAATTACCGGACTCTCACTAGGGTCCAGCCCTTAGGGGTCTGATCAAAGAAGTCACACACACACACGTATCTGGTGCCAACTGAACCAAAATGGCTTCCAACTGCCACTCCCAGGCAGGCTTTTATTTTGAAACACAAGAGTAGCACGACAGCAGCAACTGTGCTTTTAGCCAATAAGAGTACATGCTTTATAACATTGCCTTATATGGTACATCAGGTGACTATCACATGCTGATTATATAACCCACTCAGCGAGGAAACCGACACCAAGCCGACCACCCAATGGCGTCCCACATGACACTGCCCAGGCCAAGCATAACATCAGTAACAGACTCCCACAATCACTGCTCTAGGGTAAACATTTTCTGTAACTCCCTTTTCATGCAGAAAGAAAGAAAGAAAGAAAGAAAGAAAGAAAGAAAGAAAGAAAGAAAGAAAGAAAGAATTCTATATATTCTATTTGTCTTCCTGACAACGCATCAGAAAGTCCCGGATGAGAAAACTGATAATCGTGGACTAAGCTCCTTGGAAAATGGCTACTTCATTCCTTCCAGTTTTTGCCTTATAACATGTAGGTGCGAGGAAATTGTGGGTAACTCTAGCATACCTTTAGCCTATGGAGGAGATTAACAAGGCCTCAGAGGTGTAAGTCCCTGAATAACTGAGCACCTACAGCTTAAAATACGGGTAGGGGGAGTTTTGAGACCCACATTTCTGGCCTGGAGCTCCTGGGGGTCCATACCAGCCCCTCCAAAAGAAATGGAAGGGAATTCAAAAGTTAACAAACACACTTGTGCTTTTAAACTTGTTACCTTCCTTGCTAAAATATTTCATGTCGAAGAAGTATTACACCCCACATGGTACAATTCTTCGGAGGTTGGCAAGGAGGGATAAATTTACAATCCAGAAGATCCAAATTATCAAGAACACATTGCATATATTGAAAATGCTGCTGCTGAAAGCATTAAAAAAACAGATTTAACAAACCCAAAAGCTTTTTTTTAAAAAAAATCAGTCCTAGAGACCAAAAGCCCTCGGGAATGGGAGTTTTAGCTGCCTGTCAAAAGCTCAGAGAGGAGTTACTGCTCAGAAGCCTTGTCTTCCCTACTATCCAACAAGGATGTTCAACAACAACTGGGTTCTACCTATCATCCCAGAATACTGATTTCCAACTTGCGTAGGCGCCAAAAGTTGTGCCCACACTTGAAGTGAATTTCAAACACTTCCCCAGGCTAAAGGAATGATTCTTTCACAGCACGTGACATTTAGGGTGCCCAAACTTCATTTTGTTTTCGGAAAGCAAATACAAGATTAATATAGACTTTACTTACGCTGAGCCCAAAATGGCAAAACTCTGAGACACTGCCATCTTCATACAAGGTCATTTTATTTCCACACAGCTGTCTTAGTTCAATGAATTGCTTTGAAGCAAATATATATCGGTGCATGCAATATTGTTCCATTATGGTGTGTGGGGACAAGGTTACGGGCCAATGCCCCACATTTCACTGTGCCGTTTCTCTCATTTAACACAAATTGCTGCTCAAAGCAGAACAGGTGTAATTTGGAAAATTGCTACCAAGTGTATGTGCATTCTGAGCTACTAAAGAATGAAAGCTTTATGTGTAGGTATAATAAAGATTTTTTTTTTGCTCCCTCAGTAAAGACCAACAATGCATGCCTCCTAAGTCTCATACATCTATACAACACTATACTTGTAATTTTATCTATGTTCATATACTACCCTTCAGTCTTCACAGCAGGCAGAATTTACAGTTCATTTTATCAATAATTACTCAGGGCATCAAAAAGCAGTCCTACATGAAAAGAAAAAATACCTGTGGAGAGCAAACTCTCAACTGTATTAAATGGAATAACTCCATGTGTTTGACACATGAATGAGAGAGAGAGAGAGAGAGAGAGAGAGAGACAGAGAGAGAGAGAGAGAGAGAGATTTCTGAAAGCAAGAGAAGTGAAACAGCTCTTTTATAAAATGTAAAAGGTCTTAATATATACAGTAGTTCTCCCCTATGATAAGAACACAGCTGTTAGGTTTATCTCATGCATGTCATTGCAAACTCAAGAGTCATCAACAGAACAGATAAAAAATACACAGTACAATCATAAGCTGACCAGCATACAAATATAAATGGGATGCTGGAATATTACTAAGACTTTGTCAGCCATCAGCAGCACATATACTAGGATGTGCCTGCATCTCGTGACTATCCATCATTTGTAGTAAGCATCGTTTGTTGCTTAAGCACCCAACGCACAGAAGATTGTCAGACAAACCATAGCTTGTCTTCCCTACTTTTGATTTGTTTCTGGTTGATTCATCTCCCTTTCTCCTACCTCTACCACCCTTGTTGCCCACCATGGAGAGGCAAGCCATGGACAGAGCACAGTTGTGGGCTCAGGTATCACAAGGTCACCACAATACAAACAAGACAGAGAGGCCAAATTGCATGAAGGATGACTAAAAGAACTAGGCATGTTTAGCCTGACAAAGAGAAGACTGAGGGGAGACATGATAACAGTCTTCCAATACTGAAGGGTTGCCACAGGGGAGAGAGCACTGAGTTTATTCTCATTTGCACCTGACAAGAACCCATTGAGTGGAAACTTATCAGAGAGAGAGCCAACTTAGAAATAAGGAGAATTTTTTTGTACAGTGAGAGCCACTGAACAGTGGAACAGCTTGCCTCCTGATGCTGTGGGTGTCCCATTGCTGGAGGTTTTCAAGAAAATATTGGACAGCCATCTGTCCGGGATGGTATGAAGTCTTCTGCCTTGGGCTAGGGGTTGGGCTCAAAGACCTCCAAGGTCCCTTCAAACCCTACGATGATTCTAAGGCTTGGCTTAAACATGTCAGAATTTCCAGCTAGAGATGGGCACGACCCTCCAGTTCAGCACAATTCATTTCCTGGCTGAACGGCTGATCCATGGATCAGGAGCTACCCCTTCAGCAGAAGTCCCTCATCCTGCCTCCTCTGAGCACTGCCTCTGAGAGGGTGTTTGCTGGAGGGAGTGGGATACCAAGCCATGGATCAGCTGTTCAGCCAGGAAATGAACTGTGCCAACACACTAAATGGGTGGTTCATGCCCATCTCTATTTTCAATCCAGCAGTAAGCCTTAGGTTCATATGTGTGGCTTGTTAGAAAAGGCATGGCTACATATCACAAAACTGATTTTAACGAGCCACACCATGACTTATCACAATGGACAAACATTGCAGGCAAAAATCAAAGAAAAACAAAATAAAACAAAAGACACAAAACATGTGGCACCTTAAAGACCCCCTCTCTTCCATCACCACCTCACCCCACCCTATCTGGTTCTGGTTTCTAAGTCTTGAGGAATTTACCTTAAAACAACACAACATATCTACAGACCCTGGCTAAAGAGCCATTAACAATACTTAACATATCAATGACCCCTGGCCATCTTCCTTCCCACCATTTCTACAACTAATCATCTCTCCCTCCTCTTCCCCCTCCCGTATCCACCAATGAACATCTGGTATGAAAGTTATACCTCATCACATATTATATTACACACCTCATTCTGCTGCTATATGTCTGAAGAAGTGGCTGTGTCCACGAAACATTACATTAAAATATGAAAGTTAGTCTTTAAGGTGCCATATGTTTTGTGTCTTGTCTTGTCTTTTGTTTTTCTTGGAATTTTGCCTGCAATTCTTGAAAAGACTAACACGGCTACCCTCTATGAAAGGACAAACATGGTTGCATTGCCTACAGGGTTGTCTAAAAACCACCATCTGGGGAAAAAAATACATGGGTGGATGTTGTAGAGAGATGCTATCATTTTGACCCTCCAAGGATCCATCTTTTTGGAAGCAAGCTTACCCAACTAATAATGTGAGGCAATTCAGGCTAGGGAAAACAGTATAGGAATGTTCCCCTGAGAGATATCAATATGCACAGATATTAATGATCCAGCAAGCCTCCTGCACAAGGGTCCTGTGGGAAATATTGACCCCCTGTGCGGGGATGCCCCGGGAGAGGGCAATGGAGCCCATGGGATCTAACATTCAGGAGGCAGGCTACTGTTATCTCTTCCTCACACCAGGCCATGACATGGCCATAGGAACAAACAAGATCGTTCATCATCCCCCTTCCTGCACTGCTCATGTCATGGAATGGGATGTAAGGAAATGACAAGCTGCTGGGGTTATCCATCATCCGGTCCCTCGCTAGATGACATGTCCACGTCACAGAAAGCCCTCCCCGGGAGTCCATCCAGCCAATGACAGGCTGACACATAGGATACCACACGATATCTGTAACTCCGCCTCTTACAGCTAATAAAGGTGTGCCTTGCAGCCTGCTCAAAAAAGGAGAAGAGCATGGCGGCTTGACACTGTTGAATCCAACCATACGTGTCCGTGTAGGTTATTTCCCTACAAAACAGTTAGGTAAACAAGGTAATGGCTGTATGGACACTGCAAGTCCAGCAGAAATTGACACAATATCATTTCTTAAACAGTAAAATGAATAATGGGAATCAATTATTTTCTAAAAAAAACAACAACTTTATGATCTCTTCAGACTCTCTGTTTCTTTACTTTTTTTCCTGGGAAAAGAAAAGCACACCTAAGGATTGATAAGACAATAGGATAAAATGTAAACAACTCCTATTGAAATATCTCTAAAAATGCTGTTAAACATAACCTCCAGAAGTATCTAGACGCAGGTAACTAAAATATTATAACAATATTTAGTCACACTCGTTTCCTTTTTGAAAAGTAACTTCACCATGCTCTTGTTTGAAACCAGTCTAAATGTAGCCACATTAATGGTAACCTCCTACTTACAAGGTCTGGTTTCGATCCTATGGCCAAATCCATTACACCAGCATTAGGTGCGATGCCATAAATCATAGTGGCAAATTGCCCCTAGTTAATGAGTTGCCACTGGCGTTCCTCATTTGTGCACTAACTCATGCAAGGGGCATGTGATGAAGGGGATAAAAGGAGCGACTTGTTAAGTAGTGGCAGTTCACGGCTACCGTTCATGGTATTGCACTTAAGCCAGTACAAACCAACCAAGTGAATTGTGGCTTATGAGAGATAGCCTGCAAGTCCCTAGAAAGTTTTACCTTTTGGAGCACATCCTTCTCCTTTGCATAGGTGTCTTCTACAATCTTCCTTTCCCCGTGGGCCTTTTCCAGGGCCAGCCGGAGGGAGTCCATCTCTTCCTGCAAGCTTGCAATCTGGTTGCTGTCCCCCTTTTTCTGCCGATATTGTTCCAGTTCCTTCTTCAGTTTCTCTACCTCGGTAGCGTGAGCAGAGGTGGCGGCCGAGAACTGTTCATTCAGGAGCCTGAATTCTTTGTTCTGCAGTGAGTGAGTAAAAGGACCATAAGAAAGTACCCTAGCATCTTGCAAGATGCAAGAGAAAAAATACAGCAGTACTTCTGTATCTGCAGGGGATTGGTTCTGGGGCCCCCTGCAGATACTGAAATATGTGGATAACAGCGAATGCTGAATATGCACCTTATTTTTCTGTATACTGTATAAGTATTTATTTTTCTGTACAGTATACTGTATATACCTTATTTTTCTGTATACTGTATAATTTTTTCCTAGACTTGTAAGCCTAAAAATTTACGGTTGTCTTATACATGGAAGTAGATTAACAGGCTCTCATAAATAATAAGTCCTAAAAAGTAAAGCTCTCAAAGCTTAGTAAAGGTTCAGACTCTTCCTGCTCCTACCACGCAAGCATGATCCTAAAAATGTGCCTCCCTTGAGCCGAATGTAAGTAATACCGTTCTATATTTACATTGCTACAGACGTTTTATGAACATACCCCAGATTCATTTATTTTTATATTGCAACAAAAATAACAAAGACAGACGCCTAGTATCGACTAATGGGTTTTACTCAGCAAAAGCTTCTCTGGACACGGGTCTTCATTCTCAGATGTAGAGTTTTATAAAGCTCTAATTTTTATAATCCGGATTTGGCACCACTCTAAGTGGAAAGGCAGGTTATAAATTTTCTGCACAACAAGAAATCCTATTATTCATTCTTTATGTACATATTATCATGGTGGTTACAATCTGGATTGAAATGTTCTGCTCTGGATATAACCAAAAAACCCCTCTGCATATTGATGAAGCTCAAAGCCTGCGAGAATATCCAGATTTATCGTCTCTTGGTTTTGATTTTATGATCACTCCCTTTCTTAGCCTGGCCTACTTCACAGGGTTGTTGTATAAGCAGCTCTTAGTTTACTGGAGGAAGTGGGAGGTGGGTTATAACTAACTGATAGAGACTGCTGGATCCCACAGGAAAGAGACCAAACAAATTTAGATTATCCTTAGGGAGCGAGTTTCAGCTCTTTATTGCAAGCAGATCGCTTCTTATTCCAATTTTAGGCTCTGACAAGGGAGTGCTTTGGAGAATATCATGTAATAGGGATGCCATCAAAATGAACGAGAGCCAATAAGTATCAGACAGGCTCTGAAATGAAATTAGGCTGAAAGGAGATTTGGGAATCTCATTGTCTTTAGAACAGCAATAAGTGATTGTCTCGGAGAAACTGAAATGAGAAAGAGGGTGTGTGCCTACACTTGTGTATGCGATGGCTGGTGGGAAGGGATCAAGAGCTGGAGGACTGCAAAGAAGCAGGCAGTCATGCTCAATAGGTGCAGACAGCACAACAACATCTAATTACAGTACAGTAATACCTCAGATAAAGAATGCCTCTGATAACAAATTTTTCGGATAACAAATGGAAATTTCTGGGTATAGGGCTGCCTCGGATAACAAATGTTCCCTATGGCTTGCATTGGATAACAAATGTCTATAATGCCTTGCAAAAAAGTGTACCCAGGATGTATTGCACCCCCTCTAGTTTTTGGAGGGGTGGGAGGAGTTACGAGCGTTCTTTTTCACGGTTTTTGAGCCATTCTGGACATGTTTTGCTGAGGGATTTGGACCTTTCAGACTTGGAAACGTAGGGAGCTAACTTTTATTAATCTTTGCACTGCTTCTCTTTGTATTTTTGGCACCAAAAGGCTGGGGTAGTCATGCTGCTTTCTTCTGTCCATGCTTGCAGTCTTTTCCATTGCTCTGCAGGCAAGAACAGGCTGGATTTCTCTTGCTGCTTATGTTTGTCCGTTTGCATTTTTTCCCCATTGCACTTTGGGTAGGAATAGGCTGGGGTAGTCTTGCTAGTTTCTCTTGTCCTTGTTTGCATTGCACTGCAGGGGAGGTGTTCTGGAGGGAGTGTTCCAGCACTGCAAGCCTTTAAAGTGCACTTTGTAAAGAGGTCTCAATCCTCGCCCACAGGTTTTTGCCTTTTTTCATACTTCTGGAACAGATTAATCGGTTTCCCATTCATTTCAACCGTGTTTTGGATAACAAATTTTTCGGATAACAAATTGGCTCTGAGAACAAATTAAATTCGTTATCAGAGGCACCACTGTACTTCACTGCAGTTCCCCAGATGTTCTTGGACTGTAGCATCCAGAAATGCTGGTCAGCGTGGCTAGTGGTGAAGGCTTCTGGGAGTTTTAGTCCAAGAACATCTGGAGATCTAATGTTCGGAACTATTGATCTAGATCATTCAGAAAGCTCAGGACTGCAGGAGAGTTAGGACAAACAAGTGACATGATTTTCCCAGAATCGATCTGCTAAAAAAAACTAACAGCAAAAATGCTTTGTCTGGAAGACCTTTCTTGATTTTTTCTAAACAAGGAGGAACACATCAGAAGCAAAATTGTACTACTGTCTATCAAGCACTTACATCAAAGTGAGGGTTCAACAGCAAGCCCTAGAATCAGGGGCTACAAACCACCATGACCATGTACAGTAATCTACCGACTATTGCGGGGTTTAGGGACCCAAACCGACCTGCAATAATGAAAAATCCGCAATATGCAGATGCTGGGTCACGTTGGGTCTGGGGGGCCTATCAGGAGTCTCCTACCCTTCCCTGAGGCCTGGCACTGTCCTGAATGGGCCTCCCGGGCCTGTTGGAGGCCCCAGAAGTGGTTTCCGGTGATCCAGATATCCTTTCCGTCTTTTTGGAAGTCACTTCCGGTTCACCAGAAACCACTTCTGGGGCCTCCAACAGGCCAGGGAAGCCCATTGAAGGCCCGTTCGGGGCAACACCAGGCCTGGAGTAAGTGCAGGAGGCCTCAAACAGGACCACACAGCTTGCCCCAGGGGCCCTTGCCTTCATATACAGCAGTCTCGCGATATACTGGGCCTGCAATATATGAACCGTGAAATGGAAGGGACAACTGTATCACAAATATCAGCATAGATGTATTCTAAAGTTCCTGGGACTTCATCGACTGTATATTGTATATTGCTCCTTCCTTCCTTCCTTCCTTCCTTCCTTCCTTCCTTCCTTCCTTCCAATCATAGAAGAGTGACATTGGAAGGGACCTACAAGGCCATCAAGGCCAGGTGGCTGTCCAGATTTCTCTTGAATGTCTCCAGTATTGGAGCACTCACCACCTCTTGAGTTCACTGGTTCTACTCTAACAGTTAGGACGTTATCAGCCAAAAGCTGCGTTCTCTTAACTTGAACCCATTGTTGCGCAACCTACACTCTGGCATGATCGAGAACAAATCCTGCTCCTCCTCTGTATGTCAGTCCTTCAAATATTTGAAAAGTGCTACCATATCACCGCTCAATCTTCTTTTCTCTAGGCTAAACATCCCCATTCCCCAGAAGACATCAAGTTTTAATACTTAATATGCAGACCCGGACATTCCTTGTAGCTAATTTCAGTGACTGTTCCTCAAACTCCTCACCTCTGCTCCCAAAATTGGAAAAGGAAGATGAGTTATAGAATAAATAATATTATCGGGGCCACAAGATGTGGTGATGGCATCTGGCCTGGATGCCTTCAAAAGGGGATTGGACAGATTCCTGGAGGAGAAGTCCATCACAGGTTACAAACCATGATGGAGACGTGTAATCTCCTGGCTTGAAACCAGGGTACTTCAAGGGCCAGATGCAGGGGAGTGGTATCAGGAGACAGATATCTAGTCTCATGCGCTCCCGGACACATTTGGTGGGGTCACTGTGAGATACAGGAAGCTGGACTAGATAGGCCTTTGGCCTGATCCAGCATGGCTCTCCTTATGTTCTTATGTTCTTATATTCGCTTCCGCCTGAGACTTGTTTGGCATCTTCCCTCCCGGTCTTTAAGCAACATCTGAAGACATGGCTATTTAAAAAGGCTTTCCCTGGGTATTAATTTACGCTATGAAGGATTTGCTGTTTATGCACTTTATTTTTTGTTTTTTCTTATTCCATCTTGCTCCTGTTTGATGCACAGATAGATATTGTTTTATTTCTTATTATGTTTTTAATTATTGGATTGTTTATTTATTGTGTCTTGATTGATATTTGTATAACTGTGCAAACCGCCTAGAGTAGCCGTGCAACTAGATGGAGCAGTATATAAATGTAATAAATAAATTAAATTAAATTAAAATAAATAAATAAATAAATAAATAAATAAATAGAGATGCATTTGTCTGACTGAACATTTTCACAATGAACAGAGAGATGCTTATCATAACGTTTTAAAAAGCTGGAAATTGCCCCCAACCAAGTGCAATTGAACATACTTTTTCTGAGTTGTGTTCTCATCTAGAGAAAAAATTACACCAATATCTAGACATAAAAATGGTGTGCTTTTCTTTACTGTCCCACAATCAGGAGAGCAGGCTCAAGATTGCTATCTTCTTTATTGTTACCTTAGCCTGGCTTTTCCAGGAGTCAGTAGCGATAAGTAATGGAGGAACAGCACAATGAAGTCTTAGGAAGAATTCTTTGCCTGGCAGCCGTTTCCTTTTAACATCCTGACAAATCTGCACACTGGAGGATTTTCTCCACAAGACTTTCAATTGTCTCATTTAATTCAGTCTGAGCCAAGGTTATGCAAGGCTACGCTTACAGCTTTTCTTTCCTTGTTCTTTTCTCTGTTCCTGTTCCCTTTCAGTGAACATGCAGACAAGCTGTCAACTTCTTTTTGGCATCTTCGATTTTCGTGAAATTTATCTTTGGCCACTCCAATCATCCTTGGCCAAACCTGTTCCCTTCCCACCAAGAGTTGTGTCAAGGTAAAAGATCATTATAGACAAATACCAGGATCGTACTGGCTGGGACCAAGGCCTCAGACATTTTAACCGGGAAAATTCTACCTGACAGTGAAGATTCAACCAAACCCTGAAAGAACCATGTGATCTTCTGATGGTCCAACAATCCTCTATTACTTTTGCTGTTATATGTCTGAAGAAGTGGACGTGTCCACAAAACGTTACATTAAAATATGAAATTAGTATTTAAAGTGCCACATGTTTTGTGTCTTGTTTTGTTTGGATTTTCTTTGATATTTCCCTGCACTATTTTTCTCAATCAGATCATCCCTTGTTCTAGATGTTCTAATTGGTGACCTGCAAAGACTACTGCCTCAAGGCCTTGTTTTGTGGATTTATTTAACCTGTCTCAAGAAGGAAGAACCTTACTAAGGAATTTAAAAATGCATGACATTCCTTACTTCCAACTGAAGCAAAGGCAAAGAATTCATTCCGTCTCCCTTTTAGGTCTTGCTAATTTGCATTAAATGGTGTGTGATTTTCCTCCCTGTCCCCCACTTTTTTGGCACAAAACATTGTTCTCGCCATTGCTAGATCAATACCAAGAATTCCAGGAAAATCCTTACAGAATGCGGTACTTTCAGAACAGCAATTACAGTGGAGGCATCGTACAGATTCAGTTTGCCATTCTAGAGAATTTCCAATTCACAAATAGTTTGGGAATGTTTTACAGCTACGAGTATTCATGTCCTAAGTGCCAAACCAGCTGTGTTGTTTGTGAAATTTTCAAATAAAGAAAAATTGCATACAAAGGACCTATCAATGTTGTCTAACCTCATATAGTTTTGAAACAGTGATAAACTACTGACTGTTTTGACATTGTCTGCCCCCTATAAAAATAACACAAGGTTGATAAAGCATTTGTACCCCTTGGCTAACATGGCACCATTGTGAATTTTATTTACTTGTGAAGATATCCAGTCCTATCAAAAGCTAAGAGCTAAGGTGTCCTTGACACCTCAACACTGAATTTCAGTCCTCTTTGGCCTGTTCCTTCTTCTGCTATAGAACTACCCGTATACACTCGAGTATAAGTCGACCCGAGTATAAATCAAGACCCCTAATTTAACCCCCCAAAACTGGGGAAACGTATTGACTCGAGCATAAGTCTAGGGTGGGAAATGCAGCAGGGCCTGGCAGCTCCTCCTTTGTGAGCTGGGGGAGTGGGGGAGTGGTGTGTGATGTTTAAAATAACTTTTAGCCACGGATGCAAGTGCTTGGGCCAGTGGCTAAAAGTCATTTTAAACATTGTGTGCCGCTCCCCTGTGATGCAGAGGGGGGTCATGAGAAGTGGCATGCAATGTTTAAAATGACTTTTAGCCACAGATGACTTGCCTCAGTGGCTAAAAGTATTGACCCGAATATAAGCCGAGGGCCCCTTTTTTCAACCCAAAATTAGGGCTGAAAAACTAGGCTTATAATTGAGTATATACAGTACTTCCTTGAAGGCTAGCTTCTGCTTCTACTTGCCTGCAACTGGATGTGTCTCTTTCTGAATAAAAATGCTATCGCAATAAGACGGCAATAATACTGGATGGAACAAACATTTCCAGTTCTCTATTTTGGATATAAACATGCAGCTACAAGAAAGTGTACCTGAGATATGGCAAAGTTCATTTTACAGCCTAACAGTTATCATTACAGACACAAACTGAAGGCAAACTCTGGATAAGTAATAGTAGGTTTGAAGGGGTAGTAGGGTGTACCCAAAAATGTTGTCTGGGTGTTAGGAAAATTCTGCCTTTGAAAAACTATATGTCCATCTTTAGAAATAACCATTTTGAGCATGTGGTGTCATTTTTTCTGTGAGATGGTGATTACCCTGATAATAATAATAAGGCAAGTATTCCTACCTAGCTGCCCATCCCCAGAGAATCACTGAATAGGTGGTTTCTTATCACCACAGCAACTATTAAGAGCTATTTTGGGGTAGGAAAAAATGGTTTTCGCCCCAAAGCAAGCTGTACTTCCTTTTCTTTCATTTTCAGGGACAAATCTCAATCTCTAACTTAAAAATATAATGAATTGTTGCATTAGAAAGATATTCTGCCATATGTACAGGGACCACCTACCATGTGAAGCCATTCCTTTTTTGAGATAGAACTCAAAGGAGCCTAACCCAGGCGTCTCCAGTTTCTCCACCATGGGTGGTAAGCGGAGATCAGGGGATGTTTTAGCCAACGATACAGTTGTTTGTCTACCACAGTCATTATAAGTGCTTGGAAGTAACCAGTTATACATAAAGTGCTTATCTTTCCAAGTTACCATATAATTCAGTGGTGGCCAACCTTAGCACTCCAGATGTTTTGGGCCACAATGCCCAGAATTCCAAGCCTGTATTGCCAATGACAAAAGACTGTGGGAGTTGTGGTCCAAAACGGACCACAATGCCCAGAATTCCAAGCTTGTATTGCCAATGACAAAAGACTGTGGGAGTTGTGGTCCAAAACATCTGGAGTGCCAAAGGTTCATCACCACTACTATAGATGGACGCTTACTGCCCTTCAGGCCCACAGGTGTTGGGTGGGTGCCCTGGATTCTGTATCGTACCTCCTCCTGCAAGTGCCGCATCAGAAGCAGCACGGCAGGCTTCTCTGACTCAACTCCTTCTCTGAGTAGCCCCTCCCCCCCTGAGGAGGAGGAGGAGGACGCAGGGCACAGAATCCAGGGTACCCACACAACACCTGTAGGTCCAAACCACTAACCCATGACAAACTGTAGTAAGTGCCTGTCTCTACTTAATGTTGGAGTAATGAAGTAGAATTACGTTAGACTTCAAAAGCAAATATGTATTTACAAAACTATATTTTAATGTAACAAGCAACTATTACTAGCTACTTTTCAGAAATTAATTTTAAAGGCTGTTTTAAAACATTTTAGATGTATTTTTTTTTTAAAAAAAACACCTATCATGGCATTCTTATATCAGCCCTAAGCAGCAAGGGATATATTGTTTGGTCTTTTAAATTTTTGCAATTCACTTTATTTTCAGATATTACTGGTAAGGGAAATAACTACTTACAATAAATTACTTTTTTTGGACACACAAGCTTGCTGCCCCAACGTAATGTGTAATAAAACAAGGTCCTTCTAAAGGCCATTGCTCCAACCTCTGGTCCTTATTGAGTCTTCTTTTTATACAGTGTTTTATCTAACAATAATTGGGAAGCTATCATCAACTTTCATTTCAGATTCTGCTTGGTTCTTCCTGTTTAGACTTCCTAATCCTTGTCTTTAAGGTTTTTGTGAATTTGGATTGCTGTAGATTGCTTCTATATGAAGCCACCTTCAGTATTTATAACTGAGAAAATAGTGCATCATTTTTAAAATACAAAAATAACTAAGATGCCGCAACACAACTTCCTGCTTAAACCGTAGGAGAAGAACATGACTAGATTGATGCTACTAGACTGAAATTATGATCAGCTCCAATCATGATCTGGAGGGGACCAGACTGGACAAAGGCTGGTGGAGTCTATGGAAAAAGGAGAGGGAATATGTGACACCCCCCCCCCCGATGTGGTTGAACTGCAACTCCCATCATTTCAAACTAGAGTAATCAAATCAAGCTCTGGTCCATGGAGTCACAAAGAGTTGGACACGACTCAACGACAACAATCAAATCGAATCAAATAGCTTCTCGGTCAATCAGCTAAGATCAAGTGTAGTAATCAATAGTGAAAGAAGCTGGATGCTGCAGTCCAACCAATCCGTCAGGGTCTACATTTCTCCAAAATATTTTTTTCATACTACTAGGCGTATTTGTTAAGTGTCCTGGACAGTAATTGGAATGTTGCTGGAAAATCAACTTTGAACCGAGGAAAGGCCATGATGAATAGGACTGGACTACTAGTACGGACAGGCATACAAGGATCACCCAAAACTTAACTGCATTTTGCAAACTTATGAGGCATGAATGCTTTCTAAAACAGCCAGAGAAGTTGATGCTGCAGGATGGGTGGCCGGTGCAACTCTACCACCCCCGAGATCCACAGTTATTTTGCACCTTTGCCCCCACCAGGCGATTCCTGGCTTGCTCAAACTTTTGAGCAACCAACAAGTCCCGTTTATTTGTAACAGGAAGAAGACTTGAGGCATTTACCTGCTCATCGACCTTCCTCTGCAGCTGAACGACCTTGTTCTCCATGCCAATATTGAGCCGCTTCAAGTGCTCTGCTGACCGGGCCTCAATCTTCAGGGCCTTCAGCTCTTGCTTAGCCTTCATGCGCCTGAAGTAGCATTGCACGACCACTGCCGCACTTCGGAATCTGACAAAATGCTTCCTTGCCAGCCAAGCCCGGGCATGCTTCTGGATGACAGTGGCTTTGTGCTCCATGAGCATCTGCAAAAACAAAGGAATGGGACATGACCCTCAGGAGAATGTAGGGGGCAGAGGGGAATTTATCATATCTTCAATCAAGGAATGCCAGAAATTTAAATGTGCATGGACCCCCTCATAGCTGCCACAAAACTAGGTGAAAAATAGGTCCTTTATTTTCAGGATGATCTGAGGCTTTCCAGAATTGCAATTTGAAGATTTGTTTAAATGACCGCAGATTAATAGAGAATAAGATTCATGAAATGAAGCCACACTATAAAGAAGTAAAAGGAAAACCAGTGAGTTCCTAACACAACATCATGTAGCCATGAAATGAAAAGTGCAAAGTCAAACAACCTGTATTTAAGTATCAGAGGAAATTGCAATTATGGAAAATAGCCACAGTTACCCCTTTATAAAACACTATATTTTCCCCTTTTGAACCCCTGTTCCCGACACATAGGTGTCTTTGGGATTGGACCTGAGTAACGAACACAACGTACCTTTTCAGCATCAATATTCAAAGGGTTTATTTAGAAAAGGCTTAGCCTGGTCGGTATGGCCAGTTTTGCAGTCCCAATGCAAGACAACCATAGAGAAGGGCATCATCTGTGCTCCTGCTGCTTCCTGCAATTCATCTCTTCCTTGAGATAGTGTTCCTGAACTATTTTAACAGTAGCTTCTGTCAATTTGCCATTGTCTTGAAATGGCTCCTTTATGAAGCCATTTCAAGATAATGGAAATACAAACTTGAAAGAACCCTGGCAGCTGGAAGGCTTGCTTTTAGTTCATTTTCAGCAATTCACACACATTGGAAACAAACCAAATCAGAGCAAGCAGTCCTTTCTAGACCCCCCCCCCCCAAAAAAAAGAAAAGAAAACATAGAAGTACCCGACAAAGGCTCAAAAAGGCATTTACTTTACTTTACTTTACTTTATTTTATTTTATTTTATTTTTATACCGCCCGTCTTTCCAGAGGAACTCCGGGTGGTTGACAATAGGGATACCACAAAGTATGGGTAGGGATGCTCTGTGGACAATTTACAGTGGACCCTTGTATAACAAACAGCTTGTATAACATAAAATCTGTACAACATAAAACATTCCAGAGATAGGGGATATTTGCTTAACATAATTGCCTATGGGGAGAATCCATACAACATAAAAATAGGATTACTCCATTTTCAATGCATTCCTATGGGAATTTGTATAAAGGAAAATTTGCTTAACATAATTTCATTTGGAACAAATTAACTCCTTTATACAAGGTACCACTGTATTTTGCTGCAGTGAGTATGTCGTGTGATCTCTTGGGAAAAAGGAGGGAATTAGCTTATTCCCCACCAAATGCCTTGCCTGTTGATTGCACCTTAACTTACTAACTTATAAATCTTAGTTAACTTAGGAGAACATAAGAATTACCTTCTTTGACTAGACCAAAGGTTCATCTTACCCAAGACTCTATCTTCTGATTGATTCGAAGTTTAGAAAAGTTACTATTCTGGTCTACAGCTTCGAGAAACTGGCCATACACTCCATGGTGGTTATGGGTTTTGTTTAGAACTTATTTGTCTAAAAAAAATATAGAATTTTCTTCACCAAACCTTCTGAAGAAATATTGAAATTCAAGAAACACGTGGTCTTATGGCAGCTGTGGGTGATGCACACATGTTTACATTTCCAGCAATCTCTGAATGAATATATGTCAAATTTGTAGCTATACAGAGACAATTCAAAACTTGATCTGGAAAGGATGACCATCCATATGAGTGAAGAGTTCATAGTGGCCATCTTCCTTCCTTCCTTCCTTCCTTCCTTCCTTCCTTCCTTCCTTCCTTCCTTCCTTCCTTCCTTCCTTCCTTCCTTCCTTCCTTTTGATTTTGCTATTAGTAAATCAGGACCAGATTATATATTGAAAGGTAAAGGTTCCACCCACACATGTGTGCTAATCATGTCCGAATCTAGGGGAGGTACTCATCTCCGTCTTTAAGCCAAAGCCATGTGGCCAGCATGGAAGTGCATTTCTGCGCACAGAACACTGTTTACGTTCCTGCTTTTTATGGTGGTACCTATTTATCTACTTCTGTGAAGATTCTCAGTCATCCAGGTGAGTTTATCTGGAAGTTGAGTCATGGCTACTGGACTTCTTTTTTGAGAGATAGAAACGTTTCGCTGTTGGCAGTTGCTGAGGTTAATAGCGGGAGCTCACTCCACTGTGTGGAACCCAGGATTCGAGCCACCAGGTTACTGACTCTGCAGCCATCAGTTTCAGTGCTGTAGCCTGCTGAGCCAGCACACCCACCACTATACTACACATCACTAATAGCGAGAAAAAGGAAATCCCTTAACAGCTGAAAACATCTGATTGTGACAGCAGGAGCTTTTCACACCTCCTGTAGCTTGCAAAATGGCTTGGTTTGTTTCACCTTTGGTCAATGGGAAGAATGCAAAGGCTTTGCTTGAAAGTATGATTGTTCAGATAGAAATGTTTACCTGAACAGCAACATTAATAGATTGTCTGCTTCTAATGACAGGTTTCCTATGACTTTTGGAGA
The DNA here is from genome assembly GCA_023846285.1 of Phrynocephalus versicolor. NCBI lineage: Eukaryota > Metazoa > Chordata > Lepidosauria > Squamata > Agamidae > Phrynocephalus > Phrynocephalus versicolor. The sequence continues at coordinate 3,953,297 of JAHTLZ010000195.1, forward strand.
AGGTAGCCTCTGAGGAATGTTCACTACCAGGCCCTAAAACTATACCAACCGTGTTACTTTCCCACTCCCATAACCCCAAATGAATCCCCCTACACTTCTCTTCCTCTTCCTCTTCCTCTTCCCCTTCCCACCCTCGCCCACATCTGGGTTCAATCTCTTTAGGAATTTTTACAACATAGCTTACCTGCAAATATGCCAACACACAACAGCCAATGAATATTTGGTATGAAACGTATATTCCATGCACATTATATTGCACACCTCATTCTGCTGCTATCTGTCTGAAGAAGTGGACGTGTCCACGAAATGTTACATTAAAATATGGAAGTTAGTCTTTAAAGTGCCACATGTTCTTGTCTTTTGTTTTGTGTTAGTTTCCTATGAAGCATATTTCAAGGCTAAGTATGACAAAACACTGGCCGCTGCAAGCAGAGAACTCATGAGTAACAGCTGCACTATTGACTTCACTCAGAAAAAAACACTGTTCTGTCAGGTAGAGTTCTCTTCACTGAGTGGCTGATATCAGATGACATTTCCAGATTTCCACTTTTGCCCTGAGGCTCCTCTCAGTGCAAACAGCTTCATTAAGCTAGCCCTCTGAGCAGTCGGGGAACCATTGCTTCTGCCTTCACAGCCTACTAGACACTGCAATAACGGCTGCTTTTGGAATCTGAAAAAGTGCATACTTTCAGATCAGGAGAAAGACGAAAATGGGGAGGAAAGAAGAAAAGGAAAACTGACTTGGGGGGAACGAAGGAGAGTGAGCGAGCTGGCAAGATTATCTCTCTGGGTGGGCACTTCCAAATAAATAAATAGGTAAATAAAGTAAACAAAAATAAAACCACTTAATTTGACATTCTTACAAGCCTGACCAAATAGAAGACACTTCCTTATATAACTTCATTTGAGTGGTCCCAATACTTGGTGCACTCTCACATCATTTTATGGCCTACATGCTATTAGCAATGCAACTCTATTAGGAATTAGTCTAAGAGACTAAGAGAGGAAGCTAATGGGGGCCACTTTGGAATGGCTGGGCTTGATTAATACAATGCCCTCACAGAAATTGCTTCTGCCAATACTGTAGACTAAGCTTAATAAGAAGTTACTTCAGGATATTGGCAGTTAATCACTTCCTCTGCTCCTTAAAATAAGGACAGGGTAATTGAATTTTTCTTTTTTACTGTATATGGACTATCGCTGATACAGAGCATCAATTATTTTTTTAAAATTATTTTCTTGCCTTCTCTTAAAGGACTGGATGAGAAACTAACTGCCTACCACCAAAGACACCACTGTAATCCTTCTGCCAAGGATCAGAGGACGTGATTAATTTGCCAATATCCTGAAGTGGCTTTCTTATTAAGCCACTTCATGATATTGGCAAATTCAAACTGAACGGCTCTTTTTGGATTGGTTCCAGTAACCATATGCACTATAGCAAATCCAAACAAGCCTAATCCTATCCGCACCAGAACAGTAGAAACCTATGACAGGGGCTGAGAGAGGTCTGGATAGGACCACACTGGGGTGGTGGTGAAATTGTTTTCTCCAACAAGGCCATAGTCTGATTGCTGTTTTTAAGAGCCAACCAGCTTGTTCCTGCAGTGGACCAAGCACCTGGCCAGCCTCTAAGACTCAGAAAAGCTAGTTAAAGTCATATTATTTATTTATTTATTTTTCTATTTCTAGAGCACGACCGATTTTCCCAATAGAAACTCTGGGTGGTTTACATAGAAAATATCACGTAAACAGTTAAAACCAACACAAGAAATAAAAATCAACCCAATAATGCAATAAAGAAACAAATAAATACAAATAACCCGGCAAGAGGCACAAAACCAAATCATGATGAAAACAACATCAAATCACAGGGGAGCACAGGACAAACATTAGCGATTGCCAAACGCTTCTTTAAAGAGCCAAGTTTTAACCGCTTTTAAAAAAGCTACTAGGGATGGGGCTAGGCGAATCTCGCTAGGCAATTTATTCCACAATGCCGGCCTGGCCACCAAGAAGACCCGATTGCGTGTAGTAACCTTATGGGCCTCTCTAGGGGTGGCTACCTCCTGGAGGGAGAGTGCCATTGAAGCTCTGGTGGCCCGGGCCAGCACTGACCTTTGGGCTATGAGCTCTGCCAGATATTCAGGTCCCAAGACATGGAGGGCTTTGTAAACCAAAAGCAGCACTTTGGTGTTGATATTATGTTATTATTCATGCTTGCTAGTTGAACTGAAATGGCCTATATCACTGAGGAAATTAACTGCTGTTTAATTGCTGGGAATTAAGAAGTCAAGGCTTATACATATTGTTGCATCCCAGTTACAAAACCTGACAGAGGATACAAAATGCAAGCACCAACTTCTTAATTATGCAGCAGTACAGGTGGAGGTTGTCAACAACCTTTTTACATTGAGGTACACAGAACTGGACACAGTACCCCAGGTGGGGTCTGACCAGAGCAGAATAGAGTGGTACTATCACTTTCCCTTTATCTGAAAGCCAAAGCCCAAAGGGAACCTGAAGCATTTTAATTAGATTTTTTTTTTTTGGCTGGACACATGAGCAGCAGGGTTTTGTAATTTGTATTATATGTTGTTTTAACTGTATTGTATTTTATAGTTTTAATAATTTTATTGTTTTATAGTTTTAAATACATTGTTGTATTGCAGCCCAGAGACCTCTTGGTAGTGGGACGGCTATTTTTTTGTAAATAAATAAATAAATACATAAATAAATACATTAGGACCCCAGTATCTGGGATTGGTTCCAGGCCTTCCTGTGGATAATGAAAACTGTGGATAAGAGAGAATGCCTGCCCACCCACCCCCAACTGCTGTTTCCTGACAGTAGCTTGCTTTATGGCTGCTGTTTTACATAACATAAGAACATAAGAACATAAGAAGAGCCATGCTGGATCAGGCCAAAGGCCCATCTAGTCCAGCTTCCTGTATCTCACAGCGGCCCCACCAGATGCGTTTGGGAGCGCATGAGACTAGATATCTGTCTCCTGATACCACTCCCCTGCATCTGGCCCTTGAAGTATCCTGGTTTAAAGCCTAGAGATTACACATCTCCATCATGGTCTGTAACCTGTGATGGACTTTTCCTCCAGGAATCTGTCCAGTCCCCTTTTGAAGGCATCCAGGTCAGATGCCATCACCACATTGTGTGGCAGGGAATTCCATATACTTACAACGCGCTGGGTGAAAAAATATTTTCTTTTGTCTGTTCTTACTCTCCCAGCCCTCAATTTGAGTGTATGTCCCCTAGTTCTGGTATTTTGGGAGAGGGAGAAGAGCTTCCCTCTATCCACTTTACTCATACCCTGCATTATTTTGTATGTCTCAATCATATCCCCCCTCAGGCGCCTTTTTTCCAGACTAAAGAGGCCCAAATGTTTTAGCCTTTCTTCATAAGGGAGGTGCCCCAGCCCACTAATCATTTTAGTCGCCCTCTTCTGCACCTTTTCCAGTTCCACTATGTCTTTCTTGAGATGCGGTGACCAGAATTGTACACAATACTCCAGGTGGGGCCTTACTATTGTTTTGTATAATGGCATTATAATGTTGACTGTTTTATTTTCAATCCCCTTTTTGATAATCCCTAGCATGGAATTGGCCTTCTTCACCGCTGCCACACATTGGGGAGACACCTTCATGGAGCTGTCCACCAACACACCAAGATCTCTTTCCTGATCCGTCACGGATAACTCAGAGCCCATGAGTTGATAGATGAAGTTTGGATTTTTTGCCCCAATATGCATTACTTTACATTTGGTTACATTAAAACGCATTTGCCATTTCTCAGCCCACTCCCCCAGTTTAGAGAGAGCCTTCTGGAGCTCTTCACAATCTTCTCTGGTTTTTACCACACAGAAAAGTTTTGTGTCATCTGCAAACTTGGCCACCTCACTGTTTATCCCTGTCTCTAGGTCATTTATGAACAGATTGAAAAGCACTGGTCCCAGGACAGAGCCCTGGGGCACACCGCTTTTCACTTCTCTCCATTGTGAAAATTTCCCATTGACACCTACTCTTTGTTTCTGGGATCTCAACCAGTTCTCAATCCATAAGAGGACCTGCCCTCTTATCCCCTGACTGTGCAATTTTCTCAGCAGCCTTTGGTGAAGGACTGTGTCAAAAGCCTTTTGAAAATCCAGATAGACTATATCAACCGGTTCACCCAAATCCACGTGCCTGTTGACATTTTCAAAAAATTCTAAGAGGTTTGTCAGACAAGATTTACCCTTACAGAAGCCATGCTGATTTTCTCTCAGCAAGGTTTGTTCTTTTATGTGTTTTAAGATTTTCTCTTGGATGAGGCTTTCCACCATCTTCCCTGGGACAGATGTAAGGCTAACCGGCCTGTAGTTTCCCGGGTCCCCCCTCCTTCCTTTTTTAAAAATTGGTGTGACATCTGCTATCCTCCAGTCCTCCAGCACTGTGGCCGTTTTAAGAGACAAGTTGCATATAACCGTTAAGAGATCTGCAATTTCATTTCTCAGTTCCCTAATAACCCTTGGGTGGATGCCATCTGGGCCCGGTGACTTGTCAATCCTCAATTTATCAATTAGTCCTAAAACCTCCTCTCTTTTAACCTGTATTTGATTTAATTCTTTAGTCAAGAGGGGCGGCTGAGGCAGCGGAATCCGCTCAAGGTCCTCTGTCGTGAAGACAGACGCAAAGAACTCATTCAATTTCTCTGCAATGTCCAAGTCTTCCTTAACCTCCCCTTTTCCTCCCTCACCATCCAGAGGGCCAACTGGTTCTCTGGCAGGTTTTCTACTTCTAACATATTTAAAGAAGCTTTTATTATTACCCTTTATATTGCTAGCCATTCGTTCCTCAAAGTCTTTCTTTGCCTCCCTTATCATCTTCTTACATTTCTTTTGCCAGAGTTTGTGTTCCTTTTTATTTTCCTCATTTGGGGAGGATTTCCATTTACTGAAGGACCTCTCCTTGTGCTTTAGAGCCTCTCTAACTCCACTTGTTAACCATGCCGGTGTCCTCTTGGACTTAAATGAGCTCTTCTTTCTTTGTGGTATGCACTTGTGCTGGGCCTCTATTATTGTTGTTTTAAACAGGCTCCATGCACTCTGAAGAGATTGGATTCTTCTAACCTTCCCCTTCAGTTTCTCTCTAACTAGTTTCCTCATCTGAGGGAAGTTTGCCCTTCGAAAATCAAGGCTTTTTATGTCTGATTTGGTTGACACTCTTCCTCCAACATGCATGGCAAAGGTAATTGCAGCATGGTCACTGTTCCCCAGAGGCTCAGTGACATTCACACCCCTGACCAGGTCCTGAGTATCACACAATATTAGATCACACAATATTAGATCCAGAGTTGCCTCTTCTCGGGTGGGCTCCATGATAAGTTGCTCTAAGGCACAGTCATTCAGCAAGTCGAGAAACCCAGTTTCTCTTTCTTGCCCGGAGCTCGCATTGGCCCAGTCAATGTGGGGATAATTGAAGTCCCCCATGATTACTATCCTATCCCTCTTAGCCACCTCCATGATTTCTCTCCTCATTTCAAGGTTTTGAGACAGTAGCTTGCTTTCTGGCTGCTGTTTGTGACAATAGCTTGCTTTCTGGCAGCTGTTTGTGACAATAGCTTGCTTTGTGGCTGCTGAATTATTTTTTTTCCTCTGCCAACCGTGGATAACTGAATCAGTGGATACGGGGGTCTTATTGTACTGCAAATGATTGGCAAGGTTAGCTGTACCCTGTGTTTTAAAGTGATGTGCGTTTTTAAATCAATACCTTTCTATACGTCCTCCGTACAAACATCCCCCGAGTGGAAGCTTGGATGGTGATGGCAGCTCTACGGATTGTTTGGTATGCACGGCGGATCCTCAGCATTCGATATTGCTTCTGGAAAATAATGGCTGCCCTTGTCTTCCTTAGCCAATCAGCCAATCTATTTAAAAAAAAAACAGAGACGGTCAGGTCTTGAACACCTATAGATGGGACTTGGGAATATGTTGGTCTACAACTGCAACCCCGAGCAGGAATGCTCCTGTCCAGGGTTCCAGTTAGCCTGCAGCCTCCCACAACACCTCATTCCATCCTATTTCAGTTGACGCTCAACAGTGTTTGTCTGTTGAGCAAGCTCATTTCCCACTGAATTCTTGTTCACTCCTAGGTTGCCCCTTTGAGCATCCTTTTAGCTTACTCGGTTTCCCAGTGGCAGCCATCGCCTGAGTCCTATTACACTGCATTATAGAGAGCGACACTCCCAATGAAGCCACAAATGCCAGCTACAGATCCCGGAGGCATAAAACTGTATTTCCAAACACAGAACTGCCAAGTGTATTTTAAAATAAGAACTTCTAACTCACTCTGGGGTTCCAATATTCTTTACACATTCACGCTTCCATTCCTGAAACTTGTGGACGGTTCTCCCATTTTATAGGAAACAGACTGAAAATGAGCTGCTTTGCTTATCTGGGGGAACAAAAGAACCTAAGCCTACAAGAATGTAAGACCAGAGGAATACAGAGAGCTGCTTTATGCTGAAAGTGCAGCTAAACTACACAGTTAGAGCAGTCAGGGAGCATTGTAACTGCCTGGGGAATTCTGAGATCTGCAGTTTTGATGAGGGGCTTATGAATCTTCTACTGTAGTTCAGGGGAAGACACTAGAATTCTCTGGCAAGGAATTTGAAGTACCGCAACAAAGGATACCATAAGAGTTCAAGTGGAATCAAACTGCTAATACTGTGTAGTGGACATTGTGACCGCGACCACTGGGCCATGGAGTTCAACCCTTAATTGTCATTTCCTGGGTTGTGGCCTCACAGCTCCAGAGGTTTCTGGATGAAATAAACCACAGTATCTGGATCCAGCTCAATCTGGCTTCAGGCATGGTTATAGGACTGAGATGGCACTGGTGGCCTTGGTAGATGAACTATGCTGGGAAATGGATAGGGATCTGTGTCCATTTTAATTTTATTGGACCTTTCAGCTGCTTTTGACACTATTGACCACGGTATCCTTCTGGCTCGTTTATCTGAAACAGGACTTGGTGGCACTGTTTTAGAGTGGCTTCAGTCCTTCCTATTGGAGAGAATGCAGAAAGTGGTGTTAGGGGACTCATGTTCAACACCACGGCCACTGACCTGTGGGAGTACCTCAGGGTTCTGTTCTGTATCCTATGTTATTTAACATGTATATGAAACCACTGGGGGAAATTATTCAGAGGATGGGGGGTTAAATGTCACGAGTATGCCGATGACACTCAACTCTACCTCTCGTCATCTCTGTATTCCAAGAAAGCTATTTCGACTTTAGATCAGTGCTTAGCTTTGGTAATGAATTGGATGAGGAAGAACAAACTAGAACTAAACCCAGACAAGACAGTCAAAAAGGAGATCAAGGGATAGGGATGAAACCTGTCCTAGATGGGATTACCCCCCCCCATTGAAAAAAGAGGTGCATAGCTTGGATCCTTCAGGTTAGATGCCCAGGTCACAGCTGTGGCCAGAAGTGCATTTGCAAAATTAAAACTAGTATGCCAGTTACACCCGTTTCTTGAGAAATCTGCTCTGGCCACTGTGACACATTCCCTCATGACCTCCCGGCTAGACTACTGTAATGTACTCTATGTGGGGCTACTGATGGAAAATCTCAGGAACTTCAATGGGTTCAGAACGCAGCAGCCAGATTGCTGACTGGGGTGGATTACAGAGATCACATTACACCCATACTAAAGCAGCTCCACTGGCTGCCAATCAGGAGAGGCCTTTCTTTCCATCCCACCGCCTTCACAGGTGTGTCTCAAAAGAACACATGAAAGGGCCTTCTTGGTTGCTGCTTCCAGACTTTGGAACTCCCTCCCACTGGAGGCCAGGACTGCCCCGTCTCTGCTGTCTTTCCAGAAGCGGGCAAAGACCTTCCTCTTCAGGCAAGCTTTCCCTGAATGGGGGACTTCCTACTATGTACCGGTAACTTTATATGGTAACTTTCCACCCATCACAATGGATTTTTCTTTTCTTTTTGTGTGCTCTTCGTAGCTCTACTGTTACCTTTTAATGTTCTAAGATGCCTCTTTTAATTCCCTGTTCTTAACTTGAATATGTCTTAAATATTCCGGGCTGTGTATTGCCCCTCATTATTGTAAGCCACCTTGGGTCCTTTTCCAAGGAGAAAGGTGGGGTAAAAATATTCTAAATAAATAAATAAATTTCTCAACCATGTTAGGTGAGCGTTTTTGCAGCTCTAAATGGAGATGGTGGAGCTTGAATTTGGAAACTTTTGCATACAGCGCATGTGCTAGATTGCTGAATTATGACGCCTACAAGAATTTGTTGCTAGTTATAAGTTTTGGAAGAATGAGTTAGCCCCTGAAATTCTTATATGGGCTTCAAATCTCTAGTGGCCTATCTACGACATTCTAAAAAAGCAAAAGTGTTCTGCTTATATACCACCCCATACCACTACAAGTGGTCTCTGGGCGGTTTACAATTTTAATTACAGTGTGCAGGCTACACATTGCCCCCCCAGCAAGCTGGGTACTCATTTTACCGACCTCGGAAGGATGGAAGGCTGAGTGAACCTTGAGCCTGCTACCGGGGATTGAACCCAGGTCGTGAGCACAGTTTTACCTGCAGTACAGGCATTTAACCACTGCGCCACAAGGCTCTCTAGTGAATTCTTTGCAAAAATATCAGACACATGGAATTTCTGTGCCTCAGTTCCAGTTTTAGCTCTTAGAACAGCTTGGTTTTTACCTGGAATCTCCCACCTGTTGTGGAAATTCTTTTCTACATCAATGTCAGTTGTAATGAAGACATGAGTGGAATCTAGCTGGAGACCTTCTTCCTACACTATTATATTAAAACCTTTATTTCTCTGTTGCAGTTGCTAAATTTGTTGTTGCTATTCAGCCGTCATGCTACTGAACCTCTGCCTAAATATTGTTTTGTTTACTGCTAACAAGTTTTTCATGAGCTTCTACGGATGGAAAGGAAAGTGGAATCTTGAACACTATTATCAGAAAGACCTTTTAATTTAGCACAGGGGACAGGAAAATCTTTCCTTGTTTATACGACAGATTACTTAGGCTTGCCAGACAGCTTGCAAAAATTTGGCTGCAGTATATGGGTACCATATTTTCCATGTAGACATTATTTTTTCTAAAATCATGACACTAAAACTTAAGGCGGGGTCATATACACGGAAGTAAGCCTTTCCTGAGGGTGGGGGTAGAGTGGAAGAGATCCCAAACTGACCTTGCTGTTTCCCTTCCTTTCTGACAATCTTTGTTTACTCTCCGTGTCTCAAAGATGCCTCTGCACTTTGTTTTTTTCAGCACTGGTGCCTTCTTTTCAGTGGGGAAAGCCTTGGAGTTCAGCAGCCCATTAAGGAGTGCCTTTCCATGCTGAAAAGCATGTTGCAAAAGCAAGCACGGAGACAAAGTGAAACAGCAAGGTCAGTTTGAGTTCTTCTCCACCCCACCTGCTGCTGTTTTCTTTTCTTTTCATCCTCAATGCTTTGTTTTTTGTAACAATCAATCGATTGGATAAGTCTTCAGAATGTGGAAGGGAAAGGAAACAGCAGGTGTGGGGTGGAGGAGACATCAAGCAGGATTTATTAATTTTGTGTCTTAAAAGTGAAGGGGGTCTAATATATGGCAGGGTCGTATAGACAAAAAATACAGTGAGTTCTTTACGGCCTTTTGGGACATACAGTGGACCCTTGAATAACAAACAGTTTGTATAACATAAAATTTGTACAACATAAAATACTCCGGAGAGAGGGGAAATTTGCTTAACAGAACTGCCTATGGGCCAAATCTGTACAACATAAAAATGGGATTACTCCATTTTCAATGCATTCCTATGGGAAATTTGTATAAAGGAATATTTGCTTAACATAATTTCATTTGGAATGAATTAATTCCTTTATAGACGGTACCACTGTATATTTTAAAAGTAGCACAGACATGTATTCAACTTCTCTTCGGTTTTTGTGTTCTGGACTTACTTCAAATCCTGAATGACATGCTCATCAAGATTAGCTGTTCCTGTCCCTAAGCATCAAAAACGAGTACAATGCGGCAAAACTAACGGCTACAAAACATCCAGCAAAAAAGTAGCAATTGGATTTGACATTTCAAGCAATGTGCAGTGGTTTTGGCAACATCAGGGAGTTTGACTCCAAGCTATTGCAACGCGGTGTTTAATTTAGGATGCCAAGCTGTATCCTTGTGGACCACCAGACTTGACAGTTTTTATTTAGGGAATAAACAACCAGCTCATTATTGCATCTCCCTAGCAAATATGTGTACAACCAGCTCATTATTGCATCTCCCTAGCAAATATGTGTACAGTTTTTAAAAAAAATGTTAAGAGAGTTTCACTGCATTTTATGATTTCTCCTCTGTTTTGAGCAATTAAAAAAGACCAGAAAGGCAATCTAATCCAGTTCCTGGTGTACTTTAATACTTCCAAGGATCAATGAAAGAGGAGTGTCTTAGACAGGAGGGAATGACATGTCAATGTCAGCAAAGAAATACTTGCACACACCTCTGGACAGATATTTATTTATTATTTATTATTATATTTATATACCGCCCCATCTTCCAAGACGGAACTCAGGGCGGTATCCACTAAAAAAACAATAAAACAACAGCAAACGAGCATAAAAATCAGAGACACCAGAAAAAATAGGGAGGGTACAATACCCTCCGCTGAAAATGGCGTGGGCGGCACAGGGAAAAGGGGGGAAAAAAGAAATAGGAAAATTAAACAAAAATTAAACAAAAAGGTCGCCATATGCCTCCTTGAAGATATGGGTTTTCAAGGCTTTTTAAAGGCGGGCAGGGATGCTGCAAGGCGCAGCTCACTAGGTAGCTGATTCCACAGAGTAGGGTTACGCGTGAGTGACTTCCGTGCCTCTCTGGGTGTGGCCACCCTAAGTGAGCGCGCCTGCGCCATTCTCGTGGGTCTGGTCCCAGTCGACCTCTGAGAGATACGCTCCGACAGGTATTCTCAAATACAGTAGTACCCCAACTTAAGAGCAATTCAACTTAAGAGCGGAAAACTGTTGACGTTTTAACTGCCGCCTTACAAATTTTAGATATGGTCTGCTTGACTTACAAATATTTTTTCATGTTTTTTTTTAACTTATTTTTTCATATATATTTTTTAGATAAGTACCCCGACTTAAGAGTAGTTCGACTTAAGAGCATGCATTCGGAACAGATTAAATTGGTAAGTTGAGGTACCACTGTAATAAGTTTAAAAATTATTCCAAAAAAGAATTAGAGAAAAATGCTAGAGCAAGTAACTTAAAATGGATGGATAAAATGCTGCCTAGAGAAGCAGGTAAGAAGTCAAGCATAATTCTTTATATAACTTCTCTTGCTACGTTCTTCCACAGAGACTGATACACCACAGGCTCTCCAGGGAGGTTTTTCCCAACCAGTCCTAGCTGACAGCCCATTTTATCTGCTTCTTGTCTTCTGCATTATTGCTTTATGCTTTTACTGTGATTTGCTAATTGTCTTTAGTATTATAATTTTTATTTCCATCTGATGTTGTATTTATTGTAAACTGTACAGAGTAGTGCCTCAGCACTAAGGGGAGCCATTTAAAATTAAATAAATAAATAAATAAAATTAAATAAAATTAGACAGACAGACGGAAAGACAAACACAGAGAGAGCGACAGACAGATAGACAGACAGACAGAGATCTTCTGAAGGAGACTTGGAAAAGGATGGGAGGAAGATAGCTTATATGGTCCTTTTAGGGAGGAAAGTGGTATTGAAATGAATGAATAAATGAATGAATGAATGAATGAACAGAATAGAATATGGTACTAATGACATTTTAAGTATGTAATAGCTTTATATATATTCTACAAGGACTTCAGGATTGTTGAAAATAAGCCCCTTTTCAAGAAACAAACCATCACAGGCAATGCTTTGCTCACTCCTGTTTTAGAATAACAGAGTGTCTTATTTTCAAAGTTACCACTGCTACAGAACAATATATTTGTAACAACAGCCAATTCTCTTGGAAATATGAATCCTATACTTACCTTCTTGCCATGTATCCTCTTGTGTACTTCTGGATGGTTATTGCTGCTCCTCTCATCCTCCTGTACTTGAGTCTTTGCAACCAACCCCGTACCGTCTTCTGGATCATGAGGGTTGCAGCACGGAACTTATCTGCCCGCAATTTCTCCAAGTAAGCCACCTGGCCGGCACGGAAAAAGATCTTGGAACGTCCAAACTGGAATTTGTCAGGATCCTTTTCCAAAAACATGAAAAGCATTAAAGGTTTTAAGAAAAAAAAACAAGTGTTTAGGGTTGCTTATAGCAGGTTTTACAGCAGAATAAAATGAAGCAAAAGTATTACATCTATCTAGATCAGGGGTCCTCAACCTAAGGCCCTGGGGCTGGATGCGCCCCCCCCAAGGTCCTGAATCCGGCCCCTGGGACCAATTGCGACCCCCCCACCTACCCCCTGTTTTGTGAGCAAGCCAGCCTCCACAGCTGCTTTGGGACTGTGATCCGGCCCCCAGTGGTGTCTGGGTGGTGGTGGACCGGCCCGCTGTTTGAAAACTTTAAGGATCCATGATCTAGATCATAGATATCTTCAAGATGAGTCAACTGATTTCACTTTTCTTAAAAGGATGCAGCTACACCTTGCTATGATTAGATTCGTAGACTGTGTTACCAGGGTTCACATAGGAGCTGCACTGATTTGGGTGTTCACCATTCATACTGGATATGATGTGAGTCTCATTGAAGCCTGCAGTCCCCACCCCCTTAAAAACAATTTGGTCAAGATGGGCACAAAACACAGTGGTCTATGCTGGTTCATCCTTTGGATGAACAGGTTTTCAACACTTTTCAGTGCAGACATGGCTTTAAACGTAAACTGAGAAAGACAGAAATGGAACGGAGAAAAGGAGAGCATGAGTGTTTCTACTTAGAATGATCTATCCTTCCCCTTTAAGAATTGCCATGCCCCTTTCTGGCCTAGCAGCATGGCATGCATTCTTTTTGGCATGCGATAGCACGCAATGTGGCCTACAAGGCCCATACATTCAGCATTAAAAGCAGGTGAGATGAAATGGGTAGCCTCTTAATGCTGCTCACCCTAACCAGGCTTTCCAGTAGCATTTTACACAACAGCTTCTTGTCTTCCTTTCTTGAAATATCTCTTTTTTTCATGAGAACTCGATACCTATTCAGGAAGTCATGGTAAGTCCACCTGAAAAAGGAAACAGGAAGGATTCTGCATAATTTATAAAGCAAGGAAGCACTCAGGAAAAGATAAAGCGAGGAGGACTTTGGATGAAAAGTACTGCAGGATATTATGGGAACCCACGTTGTTCTTAACTGCCATCATCTTTGTTCTGACTTAACAACAATTCCACATATTCACTTTTAAAAAACAGCCCCGTGATTAACAGCCCAGCCCAGGTCTTGCAAATTAAAACGGCAGAGATTCCTTTACTGAATTATCCATCTCATGTTAGGTATGGTATTTCTTTTTTCTTACTGATTTCAAATAATAGGAACCATAGCTGCTCTAGAAAATATGGACAAGCAGTGAAATTGAAGCAGCCGTCCCACGAGAGATACAAAAACTATAACAAACCCACACTTATGAGCCCACATATCAGACAGAGTAGCTCCTTCCAAGAAGAACTGCCTGGATCACCTGTGCTAGCTAGGCAGGACACCTGGGAGTTCCAACCCCGAGGGAGACCTGGAAAGTTGTAGCATGGAGTAGGGCCTTCTCGGTGGTTGCCCCCCAGTTATGGAACCATCTATCTCCAGAAATCCGCCTGGCACCCTCGCTTCAAACTTTTAAAAAACTACTGAAAATGGCCTTTCCCGATTTCCCAAACATCTAGTAAGACACGATTCTTCTTTTTACCGCTCATCTTCTTCTTTTGTGTTTGTTTTCATTTAACAATCTCCTGGCTATTTTTAATTTCATTTTAGTTTTAGTTTTGTTTGTTGTTGTTGATTTATGTATATTTTGCTTATATTATGTTGCATGTATTTGGGTTTGTTAAATGTGTTACTTTGTTATTTTGTTATGCTATTTTATGTTGTAAACTGCCCAGAGCAGCCCTAGGGCTAGATGGGCAGTATAAAAGTCAAATAAATAAATAAATAAACAAACAAATAAATAAATAAATAAATAAATAAATAAATAAATAAATAAATAAATAAATAAATAGAAGTGAGGGAGGGCTCAAAATACCTCCCTCCCTAGTTCCAACAAGCAATGGGATTCCTACATTTGTAAACATCAAGAGCAGTTTTAAGTCTCTGTAAAAGAGCGAGTTTCCAGGCCAAACGAAGCTGCATGCAATCAGAAAACAGATTATCAGAGTTTTTCTTAAATATAAAAACCTGCCAATCTACCTTTGCTAGGTAGAGACAAATCAGAAACTGTGCAGTTGACCAATGAAACGTTATAAAGACAGCAGTGTGTTATCCTTTTACCAATTCAGAAGGGGTTAACATCCCTATACCTCCTTCCAAAATCAAGGGAAAGGGGTATATTCACAAATTTTCAACATTTTCTCCACTAAGGCCATCACTTCTCTATGAACATTCTGCTCCCTCACACACACTAACTATGGTTTCAGCATTTACCAAGCAAAATGACAACTCTGGTTAACACATAATCAACTTTAGTATTAGCAGAGATCTTTAGAAACCACACACAAACACTGGCTCATGGTTAGACAGCATTCGGAATAGTTAAAACTGCAGAGGACAGCACTGTTGTTGGAAAAAGAATTCACAAGGAAGAAGAGATGGAACCGATGATCGTGTGGTTTACTCTCAACTCCTTAAAGCAAACCATGGACTACTGGAGCCCATTATATATGTACACATAGTACACACATTCTCAGGCACTGCAAACAGCTTCATAAGAACATACTCGTAACACAAGAACATAAGAGCCATGCTGGATCAGGCCAAAGGCCCATCAAGTCCAGCTTCCTGTATCTCACAGTGGCCCCACCAGACACATCTGGGAGTGCAGGAGACCAGATATCTGTCTCCCGCTACCACTCCCCTGTATCTGGCCCTTGAAGTAGCCCAGTTTTAAGCCGGGAGATTACACATCTCCATCGTGATTTGTAACCTATGATGGACATTTTCTCTAGGAATATGTCTAATCCCCTTTTGAAGGCATCCAGGCCAGATGCCATCATCACATCCTGTGGCAGGGAGTTCCACAGACTAATAACACACTGGCTATTGGGCTATGCTTTGACCTAGAAACCACCAGCTCAAACACAACCTACCAAGTGTTATGCCTGACTCCACCTTCTAGTCCACAGTGCAAAAAAACCTACTTTTTAGGATCATAAGTCCCAGAATCCCCCAGACAACCTGTCCACTTGGGCTTCAAGGTCTGTATGAATCTCAAAGCGCCCTTCACCAGCTGTTGCCCATCACCCCTAGCCACATGAACCAGTCACTAGGCTTGGTGGGCTGCCAGTCTCCTTTCTTTGCGGTGGCATGCCAATAACTGCCAGGACCCCGTCCAAGTCTTCCTGCCTCCATGGGATGCCAACCACTCAAAGCACAAACCCCCTGTTTAAAACCACTAGCCATTTTGGAATACAGTAGGACCCCGGTATCCGCTGGGGATTGGTTCCAGGCCTTCCCATGGATAATGAAAACCATGGATTTCCTGACAGTACCTTGCTTTATGACTGCTGTTTTGAGACAGTAGATTCCTTTATGGCCACTGTGTGTGACAGTAGCTTTCTTTACAGAGGCTATTTGTGACAACAGCTTGTTTTACAGCTTGCTTTGTGGCTGCTGAATTATTTAATTTTTTTTCCTCTGCCAACCATGGATAACTGAATCAGTGGATAATGAATCAGTGGATACGGGGATCCCACTGTATATAATTGCCATAAATAAATTTATTCAGATTCCGCTGTGGGCCTGCTCAATATACTTAAGATCAGAAATCAGTACACCTAAGCTGGAACCTTTGACCCTCTGACATTGAAACCAAGGTACTTGATTCTTCAGCTGAAATACAGCCAAATTGCTCTTTCAAGGTTGCCACCAGCAAAGTCGAGAGAGAAGCATTAGGCTGCCAACTTATTCAACCATTAAACACAAAATGCAAACAAATGGTGTGGAATGTACTCAACGCAACTGCTAGAAATGTCTCAACTCCCACGTGTATAACTGTGGGCAATGCAGCTTCCTAAACATCTCTCTGTTGATACAAGGAAGGCTTTTTGTGGCCTTTGTTAACCTTTAAATCTTCAGCTTTGATTTCATTATATCTCCAAATTAAATCTTTGGTTAAAAATCTGTGGGCCGTGAGCAGTTTGCGACAAAGCTCTAATTCAAGGAGCCCAAACACTATATTTTGTCACTGTGGGGAGAGGCATCTCCTGCCATCATATTTAGATTTAAAGTCCACAGAGCGGATTCTGAAATTGGCTCACCGACTGCCAAATTCCAGGTCACCACAAATTAAAACAACTGAGTTATGGACCACTCAAAATGGGGCTTTTTAAATGGAATCACCAGGAGGTTCTAAGGCTGCCAACTGCTGCCATAATTAAAAGCAAGAAGGAAAGGCAGAAACAAAGAAAGAAAAGAAAGAGAGTGTTTCCACACCCTGCAGGACAGCAAAGACTTTTTTGAGACTTTGCTTATACTCGTAGCATTTTGCAACAGTTGGAGCTTGTGCTCCTGCAAAAAGGTACACAATTAATTACATTTACTTTTTTAATAAGGACATTCACCAAGCCTGAAGTCTCCTTCAATGCAGCAGAAACAGGAATTCAGCAAAATCAAGTACCTCTGTCCAGTAATGTTCAACATCTGATTTGGACTGGTCCCCTACAAAATCTAGTTACCTCCATAACGAGGGGATGGGAACTTCTGTCCCTCTAAACATCAGACCACAGCTTCCACAGCTATCGGGCACAATTCAAGATGCTGACCTTGACCTACAAAGCACTGTACAGCCTGGGTCCTAGCTGCCTCAAAGATCGAATCTCACAGTATGAACTCACTTGGGGGTTAGGGTCATCAGGAGAGGCCCTCCTCTCCATCCCTACGTCTCGTGGGAACCCATAAAAGGGCCTTCTCGACTGCTGCACCCAGACTCTGGAACTCCCTCCCACTAGAAGCCAGGACTGCCTCATCTCTGTTGTCCTTCCGGAAACAGGCAAACACCTTTCTCTTCAGGCAAGCTTCCCCTGAATGATGGACTACCTATTATGTGTCTTTTATATGAATCTACAGGATCACATAGACTTTGTGTTGATAACTACTTGTAACCTTATGGGTTTACATTGACACTATGTTTTTTGATGTTAGTTTCCATCACTTATAACTTTTACATGGAATTTTACTCTCTTTTTAACTGTGTGTGTTTTCTTTTAGCTTTAATGTAATATTTTCTATTAATGCTAAGATGTCCCTCAATTCCCCGTTCTCAATACCTGAACATGTCTTAACTATACTGGACTGTATATTAGCCCCTAATTATGGTAAACTGCCTTGGGTCCTTTTCCAAGGAGAAAGGTGGGGTTAAAAATACTCTAAAATAAATAATAAATAAATAATAAAAATGATTCCTTAATGACTGGCTATGCTAGCTAGGTCTCATGGGAGAAGCAGTTCAGTATCATCCGGAAGGTAAGATATTCCATATCCCAGCATAGAACAATAGCATAAGGCAAAAGTATGGCAACAGTATACTTGTGTGCAGTATAAGCTCATGCCCCTTCAATCCAGCACAGAGCATTCTGCCTTCTTGAAATATTATCCAATTTATCCCTGTATTATATTGCATTGAAGTAGCCTCTTTAGACATTGTAAGAGAGCTTTTTTTGGGGGGGGGAATCAAAGCCTACATACATGCAGTCTATACACAATATACAACATTAAACTATGTACAGTATTTTGTGAAGTTTCATGGTGCTCTTTTTAAACGATCAAGTATGAACTACAGGAATGGGAAGAAAATAAAGAGTGAAGAACTGGTAGATGGCTATTTCCAGAATACCAAAAAAGAGAGCACATGCATAACCAAAAAAGGGCCAAAGATTAGAGCAGATTGCACAGAACTGTACAGGGGCAAACTTTTTGTCATTGTTATGTGCCATCAAGTTGCCTTCAACATACAGTGATTCAATGGACAAGGTGACCTCCAGTTTATCCTACAATGAAAGTCCTGCTTAGCTCTTGCATGAGCTCATCAGCTTGCCCTTTCATGATGATGCCCAAAGTATGGCAGCCTCAACTTCACAATTTTTTGCTTCCAGAAAGACTTCAGCCTTGGTTTGATTTTGGACCCAATGGCTTATCTTTATGCCTCAATGACTGGCAATGCTGCCAAGGACTATTGGGTACAGCAGTTCAGAAGCAGTCTGTGATATCTGCAATGCTCACCTCCAGCACAATGCCTCAAACAAGCCAATTTTATTTCCTATCTGTTTTCTCCACTGTCTATCCTTCACACCTGTACATAATGTCTGGGAATCCAATAGTGCAAACGATGTGGACCTTCGCAAAATCACACGTAGTTTTTAAACTAGATGGAGAAGAGTAGATCCAGGTGACTAGTATGTCTACTGGCTCTGCTACTAATCTACTCCAACGTCTGCGATTTCACTCCTTTTGATTCTTTATCTGTAAATCAGGCTTGGATCAGACAATACTTCAAAGAACATCTTCAAAAAGAGAACCATGACAGGCTCTTCCTTATAGAGAAGAATATCCTCTGCAAAAGAGAACTCTGGAACAGCCCAGACTAAGACTGGATGCTGGAGGTATCTGGAGATACAGCCCATCATGAGATGGAACCAGGCGAGATAACTATGACTCAGTAACATGCATCCCTGTAACTATCCTGCAGAATGAATGTAAAGCTAAAAAAACCCAAGACACACAACACAGACAATTGAGATAATGATGTTTGGCAGTGGAATATGTTTGGCAGAGCTGTTCAGCAGTGGAATATGCTGCCACGGAGGGTGGTGGAGTCTCCTTCTTTGGAGGTTTTTAAGCAGAGGCTGGATGGCCATCTGTCAGGAGTCCTGTGATGGGGGTTCCTGCATGGCAGGGGGTTGGACTGGATGGCCCTTGAGGCCTCTTCCAACTCTTCTATGATTCTATGATACTCAAGTTGTTACATACATCCCTTCCAATAAATGGGTGAAACTTAAACTGAGTGAAAAAGGGACAGCCAGAAAACACGTGTTCCTAACTTTTTAAATAAAAGAATGTGAAATCCTGGGACCAAGCTGAGTTGTCGAGCCAACAAATAAAGCCAGGGGGCAAAGGCGGAAAAACAAGAACAAGTGTAATGGGTCTGCATGAATCACATAAGCATTTATACCTCAGCACAGGTGCAGAACAGAAAATGATAAATGGAGCTGTGAAATTTGCAAGGTGCATCTCTATGTTCAATTTAGTCAACTACACCCAACATCAGTTATTCCTTTAGAGGACGGGTGATTAATTTATGGAATCAGCAACCTTGGGACACAGTGATGTCTTCCTACCAGTTGCTATCATCCATGAAAACTACACAGAATCTCCCAGATGGAATCAGCGTTAATTAACATCTTTGTGGAATATTTCATGGGGAAGCTTTCGAGTCTTATGAAATTCTCTATCAGGCTAGGTCAAAACATGGAATGAAGGGGGGAGGGGGGGAGAAATAAAAAGTCCAAGGACTTTTCTTGGCTAGACATTATAAACATGGGATTTGTAGTAAAGACTGGATTCTCAAGCCTGCAGGCTGCAGGATTGAAGAGAGGTGTTTCAGTTTAATTTTTGAGAGATATAGAATTAGAGGGAGGTTTTCCCATTTGTACAGACAGAGGAATGGCAGACACAGGGGGAACATTCTGCCATTACTTTGATGGAAGCTCACATTTCCTGCTGTTTTGCCCTGCCTTCAATACTGTAGTAAGGTTTGCCAGGTACTTCTGAGTTAAAGAGAACTCAATTCAGAGAAATATATATATAGGCTCTCTCTCATTTGAACAGTCCAATCTCTTCCCCTCATTGCCGTATGACAGCTTATGTCTCTTGGTCCTATTAACACGTGACAGAACACTCTGAGGGGTCACCATCAGTTATAAGACTATTGCTCAACAACACTGCTGTAATAAATCTGCCATAAACACAGCAGACTCAAGGCTCTTAAAATGCATACACAAGACAGACAGACATTGAGTAATAGCTAGCTACATTAATTTAGTAATCCCGTTTTTCTAGAAAGGATGACAAGAGAGCCAATGGCACATTATGAAAAATTATTCGGAGTGGGGTGCCAATAGAAGACATTTTAATGTTGTATGTGCGGTGTCTGTAAAAGTTTAGCAGCTGGGATTTTTTTTACAGCAAGTGGACACAAAATTGTAGCACCTGACAGACAGCTGAGATGAACAGAAGAGGCATGAGTGAAAATTTGGGAACATTCAAGTGACAACTTGAACCGCCCTGGGCTATTTGAAGGATATGCTGAGGTGAGCTTTCAACTGATAAGGACAAGCCAGCCACTGAATATATTTTGATAGATTTTTAGAAAAACAGGATAGAGAAATGTTTGCATACTTTTTTCAGGGCTCATAAAACGCAGGCACTTTATCACAATTATCAGTTGCTATTGGCAGAAAACGTGTGCGATTTTTCAAAATATGTTGGCAATACATCAGTTGATTTTTTTAAAAAAATTAAAAAAAACATTTTGCTGATGGGGACATCACAGTCTCCAAACAACAGCACTCGTGAATTCTTTATTAAGCAAAACTGAGATCTCTAACTTGCAATAATTAGGAAAGTCTGATTTTCCAGGATCCTAGGCCATGTGGCATTTGTACATGGAGAACGGACCTCTAAGGTCCATTATCCTTCATATATATAGAAAGGTGATATAAATAACAAAGGAGATGGGAACAAAGCACTCTCTTCTCTGCATGCTAAATATGCCAGCGTATATAATGGCTGTATAAGGTTTTGGTTGTTCTGAACCCCAAACATACACTTGTAGTTTGTCATTAATAGATCTTGATTACAAGCCAGCTTTAGTAGCCAGGAATGCTATTTTCCCAGTGTTGTCTCTATAATTTGTGTAAAATGGCTTTTTTCAAAATGACTGTCTTTTCCCTTTCAGGAACAAGGAATATACAGTACTTATATACAGAGCAAGCATGAACCGCTGGTAGATTGTCAAGAAAGACACAAAGTCTGCATGTGCATCAATACTTTGGCCTTGGTCGCCAATGGCACATACTTACACTTGTTGATTTTTTTCTATTTCCTTCAATTCTGCACTTCCAAGTCTCAGTCTTATTCTGATTTCTTGGCTGCTGTCTCCATTTGGGCTGATGATTGAGCCAAGGTACACAAAATGGTTTAACTATTTCACTTTCTTTATTGTGATCATTAAAGTCACATGGTTTTTCTGCAGTCATCATATTTTTTTTCTTGACGTTCAATGGCAGCCCTGTTTCCACACTTTTCACCTTCACCAATATTTATTTCAATCTATCCTTTAGCTGATTTCTGCCAGTAATAAGGTTTCATCTGGTTTTCTTAAATCACTGGGTTTGAAGTTTATCACTTTTCACTCCTACTTCACTTCCTGGGTCATATGAACAGGCATCACAACCAAAGGCTGCTGAGAAAATTGCATAGTCAGGGGTTAAGATGGCAGGTCCTCATGGATTGAGAACTGGTTGAGATCCAGGAAACAAAGAGTAGGTGTCAATGGGCAATTTTCACAATGGAGAGAAGTGAAAAGCGGTGTGCCCCAGGGATCTGTCCTGGGACCGGTGCTTTTCAATCTGTTCATAAATGACCTGGAGACAGGGATAAGCAATGAGGTGACCAAGTTTGCGGATGACACGAAACTTTTCCATGTGGTAAAAAACAGAGAAGATTTCGAAGAGCTCCAGAAGGATCTCTCCAAAATGGTGGAATGGGCTGCGAAATGGCAAATGCATTTCAATGTAGGAAAATGTAAAGAAAAAATCAAAACTTCATCTATCAACTCAAGGACTTATCCATGATGGATCTGGAAAGAGATCTTGGTGTGTTGGTGGATAGCTCAATGAAGGTGTCTACCCAGTGTGTGGCAGTGGTGAAGAAGGCCAATTCCATGCTAGGGATTATCAAAAAGGGGATTGAAAATAAAACAGCCAACATTATTATGCCATTGTACAAAACGATAGCAAGGCCGCACCTGGAGTATTGTGTACAGTTCTGGTGACCACATCTCAAAAAAGATATAGTGGAATTGGAAAAGGTGCAGAAGAGAGTGACTAAAATGATTACTGGGCTGGGGGATCTCCCTTATGAGGAAAGGCTAAAACATTTGGGTTTATTTAGTCTGGAAAAAAGGCACCTGGGGGGATATGACTGAGACATACAAAATAATGCAGGGCATGAGTGAAGTGGATAGAGAGATGCTCTTCTCCCTCTCACAAAATACCAGAACTAGGGGACATCCTCTCAAATTGAGGGCTGGCAGAGTGAGAACAGACAAAAGAAAATATTTTTTCACCCAGCGCATTGTTAGTCTGTGGAACTCCCTGCCACAGGAGGTGGTGATGCATCTGGCCTGGATGCCTTCAAAAGGGGATTGGACAGATTCCTGGAGGAAAAGTCCATAACAGGTTACAAACCATGATGGAGATGTGTAATCTCCAGGCTTAAAACCAGGGTACTTCAAGGGCCAGATGCAGGGGAGTGGTAACAGGAGACATATTTCTAGTCTCGTGTGCTCCCAGATGCATTTGGTGGTGCCACTGTGAGACAGAACCTAGACTAGATAGGCCGTTGGCCTGATCCAGCATGGCTCTTCTTGTCTTCTTATGTTCTTAATTAAACAGGCAAGTGGAAAATCTCTTAGAGAAATGCTTCCTCCCCCATCTAGTCTGTCAAACCCAAGCTTAATTCTTTAAAGAACTTTCAATCAACTCCCCCACTTAGTATGTCAAGCCCAAGCTTAAGTCCTTAAAGAACTTTCAATCAACTCTAAGAATAATACACAAGCTTTTAATTTTTGAAGAGGATTCAAACCAGACATGAGGACAGGTTGGATTTTTCAGTTGTCCTAAATTAATACTGTACATTCATTCTTTTGTTCTGCTTCCTCTACATTCCACAGAGAAATCAACTTGCTCTCCTGCTGAATAAACTGATGTTAATCCACCTTAAAGATTTGCCCATTTTTCCCAAACTGGAGAAAAAAGATTTCCTCCAGAGTAAGAAAATCTTGTGTTGGTTGGGGAGGTGGGACAAGGGAAACAAATCTATTATAGAGGTTGCTTTTATTCAGTAGGAAATAAATCCCAGACTCCTCCAAAATAAGTGCATTGTTTTGTTCTTCTCATATTTTATGTTAAGGCGAAGTCTGTGTAAACTGACATGAGCCGAATCCAGACTTGAGATATATTTTATGTCAGGATATTTCAGCACTCCTGAAAAATAATGACTTTCATTGGATTTTGACTCAGAATCCACCAGCCACTGTAGGTAGCGGGTACTTCTGTATGAGAAAGAATGGCCTCAATTGAAGGAATTAAACTAGTTGTGTGGGAGAGAAAAAGAAAGAGGGGTGGATGGACACACACAAATGTCATCAGAGAAAAGTGAAAAAACTGCCTTACCTTCAAATATTGTAAACATCATAGCAGTTAGAGGCAAGGCAATAAAGACTTTAAACATTGGTGAGACACAGTGAGCTAAGCCATTGAGTGTTCTTGCAACGTCCATGGTCTGTCTTTTGAAAACCAAACATTCCTTGTAAATTATTATAATGATTTAGACAGATAAATACAACCAAAGAGAGCAGAAGTCAAATGTTACATGCTAAAAATTTGGATGTTTTATTATTGTACTTATCTGATGTCCCCAATTAAATTGGTTTAAATAATCAAACAATTATCATATTTTACAGTTTAATTTTATATACAAATAGTGTTATTTTAGTACTGTATCTTTACTGATACATATGGTAAGATATTATTGATGTATTAAGTTGCTACGGTATATTAATCTTGCCATAATTTGTTGGTTGTGCAATAAAGGTTTTGATTCTATGATTCTAGTGGAAATGGGGAAGCAATACCAGTGGTTATTTTTTCAAGGCAATTATCTGAAGTTGGAAAAAACCCCACATTTTTTCCTCCCACTGTATGGGAAAAAAAATCCACATTTTTCCTCCCACTGCTGGATATGTCCACCCACTGGAAATTTATTCCAGAGGAAATTAGATAGCATAAACTGCAATAGGGAATTACAAGTCATTGAAAAAGTTTCATATGTGTGTCCAGTTGTACTTCCACTTGCATAGGTGGAACCTCATCAATTAACTGCACTACGCTGTCTCAACTTACATGATTTCATTAACTCTGGAATAAAATTCAGATGGTTTTTCTGGCTAATATATATACAAAGAGTGGAGGCTGTATGGCCAGACGTTTTGGGGCTAGAGGTAGCATTATGTCTGCCTAGCTTGGCCAAGAGTGGTGATGAGAGATGCAGTTCAGTAACATATGGATGGCAACAAGTTCCCCATCTCTTCTCTCTACAAAGATAGTCCAATATTTCAAATGAATCAATTTTTTGTCCTGTCAGCTGTTTTAATTTACCCATACTTGATGATCAGAAACACAAGAATGTAGATGATGGACAGAAAATTAGTATTTCAAAGATTTTGAACTGATATATGTTACTAGGAAACATACATACTTTAAAATCCCTGGCCAGTCCCCCCAAAAATAGGGTTTTCAGCATGATCTCAAGAGAGTGTGAAAGAAAAGTGAATACATCAATTTATTTCTTTACTTTTGCTTATGAATCCTGACTACATGTAGTGTCTACTAAATTAGCTTATACAAGGAAATTTTATCTGAACATATTTCCCATGATGCAAAGCTGACTAGTCTTGTAGTTCTGTTATCAGAAATGATTAAATAGCTGGCATAACCAAAAGCTATTCTTTCCTTAAAAAGAGAGTAGAGAATGCCTGGGAATACATAATATTCCAAAAAGATTGTGGGTAATTGTACAACTCATCCTGAATTCTTAAATGACATACCCAGTAAAACAACTCAAGTAGAAGGAATTGGTTTTTCTACACAAAGACATGCAGAGACAGCTGTGGGTTGAATCCGTAACCACGAACATTACCTCAACCATCTGCCGAAATGGGACAGAAAGTTTTACGGCCTTCTGTTAAATAAAAACTTTGCCTTCTATGGAGCTGCTTTGGAAGTAATGCTACATCATAATTCAGTATTATAAAGATAAGCTGTAGCAAGTCTTAGGCTTGGATGATTCTGAGATTTGGAAGGGAACATCACTCACTGATTGTTACACTTGTAAGACTAAATGATGGTTCAGCATCACATGAGAACATCTACAGTAAACTGAATCACAAGTACCTGACATTTGAGAGATGGTGCCTTTAATTTCATGGCCCAGAAGGTAGAGGAGGCAACAAGAGGAACAGCTATTTTAGATCTGATCTTAACCAATAGTGAGGACCTTGTAAATTGTGTTGAAATGCTCTTTTATACGGTGTTATACGGTTAGAGGGGAAGCTAAGTATAGCCAGACAAGCATCCTGTAATTTAAGAAAGCAATTTTTTGTAAATTTAGGGAATTATTGGCTGTGATTCCATGGACCAAGGCACTGAAAGAGAAGGGAGTCCAAGATGGCTGGGAATTCCTTAAAAGAGAGATATTAAAGGCAGAACCTAAAATGGTTCCAGCAAGAAGTAAAAATGGGAGATGTCTAAGGAAACCACAATGGTTGACTAAAAAACTTTCAAGTCAGCTAAAATTAATTTTAAAAGCATGTACAGGAAATGGAAAAATGGGGAATGCACCAAAGAGGAATATAAGCAGATAGCCTGTATGTGGTAAGGGGATGGTGGTAAGAAAAGATAAAGCACAGAATGAACTTAGACTTGGCAGAGAGATTAAAGATAGTAAAAAGGGGCTTTTAATTATGTCTGCAGCAAAAGGAAAAATAAGGAAATTATAGGGTCTCTGTGTGGCAAAGATAACCAATTACTAATAGGAGACAGGAATGAGGCAGAACTACTCAACACCTTATTTGCCTCCGTTTTCTCCAGAAAGGAAAAAAGGGTTCAGTCGGGACAAAGAGTAGATGAGGTAGGGTGGAAATTGCAGCACTGAATAGGTAGGAAGGTAGTACAGGAATACCTGGAAACCCTAAATGATTATAGGTCTCTGGTGCCAGATGAATTACACCCAAGGATATTAAAATACAGTAACTGGCAGAAGTAATATCAGAACCAGTGGCAATAATCTTTGAGAATCCCTGGAGAACAGGGGAAGTCCCCATAGATTGGAGGACAGCAAATGTTTTTCCCATCTTCAAAAACAGGGAAAAAGAGGACCCAAATAATTACTGCCCAGTCAGCTAGACATCTATTCTTGGAAAGATTCTAGAACAGATTATTAAGCAGGTGTGTCCATTTTACGGGCTTTTATTGCATTTCTGACACAAGGCATGAATTCTTAATCAGCAGACAGGTTTGCTCAGAAAAGCTTGTGCACTGAAAGTCCACAATACACAAACAAAATACCTGTCCTTCTACCTTGCTGGCTAGCATACTGTATATGCAATACCCAGCAGGTGGGCGTGGATAGGATGACAGGTCAAATCTCCCACAGAAGGAGTACAGGCATTTTACTTGGTTGCACAAAAATGAACCTAAGTCTTATGGTATTTTTAGGATTGAGAGGTTTTAACTGCCAAGCTTTTGTGGACTACAGTCCACTTTATCATATGCATCAAAGAGGGATACAGACCATGAAGACGTATGACAAACAAAGCATCTTTATCTTGGAGGTTCCATAAGGGTCGTTGCACATTTTACCACTCTACTCATTCAATCTGATTAAATTTTGTCATTCGTCTTCAAAGTACTTTCAGAGACAGATGAGCAATGATATCCAAACACTCTTGCATAGAAATTTGTCGTCCATTACTGAGATTCCCCCTGGGAAACCCACAAAGACCCTTTATGGAATCTCGTCACTCTTCCGGGTCAGAGAAATCATGTTCATTAGCTTAAATATTGAGGCTGTGACATAAGTCCTTCATTTCCTTTCATCCAAGTGGCTATTCATTTGGAAAGCCTCTCCAAAGACTCCCCCTATTGGGCATGAAGGGTAGGCTGCTGGGAGTTGGACATTTGATGACATCTGAAGGACCATTGGTGCCTATTATAATTTCCCTGTCCTTGTATTAGATCAGTGGTGCACAACCTGGGGGTCGGGACCCCTTTGGGGGGTGTCGAATGATCATTTCACAGGGGTGGCCATGAGCCAGTGAAGAAAAAGGCAGAAACGGCTTGGGTCTGGAGGAGGAGGGGGAGGAAGGGAGGGAAAGCGCGAGTTTCAGCTTGATAGGTTGGAGGGGATGTCAATCAATGGCACTGGAGGCTGTGATTGGCTGAGAGTGCCTGTAGAGGGAAGTTCTCTATGGCACCTGTGGCAGTGGCCTGCCAAAGGGGGCTTGTGGCCTCTTCCAAGCAGGGCAAGGGGGTCACCACAACATGAGAAAATGTATTAAAGAGTCGCGGCATTAGGAAGTTTGGGAACTACTGTATTAAATAAATATGCTATTTAACCTCAAAATGAAAAATGGTTAGAAATTGGACACAATATACTGTATACGAGAAGGGAAACAGGTCAAGCCACAGCAGGCCCATCCATGGCAGTATACTTTATTTTGACCATCAGTAACTCTATGGCACCCCCCTCCCAACCCCAAAAAAAGACTTTATTAAGAAACTGGTCAACTTCTTGTCGCTTTGTTTGGAATGGCTTTCTATACACACAAAATGTGCACTTAATGACAGCTTTATGGTTCCTTGTCAGCTTATAGCTTGACTAGACTGAGGAAGAAATATGTAACTCTTTCTTTCCTGTCACTTGGCATAGATGAGAAATGTTTCTTGGAATTCTGGGACTAGAAGTCTAAAAGTGGCAGCTTTCCGCACCCTTGTGCTTGGCAAAGGTTACTTGGAGCTGGAAAGAGGAAGGGGCAAGTAACTCTTCCTTCTTGGTTCTTCACCAAAACCTAGCAGCTTTCAGTTAAAAAAAAAAGGTGGGGGTGCTAAAAATTCTAACGTGTCTAACGTGACCACGTATGAAGAGTCAAAGAAGTATGACTCATAGAATCATAGAGTTGGAAGAGACCTCAAGGACCATCCAGTCCAATCCCCTGCCATGCAGGAACCCCCATCACAGGACTCCCGACCATGAGTTAACTTCCAGATAAAAACCTCCAAAGAAGGAAACTCCACCACCCTCCGTGGCAGCATGTTCCACTGCCAAACAGCTCTAATGGTCACAAAGTTCTTCCTAATGTTTAAATTGAATCTCCCTTCTTATAGTTTGAAACCACTGCCCCAAGTCCTAGCCTCTGAAGCCATGGAAAACAAGCCTGTTCCCTCTTCAATATGGCATCCTTTCAAATATTTAAACATAGCTATCATATCCCCTCTCAGTCTTCTTTTTGCAAGGCTAAACATCCCCAGCTCTCTAAGGGAGATGAAGAGATGGATGGAAAATTTATTTGGAGTACAGCAGGACCCTCCTATCCTCATATCTGAATCCATCCCTCATGGAAAACCATTAGGCCCCCCTGGGCTTCCCTAAAAGGCCATGTTCTATGGAAGTCTTCAGTCCTCTTCTAGGGATGACATTAGAAGGCCCAAGTCTGATTAAAAAGTGAAGAACCTAATAAGGAGAGAGTGGAAGGGGCTTGAAGTTCTTCCATCCAGACAACAACACAACAGCAGACTCAGTAGCGAGCGCACAAGTCCCCTAGTCACAGCCTTCATCACTCAAGCGAAATGCACTGAAATTGCCTTTAAATTATAAATATCATATTTAATCTGCCATCTGTAATAAAAACTAGCAGAGATAGTTTTATGCAAATAAGTGTCCTCTTTTGCCCTTTCCTGGTGATATCTGGAAGCTGAGTCACGGCAACTGGACGTCTTTTCTGGCCATGAGTTAACTTCCAGATAAACCCACCTGGATGACTGAGCATCTTCACAGACATGTTCCTGGTGATAGGTAAGAACAGGCTAGCCTATCACACTCCCTCTTTTATGACAGTATGTCTCATAGTTCCCCAAATGTGATTCAAAGCTCTTCCCCGTTACCCCCTGCCAATTCTCTTTTTCTCGTTAAGCCACTGAAATCTATCTCTTAACACTTAGTGGTTTGCAGTAAGATCTTGAAGCAAGAATATGCTACTCGTTCGGGCCCCGCCATTTTGCCTTTGCTTTGCCCACCGATGGACACCCATCCTCCAGAATTTCTCTAAAGCTCAATTTGGTTCTTGATTGAAAGGGTCCCCCCCCCCATTTGTCACTACAGCAAAGTGGCACCAAACCTCCCCGCTTGCTGGAAGACTGCTCTGCTGATTATAGTGGTGAGTTTAATCTCAGAGGCTTACCTTGGTCTTTTTGTAAAGAACGGCAAAGAACCGATCAATAAAGAGAATAAAATTTTAAATCAATTATTTTCCCCTTATTTGTATTTTTAACAGGCTAACATAAATTTTACCCTTAGGTCTTTTCCTTTTTTTTGTTTTTTGTTTTCAGGAGGGTGTTAAAACAATAAGGGCAAAGCAACGAAAAAACATTAAGAACAGGGCTCCAGATTATTTGGAGAGTATATTTTCCTGTTAAAGGTATGCTGAACTTGATCATAAAGTTTTTTTCTTGATTGTGAGAGGAACAGCATGATTAACAGCCTTCTGCTAGTCGGGCACTAAACCTGGAACCCCTTATGAGCTGCAGATTTAGATTGGTTTATCCATAGCTTAGAAACTAAGCTTTCATAATCTTCCTGATGTTTTATTCAAAGGAGCACTTTCTCTCCCATGCTCTCTTAGGAAGGAAGGAAGCGGACCAGGAAGACACTTTTTACAGGCTAGTCACTTTTATGGGATTTATTTATAAGGTTCTTCTAGACGGCCACGACCTGCGCTTGTCTCTACAAATACTTCTTTCTGACAAACACTGTGGCTCATGTTCCTTATGGTTCTGCTCCCACCCAGTTGTTCTTTGTCTCATTTTCCAAATGCTCCACTGTGCCTTCATTTTCCTATCTACAGCGGACATAGGGCCAAGTACACATTACAGACAGCCCATGGTTAGATCAGAAAAAGACCCCTGATTGTCACAGCTGGAACTTTCCTCGCTTCACACAGTTTGCAAATTAGCTTGCTTAATTTCTTGGGAGGAAAGTGATGGCAAACCTAGACAGCATCTTAAAAAACAGAGACATCACTTTGCCAACAAAGGTCCAGATAGTCAAACCTATGGTTTTTCCAGTAGTGATATACAGAAGTGAGAGCTGGACTATAAAGAAGGCTGATCGCTGCAGAATCAACGCTTTTGAGCTGCGGTGCTGGAGGAGACTCTTGAGAGTCCCCTGGACTGCAAGGAGATCAAGCCTATCCATCCTGAAAGAAATCAACCCCAAATGTTCACTGGAAGGACAGATTTTGAAGCTGAGGCTCCAGTACTTTGGCCACCTCATGAGGAGAGGACCCCTTGGAAAAGTCCCTGATGTTGGGAAAGATTGAAGGCAACAGGAAAAGAGGACGGCAGAGAATGAGATGGTTGGACGGTGTCATCGATGCAACCAATATGGATTTGATCAAACTCTAGGAGGCAGTGGAGGACAGGAAGGCCTAGCAGGCTGTGGTCCATGGGGTCACGAAGAGTCAGATACGAACAAATGACAGAACAACAACAAAATGTTGTGATTTGGTCATCAGAAAGCATCACAGACATCACTGGGAAGCAGGACTGCCCAGACACAGAGCTCTGCTGGAATATTATTTCTGGAAGGTTGACATGACTCCAGCTTCTAATAATGATCTGTATGTCTGACTTTTTGAGATGGCCCTAAACTGGCAGCTGTAGCCAAACAATGTTAGAGCAGCATTGGAGGGCACTTCCCTCTTTTCAAAGCTCTTGCAGGGGCATTTAAAAGAAAATAAAGGTGTCATCTCAGTTCCTTTCATGCACCCTTTTTATTTTGCCCCTTTAGGCCTCCACTGTCACATCACACAGATTTGGACTTTTGCCCTCCAACATCCCCTGAAACAGAGTTCACGTAGCTTAGGAAAAGTTACTTTTTTGAAATACAAGCCGCACGTTCCTAATAATTTTAGTACAGAAGCTCTCATGATTGATGAAGGTAGGATTTGCAAATGGCTTCTGTGGAGAACCACAGGCAAAGGTCCACTCTGGCACTCCTTCAGTTGCCCAGAAGGCAACCCCAGGAAAACAGCAGGATGCTGCTCCAACTCCTCACATGTCAGCTGGCTAGAAAAAGAAGGTGAACCTCACAGCATGAATGAGCTATTTTTTCTGGAACATCTGGAAGCTGAGTCATGGCGACTAGACTTCTTTTCTTAAGAGACTGAAACGTTTCGCCGCTCAGCCAAACAGCTTCGTCAGTCTGAGGAAAGCTAGTAGCTTTGACATTTGTCACCCTGGTCTGAAACAGGTTCATGAGATGAACAGTGGCCTGAATAGGCTTCTTAGGTGGACAATAGTCTCTGTAGGCCATAAGGTGAACAATGGCCTAAGGTGCTAAAACCTATAAAGTATGGGTCATTATCTATGGCCTTGGTGGTGGAGGTGTCAAGTATTTTTTGATTTGTCTGGGCATTGTTGAAATTACTGCCTGATAAGTGGGAGATAGTCTGTGCCTGAATGCCCCCCCCCCAATTGAGAGAAGGATTTTCAATGCTCACATGAATGGCTTCCCTGACTCCTTCTCAAACCACCTATCTTCTCTGTCTAATATGCGTACATCCACATTTTTGAATGATATTTTAATTATTGACTATTTATTTGGCTTTCGCTGTAAACCACCTAGAGTCCCTTGGGGGAAATCGGAGCAGTGCAAAGATAAAATAAAATAAAATAATGGCCTATGAAGCCTATTCTCCACTTAACGAGCTTATTCAGGCCATTGTTCACCTTATGAGCCTATTTCAGACCAGGGTGACATGAGGTCCAAGTGAACTATAAAACAGAGGACTCACAAGCTTTCCTCAGACTGACAAAGCCGTTTGGATGAGCAGCAAAATGTTTCAGTCTCTCAAGAAAAGAGATCCAGTTGCCACGACTCAACTTCCAGATAAACTCACCTGGATGACTGAGAATCTTCACATACATATTTTTCTGGAACATATTTCCTAGATTTTGCCAGGCAGCATGGCAGTGTGGCTGCCAATCCAAATGAGGGAGCTGCAGTCCCAAAATGTAACTTTTTGACACTCTAGTGTAGGTATGTCCAAACTTTGGCCCTCAAGATGTTTTGGACCACAACTCCCAGAATTCTAGGCTTAGATTGCCAATGGCAAAGGGCTGTGGGAGTTGTGGTCCAAAATATCTGGAGGGCTGAAGTTCAGACATGCCTACTCTAGTGTAGTGGTGCCTAACTTTGGGTAACGTGGGTGCTTTTGGACTGCAGCTCCCACAAGCCCTGGCCAGGCCAGCTGGTGGTGAAGGATTCTGGGAATTGCTGTCTAGGAACACCTAGGTTACCTAAGGTTGAGAGCCAGTGCTCTGGTGAACAGGGAAAAACGGTGGAGGTAAAAAGAGAGGGTAGCAGGGTCAGGTGAGTTGACCAAGATATGGAATCAACCACGGGCCAGAAAGTATCAATTTTGGCAAGTCCTCAGTACTACCAGGCCTTGGTTGGAACTGGTCGCAAATAAAGTCGCCTTCCTAGGCTGCCCCTTTGAAAATTGAAATTGAAATGAAAAAAAACTGTCTTCACTGATCCCATCTATCAGCACATGAAATATCACTAGTGAAGGCCCATTAGAAAAAACAATAAAGAGAGGGGAGGTTGGTTGAATAATATGCATCCATAGCAGTTCATGCAGCAGACTGTTAACACTGCAGGCCAGAATGTAAGGAGAAGCAACAAGGAGAGTGACACGGCTGGTGTGCGCTATTAGAACAGCCTTACATTTATAAGCCCATTGTTTGCAGATGTTGAAGTTGATTGTTATGCTGGCCGTAAAACATAAAACGACTTAGTCATAAAGCCAGATACATTTTCCCCCAAAGATTTCTTGCTCTTGGCATTTTTATACCTGATTTACATTTGGGTTGTGTAAACATTATGCAGCCTGAAAATATTTCTTTTATACTGTATTGGGGTGGGTGGGCGAGGCAATGGGATGCAAATTGCAAATGTGAAAGCTCCATTCTCACTTGGTGCAAAGGCCAATGTTACAAAATCCATCAAACATAATGCAAGACTGTCTTGGACAGACAGGTCTGAAGATGATGATACAGAATGCATGGCATAGCAGGAAGCCAAATCTATGGGATTTTTTTTTGGGGGGGGGAGATTTTAATTCAAGTACTGCCAGCTTTAGTGTTCCAAATGTTAAGTAGATGTGAGCTTTTTAGATGGAAAGAAGTTAAGAAAGTGACAGCATCACCAATGTATCATAGTGGGGGGAGAATAAGTATTGATGTGGTTTCTCCTTGAAATTGTACAGTACAGAAGAATGTTGGAAGAAATCAGTATTGTGGAGCTCGCTGCTTAAAAAGTGAGTTTGACTCAAGGAAATGAATCTCTTAAGCTAACTAGTCTACTCACTATAGATGACCTGGGGTATATTCCAGTGTGCATGCGCAGCCGTGCGTTCCCATTCCATAGGACGCATGCAAACACAGGGTATGGCTAGGAACATCCCTCTGAGTCAGTGATCTCTGCCATGAAGTGCGCTACAGAACAACAGTGGTGCTCCTGACTGGCAGGAACTTACCTGATTTGGAGCAGGGAATGGAGAATTTGCCATTCTTACCACTCTGCTACTTTCAGTAGTCACTTTATGGTGCCTCGTTTAGGGAGTGGAAGCCTCCTTGAATGGAAGTCTGTCCAACATTATTGTCTTAATCCTAAGAAACTTTTGCTAAAAAAAAACCTATGGGTACTAGCATTCACTAGAACAGTTCAAAATAGCTTAATATCAGGCATGCCCAAAGTCAGGCCCGGGGGGGGGGGATATGCGGCCCGTTTTCAAATCTTGAGTGGCCCGCGGCCTGTTCTCCCCACCTGCTCAGCCTGGCATGCATCCCCCCCAGCTGGCCAATTCCCATACTGGATGGAGATGTCAGCTTGCAGTTTTATTGTTTGCTCGCCCTCCTTGCCTCCCTCCATCCCCCCAGCCACCTGCCCAGCCTACCCACCCCGGCTCCGTTGCTGCAACTTCTTCCCCAAATCCTTGCATGTTATAGAGGCTTGTCCAATGTCTGGCGCAGGGGCCAAAAGTGGCTGAATGATCGCCCCCCACACATTTTCACCTCAACAAATCTGGCCCTCCTTGCAAAAAGTTTGGACACCCCTGGCTTAAATCTTTCAGTGTGGCTGTTCTGAATGGCTACCTGGGATTCCAATTAAACAGCTTCCTAATTACCTATGGAGACTGAGGTCTTAGTCTTTGTCCCACTCTTAACCCTCCCCCTCTCCCAATAAAAATATCATTAGAAGAGGCGTTCTTCAGGTATGCACTAGTAGCTGTATCTTGGGTTTATGTTTTCTTTTCTTTTTAAATTTTAACAAAACTACACATTTTAAAAAATACAGTACCTGGATGGATAGCCGGCTGCACTGATGCGGATAGTCTCCAACACACCACATGCTCTCAGCTGCTGGACCGCTCTCTTTGGATCAAAGCTGCAAAGGCAGAGTTTATGGCACAACGTGAAAATGGCATCACCATAAGTCTAAATGTCCTAAGAGGAATACTTTAAAATAATGTAGCTTGATCAGCGGGATGGGATGGAGACCACGTGGCCCTCCAGATGTTATCAGACTCCACCTTTTATCAGCCCCAACCAGCATAACCAGGGATGAAGAATGACGACAAACGGCACTTGAATAACCCCTGGAGAGTCACACATTGCTCTATAGGAGTGGTTCCCAACTTCGGTTCCTTAGATGTTCTTGGACTAGAACTCCCAGAAATCCTGGCCAGCACAGCTAGTGGCAAAGGCTTCTGGGAGTTGCAGTCCAAGAACATCTAGGGACCCCAAGTTGGGAACCATGATTTCCCAACCGTGGTTGACTAGGGAATCCCCACTGGAACTGCTATAGCACTTTGTATTTTTTTCAAGGAAAGCCTTCACACTTTCTAAGGGTGTGTTGGAGTTTGGTAAGAATGACAAACAACAATAAGAAAAGCAGGACAACAAGGAGGATTTTGTGTGTGCATTTGTTGCCTAGAGAAACCGAGCTCTGGAATCACAGAGTTACTTCTGGCTAAAGCATTTTTAAATCACACACAGCATGCGGCATCTTTCTTCTGTCACGGGGGGGGGGGGGTAGGAGATAATGGCTTCCCGATAAAAAGATTGTGGACGAGAAGGTGCTTTGAATTCAGGACTGATACCTATAATTACCCTACTTTTGGACAGCAGTTCCATCTGTGGCAAGATCTCTCTAATCATATGGAACTGGCCATTTGCCCAAAGTGAATTAGGAGTACTTGGCTTTCTTGTTGTGCCACTTCTCTTGATTCTTTCAACTGTCTTAAATCTCCACTTCACACTTGCTTCTTATTACGTAGGCCCTGAAAGGAGACAACTAGTGTGTGTGCATGTGTGTGCATGGGGGGTGAGGGGGAAATATAGGTAATAAAGTACATGGACCAAAGTATGGGTGTTTTTTTTACTGACCTCTCACACCCTCAAACATGCTCCTCATAATTGTATGGGTGGAACCTCAAGAGGTTAGTGGGAGGCTTAGC
This sequence comes from Phrynocephalus versicolor, assembly GCA_023846285.1. Lineage (NCBI taxonomy): Eukaryota > Metazoa > Chordata > Lepidosauria > Squamata > Agamidae > Phrynocephalus > Phrynocephalus versicolor. Next base: position 3,989,137 of record JAHTLZ010000195.1, read on the forward strand.
TATGGCATATTTTGCAGCATTTAACTTTCCAAAAAAGAGGGACATCTGTAGGCCTGTTGAGACTGTTTGAATGGAAGATACCAGCTCAACCTGGATCCTTAAATATGAAAGGTGTATGTTCTGTTCATCCAACAAAAAGATTTGAAAATAACAAGTTACATGTAATGTAGCTATTTGGAGTGTGTGTGTGTGTGTGTGTGTGTGTGTGTGTGTGTGTGTGTGTGTG
>JAHTLZ010000195.1:3989372-4013278 GCA_023846285.1 Phrynocephalus versicolor
GTGTGTGTGTGTGTGTGTGTGTGTGTGTGTGTGTGTGTGTGTGTGTGGTTACAGTCCTGACCGACTCTTTGTGACTCCATGTCCATGGAGTTTTCTTGGCAGGAATACTGGAGTGGTTTTGCCAGTTCCTACTCCAGGCGCCTACAGCACCTGGTATTCCTCGGATGTCTCCCATCCAAGTACTAACCAGGGCCGACCCTGCTTAGCTTCCGAAATCAGGTGAGATTGGATGTGCTTAGGGCATACTTAGTCTCAAGTAAAAAGGCCATAATAAGGCAATGCGTTACTTGATTTATGAAATAGTGTCAGCACACCTTCAGTGGTTACTCTAAAGGGGTATTAAAGGTCAATTTTGAATTATTTTGATGGGGTTTTTATGCTTTTGTTTCTTCAGTTCTGCTTTTATAACAAGTAGTGTTAATTAGCAGCATACTGCAGTTAAGTAACAGTAATGGGTTACTTTCAGATACAGTCATGTTCATCCTTTAAAGGCTAGACCAGGGGTGCCCAAATTTTTTGTAAGGAGGGCCAGATTTGGTGGCTGAAAATGTGTCAGGGGCCGGTTGCTCCCCGACCCTGCCACCCCACTGCAAGCCCCACCCACTGACCCCTTGCAACCCCACCTGCAGGAAGGAAGGTGGGGACCAAGGGAGGGAGGGAGGAAGGTGGAAACCAAGAGAGGAAGGAAGGAAGGTGGGGAACAAGGAAGGGAGGGAGGGAGGGAGCGAGGGAGGTGGGGACCAAGGGAGGGCCACTCAGAATGGCCTGACGGGCCGGATTTGGCCCCCCCCCCCCGGGCCGGACTTTGGGCAGGCCTGGGCTAGACTTTTAGTTCATTCTTTAACATAGGCTGGACTTCATCACGTCTATTGAGATTCTGGCTGCAACCACAGCTCTGGACGATGCTAGGATGTACCTACAAGCTACATTTAAACAACCACTTTCCAAATTCTGCTCCTGCCTATGATCCCCTCCAAAAGACAACTCAACACAAAAGAAACTAATCTGGGTGCAGGTGTACTATATGTTCCTACAATCTGAACTGTGTAGTTCTAGCATCAGTGAGACATTTTTGACCAGACATGAATTTGTGAGTACAGTGCCAGAAAAGAAATATGGCACTTCCTTATAACTTGCCTCATTATAAAATTCATCACAGCTGTCAAGCCTGCAGCGGGTGATCCATTATTACATGATCATGAAGTTAAATGAGCAAGAACAGGCATTTGGTGCACTACACTAGGAAGGAGCAGGTCTCTGGACGTTTATCAAATATTTGATAGCTATGTTTAAATATTTGAAAGGATGTCACATTGAAGAAGGGACTGGATTGTCTTCCATGGCTTCAGAGACCAGGACTTGGGGCAATGGTTTCAAACTACAGGAAAAGAGATTTAATTTAAACATCAGCAAGAACTTCATGATGGTTAGAGCTGTTTGGCAGTGGAATATGCTGCCACAAAGAGTGGTGGAGTCTCCTTCTTTGGAGGTTTTTAAGCAGGGGCTGGATGGCCAGCTGTCGAGAGTCCTGTGATGGGGGTTCCTGCATGGCAGGGGGGTTGGACTAGATGGCCCTTGAGGTCTCTTCCAACTCTATGGTTCTCTCTGTGTGTATCAGCATCCATGTGTGCCATTTCAATAATAATAAACAGTAATAGCTGTTAAGGTATCTATTGCTGCCACTCATGAACCGAAAGTTACTGCTTTGTATGTGTCAGACTGGTGTAATGGGATTTGGGACATTTAGACATTTAACATGTTGTCTACATTAATATATTATCCTCAGCACAGAATTATGAACGGAACAAAGAGTATTATTCAAAATGTTTTGCTATTAAACTCCAAGACAATATTTGACTATGTGCTGCATTTCCCCTTATCTGATTCTATCAAGAGATTAAATATAAAGTGGCCCTTGGTGGTCATAAAATTAGAAATGAGCATAGATATTGTTTCACACAAAAGCCAAGAGAACCAGGTTGACCAAAATCAATACTCGAAAGATACCTGTAATACATCAACAAAAACATGGTTACATAATTAACATACTGTTGAGATTGCTGGTCTCCTTTATCATGCCTGACAAAATGTACTGAAAGAGTACTGAAAAATATCATTTCTGTGACTATATATATATATATTGCATATAAAATAAGGTTAGCTTTTATTTTACATTATTACAACAATCATTGCACTAAAGCAGCTGATTGTGGCAGAACTCCAGTTCCAAAGATGCACCAAGGGAAGGGCTGCTTATTAATATAAATGCAATGAAGAACAGTGGGCTATCATGTGCAAGTGAGATGATCCACATATCCATCTAAATTGAGTCGCTACTTCCGGCAATATGAGCAATGATCTCATTCATTCATTCATTCATTCATACAATTTATATGCCACCCACTACCCGAAGGACTCTGAGCGGCTTACAATTCAAAATTAAAACGAAGAATTAAAAGCAATTAAAACATTAAAATATAATACAATACAATTAAAATACTGTACATTAAAATACAATACACTAAAATTGCCACCGGAACCAACAACCTATGTTGTATCAGTTTAAAAACTTCTGGAACAGGAAGGTTTTTACCTGGCGCCAAAACGTCATTAACGTTGGCACCAAGTGGGTCTCATTTGGGAGGGTGTTCCATAGCCTGGGGGCAGCTGCTGAAAAGGCCCTATATCTATAGGTCACCCCTCTCACCTCCTAGAGGGATGGCTCTTTCAAAAGGCCCCCTTGGTTAGATTTTAACTGCCTGGTAGGTTCATTTGTCTAACATCCTACAGAACATTTCTTTCACGGCACATAAAATGTTCCTGCTATTTTTCCACTGCTTTTCAGTATGGTTGTTTTATGGTTTAGGTGAACAATTCAGGCTTTGCAACCATAAATTCTCATTGAAATGATTTTTTTAAAAACCCAGAAAAATACTTTATCTGCGCTGATGGGGGAGGAAGGAAGGTACACAGCTCTGCAACGGACTACAGGAACACTAGCAAAGGGACAAGGTGGGATACATTTTATATTATTTCCAAACACATGGCCAAGTTAGTCTGCTATAGCCACAACCATTTTATAAGTCTCTAAGGTGACATAAGGGTGCTATTTTATTGTTATGATTTCTTTCTGTATTATTCAAAGTAAACAGAACTTTTATTGCCTGTTACAATAATAGCCTTATTCAAGTAGCAATGTGACAGGGCAACAAGAATGAGTTTTGGCATTGCTTTTGCACTCTCCCTTGTGAATTTCGAGGGCTGGAATTGTGCACCAGGGGAGATTTTCCTATTTCAAAGATTCTTTCATTCAGCCCAGTATTATCTAAGGCAGTGTTGGCGAACCTATGGCAAGGGTGCCAGAGGTGGCCCTTGGAGCCCTTTCTGTGGGCACCCGACATCGGCCCTTTACAGCCACCTGTATCCAGGTTAAATCGCTGTATTGGCACTTTGTGAAAAAATTAGTGGTTTCTGAATCACAGTTTGGGCACTCGGCCTCTAAAAGGTTCACCATCACTGATCTAAGCCATGTAAAACCCAGCGCAGGTAGCAACTTCATTTTCTATCTTCCTTAAGCATCTCTGGCCACACTCACTCGGCTTTTTCAAAGCCGAAAATGACCAGCTATGAAAAAAACAAAAAGCTATTTTTGGCTTTTAAATGGTATATGTGCGTGGAGGCCAGCAGAGTAAAAATGATGCTCCCTGTAATCTTGAGGGGGGGGAGGGAAATGTGTGCTCATCTTTGATTTTAGGGCATAGGGGGAGGAAGATGCCATGAGAACTGCTTGTTACTAAACATGGCGAATCCCCACCACAATCAAAGTCCATACTTCAACTCTTCCTTTTTTAAAAATAAACCCATTATTTCATGAATGGTCATAGGTGACTGCTAGGAACATTATTTAACTGCAGGAGGTCCCAAGGTAAATTTCAGGCATTTCCAGTTTAAAATGCTGTTTAATAGCTGCCTGGGAAAGATGTTATCCTAATTATAAATCCTGCACATTCACAGCTACTTGGGTGACAATTTAAAAGGGAGATCTCTGTGCAACTCTGTCATCCAAATGGTGAACTTCATGGCATGCTTGGCTGCGGGATTTCCAACATGCTTTTGGTGCCTTTGCTTTATCAAAGAGCAGTACTTACCTGAAGGGAAGTTTCTCATCATTTGGCTTGATGCAGCGGACATAATGGGGAGTGGTAGCATTCAATGTCTCCATAAGCAAATGTAAGGAGCTACGGAACTGGAATGGACATTTAAAGGGACAAAGCAGTTAGGACATAAAAGGCGAAAGAAATGGAGCCAGCATGAAACTGCCCTAAGAGTCTGTTCTCCCTCCTATTTGATTTATGGTGCTTTTCCTCCCACACTATTACCACACTGTCAGCATTGTATGCCCACTATTCTATTTTATTTTACAGTGGTACCCCGACTTAAGAGCAGCTCAACTTAAGAACAATTCGACTTAAGAGCAGAAAACTGTTGGCATTTTAACTGCTGCCTTACAAATTTTAGATATGGTCTGCTCGACTTACAAATATATATATTTATTTTTTTACTTATTATTTTAATTTTTTAGATTGGTACCCTGAATTAAGAGTAGTTCGATTTAAGAGCATGCATTTGGAATGGTTTAAATTCGTAAGATGAGGTACCACTGTATTTTATTTGTATCCCATCCAATTGGCCTAAAAGGCCACTCTGGGCAGCTAAAATATAAGCATATAATAAACTAGTAATAAAGACAAAGAAAAGAAAAAGAAACGTAATCGACAAGTAGTCGAGTCAAAAAATGAGAAAAGGAAAAAAAATAACAATATTAAAGTACATCAGCAACATCACATTTAAAAAATCAAGATGAATTTGGATTTAGTTGATGGGAAAGATAGCAAAGCTGAACAGGTGCTATAATCTCAGTGACACCGGGAAGACCTGGTGAAATAGCCATGCTTTGAGCTGTCTTTTGAAGGATTCCAAAGAAGGGGCAAGGTGGTGCTCAGGCAGCAGATAGTTCCAAAGATGTGGGGCAACCACCCAAAAGGTGCACAATGTTGTCTTCTCCTTCCGCATCTCCCTTGGGGGTTACCTGTCCTAGCCACCCAGTTTGGGAGGGCCGTGTGCTACGGGCTGAATCTGGTGGCTGAATGCACAGTCCTTACTACGGCGTTGCACACAACCACAAAGCTGTTTCCTTTGGCCAACTCTCTCTTCAGCACAAGGGAAACCAAAACCCAAGGCCGTACCCTGTCAAACACAAGTCTAACCATCTTGTAACAACAGAGAATTTACATTTGCGAATTGCTCTGCCTATTATCAGGACATTTTATGAGATCAACACATTGGAAATTCAAATCCTGTGTGAATAACTATTACTTTAAAAGTGCATAACTAGAGTCTGTATCCCGGTCCACCCAAGGACACAGTTTCACCCAACCATCAGATGACTTGTGGGCTAAATACTGTACTAAGGAGGTGACATTGGATTGTAATCCATAAAATCTCATATAGCAATAAATCTATAGAAGTGTAGAAATAGCCTGGGCTTTGGTTTATTTTTATAAAATGTGGCTACCTCTTTAGAAAAGGCCCCAGTAGGCTTTTCTAGGGGCTCTCTTCCTAGATTTGTCATACTTTTGAAAACCTTGCGATTCCCACATGCCTGCCAATACCTCCCTCTACCATAGGAAGCGACTCTGCATGCAATGATAGTCTCAGTCTAATGCCAACCCATGGCTTCAAAAATCACTTTGCTCCTGATAAGGGAGAGCATATGGCCAACTTCCAGGGCTCTGATGGGATGTGAGGGTTACAGTCTTAAAAAGCAACTTTCCCAACTCTATGAAGATGCTTTGCCAGGTCCTCCTTTTTCCTGTATAACGTATTTTCGGTAAAAACAGATGACTAAGCAGAGCCCAAGATTTGCTGTGGCAATGCCCTCTGGACAGATCCATCCACTGCTCCTGCCTGTCTTCAAGTAAACTTGGGGGAAGGAGCAACGTTCCCTCAGATTTCTGCTAGTGGTACATAGGGGTCTGCCCCCTGTGTGCAGGGTTCCCTCCTTTGTGTGGGGTTCTGGCCACAACCAGAAGCAAATGGATGGCATCATCAATCTGGTTGTGTGGAACAGATGGAGCATGGAGTGAGCGCGCAAGTGCGCAGCTTAGCAAAGCTTAAAGCAGGCATGTCCAACCTTCGGCTCTCCTGATGTTTTGGACCACAACTCCCAGAATTCCAAGCCTGTATTTCCAATGGCAAAGGACTGGGAGTTGTGGTCCAAAACATCGGGAGGGCCGAAGTTTGGAATGCCTGGCTTAAAGGGAACACTGGAAAGGGCGTAGGGTAGCATGGAGGGCCATAACAGGGAGACACCTTGACCAAGCCTTCCCCTTCCAACCTGGCACTTGCCCAGACAAAACCTCCCTTAGGAGGAAAACTGGAATAATTCTGCATCAAACATTCCTGTCCCGAGATCAAGAAGCCTGTAAGATTTCAAAGGACAAAATAAAACGACGCCTGCTCAGTACAATAGAGCAATCTACCTTCAGTCCTATTTACAATCTCTAATCATAATTATGGTGTCATATTTTTTAAAAAAATAAAATAAAATAAAAATACAGTCATGTTTTTGTTCTGTAGTTGAGCTGCTATTATATTTTTGCCCGTTGCAACATGAGAACAAAAGAGTCTGCTCTACCTGATGTCCCACTGTTTTCTTATGCTCTTTATTGGCTGCTTTCACAGCTGGACGGGCAGAGCGGATATTGATTTTTGAGGAAGTTCCCTTTCCAGATGGAGCAGCAGGTTGAAGGTCTTTCTCATCATGGAACAAGTCAGCCACCATCGGGTACTGTGGGTGGGGAGAGAGAGAAAGGAGTTTTTGAGTGTTCAATACTTACAGCAATTTGGCAACATAAACATTCTTTCCTCTTGATAGCACAAATCATTTTCAATACGTTACATAAAGCAAAGCAAAAAAGTGTTCCGCTTATATACTGCCCCACTTCAAGTAGTGTCTGGGCCGTTTACAGTTTTTAATTACAGTATGCAGGCTACACATTGCCCCCCAGCAAGCAGGGTGCTCATTTCACCGACCTCGGAAGGATGGAAGGCTGAGTCAACCAGGAGCCTGCTACCTGGGATTGAACCCCAGGTCGTGAGCACAATTTTACCTGCAGTACAGGCATTTAATCACAGTGCCACAGGGCTCTTCCGTGCAACTGTTAATACTAATTTGAGTCGACCCACGGAATCTATGAGAACCTGGTAAGTCAATACATATTGCCTTGGTGGCTCTAATATAGTTTGAACCAACAACTGAATTTAGGCCACTGAACATAAATGAGAAGCCCGGACTGTGAAGAATAACTTTTCTAGCAGCACTCCTTGTACACATTCCTTACTACGCAGCACTTCTGTCATGAAAGAAACTGTGGTTAGTCCTCTTTTGAAACACTGGCCCAAGACGCCTGCTAGAACTACAAGAAAATTAAGCAGCATCACTGCGGTACTGCCTTCATTATGAGACTGATTTCTCATCGGCTCCTCCAGGAGATTAATTGGCTTAACCTTGTTTGCATATCTGCCAAAATCCCACTCAGAAAAGAATCTGTTTGCATTGTATTATCATCTGGTCAGACACATGACGGCATATTTGTTTTATGCTTGCTGGGTGTTATTTTAAACCCAGCTGTACTGAATTCTTTTTGTCTGTCTATCTCTGGCCTCCAGGCTGCCTGGCTTATGCTCACACCTTCAGATAAGCCATCTCTTAGTTCCAAAGTTGAATCATATTTTGTCCCTGCCAAAGCCTGCAGGAAAATCAACAACTGATGATGATAGTTTTCATTTCTCAGCATTGTTGGTGTGTGGTACTAGACCAAAGGCTCAATCCTAAATAATAAGGGTCAAGTACTAAAAATCGGTGGGTGACATGATATGCATGCACATTTACTCATTTTTGAAGTCCAGGAAGCAAATTAGGAGCTATTGGCAATTTTTAAACAGATAACCAAAACATCTGAAATTGCTCCAATTCCTGAAATTAATACATACGAGGTGGGGTAGGGTGGGGGAGAACGGCCTGATTTTGATTCACGGTGTTTTGAATTCTTATCTTAAAGTTTGCTACTTCACCATTTTTGCACATTCTGTAATTTCGAGGTTGTTTGCAATGAAACTCCAACTTCTATTGGACATGCTTTTCTTTTTTGCCAATTCAGATATATATGTCTTATTTAAAATCACCTCTGTGTGTGTGTGTGCGTGCGCGCGGGTACACACACATGCACACACACACACACACACACACACACACAGAGATTGCTAGTCCCACGATGCTGTTGCAATTTCACTTTGTAAAACTAAAGGTAGGTGAAATTTATAAGGAAAAAAAGATGGGAGGAATCCATAAGATTTAGCCCACTGTTGAAATAATACCTTTGCAACTTGATGATGCCTGCACATATAATCCCTTGATATTAACTAGTTTAGAGCATCAAGCTGCTCTAAACTAGAACAGATTATTAAGCAATCAGTCTGCAATTATCTAACAAACAATGCTGTCATTACAAAAAGTCAACACGGGTTTCTTAAAAACAAGTCATGCCAGACTAATTTGATCTCTTTCTTTGATAGAATTACAGGCATGGTAGACGAGGGGAATGCTGTGGATATTGCGTATCTAGACTTTAGCAAGGCCTTCGATAAGGTTCCCCATGGTATTCTTGCTAAGAAGTTAGTAGGAAGTGGGATAGATAGTGCTACAGTGAGGTGGATTTGTAATTGGTTGACTGATCGCACGCAAAGGGTGATCATAAATGGTCTCTCATCATCTTGGAGAGACGTGACCAGTGGGGTGCCCCAAGGTTCTGTTCTTGGTCCAGTGCTCTTCAATATCTTTATTAACGACTTGGAGGAAGGAATAGAGAGTATGCTAATTAAATTTGCAGATGATACCAAATTGGGAGGGGTTGCTAATTCCCTAGAGGATCGGATGAAAATCCAAAAGGACCTTGACAGATTAGAAGTCTGGGCCAAAGCTAATGGAATGGATTTCAACAGAGGGAAATGTAGGGTGCTACATCTAGGTAGAAAGAATGAATTGCACAGATATAAGATGGGGGACACTTGGCTAGAGAATAGTACCTGTGAAAGGGATTTGGGGGTCTTGGTGGACCACAAATTGAACATGAGCCAGCAGTGTGATGCAGCGGCCAAGAAAGCCAATGCGATTCTTGGTTGCATCAACAGAACCATAGTGTCTAGATCAAGGGAGGTGATAGTGCCACTCTATTCTGCTCTGGTCAGACCCCACCTGGAGTACTGTGTCCAGTTCTGTGCGCCTCAGTTTAAAAAGGATGTTGACAACCTCGAGCGGGTGCAGAGGAGGGCGACTAGGATGGTTGAAGGCCTGGAAGAGATGTCTTATGAAGAAAGGCTTAGGGAACTGGGAATGTTTAGCCTATCAAAAAGAAGACTGAGAGGGGATATGATAGTTATGTTTAAATATTTGAAAGGATGTCATATTGAAGAGGGAAAAGGTTTGTTCTCCATGGCTTCAGAGACTAGGACTCGGGGCAATGGTTTCAAACTACAGGAAAAGAGATTCCATTTGAACATTCGGAAGAACTTCATGACAGTTAGAGCTGTTCGGCAGTGGAATATGCTGCCACGGAGGGTGGTAGAGTCTCCTTCTTTGACAGTATTTAAGCAGAGGCTGGATGGCCATCTGTCGGAAATATTGTGAAGGGGTTCCTGCTTGGCAGGGGGTTGGACTCGATGGCCCATGAGGTCTCTTCCAACTCTATAATTCTATGATTCTATGATTCTATGAATGATGAAATATGTTTTTAGATTCATAATGTGCCCTATATATATCGCTTACAGCTTGCTTCATTATTTTCAGATAGTACTTAATGTAAACAGCCTGTCCCTGCACTGTACAAATTAATCTTTCAGTTTCAGCCTGAAGATGATGCAATTTAAGATGCCATTTCAATTGTTGCTTCATTCATTCATTGGCATCCTTCAGTCTGGAAAGACTATGGTATCATGCCTGGAGTAGAGATCCTAAGAACAACACCTAGTGTGACTAAATAGACCAATTCGGGAATGGCAGTCTCTACCGCACTGGGGGCAGATGTATTCTGTTTCTTGCCCGGTCCTTGAGTTTCGTTCTTTCCGTGCCTGCCTCTTTTCCTCTGCCTGTTGGACAAATGCCTCTTCAAATTTATGTAGACCATGCTGTATCTCTTGCCTCCAGACAGTGCGATCGGAGGTCAGGGTTTCCCAGCTGTTGAGGTCCATTCCCAAGGCCTTCAGGTCCCTCTTACAGATATCCTTATACCCCAGCTGTGGTCTCCCTCTGGGGCACTTTCCCTGCATTAGTTCTCCATATAGAAGATCTTTTGGGATCCGACCGTCATCCATTGCTTATCAACACAACATTATCATCCAGGAGGTAACTGGGGGTTGCTGGGTAACATTTTCACAAGCCATGCATCCTTACCCTGTGGCACTTTCATTAATATAAGTTATTTCTCACCTGCAGGTTGTAATACTTAGAGCTCTTTATCATTTTCTACTATAATCTGATGAAGTGGTTTCATGCTCCCAAGGAAGCACTTTCAAAATTTTACTATCTTATATTCTTGAGCTCAATGAGCTCACATCTGCCCATGCTTTGTGGCAAATACAGGTGCTCTGTACACACCTGCAGACAGTGATACCGGTATTTTGCTAGGAGAACTTGAGTATTCCTATTTAAATCATAAAGATCCCTGTATGTTCAGTCCACAGTCCCGAAAGAATATTAACACTGAGGTTGTCCAGGTATTAGCAGTAATATTTCCTTCTTCATCAAGTTCTGTTTTGAGCACTTCACTCTATCGAAGTCCTTTTCCCAGTATCAATCACAGAGTATTTCAGTTTCCCAAGGAGGCCTGGATATTTTGGGTTTTCCAACCATCACTGAATAAACTATTAATTAGCAAGCTCAGTTACTGCACTCGGATAATTTGCCTTGTTTCATGTGGATAATAGCACTTTTATCATCACCAAGGCTCATTTTAACACCTGTATTGTAAGACTTAACACTGTTTAAGATACTTGTTTAAATAATAACAGCATGCACACAACATAATATCTATCATATACATTTTGGGAAACATCAAGGGAATTATTCTAGTAATTAGAAAGGGAATTTAAAGCCAGACAGAACCACAAAGAGCTCACATAATTGTCCTGAAAAACAACTCTTCTGCCAAGGATATTGTTAGACAGGTCTATGCACCTTAATTTTGCCCTTTACTTTGCCTTGAATTTGGCGAGTCAAGTAAACATTATTTTATCAATTTTGTAAACCCTCAATATCTCAACAAGCTATGTGTAGGTCAAAGAATCAAACTGGGCTGCTTTTGCCCAAAGTGTCTCTTTCAGTAAGTAAAGACAATCAACAAGGTGGTTACTTCACATCCTTCTTTGTTACGGGACTAGTTTTGTACCGTGACAGCGTTGGTCGCGATCACGTGGATTTGTCCCTGTTTCAGTGTTCCCATGGTCATGATGACTTGTCTCTTGACAAGTGTTACCTCACAGTCTTGTACCATGTCAAACACTGAATTTGTCTAGCTTCCTTTTTTCTTTCTTTTTTTTTGGGGGGGGGGGTGCTTAAAAATTCTTTTTCAATATTTTGCTTCTGAAAAGTCAAAATAAAACAAGCAAACCTGGACACAGTTTTCTGAGAGAAACGAATGTTTTGTTGTGTGACAGTCGTTACTACATGGTGTCTTGTCTCGGAACAGAAAGTGGGAACAAAGAGTGACAAGGGAAAACCCTACTCCAACACCAGGTACAGTATTGTCACGCTTAGCGTGGTCGTGGTCGAGACAAATTTCAGTAGTTGCGTGATGGATGTGAAGTAACATTTTTGAACGGCTCCTAAGTGCTACACTAACAGAGACAAAATGGACGTGAAGTAACCACTCAAGTTAAGATCTTGAGTCTTATTTAGTGACAGTGTTTCAAACAAGATCATGGAAACGTGGAACCAACTGCCTCAAAAAGTGGTGAGTGCTCCAACACTGGAGGCATCCAAGAGAAATTCGGACAGCCACCTGGCAGATATCCTTTTATTTGTATTCCTGTACTGAGTGGATAATTTGACTTGATTGTCTTGAGGACACCTTCCAACTTCAGTATTCTATGATTCAATGATATTAAGCTTTTTAAGGACACGTCTTAAGTCCTTCCTCCTTACAGCAGGGGAAAAAAGCAACTGTTTTTCCTATGCAGCCTCAACCATCTCTTACATCTCATTCTACTGTAGTCTTAATTGCAAGGCAGGCTTATTGTATGTTTTCCTTCAGTTTTATGCTCTGTGATCCTAATGGAATGTGTAACAATTCAGACCTGGTGGCTGCCAAGTGAACTGAATTAATATCATTCCTTTCATAAAGAAAATTGCTTCCAATCCCATTAAGATTTGACACTGTGTTATAAACAAACTTCTTAGTATTTATTTTAGGGAGGAGAAGAGAGTGGGTTGGGGAGGTTCCATCCAGGTTTGGAAGGTTGTAATAGAACAGTGATCTTATTTTCTGCAAAAAATTATTTATTCTCTGTCAATTCCCTCTTTTCACCAAATACCTCAGGGATATCTATCACACTGGCTTCAAGGAATGGTTTTATTGTGATTTAAAGAATTGTTCTCCTTCTCTGGGAAATGCTCTTGATCAAATAAATGTTTTCCAAATTTTTCTTTTACACATTTTCTCTTTCTAGTTATATCACACAACTGGTGTTCTATATGATGCATTTATGATCTGCAATGTTCTGTTCTAGTAAAGTATGTCCATGGTGTATTTCTCTATTGGCTCCATGTAGTGAATTATGATCATCATGATCACCATGCTTTCATCATTACAGCTTGATGTTCTGGTCTACAAAAACCAAGGAGTGAAGAGAGCATAATAAATTGTACTAATTCAGGCTACTGATTAGTAGAGAGAAAACACAGAGAAAACCCCTTTCTTTTAAAATGTTCTGAGATCAAGAAAAAATGCTTATCAACTTTAATTCTAATACAGCTGGTATAAAAACAGCAACACATGCATGGCTACATTGCCCAGCCTGTTACAATGGCATTTGGATTCAGATATTATTTTAAATTATATTGTTATTCAGTTGTTCAGCTGTGTCCGACTCTTCGTGACCCCATGGACCACAGCCTGCTAGGCCTTCCTGTCCTCCACTGCCTCCCAGAGTTTGATCAAATCAATATTGGTTGCATCGATGACACCGCCCAACCATCTCATTCTCTGCCGTCCTCTTTTCCTTTTCCCTTCACTCTTTCCCAACATCAGGGACTTTTCCAAGGACTCCTCTCTCCTCATGAGGTGGCCAAAGTACTGGAGTCTCAGCTTCAAAATCTGTACTTCCAGTGAACATCCGGGGTTGATTTCTTTCAGGATGGCTAGGTTTGATCTCCTTGCAGTCCGGGGGACTCTCAAGAGTCTCCTCCAGCACCGCAGCTCAAAAGCGTTGATTCTGCAGCGATCAGCCTTCTATATAGTCCAGCTCTCACTTCCATACATCATTACTGGAAAAACCATAGTTTTGACTATTTGGACCTTTGTCGGCAAAGTTATGTCTCTGCTCCTTTAAGATGCTGCCTAGGTCTGCCATTGCTTTCCTCCCAAGAAGCAGGCGTCTTTTTATTTCGTTGCTGCATTCGCCATCTGCAGTGATCAAGGAGTCCAAGAAAATAAACTCTGTCATTGCCTCCATTTATTCCCCTTCTATTTGCCAGGAGGTGATGGGACCAGTGGCCATGATCTTAGTTTTTTTGATGTTGAGCTTCAGCCCATTTTTTCACTCTCCTCTTTCACCTTCATTAAGAGGTTCTTTAATTCCTCCTCTCTTTCTGCTATCAGAGTAGTATCATCTGCGTATCTGAGGTTGTTGATATTTCTTCTGGCAATCTTAATTCCGGCTTGTGATTCATCCAGACCTGCTTTTTGCACGATGTAAATTATAGTTTACAATTTTTTTTCACAAAGAAAAAACAGGATTCTTTATGGGGAATGTTGCTTCATGTTAGCCGTGTTTCTGCATTTCTGGTTACACAATTCTTTACACAAAAGACAGAGTCAATCCAGTGTCAAGACAACAAAGAATTCTGTGTTAAACACATTCTATTAGCTCTCAGCTTTAACCGCTGAGTGACCTCGCTGCCAGATGGGCGGTATAAAAATCCAATAAATAAATAAATAAATAAATAAATAAATAAATAAATAAATAAATAAACTGCATGGGTGTCATATCATGCCCTATGGACCTGCTTGTAGACAGGTCCTTGCGTTGTTCTAGGAAAGGAATCACACACCACATACTTCCCCCACTTTATTAACCACAATCATCCCTATTTTTCCATGTGTTCCATTTTTGAATAAACCCATCAGAGGTTTATTTTGGGGGTGAGGGAGGATGGGGATAACCTAAAACCCTTTTCCTTCTATGAACCCCTGAAATATGCCAAATATTACCTGCCAGTACTTATGGCACTTTGTGGTGTTTGCTGGAGCAGATTAGCAATGGTTGCCACTCTTGTAAAAATATAACATTGAAAAACAGTGGCAAGGGATGGCTAGCCCTCCATAAATGATAGGACTCCAATGCCCATAAATCTTCGCCAGTGTCGCCAATTGTAGGGGATTAAAGCTAAAATCAAACAGCTCTTGGAGGACTCCAGGTCCCTTGCTTCTATTTTAGGAGAGAAACACAAATGATAAGTCGGGGGGGGGAATAATTTGCCCTGC
This sequence comes from Phrynocephalus versicolor, assembly GCA_023846285.1. NCBI lineage: Eukaryota > Metazoa > Chordata > Lepidosauria > Squamata > Agamidae > Phrynocephalus > Phrynocephalus versicolor. The sequence goes on from JAHTLZ010000195.1 coordinate 4,004,192, forward strand.
CAGGGATATCCCATGGACCAAGCCCCTTGGATGCAGCCACCCAAACAGAATCTCATCCGGAGTGTGACAAACATCCTTTTATGTTCTTTCTTTGGTCTTGGGTTCATTCTGGCCATTTGCTTCTCTCCCCACCACCACCGCTGCTCTTTTCTCTCGTGTACCTGAAGCCTAACAATGATGTGAAATTAACCTGCCACAGGTAACAGCCTTATCGGCTTCATGCACTCTGGTCCTTGGCTCTTCGGAGAAAACCCTCAAGTTGCTTCCATAGCCCCTTCCCCTCCCCTCGCCTCCCCTCCCACTCTGGTTGATTTCCCAAGAGTTCTCGTTGGCCTTTTGCCCCCGAGTTGCTCCCGGGAAAGCAACAATTGAGAGATAGACAAGGCCCTGAAAAGAGAGAAAGAGGCAAACACGCAGCTCTGGGGGATATGCATGAGACTTAAATAGGACTAGTGTTATTTTTTTAAAAAAAAAATAGCCCGTGGACAACACGACAAGGAGCTTTGAGCAGTTTCTGGCTCACTTGGCTTGTTTATTTGTTTGTTTTATTTTTATACCGCCCATCTTCCAAAATGGAACTCTAGGAGGTTTACAAGTTAAAAAGCATTACAACACCAAAAAAATAAAAAAAAATCAAACAGGGCCACCTTTGGCATCCGTGCCATAGGTTTGCCATCACTGTTCTATACATACATACATACATACATATATATATATATACATACATACATATGAGAGAGAGAGAGAGAGAGAGAGAGAGAGAGAACAGTGATGGCAAACCTATGGCACGGATGCCAAAGGTGGCCCTCGGAGCCCTTTCTGTGGCCACCCGACATCGCCCCTTCACAGCCACCTGTATACAGGTTAAATTACTGTACTGGCATTTTGCAAAAAAAAAAAAATAGTGAGTTTTGAATAGCAGTTTGGGCACTTGGTCTCTAAAAGGTTCGCCATCACTGATATACAGTGGTACCATGTATAAAGGAATTAATTCGTTCCAAATGAAATTATGTTAAGCAAATTTTCCTTTATACAAATTCCCATAGGAATGTATTGAAAACAGAGTGATCCCATTTTTATGTTGTACGGATTCTCCCCATAGGGGATTATGTTAAGCAAATTTCCCCTATCTCTGGAATTTTTTATGTTGTACACATTTTATGTTATACAAGCTGTTTGTTATACAAGGGTCCACTGTAGAACATCCTGTCTAATACATGTATTCACTAACTATTTTTTTGTTTAAAATATTTTTAGCCTGCCTTTCTCCTTACGAAGGACCTAACACAAGGTATATCATTAATAGACAATAATGAAAGCAAAAAAAAAAGTAAGTCTACAAATATAAAACAAGATCAAACAAATGCAAAACCAAAAGATGGTGAGCAAAGGAAAGACCAAAAACGCATTCAACCATTCCTCCAAAAACCTCGCTGAAGCATTAAGGGGAAGTTTGCCTGAAGGGAAAGGTCTTTACCTGAATGTGGAAGGACAGCAAAGATGGGGCCAGCCTGGCCTCCAGTGGGAGGGAGTTCCAAAGGCTGGGAGCAGCAACAGAGAAGGCCCTCCCCTGTGCCCTCACCAAGAGCACCTGTGAAGGTGATGGGACTGAGAGAAAGGTCTCTCCTGGGGATTTCAACATCTGGGTGGGCTCATAAAGCGAGACACGGTTCTTGAGCTAGCTTGGACTGAAGTTGTTTATGGCTTTATAGGTTCAATTGCCAACTTGTACAGAACTTCTGAAAGCTACAAACATGTGCATCCATCTGTGTGTTTACATACTACATACACACACACACACACACACACAAATTTGATTCTAATAAGGTTTCTTATGCTCTTAACTTTACAGACGCAACTGCGTAGAGAGGCAAATGCAGCCTCTGGATAATCATAGAGGCATAGAACCATAGAATAGAGAAGTTGGAAGGGGGCTACAAGGACATCAAGTCCAACCCCCCTGTTCCACGCAGGAATACAAATCAAAGGACATCTGCCAGGTGGTTGTCCAGATTTCTCTTGAATGCCTCCAGCATTGGAGCACTCTCTACCTCTTAAGGTCATTGGTTCCACTTAAACACTTAAGCCCTAGAGAGGCTTTCAGTTATTTTATATCAGCAGTACGGAAGTCCCAGATGTTTTGTCTTTCCATCTGTTTTGGACCATAACACCTACAGTCTATCATTGGCAATATAGGCTCAAAATTCTGGGGGTTTGCAGTCCAAAACAGCTGGAGGGCTAAAGGTTCCCCACTAGAGATGGGCATGAAATGCATTTTTTATTCGCTTCATTATTCTTTACTCATTTCATTACATAACAAAACGAATGACGAACGGCCCCCTCAAAGGACGATGAAGTGAAACAAAACAAAAATTTTCATTTTGTTTGTTTCATTTTTCGTTCCCACGTCACCAGATCTCACAGAGGGGGCTTGCAAAGCTGCAGTGCTGATTAGCTGTAGTGCTGCTGATCATCGATTGGGGAGAAAAGAGCGATTTTTAAACTAGCCAGGAGAAGAGAATAGAAGATTTAAGAGGTGTTGTGTTAGCAGTCTTAAGATATCTGAAATTGCTCTTTTTCTTTTTCTTTTCTTTTCCTTTCCTTTCCTTTTTTTGCTGAGCCCCAAGTGCTATAATGGGGCTTGGAGCTGGCCAATAAATAAATAAATAAATAAATAAATAAATAAAAACAAAAAACGATGGGGTGGTTGAAAAGGAGCATTTTTAGGTTTTTTTGCCAGCTCCAAGCCCGGCTACAGTGCTTGGAGCTCAGGGGGGGGGGGGGAAGCAATTTCAGATATCTTAAGACTGCTATCACAACACCTCTTAAATATTTTCTTCTCCAGGCTAAACCTGCTCAGCTCCCTCAACCATTCCTCACAAGGGTCATCTGCAGAACTGGCAGAAAACAAAACAACTCCCTTTGGTTCATTTGGGGCGACAGGTTCAGCTGACATCAGGCAGAGCCTGGTGGGACACAGGAAGCCGCCTCACCCTGAGTAAGACCACTGTCCCACCTAGCCAACCCTGTCAGCTCTGACTAGTAACAGCTCCTCAGGATTTCAGGCAGGGTCTTTCCCAGTGCAACTGGGAAATGCAGGGGACTAGATTCACACAAACCACATGCATTTGCATTTAAACTATGGCCCTTCTTAGGCTGATACTTCACATCCATCTCATCACTGTTCGCGGTTCTGCTTGGGACCGGTACGAAGTAATCTAACCGCACCTCCATTGTGGAACGAGGGGAGTTAGTCCCAACCACGCCCCCTGAACTGCGATCTAAGCAGGATGAGAGATTCCCCTCCCTGGCCTCGGGAATTTGCTTGTCACGCTTCTCGTTCCGAGATGAGTGCCCGTGAGGTAAGGCTCGTCACACAACGTGCCATTCTCCATCTAGTGGCAGGAGTGCGAAGTGCCATTCGCCAATACATTCCCTACGGAGTCAGCAACGCAGTGCAGAGAGATTAAAAGACAAGTGCCTCAAACTTATCTCTGTAACGCATTGAAGGCAAGGCTTCGGAGAATCGATACATCAAAAAACAGAAGGTCGGGGCCGGAAAAAAAATGGAGAACAAAGGCATGGAATTTCACATCTCATCACGGAACGAGGACGTGCGGTAACAGTAATGCCGGTATCATCCATCACGCACGTGCGTACATGGGAACAGGGACAGAACCGGAAGAAGACCACATGACCATGACCGACATCAACATGCAACGAACTTCCTCCCAGGACAAAAATGGACATGAAGTAACTGTCTTAGTAAGAGCCCCTCACTGTGCCATCTCCCAGAATCCTCTAATGCCACCTCCTAATGAACTATATTAAGAAGACTGGAACTTCTCATCTAATTTTAGTCAATCAGGATGGAGGGCACTTATATCGAGTTCAATCTTAAGTGATTCATTAAGAGTGAGACAGAAAAGGAGGGCATGAAGCAATTATCATAGGAATGCCAGATTTTATGCTTCCATCTTTTACCTTGCTTGCCTTCAGTATATTGATCTGTTCTTCATGCACAGTATCTCGGTTTTTCTCCAGAAATCCGTCACACTGGTATTCCACCTAGGTCAGTATACAGAACAAAGAGGGCAGAGTGAGAAGAGATTTTTCTTTCTAGCTAGTAGTAGTAGAAGTAGATCTTTATTTCAGTCATTGACAGACAAAAGACAAAAGACATTCCTATATCAATTTAGCATAAAACCAGAATAAAACATGCACACAAGAACAACATAACACAGTAACAGGACCTTTGCACCAAAACCTAGCTAATACATCCAGACATATTTTTTCCTTTACAATAATGACCCATTGTACCTGGCAGGTTATATACTTAGAATCTTCTTCAAAAAATATTCTCTTTCTAACACTTTAAACCGATGATCTGCATCCATGGTGGGAAACTTAAATATCTAGCTCTAGATTTCTAAGTTCAATCATACCTTTTTCACTTGGTTCTCTTGGCAACTGTCACAGCTGCCACTCAAACTAAAAGCTGCAAATTTAATACAAAACACCAGAGTGGAAGCACATGTTCCAAGGAAATTATGAAGTGGAACAAACAACACGGGAGGCCTCCTACATACACGCTTCATTACCTTATCTGCAAAATGCACAACAATGAAAGAGGTGTTCGACATTCGAGGTTTTTGGAAGTGTTGGCTGCTGCCATGGCGATCATAGAGTTTCTGAGCCCAGTTCTGGTCAGTTCCCTTGGGGACCTTTAAAAAAAGGAAGCGAGTGGTTTCAACACAAAAAATATACATATTGGAAAAAAGCCCGTATGTTGGTACGAATGTTGCAAGTACTGTATTAAGATAGTTCTCGATGAGGACTTTAAAGCAGCAATTGATTATGTAGCAAAGGAAACACGATCTAGAGTCCTGCTTCTCTCCCATTTGACCAAAAACAAAATACAGTGGTACCTTGTATAAAGGAATTAATTCGTTTCAAATGAAATTATATTAAGCAAATTGTATATGCATACCACAGTAGGTATAAAAGGTACTGTATATGAGTGTATAAGAAAATAGACACCCTTGGTCACTTTTGTTTCTAACCTGAAGTGGGAAAGGAGAAATTTATATCCATATACAATGGAACCTTGACTTACATACTGCTTGACTTGCATCATATTTGACTTGCAGCAAGAAGGGGCCTGTTTGACTTGAGTCGCAGGCTTTGACTTACATCTCGGAGCCCCGGCGCAAGGCACCCGAATCGGGTGGCAGCCATGATCCAGCATCGCGGCTGCTGCCTCCAAACTGCTCCTGCCTTCTTCCTCTCCTCTGGCAGCGGCGGCTTCGGTGAGGCCAGCTCAGAGCACCTGGAGCTGGTCCTCGGCCTCGCTGAAGCCGCGACTGCTGCCGGAGGAGAAGAAGGGCCGGGAGCTCGGGGCTGGCCTCGCTGGTTAGACAGTCGCCTCAGTCTTGTAAAAAATCTGGCTGCAGAAGTCTGGTCCACAATGGAAGCATTTTAGTTGGGGAGCTGTACAGTTGTGGGACTCTAATGGTAAGCATAGAGTTGTTCAGAACTTGGAACGTCGGGTTAAAAATCAGTAAAACTTAAACGTTAGACATTGTTGCTATGAACATTAAAAAGTGGAGGCATATAACTTGTGGACTATAATTCCACTGCTTCCTCCTCTCTTTGAAGAGACATTTCATTTACATCGCCAGAAGGAATCTCCTATCCCAGTCAAATTTGTGTTAAATTGCTGTTTTCAGGGGTCTTTTTCATCATCTGGAACGGATTAATCTGCTTTCCCATTACTTTCTATAGGAAATGTTCATTTGACTTAAGTCATGTTTGACTTAAGTCTAGACCACTGGAACGGATTAATGACGTAAGTCAAGGTTCCACTGTACACTTTTCATACAGTACCTATGAATTTTGCATTTGGGGGACTGGGCCATGCGCCACACATAAGGGTACTCTCAGTCTGTGTATCCCATTACCGTACTCAGTTAAATATGGGATTCGGTAAATCTTATGAACAATAAGAAGTCTGAACAACAAGCATTCACCCAAACATTCGTCCTATCGGATATCCAGATGTTGGAATATGGGTCTATGTTTACTAAGGTCTGCTTAGTCAACAGCCATCAGATGTAATTTCTCCTGCCTCCTTCTCTAATGTTTTCAGCAATAAAGATTATAAGGGCCTAGGAAGAGCCATAGCTCAGTGGCTTAAGGCAGCTGACTGCAGAACCAGAGGTTGGGAGTTCATGTCCCCACTGTGCCTTCTTGAGAGGGCTTGGACTCAAGGACCCATAAGAACAGGCAAAACAAAATATTTTTTTCACCCAGCGGGTTGTTAGTCTGTGGAACTCCCTGCCACAGGATGTGGTGATGCCATCTGGCCTGAATGCCTTCAAAAGGGGATTGGACAGATTCCTGGAGGAAAAGTCCATCACAGGTTACAAACCATGATGGAGATGTGTCATCTCCAGGCATAAAACGGGGGTACTTCAAGGGCCAGATGCAGGGGAGTGGTATCAGGAGACAGATATTTAGTCTCGTGGGTTCCCAGACGCATCTGGTTGGGCCACTGTGAGATACAGGAAGCTGGACTAGATAGGTGTTTTGCCTGATCCAGCATGGCTCTTCTTATGTTCTTAAGACCCTTCCAGCTCTGCAGTGTAAAGGTGGTTATGGTGGTTATACAATTTTCAAACGATTGCTAAAGACCTGGCTTTTCAGGCAGGCTTTTCTGGATATAACATCTTGACAGTATAGTGGCAGTTTCTATGCTTAATTTCATCCCACCATCTTGCCTTATAAACTGTTGTGTTTTTGTTGTCATTATTATTGGTTGAGGTTTTTATTCTGACTGCTATTGTCCTTAAATTATTAGTGGATTGTAATCTGGATTGTACTTTATTTGGTTAAAATTGGTTGTCCATCTTTAGCATTATTAGAAGTTACAACTGTATAGTGTGTCATTGTAAACTGTGCCTTGGAGCCAGACAGGCAGTATATAAATGAAATAAATAAAATCAAATAAGCAGAAGTAGCATAATGTTCTGCTTACACATTCCTTAACCCATCTGTGATGCCCAAAAGCAGTTGTGGGACTGAAGTTTTACACTCCAACAGTATCTAATACAAAAAAGAGACAAACTTTTGCAGTTTTATATTTACAATTTTCTCCCATATAATGTTTGTAAGTGTCATCAAGACTTCTTAGGATGAGGTAACTGCTGCATAAGGAAATGTTGAACAGACACATCTGCAGAAATTAAGTACAAAGCTGGTTTATTCAGGTCTATTTTTTTATTCCAGCCGGCTTTTGCAGTAAACAGCCACAGTTGTGGGTGTCAATGCACAACACATCTTAATTATCTCAAGGACAAATAAATTAGGAGAACAGCTCTTTCAGCAGCAACTTATTGGGCCTTCTCTCTTCGTTTCGTAACCTCATACAACATTCAAAGTACCCTCTTATTTTCTCTTTAATTACTGTACTGAACAAAGAATGTTTTTAAAAACTATTTTCCATATAGTTACAGCATGTCAGAAATATATGCTATCCTGTGGTAATTTACTTACTTGGGGATTTTTATAATATGAAGATCTGACAGAGGTGCATTAGTCATACTTTTAAAAAGTTTATCACAGTTGCTCATAACTTAGGTTTATTCAGCTACCTTAAACCAAAATGTGTATTTTCTCCTCTGTTTACTTCCAAAGCACAATGGCCTAAATCCAAGTGATCCTTCCAACTACAGTAGAACCAGTAAACCAACGGGATTTATCTAAGTGTGGACCTAGCGACCGATTCATGAGGTCTCTTTTAACTGCGTAACTGGATTTAGACTAATGGGTGCCCTCCTACAGGGGCAACCCAAGACATTTTGCTGCCTGTAGCCAAGTACTCATTTGCTTTAGCCAATTACAAAGAAGTGAACAAAGAGCCTTATTCCACGACTGCTAAAAAGCGAGCGCTTGTATATTCAGGAAAAAAGTCTTCAAAAACTATGCCCCTACGAGCAGCCGGCTTTAAAAAAAAAAGACCAAGCTCCCTTAAGCGCATCCCAGTGGGTCTTCCAGCAACTACGTCTGGGGATAGTGGGTTTTGGAGCCACTTTTGATGCATCTTTTAAGGTGACACAAATTGGAGTGGGGACTTCGAAACACCGTTGTTGTTGTTTTTCTTGTCCCCCATTGTGCTTACTTCCTATGGTTGTTGTTGTTTTTAATTGTAGTTTCAGGACATTGATACACTGGCAAGCCCACGTCATATGCACTGGCCTGTATTTTACTGAAATTACTGAAAAAAATTCCCTATTACTAAAAATTTCCCTATCAAACACCATGATGTAAGAAGAAGAATTATAATTGCACAAGTTACTGCAGAGTTTGCAGTGACACAAGGAAGGCGATATGTCGGCCTAGAAACTTAAAAAAAATGTTTGCAACGGAAAAGCAGGGAAACATCACAGAAACTGTTGCTTTGATGCACATAACGGTGGTGGGGACAAAACTTAGGCAGAGAATACAGCACCGTCCATGAGGGCATTGAAACCTCTGTTCCGAATTACATGATCGTTGGCGGAGCGAATCCGCCTTCCCTTAGGAACCGGTTCTTCCTGCCGTGGGATAACGCTCAAATAGAAGGAAACTGGCCATCCATCTTTTCTGCACTTTTGCTCTTATTCTCACAGACTTTTGGACACTCCTTGCTAAGTGGATGATACTTTTTTGACTGCAGTCTTCTTAAATGCATTCTCATAAGTATCGACTTAATTACATTCCTGGTGACATCTAAAATAAAAACATTATCCACGGAAAGAGTGGAGCATAAATTCTTAAAGTGTGAGCCACGAAACGGAATGAAGGGCATACAGGAAGATGGATTATTATCCAGGGGGCAATGTTTAAATGCAGCTGCCACCGCCTTGCTATTTACCTCAGGTAAATTATGGTAATGGCAAAGACAGATTTATTTTAAAAGAATAATGGCTCTTACACTTATTGCTTACGTGGTGTTCCTGTGCATGAGGGACTAAGATGCAGAGTAAATACCATCATTAGCACCACGGATCCAATGGATTGGCTCAGAACGAATGAATGGATCAAGTT
>JAHTLZ010000195.1:4014278-4045818 GCA_023846285.1 Phrynocephalus versicolor
CTCCTGATGTGGCACCGATCCGGTGGCCACCACGACCATAAAGGCAAGCCAGTGGTGGCAGCGGCAATGAAGCCTCCAGGACCCACCACCACCAGCTGCAGCTGCAGAAAGAGGTGGGGAGGAAGGGGGAGAGAGCGGAAGGGAGGGGGCGGGCCAGCCATCCACGGGCCACTCAAAATGGCCTGATGGGCTGGATTCGGCCCACGGGCTGGACTTTGGACATGGCTGGCATAAAGGGACACTAATTATGCCAAGCGATAAAAAAATTAAGTAAAAGGTCATTGTGTGTGTGTGTGTATATATGCTGCATGGCCAAAGACGTCTCTATTCACGAAGAAGAGAATTAGACGGTTACTTCATGTCCATTCTCATCCCGGGAGGAAGTTCATTGCATGTTGATGTCAGTCGTGGTCATGTGGTCTTCTTCCTGTTCTGTCCCTGTTCCCGTGTATGCATGGGAATGATGGATGATACCGGCATGACTGTTACCGCACGTCCTCATTCTGTGATGAGATGTGAAATTCCATGCCTTTGTTCTCCATTTTTTTCCCGGCACAACCTTCTGTTTTTCGATGTTTCGATTCTCCGAACCCTTGTGTTCAATGCGTTACGGAGCTAAGTTTGAGGCATTTGTCTTTTAATCTCTCTGCACGGCATTGCTGATTCCATAGGGAATGTACTGGCAAATGGCACTTTGCACTCCTGCCACTAGATGGAGAATGGCACGTTGCATGACGAGCCTTACCTCACAGCCACTTGTCTCGGAACGAGAAGCGTGATGAGCAGATTCCCGAGGCCAGGGAGGGGAATATCTCATCCCGCTTAAATCTCAATTCAGGGCGCGTGGTCGAGACAAACTCCCCTCGTCCCACAATGGACGTGCGGTTAGATTACTTCGTACCGGGATCGCAAACAGTGATAAGATGGACGTGAAGTATCAGCCATACTCTCCTCTTAAGCAGCAACTACATCATTGTCATGAGGGCAGCCACAATGACTCTAACATTTTACGGCAGATGTACATACCAGTCAGAAATGTCAATGCCCTAAGTTTTTAGAGGTCTGAATCATCTTTTCCACCTTTTAAACACAACTGCAGTGTGAGAAAAAAATCACATTGACTTGAAAATCTAGAGACAGATAATACTCATTTTTGTAATATAAAAAGATTAGGAGGAAGAAGTAGTAACACAATACTTTCATTCAATTAATTGCGCCTATGAAATGATAAAAGCAGTGTTTTTTCACTGGACCATAAAGATTAAAAGCTTAAATACCCTTCCCCCCCTTTCATTCTTAGGAACAACATTTGTAACTCTTTGTGCCCTACAATCTTGTCATTTAATGCTGGTGCATTCAGTTTAAAATGTTTCCACAATTCATTTTTCTATTTTATCAGATTAAAAGCTCTTCTATTGTCAAATGTAACAGCTTAGCTCTAACAGACTAAGAGGACCAAAGGCTTAAGATAATACCATTAACTTTTATGATGAGTAAGCATGCTGCTCTGAAGGAAATCCAATCCCTGTGATTTAAGGTTGATTAAGGGAATTTCTTCCTTGAAACAGTTTTATACGCCCCCACTCTTCTCATCAAGGATTTAGTTCTTTTGTTTTTAAACGTATTTGTGATGTTATGATTTCCGTTTGGAGTCTGAAAGGTGACCTGCTCCCTCATCTCCCTGAAATCAGGCCCTTGAATACAGATTATTTTCCAAGTATCAAAATATGTTTGATTAGGAGCCTCGCGGTGCAGAGGTTAAATGGCTGTACTGCAGCTAGAACTATGCTCACAAACTGGGGTTAACATAATAACATAAGAACAGCCTTGCTGGAAGAGGCCACAGCCCATCCAGTCCAGCATTCTGTCTCACACAGTGGCTCACCATTTGCTTCAGGGTATTCCCAAGCAGATGTCTTCACCTGTTTAAGATTCCCTGCAAATGGCACTGAGAGATATCCTGCCTATCTCTCCAACCCGGAGGTTGTCCTTAGGCATCCATAATGGTAGCCACTGATACCCTTGTTCTCCATGAACTTGTTTACTCCTTTCTTAAAGCTGTCAAGGCTGAAAGTTGTCCCCACTTCTTCTGGCAGGGAGTTCCATAGACCAGTGATCCACTAGGTGAAAAAGTACTTTCTCTTATTTGTTTGACATCTGGATTTAATTCCAGATAGTGGACTCATGGTTGACTCAGCCTTCTATCCTTCCGAGGTCGGTAAAATGAGTACCCAGCTTGCTGGGGGGCACAATGTGTAGCCTGCATAATTAAATTGTAAACTGCCCAGAGAGTGCTTGAAGCACTATGGGGCGGTATATAAGCAGAACACTTTGCTTTGTGACATTACTTGTAGCTGGTTGCTTTCAAACTATGATTATTCTCCTACAACTTCTTCACCTGCCCACCTTCAGTCTAAAACAAGCCAGTGGGAAGAAAACATGCAAACACTGTCACCTTGCTCTGTAGAAAATAGGATGAAGTAGCTTTCTGCAAGTTATAGACCCTGTCCTGCACAGACCTATGCAGGGAGGCTGGAGAGGTCTCTGGCAGTGTCCCACCAACAATCGTTAGCACACAAGGACTTGGGAAATCCAGATCTTGCTTTGCAAGAATAGAATGCCAAATCTTCTTCCTCTGAGCAATCCTGTTTGTCAGGACTGCCTGCTCATTACCTTCCATATATAGATGATGTTTTTTTTAAAAAAATTGAAAACTCTTTGAAACTAATTAGATGCATTAAGGACATTAATTATTGACTTGTCTGGATTTTGAGGGCTGCAATTGCCAAGCTGGAAAAACAAGAGGAGTTTCGACCCAGGGCCCTGCCAAACCCACCAGCCTTCTGGGTTCTCAGACACACTACGATCTTATCAGAATGACGGGAAGCAGTGAGGCCAACGTAGGCTGCAGGATATCTTTTGAGACTTTCTCTGTGGAACAACAGCCCTTGCCGTATTTGAGATGAATTTTCACTACAGAAGTACGTATAACTCTTAAAGCTATAAAGAGGAAGTGTAAGAAGCGTGCAGTTATTGTACGGTTTTACAATACCAAGAGTTTGGACCAGGGATGTTAACCTCCTGGTCTCCGGAGATTACTGAAGTGGAATTCTTATTAACCTTAGTGAGCACAATCAAAGGCAGGGGACACTGAGAGTTGTCGCCCAACAAAAAAACGTGCTGCTTAACAACATTCCTAGGCGTAATTTTGGAGGGTAATGTTCCACGTTTTTTAAACTACACAGTTTCTAGTACTGTAGTATGATCTTCTACATGTGTGTCTAAGTGTCCTACTCACCGGTGACACTCTGTTATATTACTCCAAATTGCTAGATCATACTAGCAATTTGGAGTAATATAAAGTTGGTATGTATCTTCTGCAACCAGCTATGCAACTGCTGTGTATCCAATTTGTACAATTTCTGGTGACAGCACTGAAAGGGACCTTTTTCATTCAACTTGCGTTATGCTAAATTTAGGAACACAGAATAATTAGGAAATGGCTTATAATGCTATTGAAACCAACCCCATGCTAAACACAGACATCCACATCAAAGAAGATCTGACGGATGTCTAATTTTTTTTTTGAATGCCTCCAGCATTTGAGCACTCACCACCTCCTGAAATCACAGGTTCCATTGTTGTACTACTCTAACATTTAAGACGTTTTTCCTGATCTTTGGCATAAATCTAGCTTCCCATAGACTGAGCTCACTATTATGTCCCCTGCACTCTGGGATGACTGAAATAGATCCTGCTCCTCTTCTGCATTGAGTATTCAAGTATTCCAAGTATTTGAAAAGTGCTTCCATATCATTTAGGTCAATATTTTCAGCAGCTCTAGATCTAACTAAAACATGTAGCTAGAGGTAAATGTGCATTATTTTTGTTTGTTTTTTTGTTTATTATTTGAGTTTTATACCGCACCATCAGGGGCTGTGTAGTGAAATGCATCATCCCGCCTCCGTTTCTGATTGGGCAGCACCAGGGAGAGGGAAAGATGATGTTGGAGGCTTCTTCCTCATTGGAGTTTAGCCCCATGTGGCCCCAGCACAAGGTAAGGGATTGGCTCAATTAGTCCTGGAGGATTGAACCAGTTCCAAATGGCAGCTGGGCTCCCGTATTTCGTTTCGGAACCGGACTACTTCCAAAATGAAATGGCCATGCCTAGTGGTGAGTGCTCCAACACTGGGAGCATTCAAGAGAAATCTGGACAACCACCTGGCAGATCTCCTTTGATTTGTATTCCTGCATGGAGCAGGGGGTTGGATTTGATGGTCTTGTAGGCCCCTTCCAGCTTCACTATTCCATGATCCTACAATTTCTCAGTGCTCTCTTTAGCTACATTGATTAACACACAAATAAACCACATTCATCATAATTGTATGGCTTTAGGAATTTTTTTCAGCATGGCCCACACGACTCATCTGAGTCATCCATTCATCTCTTCATTAAGATGCATGGAAGGATCTATGTACTTGGTAAAACACTGGAGAAGAGGAACCCAGGCGCTTAGTCCAGCATTGCTATAATACATCACACACATGGTACAGATTTCATAGCAGGGTTCACCAAGCTCCAGAGGCTTCGGAGCTGCACATATGTGAGTGGGTTGCTCCCATGAACCTTCCCTACAAACATGGGAAGATTGCACCAAACCCTGAAAAGTCCTCATGTACTCATGTAGCAGAAACCTTTTCAAAATGTTTGGAAGCTGTGGTTGACAGTTGTGCTGGAAGAGCCTTAAAACATGGCAAATTTGCCTCCTCACAGCCCTAGACTTTTTGAAGTTCTTTTCCCCACTGTAAAAGATATTAGATTTGGGGTGACACTACAGGGACTCAGGTAATGAGACAGGGCCAGTGAGGAGCTGAATGCTCATGGTTCCTGCTTTCACAATTTCTTGAGAACTGAAATGTACGCAGTCACGTGGTCTTGTCCCGGTTCTGTAACTGTTTCCGTTTACCCACGGCCGTGATTTATGGTATGGTGATGACTGTTACTTCATGTCTTGTTTCGTGACAATATCTGTACTTCCTCGCCTTCGTTCCCCCCCTTTTTTGGTCCGACCTTCTGTTTTTTGATATTTCGATTATCCGTTAACTGCCTTTCATGTGTTAAGCAGCAAAGTTCGAGGCTTTATGCCGTCTTATCTCTCTGCAATGCATTGTTTATGCCATTGGGATTGTACTGGAGAATGCAACTTCGCACTCCTGCCAATAGATGGAGAATGCATACTTTGCGTGATGAGCCTTACTTCACAGGCTCTCGTCTCAAAACAAAAAATGAAACAAGAAGATTCCCGAGGCCAGGGAGAGGTATGGCTCAACATGCTTAAATCCCAGTTCAGCAGGCATGGTCAGGATGAACTCCCGCCGTCATGCAACAGACGTGGAGTAACATTTTTCGTACTGGTCCCAAGCGGGATGACGAACTGCGATGGGAGGAACGTGAAGTAACCATCTTTGTTTGCATTAATTCTCATAACTATTGCGCACAAGGAAGAGGAATGAGCCTACTTTTCACCTTTCATATGAAAACTCTCTGAAGTGGAGAACCCTCCCTCTCTATGGCTGTAGGATTTGTTTAACAACCGTAAATAAAGAACTCCTTCACTCCCTCTCTATGGACATACTCGCTGAGAACATCTCTCAGGACAGCATAGGAAATGCCTTCTTCCAATGCATACATTCACTTTATGCATAGGAGGAGAAACACATGGCAACTGGGAATCTACATGGATGCTCGTTCCCGTGCCTAAAGCATGCAAGCAGCTAGAGTGATTGAAGGCAGCTTTGATGGTCGGAGGCAGGGTCTGCTGGATCTCTGTATTTTTTCATATGAACTGTATTTTCTTCCAGTCCGACTGGAAGTGCCTTCTTCCTATAGAGGAACCTGCCTGTGCATTAAGATAATGAGAAGATGCTCTTGGCTGTAATTCCAACTGTAAGAGAGGTACATTTTTTCAGCTACAAAGAGATAACCTTCTTTGTACTTGTGTTTTCACTGCAGAGCAGTTTCCCCTGGGAGGACCACTTGGCATCAATATTGTACTGTTTTCACACGGCAATCTAACCCTTTCTTAATCTACCCAGGCATATCAAGCTTTTATTCATCTCCCATGTATAAGATGACCCACTCTTTTCCAACTCAAAATTACAGTTTTGCAACCTCACAGTTCTCTCTTTGGCTGTTTTCTGTGTATAAGACAACCCTCAATTTGTAGTCTAAGAGTTTTAGACCAAAATATAGTCTTAAACAAGGGAAAATACTGTATGATTTAAGTTGTTGGAAATAGTTCAATTGTCTTGCAAGTTTATTACTCTAATGTTTAGGTCTTGCTGCAATCTTTTCCCTTTTAACTGAACTTAGTATTTTAATCTAGCACATACTGCTCTGAATATATTATATCCCTTCCCCTGTAGTGTAGGGTAAGTCTCTTGTGCCACGTGCAGTCAATCATCCAAAACAAGGCTTAAACTTTCTGATCTATCTTCCTGTTTGGTGAAGGAGAAGCCCTGAAACCTTCCACGTATTGTGTCCCAACATTCACTCTTTCAAAATAATTGAACCGTATCGTGAGAGAAAAACCCAGTTTAAAAAAATATAAACAAGTTATCAGGTACTTTGCTACTGTGACATTCAAGAACTTTGTCATCAAATATATACAGTAGTTCCCTGTTTATCACAGGGGTTAGGTTCTCTGAGCACCAGCAACAAAGGAAAATGTGCAATACAGTCACCCCCCACCATTTTGCGGTTCAGGTACTGTGGCCCACTACGTCACGGGATCGCAGTACCTGCACCTCGGGGCCACGTGGGGGGGGCGGCGGGGGCGATTGCGTCGCTCCGCCCCGCCCCCCACGCTCCTTCGAGAAGCCTCGGGCTGCGCGGGAAGGCGGCAGGGGGCGATTGGGTCGCTTCGCGCCGCCCCGCGCTCCTTTGAGAAGCCTCGGGCCGCGGGGGGGGAGTGGGGGGCAATCGGGTCACTCCGCGCCGCCCCTGCGCTCCTCCGAGAAGACTCAGGCCGTGCAGGGGGGCAATTGGGTCGCTCCACGAGGCCCCCGGCGCTCCTCCGAGAAGCCTTCGACAGGCACGCAATCGCGTGCCCCCAGCCCCCGCCCCCCCGTGTGTGCATATTGCGGGTTTTCATGCATCGCGGGTGGGGTAGGTCCCTAACCCCCACAATTGGCGGGGGGTGACTGTATGCGGACACCTGCCATTGCCTCATTTTCAAAGAGGCTTCCTCCACATAGCCTCTCCCCACCCCTCCCTTGCTGTAGCCAGGAATCCACCCCCGCCCCAATCATCTCATTTCCAAAGAGATCTCCTCCACAGAGTATCTCCCCACCCCTTCTGCATCCAGGATTCCCCAGTCCCAATTGCCTCCTTTGCAAAGAGGTCTGCTCCACGGATCCTCTCCACTCTCCTTCTGCAGCCTGGATTTCCCTGCCACAATCACCTTGTTTGCAAAAAAATCTCCTCCATGGAGCTTCTCCACTCCCGTTCTGCAGCCAGGATTCCCCCACCTCAATCACCTGCTTTGCAACAAGATCTCCTCCACAGTGCCTCTCCCCACCCCTTCTGCAGCCAGGATGCCCCAGTCCCAATCACCTCCTTTGCAAAATGTTCTCCTGGCTGCAAGAGCTGCCTAGATGGCCTAAGCACTTCTGATCTCACCTGATTTCGGAAGCTAAGCAGGGTCGGCCCTGGTTAGTACTTGGATGGGAGACCACTAGGGAATACCAGTTGCTGTAGGCACCTGGAGTAGGAACCGGCAAGCCACTCCAGTATTCCTGCCAAGAAAACTCCATGGACATGGGGTCAGGAACAGTCAGTCACGACTGTAACGACACAACACACACACACACACACACACACACCTGGCTGCAGAAGGGGTAGGGAGAGGCTCCATGGAGGAGATCTCTTTGGAAACAAGGTGATTGGGGCAGGGGTGGAATCCGAGCTACAGCAAGGTTGGGGAAAGACTCCCTGGAGGAGACCTCTTTGGGGACAAGGAGAAGGGTGGTAGCCAGAATGGTGGGGAGAGGCTCCTGGAGGAAGCCTGCTTGCAAACATTGATGGATGGTGGTGGTGGTGGGGAATGCCGACTTCATCAGGTGACGGGAGAGGCTCCACACAGGTAACCTCTCTCTAAATGAAATTCCGCGATATATTGGGACTGCAATATACGAACTGCAATTTAGCGGGGGAACTACTGTATAATTTATAGGATGTTCATGACAGGGAAAACGGTAGTTAGGGGGAAAAGAAACAGGAGAAACACCAAGCATACAAAATTACTAGGCACACAACAAAAAGTCAAAGATGGATAAGAAGTGGCAGGACTGTAAGGTTGGAAACATCATGTCACTCATGTGAGACATCGCAGGACAGAAAGAGGATAAATTCTTAGTAATGGATATGACCAAAAAAAAGTATCCCACCCAGAGTACTTCTGTATTCTACCAGTGATATAGGCATCAGGAACTCAACAACACTGCAATAAAGGTTGTTTCTGTTATACAGTGGACCCTCGCATATCAAATGGTTTGTATAACATAAAAACTGTACTACATAAAACATTCCGGAGATAGGGGAAATTTGCTTAACAGAATTGCCTATGGGGCGAATCCGTACAACATAAAAATGGTCACGATTAGGGATTACTCTGTTTTCAATGCATTCCTATGGGAAATTTGTATAAAGGAAAATTTGCTTAACATAATTTTATTTGGAATGAATTAATTCCTTTATATAAGGTACCACTGTATGTCAAAGAGGTTGGGTAAGACTGGTTGTGACAGTAAATGATAACATACTACCACTTATCGTTTTTGAAAGCACAGAGAGAGAGAGAAGGAAGGAAGGAAGGAAGGAAGGAAGGATAGACACACAGATGGACAGATAGATAGTCCTTAATACGGAAAATCCCCAAAATGCAGAGAGCTGGATCAAGCTGGATCACTAAATGGGAATTAGGTCTTTTCTAAATTTAATGGCTCTTAATTACCTTTTCAGCTCTAAACCAAGTTGCAAACACTTTATGTTACAAGTGTAGCCTCCTCCGCTACTTAAAGAACTGTAGCTAAACTCAGAGGTAACAAAGAAGCCTAAACATGGTGGGTGGGTAATAGCACAACCCCTGCTGCTAAGCAAGTCCTGGGGCTTCGGCCCTGTTAGCTAGAGAAGGGTGGTAGAACTAAGAGGCACCTCTGGCCTTGATTCTGCAAACTGCATCGTTAGAAGCGGCATCCTTAGGGAGGGAAGAACCAAGAAAGGAGGCAAGAGACAGGATCTAATTTCCACCAGTTTTCCTAACAGATAATGCCAGTTTGCTGAAGACATTCTACCTTGACACCTTGATAGGGAAAAGCTCCTTACCCTGAAGCATCCCTTTTCATGAATTAAACAAAGCCGCTTGGGCTCAGTATTTATTGCATTTCATTTTTAAGCAGGTACTCCCACCCTTGCTACCAACGTCTTCTCTAGCCAAATAAGCATCTGTGATGAAAAGGTTCCACAGCACTTCACGCTATAACATCCTCACCTCTAATTTACTCTTCCAGGGGAATTATCCTCACCTTCATAACCCCCTCTTCTCCACGCATAGGGCACACATGCTCTCTTTGCACTGCCTACTGTACGTTTCCCCCCCTCCTCCTCTACCACTCAGAACCAGCTTTGGACTTGTCAAACAGCTGCCCTTGGCAGAAGGCACTCTCTCTGAAATTTAAAAAAAAAAGTTTCAGGGATTTTAGAACTCAATCTTTTTTTTTTTTTAAAGAGGACTCATGCACTGCTTTTCTACTGTTCCTCAGGGTATGGCAAGGTCTCCCTTGCAGCAAAAAAGGGCTCTCCAACTTCTTACAAAAAAAGAAGGGGATAGAGATATGCTCACACATGCGATGACAGGTAGGCACAACAAACATTTTTGGAAAGAGTGTGCCATGATCTATTTTAATTTTCCTTCTGTCTTTTGCAACAGTTGATGGGGGGCAGAGGAAGGATGGAGGAAATTAAGCCAATGGTCTGATAGGCAGTGGGCTCTGTACAGAGAAAAGGAAGTACCTACTCACAAAATAAATAACCAGTGAGACCGGCTACTAAGCAGTCTTAGGCGGTTACTTCACGTCCTTCCTCGTTCCGAGATTACATTCGTTTCATGATAACATCGTTTGCAGTCATGTGGTCTTGTTCCAGTTCTGTCCCCGTTTCCGTTTATCCACGGGCGTAATTGATGGTATCGTGACAACTGTTACTTCACGACTTGTTTCGTGACAATATCTATACTGTACTTCCCCGCCTTCGTTTCCCCCCTTTTTTTGGTCCGACCTTCCGTTTTTCGATATTTCGATTATCTTGCCTTTCATGCATTAAGCAGCAAAGTTCGAGCTTTTATACCTTCTTATCTCTCTGTGATGCATTGTTTATGCCATTGGGATTGTACTGGAGAATGCAACTTTGCACTGCTGCCACTAGATGGAGAATGTGTTCGTTGCGTGACAAGCATTACTTCACGGACACTTGTCTCAAAAAAAGGAACTGATACAAGAGAATTCCCGAGTTCAGGGAGAGGTATGGCTCATCACGCTTAAATCCTAGTTCAGGGCGAGTGGTTGGGACGAGATCCCACTGTCACACAATGGACGTGGAGTAACATTTTCTCGTACCAGTCCCAAGCGGGACTGCGAACCGCAATGAGAGGGACATGAAGTAACTGTCTAAGCTGCCAGATGGGCAGTATATAAACCGAATGAAGGGGGGGAACTACACGATACAGCCCATCAGTACTGACTTACAAAGGCTTCCAAGGAAAGCTTTGCTAACCTTTTCTCCCTCCATGGGGGAGTAGGAGGTGCCTTTTGATTTCTTTACATCACAAAACAGGTTAAGTAGGTAGTTTAAGATGTTAACCTTAACATTTTTCAGCGACTGCTCTGAGGCTGTGCCCCCCCTTCCTGTCCTTCCACCAACAGGTTAAATCTCACTCACTTTATAACCCAGAGCACAGAGAGAACTTCTAGTTCCCTGAGCGCCTTGTCCTCTGAAGATGTCAGCCACAGAGTCTGGTGAAAAGTCAAGAAGAAAAACGCCCAGAACACGGCCAAACAGCGTGAAAAACTCACAACAACTATCAGACTAAAACATTTCTTTTCAGCTGAGTTTTGGGCACTGATTGAGTTGCAGAGAGTTTTTAACAGGGAGCACTGTGTTTTTCTTCTTAAAGCATGTTCCGATCTCTATATGCCTTTTGCTTTTAAACTGTTTTTAGTTCAATGGTTCTTGAAATATTATATTCCATAAAATTAATATTTTAATGTATTTATCTAAATGTATGTATCAAAATGGTCTGCTATTTTGTAGGCCACTATGTGTTCCCAATTTCTACGAAAGGGAGAGATACAAATGAGCTGAGATTGAATCCATAAATCCATATATCTATAACTGCCAAACCTAAGGTTAGCTTTGGCTAAAAGTATGGTTACAGAGCATGCATGGCGGCTGACAACTTATTTGTGCCAAACAGTTCAGGAAATTATTGTAAGAGTAATCTCAAAAAAGGCTCTCCATCACTTTCATGATGAGAAGCCCTACCTCTACATGCAATTTCAGGGGCGGACAGCTTTAGAAGTCCACTTCCAGTTTCATTCTATGCGGGGAGGCAAGGTGTGCATTTTTTATGGTCCAGGAGTAACTTTTACTGCAAAACTTTCACTTCCTAGGAAATGTCTCCCCTGAATTTCTTGGTCAGGAGTATTCAGGGCCCATGAAAATGGTTCATCAGTATCTGAGGCCACCTAGCATCTTGGGGGGGAGGGTCATATGTCAAGCTGTATGTGTGCTACATAAATACCATGTGCTATTGTTGCATTCCTGCAAAGTACACCCAGATGATCAGCATATAACACTCCAACGCCTATGCTATATGCAAAAACAAGAAATTCCCAATCATGCATTGTAGAATTAACTTACCACTCAAAAGCAAATGTCAATGTAAAAAAAAAAACTTGGAGGGGGGGATGGGGGATGAAAAAAAGAAGGAAAGGCAGACAAACGGGAAAATAATTTTCTTTACCCATAAATGTCCAGGACCCCAATAAAGGAATGCTGCTTGACCGTCGTGTGCAAGGCCTTGTTGATGTGCTGCACAATCCAGTTGAACAGCTGGGCATAAATGTGCTTGGCCAGCGCATTCCTGGCATTCACGACCTGCTGGACAGACATGTTCTTGATGTAGGTCTCCGAAGTGGTGACCAGCTTCCGGTGGCAAAGCCAGTGTTCCATTTGGCTGTGCTCCACGCCCAGCAATCTGCAAAAATTATGCAGGTGTTCATCCTGTTTCTAGGATATAAAGAAAGACATCCAATTCAGAAAAGCATGCAGTAAGCCGCTGCAAGCAGATGACAAGGACCCACCTAATGCCTTGATTTGACTGAGGATTGGACTTCTTTGTTTTTAAAGGTATGCACTTTGCTTCCAGAAATAATGCCCCAGACAGGCTCATTCCAGGTTTGGATACCACTCTGATTCTATTTATAATAAACTGTGCCATAGATAAAGGTAATCAAGACCACTAGCAGCAGAACTTGTATTTTAACTTGCCACAGAAAGCTTGAGTACTGTTTATTTCTATGCTGTACATCGTTGCTTGGGCAGAAACTAATATCTCCTTGATATGGGGGCACTTTCCTGTAGATTAGCACGGGCTTCTTTTGGCACTCTAAATTAGGCAGCTAAAACGAAGCAAGACCAAGGGGTGAGGGTGAATCAGGGTTTTATTCTTGGAGGAAAGACCACAATTTCATTTCTGGGAGTGACTACAGAACGTTTGGAGTTGTGCTCAGGGGCAACTGGAGTTGAAATTCCATGGGTATCAGCCAAAACCAAAAATGAAAATTAAAAATAAAGGCAATAAATAAAAACATCTTAAACAATCCCATTATCCACAGGATCGGTATCCACTGATTCACTTACGCATGGTCTGAAAATATGTAAAAAATATTAAAAGAAAAAATCCTAGAAATGAGTATTTCTCAAGATGAAGTTACCAGATCTGGTCCCTAGAGGGAGCCAGAGAACATGCTAGGTATAGTGTTTGTTAGAGAAATGTATTTCCATGATGCCATCACCAGTACAGTCTACTAGGGGGAGCTAGAGACCATGTTATGTATAATGTTCTGTATTAAAGTAGTGTTCAGTATAACCTGTGTTTTCCAGTATCTGCAGGGGCGCTTGGAGTGATCAGATCCCCCATAGATATGGTGCTCCTACTGTAGTCCCACTCCTATTTTTCACAAAAGCTCACACTAAAATATAGCAGCTCATTTTTAAGGCGCCACAACATTTTTGTGGTTTTTAATTTTAATTTTGTTTTTGCCTGATATGTTAGCACAGAGTGACAAAGCTACCTCTTCTAAAATTCCAAGTGTATGTCACAAACTGCTATTTTATACTGGCTGCATGTGGCGGATGCAGGGAGGTAACTGTACAAAGAACTGGGGAGAGGATGCAGCTCAGTTGTCTAATGCCGGGTATAAAGGCCAGAGGTACCGGAGTCAATCTTCAGCATATTCGGACAGGGCTTGAAAAATTCTTGACTAGAACCCTGAAGAGCCACTGCTACCCAGTGTTGACAACATTAGGCTAGATCAGTGGTTCTCAACCGGTGGGTCCCCAGATGTTCCTGGACTGCAACTCTCAGAAATCCTGGCCAGCTCAGCTAGTGATGAAGACTACCAAGAGTTGCAGTCCAGGAACATCTGGGAACCCACAGGTTGAGAACCACTGGACTAGATGGACCAAGAGTCTTGACTGGGTGTAAGGCAGCTTTTCATGATCACACCTCCTTAAGGAAAGCATACAACTTTAAATAAATGTTCTAGTCCAGGTGCTAGCTTTCCCTTTCTCGGTCCCATCATCTGATACAGGGGACAGGCTTCACTGTTGAGGTTCTACGTGCAGCCCACTGGGCTGTTCTGTTCTTATCTCCAATCATTGATTGAATACTGGGAATAAGAGATTGTTTAAGCCTGAAAAGCTCCCCCGTGATCTAATATAAATCTTGGATCAAGTGCAAGCCACTGGGAGATTCATGGTTTTTATAATGCAACTTGAACTCTTCCATTTCAGCTTTCTGCCTCTCATGAAATTGGGGGCAGCTGGAGGATATAAGACTGCCCAAAACCACACTGCGACTTCTGTTTTGCAATGTGACTAATGGATGGAAAACGCACAATAGGAACGCTGATATGCAGCCTCCTCCGAACAATCTTTTTGACATTTCAGGGAAGGAGATAAAATGAGCGACCTTACCAAGTGTTTCCATAGTTTACAATTTTCTACAAACACTCGGCCTAGCACTAGAAAGTATTAGTGCTGGCCATATTATTAGAGCAAAGCAAAGTTCTGCTTATACAGTATACTGCCCCATAGTGCTTCAAGCACTCTCTGTGCGGTTCACAATTTAATGAGGCAGGCTACACATTAGGCATAGCGAGACAGTAACTTTGGACTAGAGATGGGCACGAATAAAAAAATGGCATTTCGTTTGTCGTTTGGAGGGTCCGTTTCGGTTCGTTTCTGTTTTTCGTGAATTTTTGCAAAAAATTCGTTTTCATTTTCGTTCGTTTTGTTGCCATTTTGTTACCATTTATTTCAATTTTTTGTGATTTTTTTTAGGATTGTAAGCAATTCACTCATATTGCAGTAACGGAAACGAAACGCACGACAAAATTTCCAGTGTTTCTGTTCGTTTCGTTTCATTTTTGAGACAAAATTCGTTTGTCGTTTCGTTACATAACGAAACGAAAAAACAAAAATGAAAACGAAAAATTGTTCGTTTCATGCCCATCTCTACTTTGGACAGCGAATTCTAGGTGTCCCGAAAAGGCTCCCATTCTTAGTTAGCTCATTTACTGATTTCCAAATAGGGAGAGGCACTTGTGGTATTTTCAAACAGGTCCTTGGTTGCCTTTGGGTGCTATACATCTTGGCCTCTATGAATTGGATGAGACAAATGCTGTTCTAAGGCACTCACAATACATTAAATTTGCAGATGATACCAAATTGGTAGGGAGGGCTAATCCCCTAGATCAGTGATGGCGAACCTTTCAGAGACCGAGTGCCGAAAATGTGATTCAAAGTCTACTAATTTTTTGCAAAGTGCCAACACAGCAATTTAACCTGAATACAAGCGGCTGTGAAGGGACGATGCCGGTACCCACAGAAAGGGCTCCAAATGCCACCTTTGGCACCCATGCCATAGGTTCGTCAACACTGCCTAGATGATAGGATAAAAATCCAAAATGACCTTGGCAGATAAGAGTGCTCGGCCAAAGCAAATAGAATGAGTTTCAATGGAGAGAAATGTAGGGTCCTGCATCTCGGCAGAAAAAATGAATTGTACAGATATAGGATGGGAGACACCTGGCTGGAAAATGGTAACTGTTAAAGGGATCTGGGAATCTTGGTGGACCACAAATTGAACATGAACCAGCAGCGTGACACAATGGCCAACAAAGCCACTGCAATTCTTGGTTGCATCAACAGAAGCATAATGCAAAGCTACTATTTCATTTGTTTTTCCCTTAGGGAAGGTGTGGGCAATACAGTGGACCCTTGTATAACAAACAGCTTGTATAACATAAAATTTGTACAACATAAAAAATTCCAGAGATAGGGGAAATTTGCTTAACATAATCTCCTATGGGGAAATCTGTACAACATAAAAATGGGATTACTCAGCTTTCAATGCATTCCTATGGGAATTTGTATAAAGCAAAATTTGCTTAACATAATTTCATTTGGAACAAATTAATTCCTTTATACAAGGTACCACTGTATGTCACTTTTTGATGTTGTTGGATTGTAACACCTATCATTTCTCTTGATAGGGTATTCCATCGTGGGACAACATCTAGAAGTCAAAACATTCTCCATCCTAAATCTATGATATTCTGATGCTTTTCACACTGAAAAAGTGGGAGTAATTTTTTATGTATCCTCAAGAAACACATCATATGCCCAAGCTGTATGAGAATTGTGAGGGTATTGCTCCTTCCTTGGACTGTTAGTTCCAGAGTGTGGAAATTTAGTTTTAGTTATAGTTCCAAGGCATCACTTCTGTTGCTATAGGTGCAATTTTTAAATAATTCCATCTGTACTTGAAGTACTCTGCAGATCATAAGAGCTTATGCCCAATTTTGAAAAACAGCTCCCTTTTTCCCAACACTAGTTTTTAAAAATACTAATAGCTACAGAAAAGAAAAATCCCAAAGCTACAAGTCATAGGACTGTGTTATCCAGAACCCTGTCTTCCATTCAGAAATAGAGCAAAAGACAGAACTTCTACCATATGATATTTCTTTTCTACTTTTCAAAAGTCCACACACTCATAAATATAAAAATAATGAAAAAGCTACACTCAAACCAGAGAAGAATTGATACTATCCTTCATTAAGTTACAACTAGAACATAATGCAATCATACCTCTGTTAGGTATAAGAATGATGCCAATTCCAAGCAGTTATTTGCACTTGGTTATATCCAAGGCCTAGATGTTTATTGACTGTGAACATGAATGTTTCACAGACCAATCATGCATGCAATTCAAGAAGAAGGCAAACAAGCAAAATGAGGTCCAATCGAATTGACGGCTATGCCAAGCTATGTTCTTCTATAAACCACCACCTTCAGTGACATCCAAGTTGCCGTGTCACTAATTAAATGAGTTAACAGACAGAGCTGGCACCACAGAGCTAGGCTTACATTTTAATTAAATAACGGCAATATAATTCAGGGGAGACACTATAAAAGAAGATTCGCTTATGTATACAATTTGTCAAAGCCCTGAAATTAAATAGCCCATTGCACCATCTCTTGGGCAACAGGAGCAGCACCCCAAAACATGTTTTTCGATTTTAATTTCTTTTAAAAGAAAACTTATCTGAATTGTGATGAAACAATTGCCCATCAATTAATCAGAAATGCTACTATTGCTTTTATGGGACTGCTTTTTTACTGTTAGCATAATAAATGCACAAGGAAGAAAAGAAGAAAGAAACGCTGTTAATAGCTTTTACATATGTTTTCTTTTCCAACTTGAGTTGCTAATAACCGTGTGCTTTGTTTAAATGCCTGTGCCACTGTTGTTTCAGGACTGCAACATCTCGGTTTACATGCAGAAGAACTCGCAAGTGTTCGAGAAGTACGATAACGGAGCCAATCACCTGGAGAGGAGGTGAGCACTCCAACCCTAGAGGCATTCAAGAGAACAGTGGACAGCCGTCTGCCAAATGTGCTTTAATTCAAAATTCTGCATCCATGCGGGGCGGCGGGGGGGGGGTTGGACTCAAAGGCCTTACAAGCCCCTTCCAACTCAATTATTCTATGATTTCATGATCTGAGGGCATGTTTTGGTCCATCCTTAAAGCTGGTAGGCTGGGAATCGGATAGATCTAAACTCTTGGCCACAAGCCAGCAGAAATTTGTTTACACAGTCTCGGCAATATTCACGGGAGCTATGCCCAAAGGTCTCTTGATCTTTTCCAGTGCTCTGCCCATTCTTATGGGTTGCTCCCCACACTTGGAATGCCTTGAAACACATGGCATCCCCTGTCAGAGCCTTTTCACACGACCCCTAAGATCCGCTGGCCACTTAAATTTGGACCAGAGATCTTAGGGGTTTGTCGCTGTTCCTGCGTTCCCACCCCCTCTGCACTCCTGGTTGCTGGCTGTGTGAGGGGAGGGAGAAAAAAAGGAAGAAAAGAATGCCGCTCACCTCCGTTCTGCCATCCCGGCACTGCATTCAGATCTCTTAAAGGGGCGGGGGGCAAAAAAAGAACAAACAGAAGCAAGGAGAGCCGGGCAGTCACTACATTATATCCGCATCAGGAATTTTCACCTCCAGAGAGCAGGTACCTGAAAAGTGCACTGGGACGCGCTTAGGTGGGCGTGGTCGCACTTAATTATCTGTAAACTCCAGAGCTGGTGGGGAAACAATTTTAAGCTCCGGAGCTGGGAGCCATTTGCGGCGGAGTTTAGGGGTTGTGTACAAATACCCTCACTTTCTTCTTTCAAAAGCTACCTCTTAAGTTAATTCTGAAGCTTTGGCCCCATGGTGACGTTGGGTTTGGACTTTCTCGTTCTTGGGTCTCTGGAGCTGCTGGATTACCACCTCCATCACGCTAGGAAACACGGACAGCCATTGAGGTTGTGGAGATTAAAATATCACAGAACTCTTGAGTTGGACGTGACCTCCCAAAGCATCATCTCTAATCCAACCCTTGCTCCCAACAGAGGACATCCACATCTAAAGCTCAGATGAGAAATGACCACCCAATCTCTGTTCATTCTCTTGGGAGTCTACCACCACTTCACTGTTGGACGGCTCTTATTGTCTTCCTAATGTTTAGTCAAAAACTCCTTTCTTATAATTTGCACTCGCTGATTTGATGCTATGCTAGGAGGAAAAGAAAGCAAGCTTGCTCCATTGTGGTTTGGTAACTTCTAGGGGCCCATTTTGGGAAAGACTATTGAAAGTAAATGGGTAACTTGAAAGAAGACCATCTCCTTCCATTGCTATCCCAAATATGCTTTATTTTTCTTATTATTATTCCAAAGGAGGTAAAACTCATTCCCCACCTTGTTGTTCCATATAGCCTAGATCAGTGGTTCTCAACCTGTGGGACCCCAGATGTTCCTGGACTGCAACTCCCAGAAATCCCTTCCAGCACAGCAAGTGGTAGAAGCTTCTGGGAATTGCAGTCCAGGAACATCTGGGGACCCACAGGTTGAGAACCACTGGCCTAGCTAGTTCATAACTAGTTATTTCGTCAACATGACAAAACACTTGGTTTTTGTGAAGACTTTATACTATCAATAGGTCACAGCCCTGCATATTTAGATATAAAAAATGAAAGAGAGGACACTTAAAATCACACAAAAATATTTTAAACAAAGACATAGTGGTTACTGAAACCTAACTACAGTACTAAACTATCAGTTCAGCTACTGCCTTGACAGTTTTGTGGCTGGTTGGCAAGAAGCATCTTTGGAGACGAGTTCTATCAAAGCATGTTGTTTGCGTTTGGAGGAGCTGATGTTTTTAAAGGCCATCCTGTTCCAGATCCTTTCACACTGTGCTCCATGCTCAACCTGCACATTTATAAATGGGTGCCATAAAAATACAACTATGCCTAATGCTTCCTGCTTAGAACATAGCCATGATTGCAACAGCTGCCTCAATGAGGCACGCAGGAGTGCTAAAATATTCAAAGACAGGTAAAATACAGTATAATACCAAAGGAGCCCTAAGCTATTTTTGGGAGATTCAGGGGCAAAGCAAACTGTGCAGATGACGCTCTCCATGCCTATTAAGAACTTACGGATATACTGCAGGACTCTCCATCACGTTCTGCTTGAAGGTCCACATTTCCGAGGTGGAGGATGGCGGCAAGTATCTTGAAAATTGTCATTTGATGGGATTCCTTCACTCCTGAAATGGAA
Source organism: Phrynocephalus versicolor (assembly GCA_023846285.1). Lineage (NCBI taxonomy): Eukaryota > Metazoa > Chordata > Lepidosauria > Squamata > Agamidae > Phrynocephalus > Phrynocephalus versicolor. The sequence continues at coordinate 4,033,788 of JAHTLZ010000195.1, forward strand.
TTCATATCCAGTTTTCAGCAAAGGACCTGTACAGTATGATTGAGGGCTCCACCTTGAGAAAGTCAGTCTTCTCTTAAGAAGACTTCTCTTAAGAAGAACCAACGACAGACAAGCATATATTTCTCAATAGCCTAGAAATATGTGATCACAGAAGCAATGCCTCTGTAAATTACAACCATCCAAGAAAACAACTGAATACATTTTGGGTGGCTGGGGCTTCCGTGCCTACCTCCAGGACAACCAAAATAAATATTCTTCTCTATGAATGGGACTACAATGAAAGAGGCCCTATGTCTTGTATCTTCCAATCCGACAAGTAGGCATGTGAACTTGGCTTTTATGGCCAGACAGGTTCGTAGGGGGGCCACGTATCCCTGACTCACTAACTGGATTTCTATCTCACCTACCTTTCTATAATCAGGGGATTATAGGAAAAGAATAAAGCAGATACTATTAAAATGTAAAGCATATTTGAGCTTTAAAGATCAAAAAACCCACCAGTGAAAGAAGACACAGCACCCACCTAGTGAAAGGTCTTTTCTGCAGCAAAATAGTTCAATGGCCTACCTAATTTTTTTTAAAAAAAATCATTGCCTATGGCTGGAAAGACACCAAAGAAGGGTCACACCTAGCCTTCCACAACAGAGAGTTTGAGAAGTTGAAATGATCTCCAAATGAAGACTCCTGCCATCATACCATGAGGTAAGGCAGATTTCTCAGTGGTCAATGTGAAGCTGTGGGGAGAAGAATTTAATAGCATGGATGTATGGATGCAACTTCTACTCCACCCATCTAGTGGCATGCCACAATAAACATGAATTAACACAACAGTCAGAAAAAGAAACCCTCTCTAAACCCAACTACATCTAAAAACACCATGCCCACAATGCAGGGCATGAGTAAAGTGGATAGAGGGACGTTCTTCTCCCTCTCACAAAATACCAGAACTAGGGGACATCTACTCAATTTGAGGGTTGGGAGAGTGAGAAGAGACAAAAGAAAATATTTTTTTAACCAGCATGTGGTTAGTCTGTGGAACTCCCTGCCACAGGATGTGGTGATGGCATCTAGTCTGGATGCCTTCAAAAGGGGATTGGACAGATTCCTGGAGGATAAGTCCATCACAGGTTACAAACCATGATGGAGATGTGTCATCTCCAGGCTTAAAACCAGAGTACTTCAAGGACCAAATGCAGGGGAGTGGTATCAGGAGACAGATATCTAGTCCCGGGCACTCCCAGATACATCTGGTGGGGCCACTGTGAGATACAGGAAGCTGGACTAGATGGGCCTTTGGCCTGATCCAGCACGGCTCTTTTTATGTTCTTATTAACTCCTAGAATGGAGCAGCAGTATTGATTAAATAGACATGGGGTCATCAGTAATCAAAGAATTATTTAAATTACCTAAGGGTAAAGCTTTCAAAGACCTGAGTGAAAAGCCCTGTTTTAATTAACTTTCTAAATTAAGCCTTCTTTCTGTTCAGCTGAATGTGCTACAGTGCTTCTTTACCAAGGCTATCAATCATGGGACCACTATTAGTGCTTCTGTAGACCTTCACAGTGAACTTAGAAAGCTGTGTTTCTTGCTTCTAAATAAGGTGGAGACGTCCAGGCCAGGCTCATAGGGTTCCGGTTCCAGTTCACATTTTCGCCCTTCACTACTTTCATTCATAATGTCCAAAGAGGGCTACAGCCAGAAACAATTTTAAATAGCTCTGGAACAGCTCAACCACAATAGCTAGACCAGAATAGTTTGATGTACCTTTTTGTTATTAGTTGTTTGTGCCTCTTGCTGGGTATTTATTTATCTATTTGTATTATTGTTGTTTTTTTCTTTTGATATGAAATTTTCTTACGTGTTGTTTTATGTAAACCGCCCAGAGTTCCCAGAGGGAATTTTTTATACAAATATAAAAATAATAAATAATAAATAGACAGCCCTTCCTAACCACCAAGCAGCTGCCTTCTGTATGAACTGAAAACTTTGAATCATCTTTGAAGAATATGTCTGTGAAGATTCTCAGTCATCCAGGTGAGTTTATCTGGAAGTTGAGTCATGGCTACTGGACTTCTTTTTGAAGAGATAGAAACGTTTCGCTGTTCATCCAAACAGCTTTAGTCTAGTCTGGATATGAACAGGGGATGGAGGATGGAGGAGAGGCGTGAGGTTTATTTTTTTCCAGGTGGGACAGAGTTGCTATATTTTTGTTAACTGTCCAGAGTTCCTATGGGAAAGTTGGTGCGGTCTAAAAATGCAATAAATAAATATACATATATGTTGTGTAAGCAAAAAATCAATGCCATCTCCTTGGCACGGAGAGAGCAGACTCCATCAGGACCCCAACACTGCCAAATGTAGTGAAAGTCCTGATACTTTGTCTCAGAAGAGCAGGGAGCCTGGCCCATGGAGACCATCTTCATCTATACCTGGACCTCAGAATTTAGCCTTTCACCACTGGTCACCACTAGAGATATGTAAATCTCCATGCTCTTATTGATTCTATTTCCATTCTATAAATGGCCTCCAGACACTCAATCTGTCCTCCTTCCAGCACTAGTTGGTGGAAACGAGAGGCAAAACCGAGTCTTGTCCACATACTTCAATCTAAACCTCCAAATGACATTCCCCCACTGGGCTGCTTTTTAATATTCCGACGCAACCGGGCACTGGACAATAACCCTAAGGGCCCCTAAGCTACACCAAAGCCCAGTATCCGTGAGTCAAAACAGGACCTGGACCCCCCTTTGGGGTGCTTCCTTCCAGAAAGGACCGAAGCCGCTCCTTGAAATCTCAATTACTCAAAAACCTTATTAGGTTTATTGTAAGCCAGAAGTGACCTGGCCAAACATGACAGCAACAGAAGACCAGCCTGAAAAGTTTTATAAGCCCACGATCCTGTTTCCTACAGCTACCAATCTTGATACTTCTTGGAAGCCCACAAGCAAGACATGAGGAAAATAGTCCTCTGCTGGTGCCATTTCCAGGAACCAACAGATTCAGAAACGTGTTATGGTCCAATCCTGAATGGAATCAATACACAGCTTTTCTTTCTAGTAGCAACAGGCAGCTGTCCATCAACCTGTTTAATCCCTCTTGGTTGCTATCTATCACGGTCTCTCCACTGAACTCAAGTTTAGCTGCTCTGGATGAAGTAACGTCACTCTTCAATATGATGACTCGGTAGGTGTCAAGAGCGTTCTAACATCTGCAAAGATGCCTCATGGAAACTGTGTCAGATTATGCTTCCCTGTTGTGGTTTTGAGGCTATTCTTTCTGCAGCTCACATATTTTTCTGCCCACGTATGCCTGGATCGTGAGCACCCCGTGATGCTCTCTGTCCCACATGGAAAAACAGGAATGCAATCAAAAAGGGGGTCAACCGTGCAGCTAAGCACAGGAGATACTGCTGTACAAATCTACTGCCTCCTTGAATTCCTGTTTCAGTGCACGTGAGGTGGGGTTGACCATTCAGGAAATCTAATCTGGTTGAGGTGATTATTATGGCCCAAGCAAACATTAAAAACTGGAAAAGGACACAAACAACGAGTAATTACACACTGTATCTTCAACCTATAGTTCTCTACACAGGGCAATCTAGAGAGAAAAACAGTTGATGGAAAAAGGTTAGATTATTGGTTTAATTACTTCAATGCTGGAAGACCCTTTGGAAGGGAACCTTAATAAGCCACATCAAATGGGTTTTCAATTGATCATTTACTCCACATGAATTCACATAGTAGCAAACAATTTTGAAAACAAATTAAGTCATGGTGGTATTCTTCCATTCCTGTGGTTACCTATTCCTAACTGATGCTAAAAAATTGCAGCTTCTTCTATTAAAAACATTCTAAAAATAATATCCTTGCTTAAAAATATTCAGTGTCCCCATCCACAAGCCAAACCAGTTAATCAGTTAATGTTGCTTCCCAGTTAATAATGTTGACAAAGGGATTAAAAAAGCGGTGACTTTGGATTTCAAACTGCACAGACAGAAAAGCAGAGTAAGGCAGCACATTTCTAACAAGCAGAAACAGGTGCCTCCAGGAGTCATGCCATCGCTCCTACATCAGTGTTGATGAACCTATGGCACAGGTGCCAGAGGTGGCACTTGGAGCCCAATCTGTGGGCACCCGTCACTGCCCCTTCACAGCCACCTGTATTCAGGTTAAATTGCTATATTGGCACTTTGCGAAAAATTAGTGGGTTTTGAATCGTAGTTTGGGCACTCCGTCTCTAAAAGGTTTGCCATCACTGTTATAGGGCAGTGTTGGTGAACCTATGGCATGGGTGCCAAAAGTGTTACTCGTAGCCCCTTCTGTGGGCACCCAACATTGGCCCTTCACAGCCACCTATACTGAGGTCTCTAAAAGGTTCACCATCACTGTCCTACATAGTAGAAGTGTTGTGGCATAGTGGTCAGATTGCAGTACTGCAGCCCAACTCTGCTCATGACCTGGCCTCAATCAACCCGGGTAGCTGGCTCGAGGTTTGTTCAGCCTTCCATTCTTCCCCAGGTGAGAAAACTGAATAACCAGCTGGGGGTGGAGAGGGCAATCTGTAGCCTACATAATTAAATTAAGTACTATGGGGTAGTATATAAGTAACACAATTTGCTTTGCTTTTATATGGTTATTCAAAGTCTTTGTGAAGAATTTCATTTCACCCAAATGTGATGCCTATTATATATCTAAGGTTGTAGATTAGACAGACTAGCTTATCTTTGTGCTTCACTATCTTCACCTCTTGTATTAGACAAAAATAGATGTAAGCATATACCTACTATATATCGAATTAGTCAAATATAATCTAAGCTGTTTAGTTAAACGAATAATTAAGTTTTAGGATTGAGAATATTGCTAAGAATAAACTAGCTAATACATTATTGTAATCTATTTTCTGTATTTTTTGTACTAGATGAAGACAGAGATAAGCAAAGATGAACATAATGGTGATGGAAAACTATTAGAACAACATTAATGGAAAAATATTTAGTAAATATGGAAATATGAAAATAATATTGTTTAAGATGAGAAGAGAATCGTGAAACAACTAGGCCAATTGGGAACAACTTCTGATATATGTAACATGGCAGGAGATAAGCAATGCATCTGTTTTTATTTTGTTAATTTTAAAAATAAAAATATTTAAATTTCACCCAAATGCTCTACAGGAAAACTGTTCATCTTATCTTTAAAAAAGGAGCCCTTACCAAGCAAAGTGAAAGCATTCCTAGTTCTCTCAAAATCTTCTGCATCATCTACTCCTTCGATCGATGTTTCTCCTCCCAGGGATGTGTAATAAAAATCTTCAGCAGATGCTAGGAGAGGAGAAATAGAGAATGCAGGATAGTCAAGGCAAGGGGAAAAGCCACCTGCTAAACTATATCAGAGTAAGCATGGTTGAATGCATATGTTTTGGCAGGCCAACCATACAATCCTGTTTTGCATGTGCACATATCTCAGAACATGCCATAAACCACCTGGAGGAGCCTAGAGCGGCACCTAAAGTGAGCTCCCCTGCAAGGTCAATTCAGAGAAAAATAAGTAAGCTTCTTCAAACGATAACATCTGCTCCAGCTTTTAACAGAGAACGTCTTCCAGTATTTGAAAACACCCTGACTACTCTTTGATGCCTCCAACTAGAGGCAGCAAAGTTGCTTGATTTCCGATGAATTCCAGAATGCTACACTTAAGGTGTGACACTTGGATGACAAAGGTGGTTACTTCATGCCCGTTTTGTCTCTGTAAGTGTTGCGCTTCGGACCGATACAAAAAAATCTTACTTCACGTCCGTTGTGCAACAGCTGAAATTTGTCTCGGCCACACCTCCAGAGCGGGACCAGAGTGTGACAATACTGTACCTGGCGCTGGGTTGGGGTATTCTCTTGTCACGGTTTGTTCCCGGTTCCTGTTCTGAGACAGGGGACGTGTGGTAACAACTGTCACTCAACAACCAGTGTCCACCAAGTGGACAGCGGCTGAAGCGGCATTCGACATTAGTTTCCCTATGGGAAACACCATGTAGCACAAATGTTTATTAAAGAAAGTACTGAAAATTCTGTAGCATTGACGTGCAAATCCCAGAAGACCAGTAAATCGAAATATCGAAAAAGTTTTATTTACGATATTTTAAAAAAGGGTTAAGAAAGCAAGACAAATTCAGAAATTGTCACGGAACAAGACCATGAAGTAACAGTTGTCACGAGACAAGTTATCACAACCATGAGGAAACAGAAACGGGGACTAAACAGGGACAAAACAAAGTGATCACGACCAACGCTGTCACGGTATAAAACTAGTCGAGGAACAAGGAAGGACGTGAAGTAACTGCATTGACAAATAACATGGAACTTCTCCAAGATTAGGAATGTCAGACTCATATTATTTTCCGTTGACTACATGACAGGTAGCTCTATGCGGTTGTGTTTCCCGGCAAGGGTACAGTAGAGGTGGCTTAACATGCTACCAATAACTATTGGTTAGCAGTTTCCTCCTTCCTTTCTGTCCTGTCACTCACTCAAGTGAATCTACTCAGCAAATCCTAACTTAATGTGTGTGAATTTACAGCTTGCATTCTTCTGTTGTGTAGCTGTACTCAAACACATCTGTACTCTGCCCATCTGGGGACTCCTGGATCATTACCTTTCTATACGCTAGAAGAGGCAGGGGGGTCTGGATTTGGGAGGAGCTGGTGTCTATAGAGAATCCTCTTCTGCTTCAAAGTTCAAGTCCAACCTTGCTTTTAGTGCAAATTAAAATAGTAAATGTGCCTTTTCAAAAAGGAAGCACACTGGAAGCAGTTTTCCAAGGGACTGCAGTCTACAATGCATCCCAAGGGATGAACGCCTGGGACGAGCCCCTAGCAGTTGTTAGCCATGGCACATGACATAGTGACACACCTATAGATGGCTACCCCGAGGTTTTACCTGAGTGAGCCTGAAATATAAACATTTGCTATAATAATTCTGCATTGGATAAAAAGCACATTTTCCTTTTGAAGTTGTTCCCTAAAAGAATAGAACAAGAAGAGAATGCAGCTTATGCAACATTCCTGACTTCAAGGAGTACATCTCTGCTGAAAATGTGTGTTTTCTACCTAACTATCCATACAAAGGAGGCAAGCAACGTTCTCCCCCATGCTTAGTTCAGTGTTTCTGCTCGATTAACTTTACATCCAGTGAACCCTTCCTGAGGACAGTGAGCAAAGCCATTTTCTTCATATGTTTCTGTTTTATTTTCCTTTTCATCGCAATGGCAGAGTTTTCCTTGATATGGCATTTCAACAACCATCACAAGATGTAGTTACTAACGACAAACTAACTTGAGAAATCAGAATCAGAAAAGGATTGGGGGAAGCAATGATTTTAATTTAATTTAATATGGAAACATTTTAATATGTATTTCAAAAAAGGAAAGGAGTGCAAACTGGGAGAAGGCTCAATGTATTTCTGGAGAGAAATGGAAAGATTGACATCTTAAGGATCTTAAGCATGGAATAAGTCCCAGGTAGGAGGTTGGCTGCATGGTGAAATAGGTAAATTTGGTTGTTTTGTGTTTATATTATTTTAAATTTAAAATAAAAATAATATGTATATAGGAGTATGCTTCTACATGGTGGTGTCTTATAGATGGAAAAATATGGTGCATGTGCTTTCAATAAGTACAGATTGTAATGCATAATGTAGGTTAAGTACAGAAGGAGATAAAGTATAAAATAATAGATTTGTACTTGTCATGGTGGCTAATTGTAGCTCATCCATGAGGTGCTGATGGTGCTCCTGGATGCCCAGGAGCTCAACAAACGCCTTATTAATGATTGGCAATTAGCTACTGATTTCCCAAGCTCATGGATAAATTTCTGGCCACCGTCTTAGATTTTGGACTATAAACCATGGGTTGTGTCTTTCTGAGTAATCCTTAAACTTAAAGCAGGCATGTCCAAACTCCGGCCCTCCAGATGTTTTGGACCACAACTCCCACGGTCCTTTGCCATTGGAAATACAGGCTTGGAATTCTGGGAGTTGTGGTCCAAAACATCAGGAGGGCCGAAGTTTGGACGTGCCTGACTTAGAGTATTTTCTGATATGTTATGTATCAGAAAAGTAAATGCTAAGCTTGCTATTAATGGGAATTTTGCTGATTAACAGCGAGGGACCATGCTCCGTAAGCAACCTGGGCGACGTTATGACACAAAAGTAGAATTTTTAAAAAAGGAGGAATTGCCCATTGTGGCAACTACATTGATGAATGACTGTTGCCATGAATTTTCTAAAAATGTCCAGGCTTGGGTAACCCATATGTCATGGGGGACATCTGGTCTCCAACTGGACTCCTGGGGGCTTCCTTTCTGCAATACAACAAACCCTGAAAAGTACCAACAGTTTTCTGTCTATGAAGTTTTTCTTTTAAAAAACACACACCCTAGAATTTATTTCAACACACTCTCCAGGTTCTTTTAAAGTTAAAATAAAAATCAATTCCAAACAAAGCCACTGAATGTTTGGTCAAAGCCTGTCTGCTTGCTGATGAGAAAGAGAACATTTCATTCTGAAAATAAATACACAAACCCTTACTGAGAGACAAGCTTGGCTAGAGGGGAGAGATGCTTTCTCTTCTCAAAAAAAGCTTGAAAGCCAACACAGAAAACATAAACATTTGCCATCCAATTTAATACCTTGCAGGGACAATCTCCACATGGGCTCAGCTTTCTACGATGCCTGACTTTTTTTCTATCAAGTGTTTTCCCTCCAGAAGCTGGAGTTAAAAGCCACTGTCTTAATAGGATGAAAGAGGCTTTCCTTCTTATGCCTGGAGGCAGTATTGTGTTTTTTTTTTAAAAAAAACTTTTCTACTTCCTCCCTCAACCTAGCTACTCAACATTCTAAATAGGATCTCTTTTGTTCTGTATCCTGGTTGTTCTTTTTTAAAAGGGAGAGTTCCAACTGATTTATTACTCCGTAAAAGTCGAATCTCCATAAGTGGTGTCTCCGTAAGTCGAAAACAGCGTGGTAGCTCATCGGGCTAGAGTGCTGAAACTTTCAGCTGCAAAGTCGGCAGCTCAATGGTTCGAATCCTGGGTGCCACACAGTGGAGTGAGCTCCCGCTGTTCAGCCCAGCTCATGCCAATCTAGCAGTTTGAAAGCATGTAAATGCAAGTATATAAATAGGTAACGCTGCAAAAAGCGGGAAGCCAAGGTAGCAGGCTCATGCCTGACTCAGCCTTCCATGGTTGCTAAAATGAGTACCCAGCTTGCCGGGGGGCGGGGGGGCAATGTGTAGCCTGCATAATTAAACTGTGAACCACCCTGAGAGTAGTGCTATGGGGCGGTATATAAGCAGAACACTTTTAAAACAGTGTTCCTTGTGCAGAAATGCGTTCAGCCATGACGGCCTCATAGCCACAGACTTGCACAACACTGGCTCTTTGGCTTGGAAACAGAGGTGAGCACCACCCCTAGAGTCGGACATGACTAGCACGGATGTGCAGGGAAAAACCTTTACCTTTACCTTTACCTAAGTTGAATCTGAAGTACAAACCAGAGTCAAGACTCGGGAAATACAACTACACTACACAGTTACAGAAATGAGATTCCACTTCAGATCTCATACCTCCATCCTACAGGATCTTTGCTTGGAATTTCTTGCTATAGTTCAAGGAAGGATATTAGAGTATTCTGGTTCAGAATGCCAAGTACTTCACTGAACTGAAACTCTCAGGCTCCCAAGGCAGTTGAAGTGACATCAAATTTTTAAAACCGTGCAGCCAGGATATATCCTGATGGGGAGAAAGCTCTGAAACTCTGAAATTCTTTCACAGCTATCAAACTCACTAGAATATGGCAATAATCATGATGTGGTTAATTGGCCTAACCCACACAGGATGCAAAATACATGGCACATGGTCTTATGTTGTCTTGTGCCATACCACTCTTGTTGTTGTTGTTCAGTCGTTCAGTTGTGTCCGACCCTTCATGACCCCATGGACCAGAACTCCCCAGGCCTTCCTATCTTATTCCTTATTCAAGCTATCTATTAACTGTCCTTCCCTTATGGATGTAGCTCAACCATTGGTCTACAGGACTCAGGGTTGACCTTCAAAAGACTAAGGCAGCTGCCTCATGAGTAGTACGTTTCAGGTGGCACAGAAGAGAAGCAGATGGCGAATTCTTTAATTTCTTATGATTTTAGCTTTACTGCCAAGAGAGAGGAAGAGGTGATGGTTGGATTCTCTGCTTAAGTTAAGAAAACAGTTTGGCTGGCTGTAGTTACTATGCTTTGATTTAAATGGGTTGTGGCACCCTCCTCTCCTCTGCCTCAAGTGGAAGAATGTTTTGGTAGAGCTGTTCATAAAAATTGTAGGGTTCCAAGAGTCCCTCTGGGTCTACACAAGTCAAAGGCAAGGTTGAGCAACAAATACTCAATGGATATAACTTCACTTAATGGACCCATGAAATAGGCCTTCAACTAAAGCAATTAGCTCAAGACAAAACAGGAAATACAATTTTAAAAAAGAAAAGAGGAAAGCTTTAACATGTAGGCCATGGGGCACTCTCAGATGATAACCAATATATGAAACAGAAGGTTGAGTTTTTCGCATATATCAGTTCCCTCAACAATTCCCTACTTGGCCATACAGAATTTTTCCACCACTGTGCAAATCTAAAACCAGATGGATGTCTTCGTATGTACATTAAATACTACATCTTTGCTGCCAATATGTCCATGTACGTCCGATTTTCATACATCTCTTATCTCAGTATAATGGGAAGCGGGACTATGTAGTGACTGAGATCTGTTGTTCTTTGCACAGTAGGGTCTTCAACCTATACAAGCGATCTGGAAGTGGAATCATGGCAATCTGACTTCTTTTCTTGAGAGACTGAAATGTTTCGCTGCTCATCCAAACAGCCATGTCAGACTGACGAAGCTGTTTGGATGAGCAGTGAAACATTTCAATATCTCAAGAAAGGAAGTCCAGTTGCCATGACTCATCTTCCAGATTAAACTCACCTGGATGACTGAGAATCTTCACAGACCTATACAAGGGATGTATCAACTCTTTGACGCATCCAACCATAGAAGCAAAAGACTTTGTGAATCCACTCAAACTCAGCGCACTATGTGCACACATCAAGGCACTACTCATGCATAAATAGCAAGGCAACATTTTCCATTGCCATCATCTGCAACCCACATTATGTTACTAATGCGGAGAGAGTGTGCATTACCTGGAGTATTTGCAACAATGACCAAAATACAAATGGTTAAAAGTCATCTGCATAAGGGCAATCAGGACAGGGTCTCCAGCCCACACCCACCCCAGGCTCCTCTCTGCACAAATCGCTATACTGTATATCTTCTGTATATTACAGGCAGTGTGAGATTAATGTGCAAATGTGAGCCTGCAGGAAGTGCTTATAAGGACACCCTTATGCAATAGCATAAGCAAACAAGAGCTTGGCCAGTGCCTGGATGCAAGGGGAACATTTTTATATCTCCTTAATGTACTCTATAATTACAGCCTGCTTACTTTGTTCCACAGAGGTGAATGAGAACGATGTAAACACAAAATCCCCATCGATAGTAAGGCCGCACCTGGAGTATTGTGTACAATTCTGGTCACCGCATCTCAAAAAAGACATAGTGGAACTGGAAAAGGTGCAGAAGAGAGCGACTAAAATGACTACTGGGCTGGGGCACCTCCCTTATGAGGAAAGGCTAAAACATTTGGGCCTCTTTAGTCTGAAAAAAAGGTGCTTGAGGGGGGATATGATTGAGACATACAAAACAATGCAGGGTATGAGTAAAGTGGATAGAGGGAAGCTCTTCTCTTTCTCCCAAAATACCAGAACTAGGGGACATACACTCAAATTGAGGGCTGGGAGAGTAAGAACTGACAAAAGAAAATATTTTTTCACCCAGCACGTTGTAAGTCTATGGAACTCCCTGCCACAGGATGTGGTGATGGCATCTGGCCTGGATGCCTTCAAAAGGGGATTGGACAGATTCCTGGAGGAAAAGTCCATCAC
>JAHTLZ010000195.1:4045828-4067728 GCA_023846285.1 Phrynocephalus versicolor
GGGAGGGCAAGGTCTCTTCTTCCACAACCAACAGCCAATGGAGATGATTAGCAATTGCTTGTATCTTTCCATTTCCAGTCTGCCTAGTACAGTGGTGGCAAACCTTTGGCACACCAGATGTTTTGGATGACAATTCCCAGAATTCCAAGCCTGTGGGAGTTGTGGTCCAAAACATCTTGAGTGCCAAAGGTTTGCCACCACTAGCCTAGTAGAAGGTTTGCAAGACCAGAGAGCACAAGAAGGTGTTTTATACTGAATCAGACCATAGGTCCTTGCTAGGGCCATATTGGCAACTTGGACTGGAAGCAGCTATGCAGGGTTTCAGGGAAGATCCTTTTCTAGTCCTACTAGGTGACTGCTAGTGTTTGCTGGTAAGGTAAAGGTAAAGCCTCTCCCCACTCATGTGTGCTAGTCATGTCTGACTCTAGGGGCAGTGCTCATCTCCGTTTCCAAGCCAAAGAGCCAGTGTTGTGCAAGTCCGTGGCCATGTGGCTGGCATGACTGAACGCATTTCTGCAAACAGAACACTCTTTACCTTCCCGGGTGGTACCTATTTATCTACTTTTATTTACATGCGTTCAAACTGCTAAGTTGGCAGGAGCTTGGGTGAATAGCGGGAGCTCGCTCCCCTTCATGGCACCTGGGATTCGAACTGCTGAGCTGCTGACGTTGCAGCCGAAAGTTTCAGTGTTGTAGCCCACTGAGCCACCATCCCAGTGTTCCCCAGTAATCTGACCCTATTTAACTCCCCAAACCAAAGGAAATCTACAGCCAGGGTAATCTAGTGGTTGCATAGTCCTTTGAGCTTCCTGAAAAATCTCAGGTTTCTTGTAACTTTTATGTTTCCAGAACTTATGGCCAAGTAACTCTACTGTTTTTAAGCAATTGCCCTAGTTGCTGTGCCCCACCATATCTGGGGAAAAGATAAAAAAAAAGTCACAATGCTAAGTCAAAAGCCAAACTAACCTGGGGTGGCCCAAGATAACCTTCAAATTTATTTTTAAAACTCCTGCTCATAACTTAAAATTAAACAGGGTACATATTCTGTGTCTACAGTATGTGTTTGTGTGTTGTGTCATTACAGTCATGACCAACTCTTCGTGACTCCATGTCCATGGAGTTTTCTTGGCAGGAATACTGGAGTGGTTTGCCATTTCCTACTCAGGTGCCTGCAGCACCTGGTATTCCCTGGTGGTCTCCCATCCAAGTACTAGCCAGGGCCGATAATGCAACCTACATCTCCATTTGGTTGTGAGCTAACCATCTGCGCAGGCTACTCAGAGAGATAATTAGGATCATTATAGATCATGCCAAAAAGAATATACACCCTAACCTTCTGCTAGAAACTTCCCCATCCAAGTAACAACCAGGGCCAACCCTGCTTTGCTTCCGAAATCAGGCGAGATTGGATGTGCTTAGGGCATCTAGGCAGCCTTCTCTGTCTAAGGATGTCTAAAAAGAAAAATGATAATGCTATCAAATTTATGGAAGTAACCTTTCCCTCTTTTCTTTAATGTAGCTTGTAAAATATGAGCAAGCCTCTCCTTAAATGTCTAAGCACATGTAGTAACCTTGGAGCAGGAGCAATAAAACTACTTTTTGACATCTCCCAAAACATAAGTGATACCGCCAAGTTTTCAAGACAGCACTAGACCAGAAACTCATCAAAAAGAAAAATGTTTGCATGCAGCATGTCTTCACAGCAACTGGTATTTAGAGCCTGTGGTACAGTGGTTAAACTGCAGTAAAAAGGTAAAGGTTCCACCAGCACATGCATGCTAGTCGTGTCTGACTCTAGGGGTGGTGCTCATCTCCATTTCCAAGCCAAGGAGCTAGTATTGTGCAAGTCCATGGCCATGTGGCCGGCATGGCTGAACGCAGTTCTGCACATGGAAGACTGTTTACCTTTTTACAGTGGTACCTATTTATCTACTTACATTTATATGCTTTCAAACTGCTAGGTTGGTAGGAGCTGGGGTGTACAACAGAAGCTCATTCCGCTGTGTGGTGCCCAGGATTCGAACTACTGAGCTGCTGACTTTGCAGTCAACAGTTATCAGCACTCTAGCCCACTGAGCCCAAACTCTACTTACAACCTGGGATCAATCCCAGGCAGCGGGCTCAAGATTAACTCAGCCTGTCATCCTTCTGGCTATGTGCAGCCTGCATAATTACTGTATTTTCCCATCTATAAGGCGCTCCTACGTATAAGGAGACTAGATAAAAGTTTAGTCTTATACACGGAAAGAGACAGTAATTGTAAACTGTCCAGAAACTGCTTTAAGCACGACAGGGCAATAAATAAGCAGCATGGATTGTCCCTCCCCCCTCTTTTTTCAAAGGTAACTGCATTTGCTCCTTGGAAGAAGATTTTAGCAAGTATATTTAATCGTAATTTGGTACAGCCTAATTACAAAGCTCACCAAAACCAACATTCTATTTGCCCTTCATAACCACAGATGGAAAATGTTTGTTTTTTCATTATTATTATTATTATTATTATTATTATTATTATTATTATTATTATTATTATTATTATTATTATTATTATTATTATTATTATTAGTAGTAGTAGTAGTAGTAGTAGTAGTAGTAGTAGTAACTTTTCAGGCCTGCAAATGCCCACATGTTAAGGTCTAGGCCTGAATACAGGGTAAATTCAGGCTTAAAGGACTGAAGACAGAGCTTTCGTTTTGGCTTCTTGCCATGGACTGTAATAGCATCTTTTTTATAGTGGAGAAAAAAGAAGACAAGGCTGACCAGCCAAACTGGCAGACACTGCACTGAGCCTATCATAGAAAGGGCAATTAATTCCCCTTTCCCTATTAATCTGAAATTAAAAGTTGGCAGGAAAAGCATACATTTATTGGAGGGTGGGCAAAAGAATGAACCCAACCTGCAAAATAGAAATTTCAGAGCAGTTGACCAAGACATCTCTTTGCATAGATATCTATCCATCAAATTCAGTAGTTCCAATGGCCAATCAATGCAGACAGAACAAGCCACCCCCAAGAACATTTAGGGTTCTGGAACACCGAATGCATAAAAGCAAGAGCATATCTTCAAATTTGAAAGTGCAGCTGCTGATCATGATATTCCACACAGTCACCCCTCAATATAAGAAGAGTCCAAAATGCAGGCAACTGCATTGGTTCAAATTAGGACTGGCCTTCCACAACGGTAACAGCTCTTAACTGCCAATTTCAAGTCCAAACCACCTTGATGTACGTACTTTGCATTACAAGGGGGATAGCTTGCAGCAGCAATGCTTCAAAAGCTAAGATGGGCTGCAGTTAGTATGAACTAGTATTCAACATTCAAAGCGATTTAGGAATGGGATGAACTACTTTCAACATTACACTTCCTAGGAGAAGGAAATGTTGGCAACAGACATAAATGGGTATTGCCAGAAACTCAAAAGCAGAGTCCTGGATTCTGAAGTTTAGAATTACATAATTTTTGCTTCAAAACTGGAGACACCAAGAGCATTTGGAGCAGCTAACACCAAATCTTCTATAGTACATATTGAGGCATGTAGAGTACACTGACATAAGAATGAAGTTGCCCCTTCTCCGCACTCACAAAAGACTGTGTCAGTGCAAAAGCACTCCTTCTTAGGATTCTCTTTGGTTCTTCCAACTCTTTGGATTTGCCAGGTAGACTTTTTAGTCTGGGTAGGGAGGATAACTAAGGAGAGTCACGACAAAGAACTATAAAATGGCAGAGGAGAGAAAGCAGATACAGTGGAGAAAGGTAGGATTTCTTTCCACTAATAAAATTCTAAAAGTTGATGCCACTAAATGAAATCAGCAGTGTGTTCAGGACAAGCACCTCTTCATGTGAGGCATAATTAATATAAAGAACACATTCCCAGCTGATGCGATGACAAGCTGTTGAGAAGTGAAAGGGATCAATAAGCATTATGGAGAATTAAAGTCGACTGATGCTTAGGAAGTTAAATAAAACTTCCAAGTCTAGGAAAAGTGTACCACTAAATAGCTTTTCCTGGAAAACTAGAGAGGGAGAGTAGTTTCAAACTCCATTTGAAGGCTTTCCAGAGACACCAAGAGATGAACTTCTGGTCTCATGGATGAAGATGGGGTGAAGGACCTCTTTAACAAACCATGTTAATATCTAAAGTACAAATCCTTCTCCAGTTTCTTCACAGTTAAGAGCTTTGAAAACACACTGATGGATCCATCTAAAATAGAAGTGGAACATGTGACTACTTAGATGTTGATGGAGTGCAATCCTCATCAGTTTTTGTTCATATAGTTGATGCTGAGAGATGATGGATGACACATAGAGGGTCAACATTCCAAAGCACTGATGTACGAGCTGCACGGATTTCATTACGTGCATCCATGGATATATTTTCGGAAGTACTTCTGAGACCTTTCCCTTCCTTCATTTATTTATTATATGTGCACATCACCTTTCTTCTAGGACTCAAATTCCCGGTGGTTCACCACAATATTTAAAACAGGTGAATTAAGTATTGGGATGGGAAATCAGATATTGGGAACTGAATTCCCCACTATACTCATATCTACTGGAGAAGAGCCAGCCTAAAATGCCTTAAGAAAGCTGCACAATTGCAAGACATTACCAGAAGGCAGGAGGAGCAGATGACTTTTGAGTACTGTCCAGAATTGAGTAGACAAAATGTTGTTATCCCAAAAAAACAAGCAGAACACTTTGCTTTGCTTTAATGTCCAAATACAAATAAGATCTACCTCTAAAACAGTGGAGAGGATCCTTTTGGTGATTTACACTTGCATAACAGGAACTGCAAAAGTCATAGTAGTAAAGTGCTATTCATTAATGAGGTGCTAGTTATGTTCCGATTGCACCAATGGGTATAAACCCAAGAAACACAAATAGCACTTTGTTCTAAATTTTAATGGCTTTCCAAGAGCCTCCATGAATTAAAAATAAAGTCATTGAACTGGGAGGTGCCCAGCCTAGCTCCCCTTGGTAGAAAATTCCAAAGCCTGGGAGTAGCCTCTGAGTCAGTCTTCTCTATACATGAATTCTTATTTAAAATTTTATAATCCTGATATAATATGTTGAAGTGACATCGAGGATCAACAGTGCCTGGCTAAAATGGCATACAGTATCAAGCACCATGTGTGACAAAAAGAGCACTGACCATTTAAAATCAAAGATCTATCGCACCATTATACGACCTGTTGTGCTCTATCGTGCAGAGTGCTGGCCAGCAATTAAAAAACCTGAATGTCACCTTGGTGTCATGAGGATGCTGCAATGGACCTCTGAACTCACGTGAAAGGATCATGTGCACAATGATGACATCTGAGCCAAATACGGCATTGCACCTATTGCCAACAAGATGCACAAAACCCAACTGTGTTGGTTTGATCATGTCTTGTGTGCCGGTGAGGAAACTCTGGCCCAAAAGGGTCTCACCCTGCAGGTAAGCAGATCCTGACTGAGGGGTTGTCCAAAACAACACTAGACAAACACCCTTGAGAATGACATGAAGTTGTTGCGGGTTCACCTGGGCTTAGTCCATCACTGCACCAAGCGGAGGGCCAAAACAAGAAGAGTGGACCCCAACACCAAGTGGGACAAACGCTAAGAAAAAAAGAAGAGTCCTGAAATAATCTGGGTGTCTACAGCCATGTTCATATCCACAGCAAAATAATCTATGGGTTATTTAAGTTATTTCTTACCTCCATGATAGGACTGGAAGCCAAGACCTTCTCTTCAATATTGGTTTCGCTGGAGGAGCCGCCAACGGATGCGAAGAAGCGCATGGCATATTTGGCTGAGACTGTCTTTCCGGCACCAGATTCCCCACTGACAATGATGGACTGGTTCTTCTCATCCCTGTGGAACGAAGAACAAGAAAGATGTTACAAATTGATTCCTTAACATAGGTACGGTATGGTGTTTGTCTGTGAAGATTCTCAGTCATCCAGGTGAGTTTATCTGGAAGTTGAGTCATGGCAACTGGACTTATTTTTCTTGAGAGATAGAAACATTTTGCTGCTCATCCAAACAGCTTCATCGGTCTGAATACAGCTAGTGGAGTCCTCCATCTTATAGTTAGCTTTGACCTCTTGTCACCATGGGCTGAAATAGGCTCATAAGATGGACATAGGCATAGTCTATCTGCTACTTATCAGGGTGTGCTTTCAATAATACCCAGAATAATAAAAAAGCATTCACCACCAAGGCCATAGATAATGATCCATTCTTGATAGGTTTCAGCACCTTAGGCCAATGTTCACCTTAAGGCTATGGATACTGTAGTCTTCCTAACGAGTCTATTCAGATAGGTATGGTGTTTAAACACAACTTCAAACCTAAACACACACACATAGACACACCAACACCATACTGATTTCTTTCCATGACTTCTTCATAGCCCAATCCCAGCTAATAAGGAATCACGGTGAATATGATCACTGGATGATATCACATAGCAGTGTGGTATATAAATCTAATAAATAAATCTAATAAACAAACAAACAAACAAACAAACAAATACTGTACAACCAATATACTATTTGTAGAAGAGCCAGCCTGTGTGGACTTGTTCAAGTTGCATAATGCCAGAATGCCCTAAATAAGAGAATGCTAAACCATTTCTGAGTTCTCTAACTAGAAAAACCTGGAAAGGTTTGCCACAAGTGCGAGTTAACTTGACGCCATGTAATTATTATTAAATGGTGTTCTACTGAATTTAACTGCTTTAAAGTTGCCAGTTGCCTAGACCAGTGTTTTTCAACCACTGTTCCGCGGCACACTAGTGTGCCGTGAGATGTTGCCTGGTGTGCCGTTGGAAAAATTGAAAAATTCGAAAGGCTCCTGCTGGGCTTGTCCCGGATTGGGGCCGCTTTGTCGCCCCGGGAGCCGTTATTCGCCGCGAAAGGAGGAGGACACGTGACTCCCGGGGTGTGCGGGGATCAAAGCCCTTAAAAGGGCCGCCCGCACACCAGTCCTCCTCTTTCGCGCCGGGCAGTACTGACAGGAACTCCAGAGTACCTCCGGCAACGTTGGATGCCTTTTGGGGCTCGCGCTTCAGCCGAGCCCCGGGTGACAGCGGGTTTCATCAGGGGTGGTGGTTGGGAGCTTCTCCGGGGCCCTGTGGGCTTGTTTGCTGCAGCCCACCCACCCTCAACTGCCACTTAGCAGCTCGACCTGACCCGTTCGTCGGGTACTTTTGTTTAAAAAAAAAACACACCACCGCTACCCACCCCTACCCTCCTATCCTTGCTTGCCTGCCAGCTGGAGAGGCTTTGGGTGTCGGGTGGTGCTGGCTGCGGCCGCGGGGCAGGGGCCCGCGGCATTTACTCCAGCTGACGGGCGGTTCCTCGCTGGAGCGCGCCCGCCCACTGGGGCTTAGCCGGCTTTCCGGGCTTCCTGCCAGCTCGTCCTTAGGCAGCTGCTAATGCAGCTGCTCGGGCGGCCTTTTTAAAGCCGCTTATCAAGTCCTAGGGGCGATCGTTGGGCGTCCTCGCCCGCGTGGGGTCGAGCTTCGCCCTGTCAGTTTCCCTGGCCCGCTTAGGGGGCCTTGCTCAGGCCTTTGAGCTCCCTGGACGCGTGGAACTCTCACCGCAGCATTTTCTTTGGTGGAGGGTGGCTGTCCTGCCCCCCCTGCCACTTAGGGGTTCGACCCGACCTGTTGCGCCCCCCCCCCATTTTCTAATGGTGGTGTGCCTCGTGATTTTTTTCATGAAACAAGTGTGCCTTTGACCAAAAAAGGTTGAAAAACACTGGCCTAGACAATGAGACAGAAAGATGGGTAAGCAATGACTCAACAACCTTTTTGGAATTTTTTAACCTTGTTATCTGCCAAGTTGATGAGCAACACCATGCAAAATCTATGTTTGTGTGTGCAGGATCTCACAACAAGACTTAGGAGCCCACTTCATTTAGTAGCAATTTGCCCCTTCCTATGATAAGAAAATTCAGAAACATGCACAGTAAGCAAACATGCAAATTGCTTCATTTGCACGATTTATTCAGTTCACAGAGCACCACTTATGATTACCCTTAATTTTTGGTAGTTTATTCATTCAGATTTGTAGATAACCCCACACCCCATCATGCAAAGTCATTTAATCATCATATTAGCATATCATTAAGAGTCTCCTCTTTGCTAATACTGTATATTAAACTTGATCCTCGGCCTACAGCCCAAAGAGATGTTACAGAAGTGTGATTCTTTATTGTATACACTCATCTTTTGCATGAAGCACAAGTTTTGTGAAAGAATCCATATAGAGTAAATTCCAAAGGAGAACATGCTCAGAAAGAATATTGCGTTTGTAACGAGCTGGAAACGGTGATATTTTGTGCAGTGTCATCTCTCTGACGTGCAAGTGCTCCTCACGACAGTTCCCATACTCCCTTGCAAGGGAGTCCAAAATGGAGTCAGGTGAATCAGCCCATATCAATAAAAACAGGCAGATGGATCAACAGCCAGAAACAGGACTTTTATAAAGCAGATGGCTCTTAACTACCCAACCAAGACCAATCCACTCTCGAACAATGCAGTACAAGAGGGACAGCTAGCAATAGTATCCTGCTGTTAGGCAAATCCACCCACTCCTCTGCTCCTATAAAATTGCAGGTAAGCTCCTGGAAATCTGGAAGGTCCTCGCTAATAAGTTAAAGGGATGATCTTGTGCCATGTCCTCCTACCTAGAATGATGGCAATCAGTAGCATGATCTGTTTTTTATCCAGTGCTATTCTAAACAGAGAAGCTGTGCTTGCTGAAAACCATTGGCTTAAATTCTTAAGCCAGGATGTTCTTCTATACCCTTGGCCACACTCCCTATCTATTTTTCCTTGAAGGATAACCTGCAGCAGGTGGTATTTGCAATTGGGCATTATGTGTTTCAAATACAGTATTGTAATTT
Source organism: Phrynocephalus versicolor (assembly GCA_023846285.1). Classification (NCBI taxonomy): domain Eukaryota; kingdom Metazoa; phylum Chordata; class Lepidosauria; order Squamata; family Agamidae; genus Phrynocephalus; species Phrynocephalus versicolor. Next base: position 4,054,724 of record JAHTLZ010000195.1, read on the forward strand.
TCTTCTCTTTATGGCACTGAGAATTTCTAGCTTGTTATTCATGCGCTGTAATATGGCCACATGACTGGCGCCCAAGGTATCTTCAGTCCTTGCTAATTAGAAAGTCCCAGGCTTTCATCCAATGTGTCCTAGTGTCACTCTATTACTACTCCTTATAGAAATAACTTACCCCTTTCCCACACAACAAAGTTTATTAAGTATTTTGTTTTGTGAGATCACTGTGATCACTATGGGATCTCTTCCGAGGTGAGAACACTTGGCATTTATCTACGGTATTCTTGTTCATATACCGCCTTTCAAATACCATTTCTAGATATTTTTGAAAATGCTTTAAAATTGCTTTTAATCTTGGTTTGAGAAAAGTATTTGGAGAAACGGAAAAGGCTACACAACCAAAATTGGAAGAGTCTACGTCCATAACAGCACTGATGATGAAGAGGAAGAGAAGGCAAGGGAATTGTGCATCATAGTGGGTGGGGCAGACATGTGGCTGACAGGGCACAGGATGGCATGTCTCTCACCACAAGTGGCCATCATGCCTATTTTCACTGAACTGAACTACATAGTTGAGTACAGGAGAGTAAACTCAGGGCACTTTAATAAGAGATCCCTCTTAACAATTTTATTAGGGTCAAATTACAATCTATTTTTTATTTTTTATTTTAAAATATTTTTACCCCACCTTTTTCCTTGGAAAAGGACCCAAGGAGGCTTACAGTAATGAGGGATAATATATAGTCCAGTACAATTAAGACATGTTCAAGTATTTGAGAACAAGGAATTGAGGGACCTCTTACAGCATTAATACACAGCATTACATTAAAGCTACAAGGTTATAAGTAGTTATAAACACAAAGTCTATGTGAACCTATAGATCCATATAGAATACACGTGGTAGTCCATCATTCAGGGAAAGCTTGTCTGAAGAGAAAGGTCTTTGCATGTTTATTTTTTTTTTCCTAATACGTTTTTCTCTTCTGTATTTCCCCTCCCAGAGAACACTTATAAAGAAAGAGGCTGCATGCAGTCATACATGACCGTTCCTATCTCTGAAGAAATCTCATCTACTGGAGTGCAGGAGTACTATATAGTAATATCTCGGATAAAGAATGTCTTGGATAACAAATTGTTCGGATAACAAATGGAAATTTCCAGGTATAGGGCTGCCTCGGATAGTGAATGTTCCCTATGGGCTGCCTCAGATAACAAATGTTTCATAATGCCTTGCAAAAATGTCTACCCTGCATGCACTGCAGGATGCATAGTTTATGGAGGGGTGGGAGAAGTTAGAGCATTTTTATGGTGTTTTGGAGCCATTCTGGACATGTTTTGCTGAGGGATTTGTACCTTTTGAACTTGGTAAGATAGAGAGCTAGCTTTTATTCCTTTGCACTGCTTTTCTTTGCATTTTTGGCTGGAAGGGGCTGGGGTAGCCTTGCTGGTTTCATTTCTCTGTGTTTTCAGACTATTTTCATTGCTCTGCAGGCAAAAATGGGCTGGATTTTTCTTCCTGCTTATGTTTGTCTGTTTGCATTTTCCCCTGTTGCACTTTGGGTGGGAACAAGCTGGGGTAGTCTTGCTGGTTTCTCTTGTCCATGTTTGCATTGCACTACAGGGAGGTGTTCTGGAGGGTGTCCCAGCACTGCAAGCCTTTAAAGTGCATTTTATAAAGAGGTCTGGATCCCCCCCCCCAGCTTTTTTGCCTTTTTCGGACCTCCGGAATGGATTAATCAGTTTATCATTCATTTCAATGAATGGTTATCATTTCAGATAACAATTTTTTTCGGATAACAAATTGCCTCTGAGAACGAATTAAATTCGTTATTAGAGGTACCACTGTATTTATAAGCCTCTCTCAAAACAGTGAGTTTAAAATGATGCATCACATGGTACTGAGTTTCCAGAATTTCTGGCTGTTCCTTTGAGCTGTGGGGGAATCCCGTACCTGACAGTCACCATCTGCCATCCACAGAAATCCAACCTCACTTGCTACGGTATTTCTTACTGGGACTTTCCTGTGAATCCGTCCTTAATCATATCAATTGTCTTCCTGGAGCCACAATTAGCTTTTAAGCCAGGTATCTTTCGAATAAATCTCACTAAGGACTTCCTGGCTCAGTCAGGAGAAAAGAGAGAATGGACGTGAGAGAATATACAGCTTATTCTTCAGCTTTTATCTCTCGATCACCGAAAGGGAAATCCAGGCTGTAGACAGCCTTGCGGACAAAGCAATAAAATAAAAAAGCAACTAGAAATGCTCTCCTCCTGCCATGAAAGGATGCCAAGGGCTGTTCTGCTAAAGAATTTGTGACAACCTTTTCAAAGCCACTTGGCATAACGACAACTGTCCTTTCTGACTTTACAGCAAAGCTTGGAAAAGTAACCTCGCTTCAGCTGCCTAAGGCAGGCATGTCCAAACTCTTGTCCCTCCAGATGTTTTGGACCGCAACTCCCACAGTCCTTTGTCATTGGCAATCTAAGTTTGGAATTCGTGGAAGTGTGGTCGAAAACATCAGGAGGACCAAAGTTTGGAGATGACTGGCCTAAGGGATTCTGGGAGTTGCAGTCTAAACAAGTAACTTTTCTAAGCTGTGCAGTTTTGGATCTTTGCAGCCTTCATGTTGCTGGAGGCAGAGAATTTGGGAACAGGGCTATTCCCAACATTGAAAATCATCCTACCGCTGCATCTGCTCTTTTTCCCTCTGGCCAGCAGTGCCTCACTTGGCCACCTCCATTTCTCACCCACAGCTTGCGAGGCTCCCCACTCACTGCCTTTGCCAATGAAACGGCTGACTTCCTTTCCATCCTCTCTCTATTGTAGATGCACCAGTACCATCTAGAACGGAAGGACAAGCTTGAGGAGCAGATGTAAGCAAGGAGACTTGTGTAGGTGATGGAAGCAGTTGTGGCAGTGGGCAGAATCACCACGTGAACAGTGATGATCTAGTCCAGTGATGGCAAACCTTTTAGAGACTGAGTGCCCAAACTGCAATTCAAAACCCACTATTTTTTTTTTTTGCAAAGTGCCAATACAGCAATTTACCCTGTATGCAGGTGGCTATGAAGGGGTGATGCCGAGTGCCCACAGAAAGGGTTCTGAGTGCCACCTTTGGCACCCGTGCCATAGGTTTGCCATCACTGACCTAGTCCATGGCAGTGGACTATTGGTTGCTACTGCCCAACCACTTGTTTGGCTGCTTTTAGGAGGGTTGACTTTGGGCACTGTCAAATTGCCTGAGATTTTGTTCCTCTGAGGGTCAAATTACATGTTAAGGGAAAACTATTCCCTGCTATTCGTTTTTCCCTCAAGTGATGTAGTTCCTCCAACTGTTCCATGCCTGAGCCATCAGAGTTGTAAGTGAACTCTGTGTTTACTTCTTGATGACCAACATCAAAATGAAACCAGGCAATGTATGCAATGTGCTAATGGAGGCAAGTTCATGCTAGCATAAACAGATGTTTTCAGCCTTCTAACCAAGCTCTGGTTTTAATGACATGCTATTTACACCACCTAATCTGCCTGTTATATGGTTCTGCAGATACCTCAAAGATCAAATCTCACAGTATGAACCACCTCAGGTGCTATGGTCAATCAGGAGAGGCCTTTCTCTCCATCCAGCCATCTTCACAAGTGTGTCTCATACTGTAAGAACACATGAAAGGGCCTTCTCTGCTTCTGCTCCCAAACTCCCTCCCACTTGAGGGCAGGACTGCCCCGACTCTGCTGTCTTTCCGGAAGCAGGCAAAGACCTTCCTCTTCAGGCAACTTTCCCTGAATGAGGGAGTACTTACTGTGTGACTTTCATATGGGTGACCATACATGAATGCATTGACTGATTTCATAAGAAATCCAGTATTTTCCATGTTAGCTTCCACCCCTCATATTGGATTTTTTTTCTTTTTGCATGCTCTTTGTAGCTTTAATGTTACTTTTTAATGTTCTAAGATGCCTTTTCTAATTCCCTGTTCTTAATTTGTATATGTCTGGGATGTACATTTTCCCTCATTATTGTAAGCCACCTTGGGTCCTTTTCCAAGGAGAAAGGTAGGGTAAAAATATTCAAAACTAAAATAAAAATAAAAATACCAACATGATTGTAATTTACCTTTTTAAAATCCCCAGTCCTGCCTTCTGCTACAAGCTCCATGAAGCTCTAAAGAAGGACAAGATAGTGATGGAAAACCCTTCTTGTCTGTGTTTGGTATCCAGTATGAAATCCTCAGAGGTACGTATGATGTCTTCATGCCTGATATTGTACGTGTCTATGGGTGTGACTACATTGACATAAAAAGTGGGGAATGCTGCTGGATTGGGATGATCTTACTGCATTTGCTTTTCCTGTGGACAACGTGATGTAAAAGCAAATGCAAAACAGCCTATAGAGCTGTCCTTGTCAAGCTATCGTTTTGTCCTTCCACAGAAGATCCACTCACATAGGTTTTAATGATGCAATTGCTTGAACCAATGCAGAAAAATATGATTCTGTGCATACTATATCCTTTGTTGTTCCCCTCTAGGCAGAATATTGCCATTTCTTTTTTAAAAAGAGAGAGGAGGAGGAGGAGGAAAACTCATATATTATTTTTTCTTGCTGTGTACCTGTGCTGTTAGTTCTATTTAGCCACAACTGAAAACTCTGTTGGTGATCATTCCTTATTTCCACAGGGAAATAAGAGGGAATGATCCGCTATGCCCAAAGTTGGCAGAAGTGCAATAAATACCATTACACACACACACACACACACACACACACACACACACACACACCAATATCCTATCAAACACAAATTAAACTCAATGACATGAGGAAGGAGAAAGGGGATGGAAAAACCTTAAGACAGGAATGGAATTGTATGTCCAAGGGAAAGATGGATTTGAGTAGGATCCACAGCATAAGTGCTCCTTTTATGTTAGAATGCTTTTTAAACATTTTGTTCCACTGTTCATGTTTCGGTCCACATTTTTAAATGAATGGTCAATAAATTATTTCAACCCTTTAAAATAACCATGGAGGGGCAATAGATTCCACTCAACAATTATATTGTAGTAAATAATCTCTTATCAGCATTGAACATACTATCAATCACCTTTGGTTAGTGCCAGTAATAAAATCATAATATAAGGGTATACAGAAAATTCAATGAATATTTTAAAAATTTATTCTCCAAAATACAAACAGTAATACGGTACATTGTCTCTATATATGACAATACATGTTGTCAATTTATTTCTACCCACAATAGTAACTAGAATAGACTACTTACAAGTTAGATTCATCACTACTTCAATATACTATGTGTATTCTAGAGCATACAAAAACAGGCATACAAACTTTTCAATATATCCCTGCAGTAGGAACAAGGGAGAGCTAAAGTCAACCCATAACAAGGCATTTTGTAGCTGGCAGTAATCTGTTCTACTGTGAAAACTCCCCTGGTTGAAGTGCATACTTCCAACATGCTCACTAATACAAAACTTCCTGAACTACTCTCTCTGTACAAGACAGCTGATTTATTGACAGTGATTTCATTGCTATGCACAGATCACGATGTGTGCATTGTAATTCATCATTCAAACTTGGAATCTTTTTATTACTACGGGGAGATACCAGGACATTTGCAATCTGATTTGTGTATACCGTTTGGGTCAGAATAATAAGGTTTGGATCTCATGGTGCCTTCCGTTTCCAGCACAACTGAAGGAATGAGTCCTCATATTTCCAGTCTGTTAATGTGGCTGTCAAAGGCACCTTTCTATGGTGTTTCATGGGTTCATCTTCCATATTGTATTGCAAGCTCATAACATATAATAGAATTCCAGTAATAAGTACATTTCCTCTGCAACCTGATTGTTTTCAAGCATTTTGTGGTGTGGGGCCAAGGGAGGCTCTAGGTGGAAACTTAACAGGGAGCATGTTGATCCCAAACCTTGATTGCTTTCTCAAACTAAAACCAGATAATGGGGCTACTTAATTTCCTTCAACCCATCAATTAGTCCAACAGCAAACTGACAGAGATGTTTATATGGTTTAAGCTATTTCAACAGATTTCATAATAGTATCAATGGTATTTTGTACTGTTATTATGTTGTAAATTTATTTAAAGTGTTATTTGCTGTTTTATCATGTTGTGGACCACCCAGAGTAGCCCTGTAGCCAGTTGGGCAGTAAAGAAATTGATTGAATTAACACTGGTGGACTAGTTGATAAGTTGGCTGGCTGCACAACAAGAAATTCAAGTTACACTTGTATCTTGGTTTACAAGCATAATTCGTTCCGGAAACATGCTTGTAAACCAAAACACTCTTATATCAAAGAAAAATTCCCCTTAATGGAAACTCAGATGATTTGTTCTAGGGTCCCATACACCACATACTAGACACACTAAATGCCAAAACTCACAAAAGAACTTGGCTAGGAGGCCATGTCCACACCATGGTTTAGGTACCTGGCTATGGAATCTGCTCTGCTTGGGACTAACTGAACCGTGAAATGGCGGGGGGTGACTGTACTAGTTAGGCCTCATCTTGAGTCTTGTGTCCAATTCTGGGCACTGCACTTTAAGACAAACTGGAACAAGTTCAGAGAGGGACAACAAGGATGATCAGGGGTCCAGAAGCCGTACCCTATAAGGGAAAATTGAAAGAGCTGGGCATCTTAGTCCTGATGAGGGATACGATAACAAGAAAAAATGTCATACAGTACTGCTACAGGATTGGATCTCAATCATCTCAGAGTGCAGGACATATAATGATAGCCTCAAATTACAGTAATCCAGATTTCAGTTGAATATCAGTAGAAACTTCCTGACTGTTGGGGCAATACAACAATGGAAACTATCCCAGGAGCTAGTGAGTGCTCCAACACTAGAGGCATTCAAGAGAAAATTAGACAATCATCTGTTAAAATCACTTTGATTTCGACCCCTGTGTTGAGAAATTCTACGATTGTCATATCCCTGCAGCTCTATTGCTCAAGTTGACTGACAGTTTTATAGCTCCTCATTGGGAAGGAATGGAGAGGGTTACATAGCTTTTAGCCCCCTCTTTGACTGCATTAGAGTTTGTGTTTATCGATGTGTTTAATAAGGGGCTGTTAGATATTTCCAAAGGACTGGGAAGGCAGTGGAAACGCCAGGACCACATGCTGCTTCCTCCTACTGTGCTTAATGGTAGACTGAAGAAGTATTGGAAATGAGGTTTCAAATTCTCACAATTACTCATGGGATGACACCATTGTTTTGGAGCTTCCTACACTGCAGGTGCAGTAAGGAACTGCACACAAACGACAATAGAATCACGACAATATCTACCACATTTTGGAATATTGTCGTCAATCCCCCCTCCAAATTCTTTTTCCTTTTAAGGGTACTCTTGCTAAGGCACACAAAGAATCCCTCCAGACACAAATTCACAATACAAGCAATAATAAAAAGACCCAGCTGAGACCATTTGCTCCTAATGCAACTAGCCTGCAAAAGGCTTGTTTCTCAACAGATTGCTGTGAATAGCTGACTTTTTGTTTGCATAGAAGCTCTGAGACAGAATGAGAGTCAGTCACAGCCAAGCTTACATTCTGGATCTGAAATGCTGGCTTTTTGGGTTACAGCTCGGACCTCTTGTCCTTTCTCCTCTTTTCCTGGTCAACCAACACCCTAAGCAAGAGGGAATCTAAATCCTCACTTGTAATATTTTATTGTGTGGGAGTAAGAAAACACCAAGTAACCAAATAACCAACTAAATACCTAACTACCTAACTAACTAAATAAATAAGTTTCAGTTGGTGTCAACAAAATTTCTTGCCTTTACTAGAATATTTTTATGGAAACTGCAAAAACTGTACAAAACAACAGCTGGTTTTTTTTGTTTATGACTTTTTAAAAAATTAGTAGTACTGGGTACATTTTTTAAAAAATAGCCAGCCCTCCTCTTCATTTTGTGCATGTATATACCTGTGCTTTATTTCACAAAGGGAAAAGATACAGATATATTTCACACAAATATCATTAACCCATTTTCTTTTATATTTCAGTCTAAACTTTATTTTTTTCCCCCAAAGTGCCAGGTATTTAGAAAATCTAGCCATCCCAAAATTCTGGCAATTCTTTCCCCAGATTTAACTGCCTTCAATCGGCAGTCTATTCTAGTGTGCCATTGAAGAAAAACAATTGTGCCCCTGTAATAACAAAGGAACTGGAACTCTGAAGCCAATCCCTTTTTGTATGCAATTTCCGCAGAGGTAAATGTACCAGACTGCTGAACCTCGTAATGAGTGGTTTCCCGGGTAGGTCCTTGGCTTGGCATTACCCATGACCACTTTGCATTCGTACTCCTGGCGATATAAATATGAAGTGTGGCATCACAGGTGCCAGGGGAGCTCCGTTCCCTCACCCAGAACTGTCCTGTCTGTTCACAGTTTGGCTTGCGGTGCACACACCTATCATTACTCGGATTGTATCTATTGTGGAAATAGCCCTGCCGGTGCCTCCCTGCCTACCTGTACAGCCAACCACTCTGGCAAAGAGGTGGTTTGAAGACTCTCCCCACTCAGCTAGTTCGGGGGAGGGAGGGACACACCTCCCTGGCATCTATGGAGTCGCACTTCACAAGTTTGGCTCCACAGCACTCTTATCTACTTAGTGCCCTTATCTACTTCGTATTTAAAACATTTCTTAGCCGAAATGTATAAGTCAAAGGCAGAGAGAGTGTTTCAACGTTTCTGAGTGCCCTCTATCTGCCGAAAGAACGTGCAAGACAACCCTTGCCTTTCTATTATAATGTTTATTGGTTTTTAAGTTATATCCATGTGATTAATTAACTCTTTTCTTCCAGTTTTCAAAAGTTTTTATAAGTTTTGTTGGCTCTGGGACAGTAGAATAAAGGGGGAAAGACTCAACCAAAAAGGGAGCAGTCTTTGTCTTCTCATCACACTGAGAGTGCAAAACCTGGTTGAGTCTCAACAACTATTTTCAGCCTGCAGAGGCAGGCAGCCTCTGGAGACCGGGTAAATTTGATGTCATCCTTTCCTCCACCCCCAAGCTGCTGCTTGGAAGTTTTACCAGCAAAAATATTAACAGCAACAACATCTGAAGTTTGCAGTACACAACTGGAATCTTCCCTGCGGAATCCTCTCAGGGCAGTTGATATCAAACACCTACTTAATGGTAATGACTTAAATTCCTGCTGGTGAACAAGGTTCAGGGTGATTCTTCATGTAATGCCAATCTCCAAGATAGAAGAGAACCTTTACCAGATGTTCACAGTTTAATTGATGCCATAAGCCCGTAGACAGGCTAATTACAAAGGTTAATGATAGTTCTTTGTATTCCAACCTTGGATATCCATTATTTCTAGCAAGATCAAAGGTCCTAATCTCTTAGACCTCTTAGCTTTCCATTCCCAATTTTGCGAAAATGTGTTCTGCTAAAATTCACAGGCAGTAAAATATCAGATCCGCTAACGTTCACGTAAGATAAAAAGTGTGATCCTATTATTCAGCTCCACCTTACTTGAAGTAGACTGGTGAGACCACAAAAATATGAGAAAGAAAATATGTGTGAAACAATAGATTCCATATGATGGAACATAGACCTTGGTCAACGAAACGTCTGCACGCTAAACCCAACTTTGGGGGATGCAAACATTTTGGAGCTAGAAGGTTATGGAGCCTCCTTGTTGACAATTGTTGCTAGGAAGGCACTAACCCACCTCTAACAGGCCTGTAGAGCCCTTACATCCCCTCCTGCAGAGCAAATGGAAATTAAACACAAGTGGGTCATGCACAGATCCACAATGGCCCTCCTGTACTCAGGGTCCTATGCAATAAGTTACAAAATCAATAGGAAGACCTTAAAGGGCTTTACGCCAAGTGAGCAGTTTGGGTGGGTGATGTTGCACATGCAAATCTAAATATAAACAGGGTTTCTAAAAAAATATTATTTATACCCCACTTTTTCCCTTAAAAAGACTCAATGAGCTCAATGGCCAGCTCAATGGCCAGCCCAGTTAAAGTGTTCTGCTTATATACCGCCCCATAGCACTTCAAGCACTCTCTGGGAGGTTTACAATTTAATTATGCAGGCTACACATCGCCCCTCCCCAGCAAGCTGGGTACTCAATTTACTGACCTCAGAAGGATGGAAGGTGGAGTCAACCATGAGCCGGCTACCTGAGATTGAACCCCAGGCTGTGAGCACAGTTTTAGCTGCAGTGCAGCCATTTAACCACTGCACCAAGAGGAAGAATCCCAATTCCCATGGGTTCTAACAGACTGCTGGTAAACAAGGGGAATATTCCATTTCTACTCAATATACAATTTATACACAGTGGGGAGTAGAAAAGTCAAAGCACATGTGGTTCCTGACATGACCCTGCGTCTGCCCATATCGAACACATTTATCTATCTATCCTCATGCCTTGATAGATAGGTATCCAGTTTTTTGGATTCAAATATTCCGCGACTGGGAATCCTCACATGTCGCGTATAGCTTGTTTTAACAAATGAGGCTATGTTTTACAAATAGCTTCCTTCGCAGTTTCTAAATGAATCACAGTCAATTACTTTCCTCTACATTAAGGAACTCTGTGCTTATCATTAGTCTATGTCAGTCCTAAATGCTCCGCACAGTATAGAAAAAAACTACACCTCATCAATTCTCAGGATATACACTTGCAAAGCCTCTCCTGTAGAAACCGGAAGGCACTCAGGCTGTATGTCCACCAAAAATGCGCCATTTTAAGGTTAACTATCAGCTACATTACCATTTCCCGCCATTTTCACATGAGGGAGAAAGCAAATGTAACCCATCTCAGGTTCTGGTGCTTAGTCCTTTGTTGTAAATCGCCTGGAGTTCCGCCCGGAAGACGGGTGGTATATAAGCACTAAAATAAATAAGTAAATAAATAAATAGTCTCTTTGTAAGTTGGTGGCTCCAGTCTAAAGAACAGAGGATGAACTGATGCAGCTTACCGTTATTATTAAATAATGTTCTTCTGCCAAGCCAGAACCAACGTTTTAGTGACCCTAAAAGGGCCTCTGAGGTAAGTGAGATAATTAAGGAGCAATTTCCTTTTTACTACTGCACCAAGTCCCTTTGAGTTCCTATCTTATTTTTGCTAATCATACCTCTCTTTGACTTATTTTAAGGATATTCTGCAAGCTAACGAGTCAACTCTAGGTCACACAAATCCAAAATGAATATTAGTACATTTACTGTTTCATCAGCTTTCAATCATTATAACTGCAAACCATCAAGCCGATTCCAAATTCTCCGAATTTCCAAGGGAAATATGTGTCAACGTAAATGAATTTGAGTGAAAATCGACTCAGTCACATGATGTTTGAACTGCGTTTTACATTTCTTTGGAATAGACATTTAACCCAGTCTTTTTAAGGGACATGCTCACCAGATGTGTGTGCTCTCTCTACAACTCAAGGCCAGAATTCAGAGAGGCAGATGAGTGGGCATAAACAGTAGGACCCCCCTATCCACTGATCCATTATCCACTGATTCAGTTATCCATGGCTGGCAGAGGGGGGGGGGAATTAAATAATTCAGCAGACACAAAACAAGCTGTAAAGCAAGCTACTGTCACAAAAAGTGGCCATAAAGCAAGCTACTGTCTCAAAACAGCAGTCATAAAGCAAGCTACTGTCAGGAAAGAGCAGTTTGGGGGTGGGTGGGCAGGCGTTCTCTCTTATCCACAGTTTTCATTATCCACGGGAAGGCCTGGAACCAATCCCCAGTGGATACCGGGGTCCTATTGTACTTTTTTGCCCCTTAAGATGCACTCCACCCTCCCAACAGTAAGGAGAAATGTCTGTGCATCTTATGGGGTGAATGCACCCCTGCCGGGAGCCTCCAGAACAGCTACGAGGGAGGCCTCCAGATCCCGTGAAGGTCGCAGCCACAGCGCAGGTTTCCCCAACTGGCTGTTATCAAAAAATTACCTTGCATGATTGATTTGTTCTGTAGTATGAGCTCTGATGCACACAGGTGATCCCAGCGGCAATGGGTGGCTGACCCACGCTACAAAAGCACAAACACAACACATGCACATATAGCCAGGCAAAGGAGGAGAGACAGGCTGAAACTGGCTAGCTGGAGGAGGGATTAGAGAATAATGGACAGGGCATTCACATAGGGAGAATTGGTTTAACTGATTATTGATTCCATTTCCATGTTAAAATAAATGGACCTCTTGCAGAGAAATAAAAAACTTGTTGCTGCTCCAAAAGACACGATTCCCTGTCATATTAATCCGCGCTTACATATGTGCTATGTATTCACCTATTTGTACAGCAATTCAAAATAGGCCCTACCCAATTTAAATAGTTTTTTTAAAATAATGTAGCCACCTCGTCACTGAGCTATCTATCATCTACCAGCTTTGCAGAACTTAATTTAGGATCTGAGATAACATCCCTTGCTCATATCCACTTTGAGCTAGAAGTTCATCCCTCAAGCTTTCGATGTGAAACAGGCAAATCTGACCACAGAATGCAATTTGCAGAAGACCTATAGAATAGAACATCACCTACTGTAACTTATAGAGATGGGCACGACTTAGCGGTATTCCCGTTTCCGTTTCCGTTACTCGTTTCCGTTACTCAACGGAAACGGTAACGGGAATTACTCTGCCAGAACTCGAACTCGAACCGATGAACGAATAATTTGGTCTGATTTGTTGTGGTCGTTCCTGGCATTGCGCAATCGCGCGATGCCAAGAGGCACAGAAAAAAAGTTTTTAAAAGTTAAAAAAAAAACCCGATTCCCGGCCCTAAAAGCAGACGAAAACTGTCTGAGGGCACCTACCAGGCCAGAAGGGTGTTTTATTTGGGGGGGGGGGTGTTCCCCGCCCCCCCTCTCCTTGGCTATTGCTACTGCTGCGCTGCTGGTACCAGGCTGGGAGGGCGCATCCATTTGCCATGCAGTGCGGGGGGATCCAAAATGGTGACCGCAATATTTTTTTTGAAATCGTTGCCCAAAACCCCACCAAAGCACCAC
>JAHTLZ010000195.1:4075235-4129356 GCA_023846285.1 Phrynocephalus versicolor
AATAATAATAATAATAATAATAATAATAATAATAATAATAATAATAAACTTCATTTCAATGCACCTTTCTCCCTAAAGGGTGTGACTTCACTGAAGTCAGCTAAAAAGAAATATGAGATGGTGGGTGGTATGCAGTTGCTCCCTCTAATTTCTATTAGTGCTGGGCTGGAGTTTTGCCCCGCATGTGTGGGGTTCCAGCTGCAACCAGAAGCAAATGGCTAGCAACACCAGCTCCGCTGTGCGTGACCAATGCAGCATTGTACAGTAGCAGAGGTGTGCAGCCCAGAGGAAATGTTAGTGGTTTGCCTCGTGCTGTTCCATCCTGCTCTGTAATGGGGTGTTGAAGCCATTATATTACGTGAATGAGAAGATAGCATATGTCTGTGAAGATTCTCAGTCATCCAGGTGAGGTTATCTGGAAGCTGAGTCATGGCAAGTGGACTTCTTTTCTTGAGAGATCGAAATGTTTCACTACTCATCCAAGCAGCTTCGTCAGTCTGCTTGGATGAGTAGCGAAATATTTTGAGCTCTCAAGAAAAGAGGTCCAGTTGCCATGACTCAGCTTCTAAATAAGTGAGAGTGTTTTGTACCATAATTCACTATTGTACACAACCATGCTGGCCATCTGTAACAATCATGCAATTTAGATATTTTTGATAAATAGAGAGAGTAAAGAATTATTTTTTTAAAACATGCAATTTTCAAAAGGGTCACCATATGTCAGAATTCACTTCACAGCACGCAATTATCATCATTATAGCTGCATTAATTGTGTTTAGAGTATTATTAAGGTTGTTCGTTGAGCCCAAAATCAAAGTGCTCCCATTTCTCCGAATGAACACTTGAAAAACTGTTAGCCAGAGGGACAAACCTTTAACCGGGCCAAAGTACTTCTAGAGAAAACAGAATCAAGCCAAAGTACATGTCTGAGAAATCCTGGGCAGTCTTTTCAGACTATGTCCTACAAACAGGCTGGAAAACCAGCACCTTTATCAAGCAATGGGGGGATCCTAAATGTTCATCATTCAGATGTAACTTAGGAGCCTCATGGCGCAGTGGTTAAACAGCTGCACTGCAGCTAAAACTGTGCTCACGACCTGGGGTTCAATCCCAGGTAACCGGCTCATGGTTGACTCAGCCTTCCATTCTTCCGAGGTCGGTAAAATGAGTACCAAGCTTGCTGGGGGGGGATGTGTAGCCTGCATTACTGTAATTAAGAACTGTAAACCGCTCAGAGACTACTTGAAGTGGTATGGGGCGGTATATAAGCAGAACACTTTTACATGAATGAAAGGCTATAGAAATCCCTGAAGGCACAGTCAAGGTACAATAACCTTCCCACTTTTGGATGTATGCCAGTCTGCGTATTAGTGTTAAGATGTAAGACACAGATCACTGGCAGTTATTAAAAAAAAAACCCAAATCAGCAATTCCACTGAGCTCATGTTTTAGATAGAGAATGCTTCCTTTAACTCTTCTTGCACTTCTAGCTGCCTTTCAGTGCATGAGATAAAGGCGGCACCTGTGCTCGTTCAGTCTGGTTCTTCAGTTCGCGTTTTGCAAAATTCTGAAATTCGTCAGGTGTATTTCCTTCTGAAAAATTGCTTTAACAAAACAATTACAAAATTCAAATAATCTCTACAGTGGAAAAAAAACTGTTCATAGAATACAATAAAGGGAGGCAGGCGTCACTAGGGTTTTGGGGGTCATGCCCCATGGCTTTCTGTGTGAGTGGGAGGTGAGCAATTTACACAGATAAAAAACAGAGAATGTACTCCAAGGGCATATAGAAGCTATGCCACCCTCAATACGGGGTCCGTCTGAATTCTCCAGTGCCAATAAATATATAAACATGATGGATTCATACTAAGAGAAGAGAATGTGATAGATTTGTACAATGGCATTATAATGTTGGCTGTTTTATTTTCAATCCCCTTTTTGATAATCCCTAGCATGGAATTGGCCTTCTTCACCGCTGCCACACATTGGGGAGACACCTTCATTGAGCTGTCCACCAACACACCAAGATCTCTTTCCTGATCCGTCACGGATAGCTCAGAACCCATGAGTTGATAAAGTTTTTATTTTTTGCCCCAATATGCATTACTTTACATTTGGCTACATTAAAACGCATTTGCCATTGCGCAGCCCTTTCTCAGACTGACGAAGCTGCTTGGATGAGCGGCAAAACGTTTTAATCTCATGAGAAAAGAAGTCCAGTTGCCACAACTCAACTTTCAGATAACCTCACCTAGATGACTGAGAATCTTCACAGAAGTAACTAGAAGTTCATTCTCCCTACAATGAAGGCATAACTGCATCATATCAGTATTTAATGAGATACACCTTCATTTAGTTTTCTCTGGAATTCTATTTTGTGATTAGCGTTATAGTTGTGATGTGAAATGTAGGGTCACCAGAGGAAGAATTGTCACGAACACTGCCTTATGCTGCTGGTTCGTGCTCAGTTATGAGTGCTAGAGCAACAATAAGGTGGTAAGATTACAGTGTATTTTTTACGAAAGGTCAACAGTGCTAGCACACTTTGGTGGAAATAAAAATAAAAGCAACTGGATGAAATCATTGTACTAACCTCTGGAAAACAGGAAAGTAAAGAGTTACCTTTTTTAAAAAAACTGGAGAGCTGTGGTAACAACATTCTTAGCCTTTAAACTGTAATTGCAATGAATCACAAACATAAGAGCGGGTGATACCTTTTATTAGACCACTGCAAATTAAACAAATGGCAATCTTTCATGAATGAAATTCCACTCTGTAGCACAACCTTGCATGGTTACTGCAGGAAAAATGCATAAAACCTTTGAGAAATTATGTAATGATTCCGTTTTTGAAAATAAGCTAAATGAGCAACTAAGTAATGAGCTTATATTATGAAGATTTGAAAACACAGCATAGCTAAACATCAAGAGGCATGCGGTTACCTAAGAGATTAGGATACACATTGCCTCTAAAGTTTCATTAGCCAAACAGCCTCACCTTGTAAATTTCCTCTTATCCACATGGACCTCTCCAATCTTTCTTATTCAGCAATCTTAAGCAAATACCCTTTGGTCCTGACTTCATCTCTCTCTCTCTCTCTCTCTCTCTCTCTCTCTCTCTCTCTCTCTCTCTCTCAATATTTATGGCTCCCCTATCAGCAGATTTTTTAAAGCTACTTCATTAATTGCCTTTGGGATTCTAGGCTCTGCTTTCTAACTCTAGGCTTGTAAAAAAAATCATGCACAAGGGAAAACATCTCGGTGTTAAGACCTCACACAGACACTAAACCCCCTTTATTGAATCACAGAATCCTAGAGTTGGAAGAGACCTCAAGGGCCATCTAGTCCAACCCCCTGCCATGCAGGAAACCCCATCACAGCACTCCTGACAGATGGCCATCTGCTTTGAAACCTCCAAAAGAAGGAGATTCTACCACCCTCTGTGGCAGCATATTCCACTGCCAAACAGCTCTAACTAATAGCAAACAGTCTAATAAGATCTAATAAAGACCTCCTTTTGCCACATCTGTAAATTTATTGATTGATCTGTGAGGCCACCTGTTCTTGATATTCTCTAGAAGATTTAAATCAGCTTCAAAAGGTGGTCCAAGTTCCATTCACACACATATATCTACAAATACAATATTCAGTGGGAACCACTTCTTACAGGAACATAAGTAAACACATCCCTCACCTGGTTATTCCTAGCCAGTCAGATACAAGATATCTTATGTCATGTGCACGTGTATTCCACTGCCACCGTTTAACTTAATTACCGGTATTATTAGGACCAAGTGTGGTACTTGAAATCATGGAGTCTCATAGTCTTTTCTTTCAAAACAAATAAGAATGGTTTATTGTAGTACAAAGAATAAAGATGTTCATGCTTTTTTGGTATTGACGTATGTTACAATTTGAATATGGAACATGTAATATACTCTTCAAGTTAAGCTACTTCATATCTTTCACATAACAACTCCCTATAATCCCTAACTCTAAACCAGAAGGGGTGAACCCTCGGCACTCCGGATGCTTTGGACCACAACTCCCATAGTCCTTTGTCCCTGGCAATCTGTGCTCGGAATTCTGGGAGCTGTGATCCGAAACATCTGGAGTGCCAAAGATTTGCCACCATTGCTCTAAACCCTCTCTTTACCTCTTCCAACCTTATCTGGCTCTCTAAAGGCTCGCACAGTGATATACAGTGATATATATTGGACTATGCAAAAGAAGATCCATTTAACTTTCTAAATAATAAATATTCATGAATCGGGCTGAACGCCACACCTTACATGAGAGGGAAGCAGGTACAGAAACGCTGCACTGGAACAGATACAACCTTCTGCTTGATACCGTTAAAGAAAAGAAAATAAACAAAGGAGGAAAGGTAGAGAAGTTCTTATTTCCTACAGTGGTTTTTAAAGACAACAGCAGGGGTATGAAGCAGAGGACAAGCATTCTATTGCCTCCTTCCTCCTGAGGAGCAAACCCGATGCAGCTACTTCTCACCCCCCCTCCCCAAGAAAGACTCTTCAGTTTTACTCAGGTGTTACATCCTCAGATACAACATCTACACAAGGAGGGGCGAATGAGAACAGCCATGTTTGGTCAAGCTCTGAACGATCATTCTCATTTTACAGTGAGATAAGGAATATTTATCTCTGCTGAGCACCAATCCCAAAAAATTAATCTTCAGAGGAGTCAAAGTTCGCACCAAGTCATTTTGCAACCTCCGTTTCATGCAGAGAAACTGAGAGAAAACAACCCAGGAGAGGAAAGCCAACCCACAGCTTTTATTCTAAGTTGGGAAAAAGAAACAGAAAAAAAACCCAGCGAGTTTTTCTGTCAAACTTGTCCCCGTTTCCCGCCCCCCGCCGCCCCCTTGGGAAGAAGGGTGTAAGCCACTGCACACGGCCCTCAGCTCACAAGTCAGAATAATAGGTAAAGCAGATTTTTTTTTTGCAAACAAAAAACTGACATCTTTTGCAATCACGCAGATTTAATATTATCTTATGCTGTGGATACAGGAATCATTTCAGATTACAATAGGTTCCTAATAATGCACCCTGAAATGCAGCTCAAGCACCCGGTTTCAAAACCATTTCTGCAAAGAAACCTGGGCTTCAGCTACACATAATTGTCGGTCACGCCTCTTCTATGCGTTAGGAATGTGCAAAAGCTTTCAATCTTTATCACAGAGGCTGAAACTCCAGCAACTCTCTATTGATAATACTTCAACATCAAGATTACAAGTGCATTGGTTAAATGCCGTCTCAGCCTCACACTTTTATGCATCCCTCTCCTCTCTGAGTATTTTTAAACAGATCTTCCTTGATATTAACCCAGTTATCTGCTGGAAAAGGAACGTCCATTGGAAAGACACAGAGTATATATTCAGCATGCTTGGCACTGACTGACTGACTGATTGATTGATGGATGGATGGATAGATGGAATGCCCTCCCAAGTGAGATCCACCTGGCAGCAACATTAATAACATTTCGGCGCCAGGTAAAAACCTTCCTGTTCCAGAAGTTTTTTAATTGATACAATATAGACCAGTGATGGCAAACCTATGGCATGGCTGCCAAAGGTGGCACTCACAGCCCTTTCTGTGGGCACCCAACATCGCTCCTTCACAGCCACCTGCGTTCAGGTTAAATAGCTGTATTGGCACTTTGCAAAAAAGACTCAAGATGTGCATGTCCTCCTTTAGGCTTCCAGTAGACACTTGGTTATCCCTGTGGGGACAGGTGGCTACACAAACGCGGAATTTTGTCTGATCTAGCCTGATCCCTACATTCTTAGCAATGTAACCATTTACATATCTACTCTCCTTTACTTTAGATAAGTGTGTGTCTAAATATAGAATAAAGAAAGGAGTGACCTTGTGCATTATTTTTCTCCAGGTTCCACTTTAAGGATTGATATACTACCAGCATTATCAAAACTGAATCATCCATCTATCTATCTATCTATCTATCTATCTATCTATCTATCTATCTATCTATCTATCTATCTATCTATCTATCTATCTATCTATCTATCTATCTATCTATCTGAACAGCGGAGGAACAACAGGAAGAGCAGGTTCGGAAGAGCACAGACAAATTTTATTTATTTATTTATTAAATTTATATACCGCTCCATCTAGCTACATGACTACTCTAGGCGCTTTACAAAGTAAAACAGAAATCAAACCAACAAACAATAAAGTAGATAAAGAATTCAATTAAAAAAACATAATAACCAATAAAACAATATACAGTGGAACCTTGACTTACGTCATTAATCCGTTCCAGTGGTCTAGACTTAAGTCAAACATGACTTAAGTCAAATGAACGTTTCCCATAGAAAATAATGGGAAAGCGGATTAATCCCTTCCAGATGATGAAAAAAACCCACCGAAAACAGCAATTTAACACAAATTTGACTGGGATAGGAGATTCCTTCTGGGGATGTAAATGAAATGTCTCTTCAAAGAGAGGAGGCGGCAGTGGAATTATAGTCCACAAGTTATATGTCTCCACTTTTTAATGTTCATAGCAACAATGTCTAACATTTAAGTTTTATTGATTTTTAATCTGACGTTCCAAGTTCTGAACAACTCTAGGCTTATCATTAGAGTCCCACAACTGTACAGCTCCCCAACTAAAATGCTTCCATTGTGGACCAGACTTCTGCAGCCAGATTTTTTACAAGACTGAGCCGACTGTCTAACCAGCGAGGCCAGCCTCGAGTTCCCGGCCCTTCTTCTCCTCTGGTGGCAGCGGCGGCTTCGGTGAGGCCAAGGACCAGCTCCAGGTGCTCCTCGCTGGCCTCGCTGAAGCCGCCACTGCCGGAGGAGAGGAAGAAGGCAGGAGCAGTTTGGAGGCGGCAGCCACGATGCTGGGTCATGGCTGCCGCCCAATTCCGGTGCCTTACGCCGGGGCTCCGAGATGTAAGTCAAAGCCTGCGACTCAAGTCAAACAGGCCCCTTCTTGCTGCAAGTCAAATATGCTGCAAGTCAAGCAGTATGTAAGTCAAGGTTCAACTGTATATCAAAACATCAAACAGGAGCAAGATGGACTAGAAACAAAAAAATAAAATGCATAACAGCAAATCTTTAATAGCATATATTAATACCCAGGGAAAGCTTTTTAAAATAGCTAAGTCTTTTTTGCTACATGGGAGAGATGGGTAACCCCCCAGAAGCTGCTGGACAATAAGTTCCATCATTCTCTAATTTACAGGGCCCATCAGTTGGGGATGATGACAGTTGACAAGCAAGTTCCTCACCCCACATGTATAAACACTGTCCATCTGTTAAACTGTTGTTGTTGTTAACAACAGTACATAGATTTTATGTTTAAAGAGTTCAATACGGGGTTAATCTTATTTAGTGAAGAGAAGATTCAGCCAAAAAGCAATTAAACTCGGTTCATCTCAGCAAGGTGCACTTAACTCTCTTCTTCTTGAAATGAATGGGTCTTGAAATTGCTGAACATATGGCACCATCCTGTCCTATGTTACTAACTTCATAATGCTGAACGGCTCTGGCAATGTAGGGGATCGTATAATAAATTTTTTGGCGCCTCTTCTTTTCCTAGAACTCTTTGGCCACAAACCAGTACAGGAATCTGGCACGCATGAAGCTCGTGGATTCATTTCCGTATCTTCAAGGACAGTTAAATAAATCTGGGAGCATGCCCTCCACACAGAAAATCACAATGGCTGAAACTCTGTTACACACAGTTACACAAAAGGCATATCTTTCAGAGGGCGAAATGCTGGAAGTTAAGACATCCCCGTCGGCAATATCTCAGCATGCAATACATGATGCTTATGGAGTTTTCTTAACTCGCAGCAATTCTCTGCTGACAGCTATGCATTTTGTGTAACTGCAGCGGTACTCTGGCCACTACAAACATTAAACATGCAAATAAATTAAGCCATATAAATTCAAGCCAAGTAAATGTTTCCTTCCATCTCTTTCAGGCATGCCCAAACTTCAGCCCTCCAGATGTTTTGGACCCCAACTCCCACAGCCCTTTGCCATTGGAAATACAAGATTGGAATTCTGGGAGTTGTGGTCCAAAACATTAGGAGGGCCAAAGTTTGGACATGCCTGACCTATTTCCTTCTACAGAAGATAGACAAGAAATTCTGACATATTCACCATTGCTTCCCACAAAGAAATAAATGAGACACAGTTCAATGTTTGCCTAGCTCATGTCTTCCTTTTCCTTTGCAACAGACATGCTTAACTACATTCCACAGCTAAAGACTTCTGACAAACCCAACTACTAGGAAGCCATGTATTAATTTCAACTTAGTTATTTTGTAGTCCACAGCTCAGTGGCATATTTCTGGCAAACAAGGCAGTCAAATAAGATTCACTTCTGGTTGTCATTTCAATAATCCAATTTTCAATACAGAGCCAAGCAGCATGTTCTACTACAAATGTCAATTATATTGGCATCTTGTATATGATTTTAGATTTCTGTGCCTAACAGGAGCTGAACACATTTCATGTGTGTGTGTGTGTGCGCGTGTGTGATAAATAACATAAACATAAACACAGGCACCCAGTAAAACAATATAAAACAACAACAAAAAGGTTTTTCGGGTTTGTTTGTTTTTTGAGATTTTTTTTTCTATTAAACGAAAGTTTTAAAGACAGGTTTTAAAGTGGACCTGTCCATGAGAGGTCACATTAAAATATAGATGCATATTTTAGGTCCTACAACATTTTTGTCTTTTTCTTTATTTTTATCTTCTTGTTCTGTTTTTGCCTCACAATTACTGCCATTGTTATACTTCTGCTTTGTACGAAGCACCTGTTTACATTCTTATTATCCAGAACTATCTTTACTTAAAATAAAAATTCCATGTTCTCTCAGTGCCTGTGTTGCACAAAACATACCTATGTGCAACACTAGAAAAAAAAGTTAAGTAGAATACTTTTAAATACAGTGCAAAAGTCCTGACACTCCCCTCATCAAAATACTACAATGTTTAAAACACCATAATTTCTTGCAAAAAGTGAAAAGCTACAGGGAATTACTCATTTGTGACTATTTACTTTCAAGCTTCAGTTCTATTTCTTGAGCTTTATAATGTGTGCGTGCCCATTCTTTATATTAATTGTAGGCCTGGATCCAAAGAGTGCTACTTAAAGCAGAGGAACTATACAATTTTTAAGGTCAAAGGCAGGAGTCTAGCTGATTATTAGACTGAAATGCACCTGGCAGGTGGTGTAGTGCCTGCTCTAAAATGTAAGAAATTATATTTTAATATTAAAAGCCTTTGGACATGCTATCTTCAGTGCTCTTTGAGTATTTGAAACTAAGTATATTTCTGCAAACCAGCATTAGTACTAAATGTATAGCGCACACCAAGTAATCACCTGGTATATCAGATTTTACTCAGAAAGACATAACAAGCTTGTGCAGTGCCACTGAAGTTGTTCTATGTCCTATGGTGAGCAACCCTAGGTAGTCCATTGAGACTGCAGACAGAAGGTCCCAGATTTAAAGGATCAATCAGCCAAGGATGGAAAAAAAAATCTTTCTGCCTAATGCTCCATCCTTCCATCCTTCCAAGGTAGGTAAAATGGGTACTCTGCTTAGGGGGGGGGATGTGTAGCCTGCATACTATAATTAAAAACTGTAAACTGCTCAGAGACTACTTGAAGTGGTATGGGGCAGTATATAAGCAGACCATTTTGCTTTGCTTTGCTTTGCTCTGGACAGCGATTGCCAGAGTAGACAAGGCTTGAAAACCCGGATCCAGTACCGATATTAACGCAGCCCCTATGTTAAGCACTTTCACATCTCCCTGATGCCATTCCCATTCGGCTCTCCATCTGTTATGCATGACACACCAGACCACTGCAGCCTGCAGGGGCCGTGACATCCTTCACCCCATTTCTTTAATACCAAGGAGGCGGCTGAAGCCAGGAACAAGTATTTATTCACTGGGTACCAAGAGGCACCTCAGAATTCCTGGAGACAACTGCAAGGCAGAAGGCTGCCAAAACCAATAGTTTTAGAATTCAATTAAAGTTTTCTGAGAACCCAAAAGGTGTATGTATGGAGAAGGCTGCCTGCTGCATACCTTTCTGATTTAATGTGATGGAGATGCCCTCTTTATCAGCCATTGATTAAGCTAATGGGAGGAGAAGTTGATAATCCAAACCAATCCAATTTCGTTCAGAGATGTAATATTCCTGGAAATTTTGAAGTCTCTGGAAAAAATGTTTTCTTGGGTAGTGGAAAGTTGACAACAGAAAGTTGGGAGAAGTAAAAAAAAAAGTGGTATACATATTTTAATCACTGTACTTAGCCGTACTAAACATGTCATTCTAGGAACAGGCACAGATCGTTTTATTCTGACAAGGCTTTAGAAAATCAGTTGAGTTGCTATGTAGGAGATTGTTAACCAGGTGAAGACTGTCCTTTCTTTGACTGTTTTCAAATGCCCCCATCATTAAACATTTTAATTTTTAACAATGTTTGTTTGATTTAACTGCTACCATGCTAATCACCTAGAATGGCATTATTTGAGAGAAAGGCAGGATATAAACACAATGAATAGGAATGGGCATTTCATTTCGGAACCAACAGGTTACGAAATGAACCACACGAGCCAAGGTGATCCTCGGAACCGGCTGATACACGCAGATCCAATTGCTTTACCTTTCTCTGTCTCATGCAGGGTTAAAATCCAACGAGGAAGCCTGCTGCGACATCATCTGTGCTAGATCTGTGATGCTGGCCAATCAGGAGCTGTGCAGGGACAGGCATCATCCCGTCTCCCTCTCTGACTGGCCAGCAGCACGAAGCAGGAAAGTTGACGTCACAGCATGCTTCCTTGTTGGATTTTAAACCTGCAGAAGACCGAGAAAGGTAAAGCAATTGTATCAGCTGCTTCTGAGGACCAGCTGGACCTGGGCTCACGTGGTTTGTTTCGTAACTAACTGGTTCCGAAACGAAATGCCCATCCCTAACAATGAATGAATGAATGAAGCCATTATACATTTATTATTTTGGGAACATACAACATATTATGACTAACTTGATGCACACCTAAAAGTAGCATCTATTAAACTTAAATGCATAGTGAATCATTCAATTAGTAATTATACATTTGCTTTTAGATGTAGTTTTAAATATTTTAAAATGTTCTGTAACTCTAAGAAGTACATGTTTTAATCTTTTTGACAGTCGATAACTGAAGTGTAACTTCAGGGCTTTCATTCAAAGCAGAAGCAGTAACCTGATCACCAGGGTAATTTCTGCGGGACTTCCATATACACTACTGTATGTTGACTGACCATTCAGCAAGTAATTCAATGGGTACACCCTAGTTGGGACTAGCCATTAAGTTTAGGAAAATATGCTTTGCAAGCAGAATCTACACCATCCGAAACAAGCACCACTGAATAATACAATGTTTAAACCTTTCACTAGGGCAAGGATTATCCTCGCATAATACAAGCCCAAGTAAATTGATTTCAATTTACATATTCATTACTGAAAGGGTTGAGCGGGCACAGCATCGCTGGCAGATTGACAATATGCTACATACTGCTGTTCTTTTGATCTTCTCCATCAGGCACAGAGAGAGAGAGAGAGAGAGAGAGAGAGATTGACAGTGAGATCAAGAAAAGTGTCTTTGTCTCAACCCTTTTGCTCGTTCATTTAGTGTGGGAAAACTCAGTAAATGGACTACAAAGACTTTGAATGCCAACACTTCATGGTGGTGTGAACAAGACCGCCGATTGAAATATCATGTATGTCAGAAACAGCACTTAGCAATTGCCCAGAGTGCTTAAATTCTTAACTTTAGGGCTTTGGTGGGGTTCCTGTAGCCCTTGAGATGCTGATGAATTAAACTCCCATCATCATTCGATTGAAATCTCTGAGAAGTGTAGTTCTGGAGGGTTTTGGTTTTAAAGCAACTCCCAGAATTCCCAAGGCAGTGTGGCTAGTGGTACCATGCTGTCCAAGGAATTCTGGGCCATAACAGTCTGAAGACACAAATCTGCACACCTGTGATGAAAACGGGGACTGAAGGTGGAAAGGGGAAACTGGACTATGGGCTAAGGATCGTCTGAATCAACAGTGGGAAACAGGAGCAAGGACAGAACTGAGAGAAACTTGGGAGGAATGAAGGCACCAAACATTAACAATGCATTATCTGTGAGAGCCAATATCCTACAGTTGGGTAATGTGCCAGATTAGAAGTCGGGAGACCTGGTTTGGAAAGCCAGCTCAGCCAAAGAAACTCACTTGGGGGGGGGCAGCAGCAATTAACCAATTGTTGAACATCTGACATACCTTGGGAACTCTTTTAGGGTCACCACCATTCAGAAGGGACTTGGCTGCACACAACCGCAGCAGTATGCCGACATTACAACCATTGTGGCAGTTTGATACCAGTTTAATGGCCACGGTTCAATCCTACAGAACGCTGGAATTTGCTCTTTGAAGAGGCATTTAGAATTCTCTGCCAGCTCTCATGTGCCAATCTGAATTAAAGCACTCCATCTCCCAAGGAAAGAAGTCAAAGTTCCTTACCAAGCAACGCGTCCCAAGGTTCTGATGGAAAGAGCCATTGCACTTCAAATCCTATCAAAGCACTCTATCTATTTACTCCACAGACACTTCAAGGGTCAAAAGAGACATTAAGGAAAACGTGTTTTCCTTAGGATTAGATCATATTTCCTTCCCAACGGTGCAATTTCCTAAACAACATAAGCCTGGGCAATTATATGTTTAAGCTAGGCCTATGTTTACTTCACAAAACAAGGCATGCTAGACTGGATAATATGGAGGCAAAGCATTGGTGGCCAAACTTCAGCACTCCAGATGTTTTGGACCACAGCTCCCACAGTCCTTTGTCATTAGCAATACAGGCTTGGAATTCTGGGAGTTGTGGTCCGAAACATCTGACAGACAACCTTCACCATGTAAAGAAGCATTATTTGCAAATCCTACCTATATGTAATGTCTAATTTGACCTTAATACATGGTTCCATGAAGGTCCAAAGGCAACTGCAGGTTTAGTTCTGTTGTATGCAGAACAGTGTTTCTTGATTAACGTTACCAGAAAAAAAATGAGTTCTAAGTGTTCAGAATAGGTGCACTTAATTTTTTATCCCCAGTTCCAGTGGCATTGAGATGGAAAGGTTTCTTTTTTGCTGAAGACTAGAAACCTAGCATCCTTGGCCACTACTTCATACTGTGATGGACAAGCGGGCAATGTAGCCTATTATGGTCAACACTGGCTGGCAGTATCTCCAGGCTTCGAGCAGAATTCTGTTAGCTTTACTAACAGATGCCAGAGACTGATTGTGAGGACACACTAGGACCCCCATATCCACAGATTCATTAACCACTGATTGAGATATCCAAGGTTTGCAAAGGAAATAAATAAATAAATAATTCAGCAGCCACAAAGAAAGCTACTGTCACAGTCAGCAGCCGTAAAGCAAGCTACTGTCATAAAACAGCAGCCGTAAAGCAAGCTACCATCGCAAAACAGCAGCTGTAAAGCAAGCTACTGTCACAAAACAGCAGTTGGGGGTGGCATTCTGTTTTATCCATGGTTTTTGTTATCCACGGGAAGGCCTGGAACTGATCCCCAGTGGATACCAGGGTCCTACGGTATAATCACTTAGATACCTACTCTCCCCAGTACAGCAACCAGTACTCTGTGGTGGTGTACAACACACTACTCCTGACTTGATCCTGCATAGTTCTTAAAATCCTATGATAAGAGTCTGAGAAGGCCAGCAGGACAACCTTCTCAGGCTTAACAGGGGAAAACAATGTGATTCCTGAGACTTCCTCTTCACAGAGGGCACCAGCAGAGTAGCAGCTTCCAGGGTTTGTTCTATGGGTGGTTCCCAAGTCCAGCCTTCCTCCTCCTCCTCCTCCTCCTTCTCCTCCTCCTCCTCCATATGCGTAGATCCTCTTTTCCTCATCAGAAGGATCTGACACGGCAAATATTAAATAAAAAGACTGCAGGCAGGGAAAGAAAGCAAATATTCTGCTTATATACCACCCCATAGTGCAGGCATGCCCAAACTTCAGCCCTCCAGATGTTTTGGACCACAACTCCCACAGTCCTTTGCCATTGGAAATACAGGCTTGGAATTCTGGGAGTTGTGGTCCAAAACATCAGGAGAGCCAAAGTTTGGGTATGCCTGCATAGTGCTTCAAGCACTCTTTGGGCTGTTTACAATTCAGTCATGCAGGCTACCCATTGCCCCCTCCCCCCAAGCTGGGCACTCATTTTACCGACCTTGAAAGGATGGAAGGCCGAGTGGACCCTGAACCTGCTACTTGGGATTGAACCCCAGGTCACGAGCACAGTTTTAGCTGCAGTACAGCAATTTAACCACAGTGCCACAAAGCTCCTTAGGAATTCTGCTGCTTCCAAGGAGCAGCCATGTTAACCTGCCTCAGCATGTTGGCAAAAGAAGAAGAAAACAAAAAATGATGTAGAAAATAATGTAGAAAATGGAAAATAATGTAGCAAAGATGCAGTTGACATTTACAATCAATGAAAATCATTTCAAGTGCTAGAAATAGTACAGAAGATTACCTTCCAATTATTTGCAGGTTTCTTTCATTACATGTCTCCTTTTGGTCATATCACCACAGGCAAAAATAAGATGAATGTATATTTGTGAAGGAGCAATCCCCTTGCAAACAACCAGAAGGGAGGGGGGATTATACTGAGCTCCAGAACAACAGCAGGGAAATTGGTTCAGTTTTTTGCTGAAATAGGCCCTGTACCTTAGCATCTCTCTCATCTTTGTGTGTATCGAGGTCAAAGATAAAAAGACGGTGCTTATTCTGCTTTAATGGAGCCACCAGGGAGCACCACAAGATCCTCACTATGCAGGCTCAGTCTTATTAAACTTGTTTACAGGAGAACAACTGCTATGAAGATCCCCATCTCTTAGGAGTCTCTGCTCCCGACAACTTGTCAGCGACTTTTAACTGCAGCCTGGGCCAACTTTAGGACAGGAGTGGGTGGAGTAAGCTCAGTTAAGTCCAGAGAGCTACCCCCTGCTTGCAGTAGTTTTAAACTTGGCACAAGGACTGCAGTCATAATGATAGCATTGCGATGAAAAAAGACTCATTTTAAAAATACGCAGTAAGACAAGAAAAGAGGTGCAGTAAATACTTTCCCTTCCAGCAGGAGAGAGAAAGAAATCACCTACTGCAGGGGTGCCCAAACTTTTTGTAAGGGGGGCCAGATTAGGTGGCTGAGAATGTGTCAGGGGCCAGTTGCTTCCCGACCCTGCCACCCCACTGCAAGCCCCACCCATTGACACATTAGCCCCACCCACTGATCCCTTGCAATCCCACCCCTGCGCAAGTGCGCCTAGCTTCACAAGATTCCCAGTGATGCCGGTGGTGGTGGCCCGCCCGTGCGCCACCCTCGCATGCGCGCCCAGCCCCACAACCTTCCCGGCAGTGCTGGTGGTGGTGGCCCGCCCCCTCGCCCGCCCACCTAGCCCCACAAGCTTCCCGGCAGTGTCAGTGTTGGTGGAAGATTTAAAAAAAATGGGGCAAAGGAAGGGGAGGGAGGGGTGGGCCAGCCAGCTGCGGGCCACTCAGAATGGCCTGATGGGCCGGATTTGCCCGCCCCCCCCCGGGCCGGACTTTGGGCAGGCCTGACCTACTGTATTTAAGAGCGCCAACATAATTTCATGGTATTAGCTGATGGACCATCAATGCCTGTCACTAACCAAGAACGGTGAAAAGGGGTGGGGTAGGGGAATTGCCACCGATCATGCAATTCTGTACTACAATCAAGGAAAATCTGACCCATCCATCCTAAATCATATATATTACATTTGTGTTGGATAAAGGAATGGGCTGAGAACAGGAGGACTTAAATCTTAGAGAGTGGACATGGTATCACAGTTGGAAGGAATGGATGGCAAAAACCTGAAAAGTGATGCCTGAAGTCTCAATGGAACGTGTTCTTTAAAAAAAATAGGAAGAAGACGAGGCATGTTCTTAGTGTCCCAGATGTTTTCAGACATCAATTCCCAAAAGCTCTATCCAGCAAAGCCAAAGCCAATTTTAACTCTAAGGTGTTAAAAGCCAAGAACATACAGTGGCTCCCTAAAAAGGCAAATGCAACCCACCTTACAGAATGCATAGAAACACAAAATCGGTCATCTACCTCTCTGCCTTTACACAAAATATTTAATGCAAACTATACAGACAGGGAGCGTGTGACTGCCCCAAAATCACCCAAGAGAGTTTCAGGCCTCCATGAGTCCAGAAGTGAGATCAAAACAGGATGGGGGACTCAGTCACAATCTGTCTACCACTCATCATGCTGCCCTTTCATCGATCCCCAGACAAATCAGAAACGCTTCACACCTCCACCAGGAAGGCCACAGCTAACAACCCATATTTAATGGGTGTTGGAAAGGGTTGCCTAGGTGGGACTTTCACACACTCCAGGCCATTGTCCATCTACTGTAATGAGCCTATTGCCGCCTAATGAGCTTGTTCAGGCCACTATCCACCTAACAAGCCTATTCAAACCAGGCAAATTATAAAACGGAGGCCTCACATCAACTTTCCTCAGACTGGTGAAGCTACCTGGATGAGTAGTGAAACGTTTCGATCTTTCCAGAAAACAAGTCCAGTTGCCATTACTTAACTCCCAGATAACCTCACCTGGATGACTGAGAATCTTCACAGGTATAAGGCTCCATGAGGATTTGTAACTAGATTTCTCACATCCCAACCCCACCCTCTTAAAATCTTTGTCACACTGCTTCTCCACCCCAAGGCGCCATATAAACCTACTTTGAGCTGAATCAGAGGCAATTTGCAGCACTCTTAATGGTGGCTCAGCGGGCTAGAGTACTGAAAACGGTCAGCTGCAAGGTCAGCAGCTGATTGGTTCGAATCCTGAGCACCAACGCAGAGGAGTGAGCTCCTGCAGTTAACCCCAGCTCCTGCCAACCCAGCAGTTCGAAAGCATGTAAATGCAAGTAGATAAATAGGTAGATCTCCCAGAGTTCCCTCTTAGAAAATTGGCATGCTATACAAACAAACAAACAAACAAACAAACAAACAAATAAATAAATAAATAAATAAATAAATAAATAAATAAGAGAGAAGGTAAAACAGTGTTTCCTTGCAGCCATGCCAGCCACATGGTTGCAAGGACTTGAACAAAACTGGCTCTTTCGGCTTGAAAATGGAGATGAGCACCACCATTAGAGTCAGACATGACTAGTATGCATGTGTGGGGGGAAACTTTACCTTTACCTTTAGTTCCTAAAAGGCATTCCTTCTGTGATCTACAAGGAACTCAAGTGGGATTAAATTGTCCTATAACCTCAGTGGGGGGAAGCAAGACATTCTGAGAACCGCCAGAATTGCAGAGAAGATTTGCAGGTGCAAGCTTGCTGCTCCACATAAAGTGCACCAGCCAAGGACCGGGAAACTCTGCAACCACCTCCCATTTCCATCTCTTCCAGGAAAGGTAGCTTCGTCAAGAAGCATCATACAGCCCAAATGGCCTCTGTGGGCATTTACCTTCAATATGCATAAAGACTCCACCACTTCAGGAGCAGGCAAGGCAACACTGATGGATCCCTGAAGCTAGAATCATAGAATCATAGAGTTGGAAGAGACCTCAAGGACAATCCAGTCCAACCCCCTGCCATGCTGGAACCCCCATCACAATATTTCTGACAGATGGCCATCCAGCCTCTGCTTAAAAACCTCCAATAAAGGAGACTCCACCACCCTCCATGGCAACATAGTCCACTGCCGAACAGCTCTAACTGTCATGAAGTTCTTCCTAATGTTCAAATGGAATCTCTTTTCCTGTAGTTTGAAACCATTGCCCTGAGTCCTAGTCTCTGAAGCCATGGAAAACAAACCTGTTCCCTCTTCAATTTTTTAAAAAATATCTGCACTTGCCAACCTTGGGAGCCAGAGACTTTTTTTCCTAAAGGAAGTTATAAATATTTGCTTTTATTTCATACTTGATGAGAAATCCCACTTCAAGCCTGGTAATCGTGTGTGCACATATAAACACGGCTCTATCCAAGGTAGAATGTTCAATGAAAGGTGGAAGGAGCACTTAGGGACGACTAATACAACATGTTAGAAATCATAAAACACAGACATGCTAAGACAAATGCTATTCACTCAACCAGACTGTTGGACTCTCTAGCCCAGTACGATGAACACTGATTGCCAGCAGCACTTTTGAAGTTTCAGGGAGGATTGTTTTTCCTAAACCTTACTTGAAGATGCTGAGGACTAAACTTTGAACCTTTGGCATCCAAATCGTGTGTCTCACCACTGATTTAAGGCACTCCCTTCAAGTAAACCATCCACAGACCACCAGCTTCAGAAGGCTCCAGTTTTTAAGTGCTAACCAGAAAAAAAAAACATATTGAACACATATTCACATTTTTCCACCATTAGAAACGAGAGATGGAAGGGTGAAGAAATAAACCCTTAAGAATCCGTACGTGTTGATTTTTACACTCTTTACTCATGATGCAAAGTCAGTCATAAAGTCTTTCTGATCGCTGTTTGCCAACTGAAGTTCTACTTATTTTTCTAACCGTTCCCTGTAACATCAACCTTGGTATTAATGCATGAGTCTGCACAGACACACAAAAAGTCTTCTACTCACCTGGCCATTTGTTTATAGGCTTCTTCAGCAACGGCAAAGATATGAGGATCCATGTCCCCCATGTTTTGGCCACTATACGCATAGATAACATCTTGTCCATAGATTGGCAACTGTTCGTAAGGGTTAATGGCAACTAGAACGATACCTTAAAAACACATAAGCAGGCAGATGGTTAATATCATTCATGAGGAACGGAACCGGGCATTCATTGAAATATCGGCTCCTGATCTACGGCATTTTAATTCATGAGTCAGCTTTCAACATATCTCTATCATTGAATCCCCAGACTATGAGCGATCGTTCCAGTTTAGGACTTGTCCAGACTGGCCATTTGGGGTGTGGGGTGGATCAGACTACAAAGGGTCTGTTGAGGTTGCAGGAATGATTGATGTTCCATTTGGTGTGCCCTTCCCATCCAAACCGCAAATGACACCTTGCAGCCCAATCTAGCTGTCAAATGATCCCTTCCCCTTATCATCTATCTGCAGAGGATGGGGGGAAGTGAAGTAATTATTTTTTAACATTGCTCCTATCTCACTCTGCCAGTGCCATTCCATTTTCTCACTTTCCCCTCTCTCTACTTCCCTGCCTTTGTTCTCTCCCCACTCCACTTTCTCTCCCACTCTCCCTCCAAATCTGCAGCCACAACATCAGTTGGAAGCAAGGTTGCTGGGGGCTGCTGTCTCTAGGCTGAACAGGCTAATCAATGAGTGTGGGGAAAAATGTGTGCCCTCCCGCTGGGCCAGAAGGGTGGGCAACAGCTCTTAAAGGTGGAGGGTTGGTTGTTATAAGGAGAAACTCTTGCTGATGAGGTCTTGTTTTCCAACCAAAGCCATGCCATCAGCAATTTATATACCATATTTATATGCTAGTGGGGACAGATCCACAATTAGTCCTTATTTTCTGCTTTACTGCCATCATATAAGATGCTTAAGAGGCTTCTAAACTAAGACTAAGCTGCCAAAATATGGTTATTGAGTCAGGATTCATGCCTTATGATGGAACATGGCTACTATGCCTTCTCTTGAAGATGGAACCACTACTTTTTGTACTGCAGCTATCAGAACCCTGAAATTCTGAGAGGTATACTCCAAAAAGGAAAATGGATTGTACTGTTAACCCCCCCCCCAGCAAATCGCAACACTCACCACAATATGTGTAAATGTGGTTCGATTCCAGGAATCGGACCTTTAAATTGTGCAAGACTGCAGGTTCATGCAGATAGCTTAAAGCTGTTAGGTCATTTTCCCCAACCAAAATATCTGGATTCCGTAAGAAGGGAAGCTTGTTGGCTTTAGGATCAATAGGATATTCCTGGATCTGAAATGTTAAAATAAGAATGGTTAGTAACAAAAGAGCTACACAAAGAACCACAAACTAAAACAGCCTTCAGTACCCTTATTGGGAGACACGTAACCTACAAATAAAACAAATTAATATGAAATCTGTGGTTTTCTGACAGAGAGACAAGAAAACCAAACAAGGAGGTGAAATTATGCATAAACTAAAGAAAACATTGTTATATGAACTGGCAGGAAGAGAATTCCACTACATCAAGAGACTGTTTATAGACTTGTCAACCCTATGAAGGGAAATATGACCCTTAACCAATAAAACATTGTTTTTGAAGAAAAACACTTTCTGTGGACTGGTGGACTACCAAGACATGTTACAGCATTCTGATCTACCTGAAAGTTGAGTCATGGCATGGCAATTAACTTTCAGATAACCTCACCTGGATGACTGAGAATCTTCACAGACATTCTGATCTACCTTCTGAAGAAACACAAGCAACTGGTACAACAGCCAAAGCTCAGTAGAGTCAGTCATTCTTGTCCATAGTGGCCCCATTCAGGAGTAAAGCTAGGCCCCAACACTTCCTCAAACGAGGAGCTTGATCATTCAGGGGTTCTGTAACTTTGTGCAGAACAGCCTTCACTCTCAATTCAGTTTATCTGACCCAGACTGAGTTTCATTTCAATGCTCTTACATATACTAGGGATTCCTTTTCAGCTGATCAAAAGGTCTTCACGGATGACTTAGCCTTGATGCCTTTGTTATTTATAACATTTATACAAAGCCACTGTTAAAATATGAAAATTATAAGGTGCAGAAAACAGACATGGATGCTGATTATTGAAAAGGGGTTTTAAAATAGGAGTTGTACTCTTAAAACACATGCACAATGCCAACTGTCTGTACCACATTATTTGTGGCCCTCACTGACTGAAAAATTGCTTTTTAGAATATTGAGTCCCACAAATAATCAACGGTTCAAGTATCAGAGCATAACAAACTGCTTCCAATATGCTGCAACTGTAATAGTAGTTAATTATTTTGTAAACTCTAGAGCAATTAGTTGCAGTGGTTCCTAACTTGGGGTCCCCAGATGTTCAAGGACTGCAAGTCCCAGTCATCCTGGCCAGCACAGTTAGCGCTAAAGGCCTCTGGAAATTTTAATCCAAGAACATCTGGAGACCCAAGGATGGGAAGCACTGCAACTAGCTACTATAATGTTTATAAAATCATTAACTGCTGCCGCTTGTTGTAATCTATTGAATGCAATTTGCTGCACGGTTAGTTACTTTTCTTTGATCATAGAATCATAGAATCATAGAATTATAGAGTTGGAAGAGACCTCATGGGCCATCTAGTCCAACCCCCTGCCAAGCAGGAACCCCTTCACAATATTTCCGACAGATGGCCATCCAGCCTCTGCTTAAATACCATCAAAGAAGGAGACTCTACCACCCTCCGTGGCAGCATATTCCACTGCCGAACAGCTCTAACTGTCATGAAGTTCTTCCGAATGTTCAAATGGAATCTCTTTTCCTGTAGTTTGAAACCATTGCCCCGAGTCCTAGTCTCTGAAGCCATGGAAAACAAACCTGTTCCCTCTTCAATATGACATCCCTTCAAATATTTAAACATAGCTATCATACCCCCTCTGTCTTCTCTTTGATAGGCTAAACATTCCCAGTTCCCTAAGCCGTTCTTCATAAGACATCTCTTCCAGGCCTTCAACCATCCTAGTCGCCCTCCTCTGCACCCGCTCGAGGTTGTCAACATCCTTTTTAAACTGAGGCACACAGAACTGGACACAGTACTCCAGGTGGGGTCTGACCAGAGCAGAATAGAGTGGCACTATCACCTCCCTTGATCTAGACACTATGGTTCTGTTGATGCAACCAAGAATCGCATTGGCTTTCTTGGCCGCCGCATCACACTGCTGGCTCATGTTCAATTTGTGGTCCACCAAGACCCCCAAATCCCTTTCACAGGTACTATTCTCTAGCCAAGTGTCCCCCATCTTATATCTGTGCAATTCATTCTTTCTACCTAAATGTAGCACCCTACATTTCCCTCTGTTGAAATCCGTTCCATTAGCTTTGGCCCAGACTTCTAATCTGTCAAGGTCCTTTTGGATTTTCATCCGATCCTCTAGGGAATTAGCAACCCCTTCCAATTTGGTATCATCTGCAAATTTAATTAGCATACTCTCTATTCCTTCCTCCAAGTCGTTAATAAAGATATTGAAGAGCACTGGACCAAGAACAGAACCTTGGGGCACCCCACTGGTCACGTCTCTCCAAGATGATGAGAGACCATTTATGATCACCCTTTGCGTGCGATCAGTCAACCAATTACAAATCCACCTCACTGTAGCACTATCTATCCCACTTCCTACTAACTTCTTAGCAAGAATACCATGAGGAACCTTATCGAAGGCCTTGCTAAAGTCCAGATACGCAATATCCATAGCATTCCCCTCGTCTACCATGCCTGTAATTCTATCAAAGAAAGAGATCAAATTAGTCTGGCATGACTTGTTTTTAAGAAACCCGTGTTGACTTTTTGTAATGATAGCATTGTTTGTTAGATAATTGCAGACTGATTTCTTAATAATCTGTTCTAGGATCTTTCCGGGAACTGAAGTCAAGCTGACTGGGCGGTAATTATTTGGGTCCTCTTTTTTCCCCTTTTTGAAGATGGGGACAACATTAGCCCTCCTCCAGTCGATGGGGACTTCCCCTGTTCTCCAGGACTTCTCAAAGATTATTGCCAATGGTTCTGAAATTACTTCTGCCAGTTCTTTTAATATCCTTGGGTGTAACTCATCTGATAGTTGAATGACACAGAGCTCAAAGCAATCCAAGTAGTTCTACAAATGTCCTTAAAAATTAACTTTGAGAAGGCATTATAAAACATACAGTGGTACCTCGTATAAAGGAATTAAGTCGTTCCAAATGAAATTCTGTTAAGCAAATTTTCCTTTATGCAAATTTCCCATAGGAATGCATTGAAAACAAAGTAATCCCTAATCGCAACCATTTTTATGTTGTATGGATTCACCCCATAGGCGATTCTGTTAAGCAAATTTCCCCTATCTCTGGAATTTTTTTTGTTGTACAGATTTTATGTTATACACAAACTGTTTGTTATATAAAGGTCCACTGTAGTTGCTTTAGCAATTAAGCAAGCTCATTCCCACTCATGAAGATTACTTCTGAAATGTAGCTTAATTATGGTTTAATAATAGTTCTGAGGTTCCGTACTTAAACTAGGCAGCTTTTGGGGTGCAATAAGTATCCAGCTTCTGATCCCCTTGATTCAACGTACAGCTTC
Organism: Phrynocephalus versicolor; assembly: GCA_023846285.1. NCBI lineage: Eukaryota > Metazoa > Chordata > Lepidosauria > Squamata > Agamidae > Phrynocephalus > Phrynocephalus versicolor. The sequence continues at coordinate 4,098,546 of JAHTLZ010000195.1, forward strand.
TATCTTCACTTTGCCAAAGAACTTACCGGTAGCTGTCAGGAGTTTCAAGAAACTTGTGCAAAATTAATCTGATGCATGAGTAGGATGTGGATCTGATATGAAGGCACCTGGTTCAAACCGAGAGGCTCTTTATCTCCCTCCTCCCACTCACTTGCTATTTGCTAGATGGAAATACCATCTTGAGGGATGTGTCAAAAGGTGTTTATAGAAAAAAAGGAAGAAATATCCGCCTGCTTCTTCTGGCCTAATTTAGAGGTACCGCTTGCTGTTCAGCTGACAGGCAGCCAGAAAGTTTCACCATATGGCTAGCCATATGTCGGAAACGCCACAACAGTGAGGTCCCAGATTGTGTGGTTTCAAGAGAACGTTCCTGGTTCTTTCCAGAGATGGGGTAACATAGCCACAAAGGAAGCTATCAAAAACCTAGGGCATGGAAAAACTACTTTGAGAGACTACAATTCCCAGAATCCACCAGGCAAAGGGAAGATTTGATTTAAATCAAACTGATTTCAATTTTTAAAAATGGGTTTTTAACTTTATATTAAAAACATTGATTTTTTGAAAAAAATTATATCATAATTTAAACCAACTTGATTTTTAAAAAAAAACACTAATTTTATCCACCTTTTTTACTTTATGTTCAAAACATTGATTTTTAAAAAAATAATATAATTTAAATCAATTTGATTTTTTTTAAAAAATCACTAATTTGTATCCACCTTTCTCACACACACCCCCAAACCGTACTAGCGTGGAAATTATGGAAGGTATGGCTCCTTCCTCTACATTTTCTAAATTTTGGACCATTCTAGATTCTATACCACATTCTTAGGAAAAAGAAAAAGAAACAGATTGTTAAGGCCAATCACAGAAGAAAGACACACAATATCTGACAGCATGAAGCAGAAGATGGATGCAACTATTCAAAACTGATTTTAAAAAAATCAATGATCTTATATTCCAGAGAGACTTTGCTCACAATATGTTCAAGAACAGTTCAGGGACAGAAGCAGACTCAGCCTCACTGTGTCGCATGACAAACTTTCCTCAAGTAGTTATACTGCACTCTTGCAATCATCATCATCATCATCATCATCATCATCATCATCTGGCTTTCTGCCAGATGGGTGGTATATAAATTGAACGAACGAACGAACAAACAAACAAACAAACAAATATTTCTATTTCTCAGCATGGTTGGTACATAAGGACTGACTCAAGTCTATAAATTAGGAGCCAAGTCCTAAGAATCTGCTGGTGAGATTCTATGTTTGCAAACCACTGATTTTTGAAGGATAGGAAGCAAATTAGCAGCTATGGGTTTTTGTTTTAACCTGGTGTTTAAGGACTTTGTAACAACTTGGTTGCTAAAATTAGCATGAAAAGAAAGAACAAATGATCCTGTTTCCATCTTCTTTCATTTTTTTGCCTTAATGTTTTGTGTTTTCTGTACTTTTGAGGTTGCTTGTTGACCTAATTCTAACTTCTATTATAGGATATGTTTTTCTCTGTTGCTTATCAAGAAGCATAATATCCACCTTATTAAAACAAAGTGCTTCATCTGCGATTACTTGCTTCTCTCCATGGAACGCTTCAGTTTTGTTTTCAAAAATGTGAAGTAGCTGAAACTCATAATACAGGAAAAAGATGTAAGAAATCCATATTTATTTAGCTAACTGCTAGAAAATGAATTATGCAATGTAGTTATGCCTCTACCTATAATCCCTTGATGCAGCCTTAGGCCATCCGGCTATGGCATGATGAATGGTTTCTTTATATTTGTGACAGGAGCTACACATATCACTTTACACTTTGCTCCATAATTATTTTCTGGTAGTACAGTAGTCGGTCACAACTGTAATGACACAACACACACACACAGAGTACTGTAATATATAGTGCAAATAACATGGTTTTGGATTTGTGCAAATTAATCCCTCAATTACAGCCTAAAGATGGCCTAATTTAAACCACAGTTCAATGATTATTTACATTATTATCCAGGATGTAACTGGGGTGTTGCCGATGGAATGATTTCTCACACCCCTGTTGTTGTTTGTTGTTGTTGATTATTATTATTATCATCATCATCATCATCATCATCATCATCACCACCACCACCACCACCACCATCATCTAGCCAGAAACTGTATCACAATACAAAATGCACCTTAATTTTACTGCTTACATATGAAATGCTCTGGTGAATGCTCTCCACTCAAATTCATTCACCTACCTCACCATACATGATAGCAATATCTAACTTTTCATCCAAGCTCTAGTAGGCACATTGGATTGATTAGATGTGTCAAGGCAGTAGTGATTTGTAAGTCTTACTGATCCAGTGGGTCCACTCTCCAAGAGATGGATTTTGCTAATTCTAATTTGGCAAAATAGCTGGTCTGATTTTGAATATCCTTCTGTGAGGAATGTAAGATGGATCCATTATATGCACAGTATGATTGGCCTGGAATAAGGTGAAGAAACCTCTCTCTCTCTCTCTCTCTCTCTCTCTCTCTCTCTCTGTGTGTGTGTGTGTGTGTGTGTGTGTGTGTGTGAGAGAGAGAGAGAGAGAGAGAGAGACAGAGAGAGAGACAGAGACAGAGACAGACAGAGACAGACAGAGAGCCAAAGATGAACCAACAGAACAAAGGTATAATAGGACTTTCGGAAGTTGACTATGAAACTCATAACTCTTCATTGAGATGAGCTTAACCGTTCTAGCCCTGATCTCTTGAACTACGCTTTTAGCATCCTCTCAGACTTCATCCAGTGTTTGCTGTCAAAGGGAGTTCAAAAAAGGAAGGTCCTGGTAAGAGAGTCTTCCCAATGGAAGGACTGCATACTTGTCTGTCAATGATAAAGGCATGGAAAATTGCAGCTGAGAGAGCATTCCATGGGTGATGGGGGCCTTCAACCCAGGAAATGAGAGAAACATGCCCAGTGTGCATGCCCAGCTAACAAGCTGCTCAGCAAGGATATAGAAAGAGAAACCGAGGCAGTTGGTACTTTGTACTCAGAGACCAAAGTTTTGGGATCAGTTGCCCTCTTCATCAGAGCCTGGACAATGCCAATCAAGAGCTCTTCTCTTCTGTCTTCCAGTGAGTATAAATGGGACGTATGAAGGCTGAATGGACTGTGTGAATGAAACCCCAATTTTTAACTCTATAACCAATGCATAATAAAGTATATTCATTTGTACCTAGTATTGTATCTTATGGGATCTTTTGGCAGCTATATTGTTGTTCTCCTTGGGATAGAAAAGAACCAGTGATCACTTACATTTCGCCTCTATTCAATCTTTCAATCAAACCAGACTGTCAGAACCTCTATATGCTGATTGGTTGGGGCCACTGCAAGCAAAACAGCACATCTCCCTTAAGAAGGATCTTTTAACAGGTAGGCTTCAAAGGTATCATTTTTTTTCGTATTCCAACACACAAGTTGAAATTCGGTTGCTTCTGTCTTGAGGATTGGTCATTCGGAGATCTGTATGGGCTCCATTTGCAAATGTGACTTCTGAATTGTGAAGGTCTGTCAGAATCATCCTACAATCGAGTGATGTCCTGGCTGATTCAGCCCATCAACATAGGCACAAGGATGCCATGCATTTCTGGTTCCATCAGGAATGTTCCCAGCAGCTGCCCAATTTTTCACTTAAAAACTAAAATGGCTTCCCAGCCACCTAGTTCTGGAGAAACAAGAGGAAACAGCTGTGCAACGTTCTACCCTGCTGCTTACTCAGAAGCAAATTTATTCTCATTTTCCAATGCTTTATATAGTCAAACCAGCACAAAGATTCTGGGTGTGTTCACATACAGCAGCTCTCCCCCTCTCCTTTTAAAGCCCAACATTTTGTTTTTGATTGTTAACAATTGAACTGTTTTAAGTATTCTAATGTTTCCTAGTTTAGGCTCTGGATGTTCATCAGGGGATCAGTTTATGCAGCATTTATCACTATGGGACCGATTATACTTCCACCAAATACTCGGTGTCTGTGAAGATTCTGTGAGTTTATCTGGAAGTTGAGTCATGGCTACTGGACTTCTTTTTGAGAGATAGATACGTTTCGCTGTTCATCCAAACAGCTTCATCGGTCTGAATATAACTAGTGCAAGTCCTCCATCTTATAGTCAGCTTTGACCTCTTGATACCCTGATCTGAATTAGGCTCATAAGATACTCGGTGCCATCAAATAGGGGTGGGGTGGGATTGATAAAAGTATAAAGCCAAGATCTGACAGAAATCTAACTACAATTAGGGGACAAAAGAATGGAGGATGTTTTTTTAAAGGTTCCATTAGAAGAAATTAAGAGAATATTTATTTATTTATTTTATTTTATTTTTACAACTTATATGCCGCCCACTACCCAAAGGTCTCTGGGCGGCTTACAATCAAAGAATTAAAAAAGTTAAAACATCAAATATCAATAAATAATTAAAACAATAATAAAAACCTTATTACATAGAGACCTACCCAGCAGGTTCAGCAAACAAGGAAACCTAGTTTTAGCTTAGAGATTATAGGAGTTTGCAGTCCAGCATATCTGGCAAGGTAATATGTGGGAGATTTATTTCCTGTCTTGAGGTTCTCAACCTCTCATGCAGAGGGTGGTGTAGAATCCGACTTCTCACTACTGTCATCTTATGGAGACATTTGTACCATATTATGTCATTTTGTTGTGTTCCTCAAGGTTGGTCTTTGTCCATAAAGCATGGAATTCATTAGTCTGTGTCCAGAGAAGTCAAAGATATCAAAAATAGAAGGGGAGGCAAGGGGTGGGGGTGGGGAGGAAATTATTTTCATTTCCAATCTCTGGAGTTTCTGCAGCTTGCAGAAACACCATGGTACCGGCATCCTTTTTGGAGACAGGTAGGGTAGCACGACATCCTTTCCTCCCATCCTTATCTCAGCTTTGCCACTGAATATGAACGGAGAGGAGCTTATTAGACATAACTCTAACCCCTTTCAGCTTAGAGGTCAAGCAGACTTGTACTAGAATCTGTCAAAAGCTTTGAATTATGACTGAAGGGCCACACAAAAATGGTTCTATCAGTCTGAACAAAAACTACCAGAAAGACATGCAAAAAAAGAGAGACTAATCAATGTAAGAATATCAGAGAAAGTATCAGCATGATCATATGCATACTAAACAGAGAAGACAAGGAGGTTTGAGGGAGGAATAAGGGAAGTAATTCATGTATATATTGAAAATCCTTCTCTCAACAGAGGTGGAGGATTTAGGCACAATCTGTCTCCTATTTATCATGCTGCCCTTTCATTGATCCGTAGACAAATCAGAACCACTTCATACCTCCACCGGGAAGGCTACTGCTAATGACCCATACTTAATGGGTATTGGAAAGGGTTGCACAGTTGTTGCTTTCACACACACCCAAGCCATTGTCCACCTAAAAGTCCTAGTGCAACCCAAGAAGATGTTAAACCACCTCTCAGTATTCTCTGCCTAGGAAACCACTGACTTAAATCAGAATGGACTGAACAGCACCCTATCATCATCATCATTGAAAAATATCAGACACAATCAAAATTCTAAAAACATGTAACAGGTACAAGTGTTAACAAAAAAAAAAATCCTAAGTACAGTCATACCTCGTATAACGTAACACTTGTATAACGAAAAATCCGTACAACGGAATTTTTTTTGGCCCCCCCCCCTCCTTCCCCCTTCCCTGTTTTCTCCTCCTCCCGGGGCCGGGGCGCCTCCTCCGGAGGGGTGTGTGTGTGTGTGTGTGTGTGTGTGTGTGTGTGTATGCGCGCACAGCTTGGAGGAGAGTCACTGCCAGGAAAGGGGGGGTGCCAGAGCTGGAGGGGGCCAGAAGAAAAGGAGGAGAGGAGGGTAGGGGGGCGCCTTGGTCCCCCCTGGGAGAAGCGGTCCCTTCAGGTGGGCTCCCTGCCCAGCCTCCCCTCCCCTCACCTGAGGTCCTTGAAGGGCTGGTCCTCCGTCTGGTCGCGCCGTGGGCTGGGACGGGATGGGACGGAGCCGCGGCAGCGCGGCCAGGCTCCCCCGACCATCAGCTGCTCTGCGCGGTAGCGCAGCAGCAGAGGCCGGGAGCCTGGCGGAACAGAGCCGCGGAAGCGTGGCAAAGCTCCCCCGACCGTCAGCTGCTCTGCGCGGTAGCGCAGCAGCAGAGGCCGGGAGCCTGGCGGAACAGAGCCGCAGAAGCGCGGCAAAGCTCCCCCGACCGTCAGCTGTGCCGCGCGGTAGCGCAGCAGCAGCGGTCGGGGGGAGGCGGTTGGGCAACGTCCACGTGGCGCGCCGGGCTCCCGCTGGTCCGGGCCAAGCCGAACTGCTCCGGCTAGGCCCCGACCAGGGAGCGGAGCCTCGGTGCTGGTTCTGCCGCCGCTGCGGCCTTCAAGATGGCGCCCGCCTCGTGGCGCCCGACGCTCAGCCGGCGTTCGGAGGTCTTCCCCACTCAGTGCCGTCGTTGGTGAGCCGGCTGGACGGCTGCGGCTCCCGAAGGTCGGATTCCCTGCGCCGGGTGGTGGTGGGGGGGGAGGGAATTCCCTGCGCCATTGGAATGCATTGGAACGGATTAAATCCACTTCCAATGCATTCCTATGGGAAATTAGGGTTTGTATAACGTAAACCTTGTATAACGTAATTTAATTTGGAACGAATTAATTACGTTATACAAGGTACCACTGTACCTGTTAGATATGTGTGCAGTATGTGTAATTGGCTATACCTAATGGGTTTACTAAATTTTACCCCAACCCCTAAATGGAGCACACGGGTTTTCGGCATGGACCCTTTCTCCTTCCTCTCTTGCCAAACAGGGACTTGTTCGTCTGGAAAAGCCAAATGGCGAACAGGTGTGGGTGGGTTGCATGACCTATGTCCCTTTGTTTGAAGTGCTACACGCAGTGGACTTTTCTAAATTTTATCCCGATCCCCAAAGGAAATGCATGGGCCTTCTGCACCAACCCCCCTCCCCCTTCGCTGGCAAGGCAGGGGCCATTGGCCTCGATGAGCCACATTGAGGAGAGGTGTGAATGTGTGTACGTGAGCCGTGACATGTCTTTGGAAGGACTGGGGCAATTAAAACACCTCCCTCCCTTCATTTTGGATGCAACCCAACAATGTCCAAGCTCCGAGCCTCAACTAAGAAACTGCCTGGCTTTTTTTCCATCTTGCCAAGAACCTTACATCTAAGAAATAACTCAGGGCAAATCCATCTTTTGCCATGCCATAACCTATTGGTACTGCTCTGAGGAAGGGGGTTTCGCCCTCAAAATATTACCAACGTCTTTGTTATTTTTCTAGTAGCCTAAAGGTATCACCCATTCCACTTTTGTATTTGCTTTTTGTGACGGCTACATGGCTCCTCAACTTGTTTTGCTTCAGTTTGAAGAGCTGGGGTGTGAAACCCAGTCCTTGATTTCAGATGCAGCTTCAAGCCTCATCGAAGAACACTTCCTGGTGAAAATCATCTTGTCAAGAACTTTATATCTAAGAATGATCTCCCGGCAAACCACATCTTTTTTGTTTGGACGTTTGGTACATGCTTTGAAAAAGAAGGTCCTGCCCTCAAAAGCTTGCAGAGATTTTTTTATTATTTTATTAGTGGCCCATAAATGTGTCACCTATCGCCTAGTCTTGCATCAGATATCACGTGGAGCTTAGCACTGCATGTAGCCCTTTTTCGCCAAAGTAGTAGGACTGTTCCCATTCATTTACCATATCAGAGAATGCTACTGAAAAGAAAGTTGAAGAAGTTTTAAACACTGGGCTTTCCCCAGCAGAACTTCTAATCCTTTTTCTGTTTAGACACAAGGGTCAGGTGTGTGTGTGTGTGTGTGTGTGTGTGGGTGGGTGGGTGTAAGCTTATTAAAAAAATTGAGTGGGAGGAGTGAAAAATCAACAACATCAGATCCAGATGAACTATTCCAGGCGTCTACCGCAATGCTGCAGTCACAATAAGTACATGCATTTCATATGAATGTTTTCTTTAAAACTGACAACTCAGGGCCAATTTACTGCTGAAACACAACTCCGGCAAAAGAGATCTCAGAACAACTGCATACATTAATCTTCCTTATCTCACTTCCCTTTATTTCTATGCTCTAGTTTTGTAAAAGTCATCACTATCCACAAATTAAACCGCAAGTGCCCTGGGATCAGCTTTGGCTTATCTGCCTGCGAAGCTGCAGCAGCTGCAACCCCTTCTTTCACACCCCCAATGAAAATCATTTTGCAACTGTGTAGGTCACCAATCCAGCATCTATCCCCCCAGATGGTGGTAGGTGTTGCTGAATCCAGCCAACCAGCCACAATAGTGGCAATGATCGCCACCTGAATCTGCTTGGAACAATTCTTGCAGAAATGCTGGGCAGCTTGTACACACACACACACACAGACACACACACACACACAAAAGAGCTAACACAGCCTTCTTCTGTCAAGCCCTGAACCCTGGGCAATTTAGCCATCTGGGAAACTCTGGTGTGATTCTTTCAAAGCAATACTGTTTGTTTCTATTGTAACTGTACAGTATTGTTGTTTAGTGTATTGTACAATTCGCTGCATTGGTCAGCTCGCTGTAAGCTGCCCAGAGTTCCCTTGGGAAGATGGGCGGGATATAAGTTCAAAAATAAATAAATAAATAAATAAATAAATAAATAAATATACCTTCTAAGGTCATTATGAAAAAGAATAGCTTTTAGAACTGCCAGATCTCAGGATGCTAGTTAAGAGTGCCTGAGGAATCACTGTGCTTCTCTGGATCCCCCAAGAGGGAGACAAGCAGCACTGAAAAGTTCAACGAGGTTTAAAGATGGCTTTAAACCCTGACATCCATCTCTAGGTATTCCCAGTGGCACCAAGACTCACCAGCACAGTGGCAGCAGCTTGTGTGTCTGTTATTCCAAGCATTGGGTAAAATCACATGCATCCCCTGGCTCACTACATCTACCTCTCTCTCTCTCTCTCTCTTTCAGACATATAGCATCTAGCTTTGCAAGCACTGAGCCTTCTTGTTACACACCTGCCGACAGCAGCAACACAAACATCTGGGGAAGGAGGAGCTCTAGCATGTTCTGCTTCTGTGACATTACAGGAGTTAGCCTCCCCTCATTTCAGAGTTTGGTGCTGAAAATGTTAGGGAATGAGGCCACTGTGAGCATTACAGCCGATTTTAAAAAGGAGCACTTCAATTTCTCAGTAGCCACAAGCCAAGTGAAATGAGACATCTAAAATTAAAATGCTACATATTGCAAGGGGGGTTGATAAATGCAGACAGACTCACAGAGACAGGATACTCTAACTCTGTGGGTCCCAACCTGTGGGTTGGGACCCCTTTGGGGGTCGAACAACCATTTCACAGGGGTCGCCATGAATCAGTGAAGAAAAAGGCACAAACGGCTTGGGTCCGGAGGGGGAGGGGGAGGGGAGGGGGAGGAAGGGATGGAAAGAGAGAGTTACATCTTGATTGGTTGGAGGGGATGTCAGTTAATGGCACCGGAGGCTGCAATTGGCAGAGGCGTAGCCAGGATTTGGAGGGCCTGGGAATAACGTTCATTTTTGTGCCCTTCCTGCCCCCCCCCACATCGCATCCACCCAGCAACGGGGGACAAACCCTGCGGGTGTGGGTGGGTGCGCGCACACAAACGTGTGTGTGTGTGCATGCGCAGTAGCGCATGTGCCTTACACCTTTCCCACCAAGGCAAGGAAGAGGAGGGCGCCGCAGCCACCACGCTCCTGCCTGCGTGCCTGCATCACCGCGCGGGCGGCGGAGGAGGGAGTGCCATTACCAAGCCTTAGGAAAAGGAGGACTGCTCTGTGGTGGGAGGGTGCACGGCTTCCTCCTCCTGCTCCCCCTCCAGGTGCCCCCAGATTGCTGCGCCCTTGGGCAAATGCATCCTTCTGCCCCCTCATATATGCCCCTGGCGATTGACTGAGGGTGCCTGTATAGGGAAGTTCTCTATGGCACCTGCGGCAGTGGCCTCCCAAAAGGGGCTTGTGGCCTCTTCCAAGCAGGGCAAGCAGTCACCACAATATGAGGAACTGTATTAAAGGGTTGTGGCATTAGGAAGGTTGAGAACCACTGCTCTAGCTACTCCTAGAAAGTTCTAGAAGCCATCTGTTTTTAGAGTATTCTCCTATTTCTCAAAAGTAACTAAAGCAGCTACTTTAGGTACTTTATTGGATTATTTTACTTAAGAGATGAAACATATTCTTCTTTCACCCACTGCACTGTCAGTTCAACACAACAGAGAGCCTGAGGCAACACTTGAGGCGTGTGCTATACCCCTGTAACAACAGAAGTTATTTTATAAAGTTCCAATTAGAACACAAAGGAATAACATTACTGCATGTTAAGTTATAAGCATGCTATAACAAAAATATCCCTTGCTTATCAGGGAAAGGAATTGGTTGCAAAGAATGAGCAATATACAACTAATTGCTTCCAAGCTCTGGGAACTGGCAGCTTTCCTCAAGGGCTCTGAAGTCAGGGGAGGGCACATTTCTAAAAACATGAGGCAGAGCCAACTGGGACAGAAGAATCATTGAAACGAGCCCTCAACAACCTTTTAATTGTCCAATGTCTTTGCAGCTCTAACACTCCAATTTCCAAATTTAACAATGCTTCGGCCATTAGACTTTACAGTACTTTCATTCTTAAAGCCCAACTGACAATTTACTAAGAAATTTACTACTCAGGAGCAACGGTTGTGGGTGTTCCCCCCCTTTCTTTTGGTGTTTTGGCAAACCATGTGAATTATTCAACAAGTCCTTGGAGAACGTGCTGTTTGTAAAAACTGCATCTGCTCCTCTCTGGCTTAGTAACGCAGCAGATTTGCTACTGAATAATTGAGAGAAAATGAAGCTGCTGCTTCACTGGCCCAGTGAGTTAAACATACTGAATGTTCGTTACTGGCCCATGGAGGTTCAAAATTAATCTGTGCTCTTCATCACTGCAATTGATCCTGCACTTTTCACAACAACGCTCTGAGCGAGCAGAAGTAATTGTACCAAGTCCTTTCCGACTCATACAGCAGCAAACGTTTGGGGGACTTTGTAAAAGCACTTGAAAAAAATCCCTCCACTCTCTGTCCAACGGGGGCTTGTATGTCTCGAAGACATTGGTCACATAGCTCCCTCTTTTTTTACTTCAATGAAATGATGGGACATAACACAATTCATGTGTTCACGGGAACACATCAAAGGGCCTTCTCGGCTGCTGCGCTCAGACTCAGGAACTCCCTCCCACAAGAGGCCAGGACTGCCCCAACTCTTATGTCTTTCGGAAGCAGGCAAAAATCTTTCTCTTCAGACAAGCTAATGATGCACTACCTATTAAGGCAGTTACTTCACGTCCTACTTCGTTCCGCAATTACATTCGTTCTGTGACAGCGTTGTTCGGGGTCACGTGGTTTTGTCCCTGTTCAATCCCTGTTTTCATTTACCCACGGGCATGATTACTTGTTTCATGACAACTGTTACTTCACGTCCTTGTTTCGTGACAACTACTGGATTTCCCTGGCTTCGTTTAGCCTTTTTTTTAAATTGTCAGGCTTCCGCTTTTCAATATTTTGAATCCCCGCTGCAGGCACATGGGCAGTCTCAGGAAGCCCGGCAGGAGGAACCGACCGAGGCTCACCACTTGCTGTGGGCGAGTGGCAGTGGTGGCAGCGGTGTGGGCGAGACACCCTCGTCCTGAACTCAGCAGTCTGCGGGCTGGCAGGCAAGCAGGCAAGGAAAGCTCAGCCCCACCTCCGGGACCCGAGAAGGACGGACCTATGCCTGACAGTGGCTCTCCTCCTGTCCCTTCAAGAGCCGCCTTCTCCGGAAGGGACAGGCGGGCAGCTGAGCCTGGCCTGGCGCAGGAGTTCCAGTCGGCTTTCTCGGTTGTCAGAGTATTCCTAGAGCGAAAGGGGGAAACAGCTATTGCCATTACTTCACGTCCCTTGTCTCGGAACAGAAACCAGGAAAAAAGCATGACAACAGAATTCCCCAGCCCAGGGGCAGATACGGCTCATCACGCTCTGTTCCCGGTTCAGGGGGCGTGGTTGGGACGAGATTCTGCTATGGATGTGAAGCAACCTTTTTTCGTACCAGTCCCAAGCGGGACAGCAAAGAGCGAGGAGAGAGACGTGAAGTAACGACCTATGTGATTTTATATGAACCTACCATACATGACCACACAGAGTTTGTGTTTATAACCACTTATAACTTTGTGTTTACATCTCCCATGTGTGATTGCATTGACACTATGCTTTCAATGTTAGTCTCCATCCCCCATAACTTTTGGATGGTCTACCGTGCATGATTACATGGAATTTTTACTCTCTCTTTAACTACTTGCATTCTCTTGTAGCTTTAATGTTGTCTTTTAATGCTGTAAGATGTCCCTCAATTCCCTGTTCTCAAACTTGAATATGTCTAAATTGTACTGGACTGTATATTGTCTTTCATTACTGTTAGCCACCTTGGGTCCTTTTCCAAGGATAAAGGTGGGGTAAAAATACTCTAAATAAATAAAATTATAAATAAATGAAGAAACAGTAAACCCCCACCTATCACAGGGGTTAGGGACCCAACCTGACCCGCAATAATTGAAAATCCGCAATATGCGGATGCTGGGTCAGGTCAGGACTGGGCGGGCTCTCTGGGAGCTCTTGTACTTACCCCAGGCCTGGTGCTGCCCCAAATGGTTCTGCAAGGGGCTTTCCAGTCCCCCAGAGGCCCCAAAGTGCTTTCTAGTGATCTGGTGGTCAGTTCTGGTTTACCAGAAGTCACTTCTGGTTTGTGGGGAAGCACCTTGGGAAGGCCTTTCCTCCTTACCCCAGGGGGCCTTTTTTCATATACTGTGGACCCGCGATATACCGGGACTGCAGTATATGAACCGTGAAAGGGCGAGGGACAACTGTACCATGAAAAGAGCCACTGCTCCCCACATACCAAGGAGGCACATGGACTCTCAACACCAGAGGACATTTCAGCTCCAAAATCTAGCCATCTTATACAAATGTCTTATGAACAAGTTAATAATGACTAGGTGTCCTCAAGTCAATTCTGACTTATGGGTACCCTTTCCAGAGTATTCTAGGTAACAAGTTCTCAGAAGGGGTTTACCATTACTTTCTTTTGGTGGCATCCTGGGAATGTATAACTTGCCCAAGGCCACACAGGCTGGCTATTCTGAGATAATACACAGGGAGGAATTGAACTTCCAACCTCTGGATCTGCAGCCAGACACCTAACTCGCTGAGCTATCCAGACAGCCACTAATATTTAGCTATCTGGATCGCACAGTGAGTTCAGTTGGCAGGCAACTAGACCAGGTGTCCACTGAGGTTCCTTCCAACACTATGTCTAGTATGCTGCCAACACTGCAATGGAAGGAAAACAGCTCAAGAACTCCTTCCAATTTATTTATTTATTTATTTATTTATTTATTTATTTCAACTTATATGCCGCCCACTACCCAAAGATCTCTGGGCAGCTTACAAACAAAATAATTAAAACAGTTTAAAATAGTTAAAAATAGAATATCAATAAATAATCAAAGCAATAATAAAAACCTTACACTAATATCATTACACTAAAATTGTCATCAGAGGACCCACAGTCTATATTGTATCAATTAAAAAACTTTTGGAACAGGAAGGTTTTTACCTGGCTTCAAAATGTAATCAATGTTGGCGCCTGGCAGATCTGAATTGGGAGGGCATTCCATAGCTTGGGGGCAGCTGCCAAGAAGTCCCTATGTCTACAAGCCATCCCTCTCACCAACTTGAGAGATGGCTCTTTCAAAAGGGCCCCCTGGCTCGATCTTAATTGCCACCAACTCTGGCATTTTCCTTTTTACATGACCATAGAGCAGGGAAGGAGGTCTTACACAATTTCCTTTCTGCTCCACATTTAGGAAACAGGCTTTTGGCCAATTACTTATCCAGTTACAATACATACACTCCATTAATTAATACATACACTCCATTTATTGTAAACCGCCCAGAGTTCCGTTCCGGAAGATGGGCAGTCTAGAAATATAACAAATAAATAAATAATAAACAAATAAATAACGTCAGTGACAGAAGAATGCAGATCTTCTTTCAGATGGATTCATGAATTACTTTATGTAACATTGTTTTTAGCAATTTTCAAATCTGTACAGATTTAAACAATGGCGATGGATTCATACATACAATTCAACGCCTTAAGATTTTTATCTTCATAATAGGCATAATGAAAGCATATATTTTCAAGTGGTGTGATCTTGGATTCTTCAGATACACAAAATGTTTCGCAACTGTCCTGGTCCATATGTTATTAATGCTCTTTTAATATCACGGGCACTGAACCATACTGGAACTTTAAGAGAAGTTTCTGAGGGAAAACTCAATATCCTTAATTTCAACACATTACTTTTTGGAATTCCTCTCCTAAATATCTGTCTAGTAGAGATGGGTGTTTTGTTTTGGAAGGGGACTGGTTCTGAAATGAAACATGGCAGCACAGCTGGCGTTCAGAAGTCCCACCTTCCAGAACAAAATCAACCACTGACTTACCTTACATGGTAAGGCAAACTCCAACCAGGAAGCAGCCTCTGACACGTCACCTTTCCCTCTCCCTGGCACTGGCAAATCAGATGGGGAGGTGGGATGATGCATGTTCTTGTACAGCTCCTGATTGGCCAGCACCAGGGATTGAGAAAGATGATGCATTGGAGGCTGCTTCCTGGTTGGAGTTTCACCCAGGCCGCACAAGGTAAAACAAGGTAAGACAGTGGTTGATTTTTGTTCCAGAGGGTGGGCCTGTGTTCCGAACGACAGCTGCACTGGTATGTTTTGCTTTGGAACCAGTCCCTTTCTGAAACGAAACACCCATGTCTACTGTCTAGTCAACCTGTTCATCTCAAACCTCAATACTGAGGGTGCATGTGTGGAGAGCTAAAATGTTCATCAGCCCTACACAGATGGTTCGTACATAAGGTAAGGGGATGCAACATGAGGCAAGAGTCATCTGGAAATTGCTTTTGTCAAAATATGCAAGTAGGAACCCAGACCCAAATATCTGTGACTATCTGATAAGGAAGTTTATGTGAACAAGTTTATTACTCTGTGGGAGCCTGCACATGTGTGTATTGTAATAGCTTGCTGGAGCCAATGAGAAACCAAGAGGAACTTCTGTTCAGTAAACTTCACCATTGTTTCCTGTGGGTGTTCTTAAGGAGCTGTACCTAGTGTGAAAGTACCAATCCCAGGAGAAGCAATAAATAAATAAATAAATAAATAAATAAATGCTTTCATCACTGGCACTCTCAATCTGGAACAAACTTACTTTAGAAATTAGAAGGCCCTCTCAGTCTTTCAGAAGATTACTCAAACTCTATATTTCTGTTTTTGATCTGATGGTATGCTTATTATTTGGGGCATATCATACATATGTTTATTCTGTTATGGCTCTGTAATGTGGTTATAGTTATTATTGACAGGGGTTCAGCTGTGGGTTCACCATTTTTGTTTTGGTCTCTGTTAACTGACTGATTTGTTTCCTGGGGGTATTTCCTTTATTTTAAAATTTGGTGGCATGGTTTGTTTCACATTATGTAAACCACCTTGAGTAGTGATTTCACTAAGCTGGCAGGTATATAAGCCTTAAAAATAAATAAATAAATGAATCAATACGTGTTGAAGATGAGAGCAGTGAAGAACACTCCAATTTAACCCCTTATAATTTCCATATAAAGTACTGCTGCTCTATATTGCATATCCAGAGGATATGGCCCCATCCAGAGTACTGTATTTTGGGAGCTGTAATCACCAGAAGCAAGTTGTCCTATCTCTGGCATTACCTAAACTGAGAAATGGAACAAACACATTAAAATATCCCCTCTGAGAACCATTTCCTCAAAACAGATGGAAACTTTTTCAAGTTTTGATTCCAGCTGCTGGGACTTAAAAATGCTTTTCCGGCATTCCTTAAGCACCCAAACATGAAATGAACCAAAATACGCAAGAAAGCGCGAGCAGAGGCCAAAGAAATAGGAGGCCGTACCGTTTCATCTTCAAGTTTCAGGTGCAAAGTTTTATCTCCTTCCTTATAATCTTTGATGATTTCGGCTGATTTCCATACTTCCTCCGAATCAGGAATCCACACTCTTGTGTACTGTAAGTGAGAAGGCAGTGGGGGGTGGGAGGGGAAGTGACAGGGAGACAAAAAGAAAACACATATTATGATCAAAAGTGGAAGGAGAGCCCTGAGCAACCTGACAGCAGGGTTGATATAGACCGAAAAATGCCAGCAATGGAGGAACTGAACGAGTTTACTGCTGAAATATCACAGCTATAAGAATTTACGATAACTCGTTTGTAGAAGGCTTGTAAGCCAAGCAGTTGGCAAAATACTAAGACAGAGTTCATGAATGCTATTTTTGAAAAGGAATCCCACACATTGCTTATAACTTCCTGGCAGTGACTTTTGCAGTTGTCATTATAATTGCTCTGACTCTGTAATGCATTGAATTATTTATTATAAATACATTGTGTTGCTGTTACTTGTAGGCAGAAAACGCAGAGCCTGAAACAACAGGTAGCTATCCCCATGGAAGGATTATGGTGTCCTGAACAGGTGTGATTTCTGGAAATTAAATGCTTCCTATATCTTCCTTCCTATATCTGCTGCATATCTCCCATGTGTATGAAAGCCATGGCAGGCCATGGAGGGCAGAAGTACAAAGAGTTTAATTTTCAAAATGTGTCTCCTGCTGAGGACATAATCAGCGGTTTACATATATATTTGCACAAACACTGGCTCACTGGCTCTCTCTAGTGGCTACTTCTGACAATGCACTTAGGTAACTCTGATGCCTGAACATATCCCTAAGAACCTTACAGAACCCTATAGACCTGAAGGGAACAATCAGAAGCCTGTGTTCATCACAGCTGGCATTTATCCCATGAAAATGATGGACTCCTGAATGAAACCAGACAAATAATAACATAGCACAAAGAATGTTTTTATTGTATTCAAAAATGATAGGAACTTATAGTCTAACAAGACACATTGAGAAGTAGAGAACACATCTCTAAAATATATCATTAAAAAGTTAAAAAGCAATATAGATTCAAGTAAATCTTAAGCCTTTAAGCATATCATAGCAACACACAAAATTAGTGCCTATCCAGATGAACCTATAGATTGGTATATATGGATCATGGTTTGCACCGTTTGGTTCCAACCAAATGGCATGTTTCTCCATCCCGCTCCTTTAAGATCTATCTGGCACATTTCTAGCAGAAGGTTAGGGTGTATATTCTTTTTGGCATGATCTATACTGATCCTAATTATCTCTCTGAGTAGCCTGCGCAGATGGTTAGCTCACAACCAAATGGAGATGTAGGTTGCATTATCGGCCCTGGCTAGTACTTGGATGGGAGACCACCAGGGAATACCAAGTGCTGCAGGCACCTGAGTAGGAACTGGCAAACCACTCCAGTATTCCTGCCAAGAAAACTCCATGGACATGGAGTCACGAAGAGTTGGTCACGGCTGTAATGACACAACACACACACACACACAAACACAGTGTGTATGTCAGTGTGTGTGTGTGTGTGTTTGTGTGTGTGTGTGTGTCACTAACAGATGCAGTGCAGTTCTAATTAATTGCTGAGCTGATACACCCCACTTTCAACATGTTACTTGTTTTACATAAGGCTGAGGGAGGAAAGCCACTGTAGCTGGTTCAATGATCGCTGTAGGAAAGTGGGGGAGGGAGCTATGTAGAGCCCATGGACTCGACACCCACAAGGTAATGCAGCTCCAAGCAGTGAACTTGCTGAGGAGAATGGCAGGAATGGCAGGATTAAGGTGTGTGTGTGGGGGGGTCCTCTCTCATCTCTCTAACCTTCACCATGTCTTCCCCTCACTCCAGTACCACCAAAGAGCAAATCCCCTATACAGTGGTACCCCGACTTAAGAGCAGCTCGATGTAAGAGCAGCTCGATGTAAGAGCAGAAAACTGTTGGCATTTTAACTGCTCGACTTACAAATTTTAGATATGGTCTGCTCGACTTACAAATATTTTTTTTCATTTTTTTCATTTTTAACTTATTTTTCAATTTGTAGATAGGTACCCCAACTTAAGAGTAGTTCGACTTAAGAGCATGCATTTGGAACAGATTAAATTCGTAAGTTGAGGTACCACTGTATTTTCATTTACATCCGTTGACTTTATCAGATGGAGGGGGGGATACCCAGTATGTCTACAGACAGGTGGGACTGTTGACCATAAAACCAGTGGAAAATGTTGGCAGTGAAAAATACATTCTTGGCTGACTTAGGCAAGGGCCAAGAGAGCCCGAAGTTGGGAGTCGGTTTCCCTCTCACGGCATCCCAGAAGAGCCAGCCTGTGTGGCCTTGGGCAAGCTGCACAGGAGTCCCAGGACACCCCCCAGAAGAAGGGGAATTGTAAGCCACTTCTGAGTATTCTACACCAAGAAAACACTGGACATGGATGTGTAAATCAGAATTGGCTTGATGGCACTCAATAATTCATGCATCTCAAACTAAGCTTCTTTTGGATCAGTTCTAGTGGAAATAGATTTAAGGCAGTGTTGGCGAACCTGTGGCACGGGTGCCAAAGGTGGCACTCAGAGCCCTTTCTGTGGGCACCCGGTATCATCCTTCACAGTCATCCAGGTGAGTTTATCTGGAAGCTGAATCGTGGCAACTGGACTTCTTTTTCTTGAGAGATAGAAATGTTTTGCTGCTCATCCAAACAGCTTTCAGACTTCAAAACTGATAACTTTCAAACTTGATGAAAACTTCCTCAGAAGTATAGACAGACCTGCACACCTCTAATGTACATAGTATTGGGGGGGGGGGGTTACTCAGTTAGAGCTCAACTATGCTCTATACAGGATGTGTCAGGAATAGTTATGGCCTTAGAAAGAGATCAGTGAGATTTTTCTAAAGCAGAGCACCTCCCATCTATGAGGTCCATGTTACCAAGAATTATGTCTGCAGATTCCTTAGAATGTGCATGTTCATCATGGCCTGGCATCAACTATAAAGCACTAAGGGTCATTGGTTTTTGCTCTATTGACTACACTGTTAAATCAGTGGAGCCCATTTCCATAAGTTCTTCCAGGAATATCAAGCTTTTCATTAATTAGCATTTAATTGCTGTGGCAAAATGATATTAACCTTGGTCCACAGACAGATCATCCATGAATTCATAGCCAGTTGCTGTTAGCTCAGCTTGTAGAAGCAAATTTCATAAGCTACTTAGAAATGATCACAAAGTACTGTATTTTTCCGTCTTTCCATGTATAAGACGACCCCCACTTTTCCAACCCAAAATTAGTTTCATGACCATGCAGTTCTTACTTCCGTGTACAAGATGACCTTCAATTTTCAGTCTAACAATTTTAGACAAAAATGTAGCCTTATACACAGAAAAATACTGTAGTTCAAAACATGTTAACGTGCACTGCCTTAAAACTGGTGTGGAATCATAATGTTCCAGAAAACCACCTTTGTCCCCTGTCCATAATAATAATAAAAAAAACATATTCACAATTCTGCCTCTCTAGAATGCTTACTGTCCAGAACTAGTCTACCCAATGTCTGGGGAAACGTGGCCCCCCAGATACTCTTGCTCTGAAACTTCCAGCATCCCTCCCCTAACTTTGCTGACTACTACTGATAATAACTGCATTTTAACAACTTGAGGGGGCACATATTTGAAATGATGCCATATTTAAGAGAGGACTGCTTTGTTT
The DNA here is from genome assembly GCA_023846285.1 of Phrynocephalus versicolor. Classification (NCBI taxonomy): domain Eukaryota; kingdom Metazoa; phylum Chordata; class Lepidosauria; order Squamata; family Agamidae; genus Phrynocephalus; species Phrynocephalus versicolor. The sequence continues at coordinate 4,118,299 of JAHTLZ010000195.1, forward strand.
TCCATGGCTTCAGAGACTAGGACTTGGAGCAATGGTTTCAAACTACAGGGAAAGAGATTCAATTTAAACATTAGGAAGAACTTCCTGATGGTTAGAGCTATTCGGCAGTGGAATATGCAGCCACGGAGGGAGGTGGAGTCTCTTTCTTTGGAGGTTTTTAAGCAGAGGCTGGATGGTCATCTGTCGGAAATATTGTGATGGGGTTCCTGCATGGCAGGGGGTTGGACTGGATGGCTCTTCAGGTCTCTTCCAACTCTATGATTCTATGATTCCATATTCCACACACCCCACCTTGGGGTGCACCAAGGTTTAGTAGTTTATTAGAAGCTTCCCAAAAGATACACCATGGTTTTTTTGTGTGGAATTCAAACTACTTCATCACTTCATCAGACATTGCCTCTGAAAGCTTATGCCAAAATGAAACATGCTAAGTTTAAGGTGCCTCTAGATCCGTGGTGGCGAACCTTCAGCACTCCAGATGTTTTGGACCATAACTCCCACAGTCCTTTGTCACTGGCAATCTTGGCTCAGAATTCTGGGAGTTGTGGTCCAAAACATCTGGAGTACTAACACTGCTCTAGATTCTGCACTATTTTTAGGCAACAGACTGATTCAAGAAAAATTGTACTGTCATGGATTCATCACATGGTGGTAAACAAAGGTAAATAAATGGTTACCTTTGTCTGAAAATGTCCTAGTATTCTAAATCCCACCACCAACTTTTCCAGTCTTACAGGTTCCACAGCATTAGTTCGTTGTGTCACGTGACACGTGTAAGGTAATGCTATAGTATGCTAATATTAAAGTTGCCACATGATTATTTCCAACCATGTTACCATTGTTATATGCCATTAATTCACCTTCAACTTAGGATGACCCTATGTAAGAGTGACTTCTGCAAGGTTCTATCATTAACAGCCCCGCTTATCATTTGCAAACTCAAGTCTATGACTTATTTTATTGATTCAATCCATCTCATATTTGGTCTCCTTCTTTCCCTGCTTTTTAAACTCTCCCAGTATACTAGCTCCCCCCCACCCAGCAACTCTTCCCTTCTCATGATGTGTCTGAAGTCCAAGAGCCTTGGTTTTGTCATTTTTCTTTTAGAGAGACTCCAGTTGATCTAGAATCCACACGTTTGTCTTTTTGGAAGTTTGTAAGATCTGTGAAGCACTATTACAGTCGTCCCCCTCCATTTCGCGATTCATATGATGCGGTCCCGGTATATTGCGGGACTGTAGTATATGAAATGCAAGCGCCCCCCCCCCCCCCGGGGCAAGCTTCTTGGGCCTGCTTGAGGCCTCTTGCACTTAGTGCTGCCCCAAACAGGCCTCCGACAGGCTTCCTGGGCCTGTTAGAGGTCCCAGAAGCAGTTTCCCATGAACCGGAAGTCACTTCCAGAACACCAGAAGTGACTTCCGGATCACCCAAACCACTTCTGGGGACTCCAACAGGCCTGGGAAGCCCATTGGAGGCCCGTTCAGGGCAGTGCCAAGCCTCCGGTAAGTGTAGGGGCCCCCAGATAGGCCCATCAATCGTGACCAGACCTAACATCCGCATATTGTGGATTTTCCATTCTTGCAGGTCGGGTAGGGTCCCTAACCCCCGCAATAGGTGGGGGATTACTGTACAACAATATCTTTCAGAAAAACATACTGTTCTGTTGTCATCTTTCTTCACTGTCCAGCTTTCATATCTGTATATAGTAATATAATAGTATGTATTACAATATAATAGTAAATGATTGGTCTTGGCATCTAATAACACAGTTTGTCCCAATTCCTGCCCAGCATAAAATTACTGCAATGGAAGGTAAACAGTTCTTGGCATTTGAGACAGAGGGAATTAGGCATGCCTTTTGTTAAGGGCACAACCAAGCAATCTTACAGATTTAAAATACTCCTCCTTCTCCAAAAGCAGACACCAAATAAAGTCCTCATTGCAGAAGCAGCTCACTGGAAATCAAAAGTGCACTTGTTATATACCGATCACTATATGAATGGATATCCTCCACACAAAATGAATGTTTTTTTTTTTAAAAAAAGGCGAAAAACAAACATACTTTGCAGTTCAACGGCAATGGGTTCTTTGTACATATAATGCATAATTATTTTTAGGATTCTTCAACAGCTAGAGCAGCAGGAACCTTTTGACATTCGTTAATGAAGCGATCCACATATATTGCCAGAGCAGCAGTTTTGCTGGCAGAGAAGAACAGCAAAAGAGGCAGAGCGAAGAGAAAAAGAAGTCAAGAAGGACACAATGGTGCCTCCATGGTACGGCACCTTGTTCTGTACCTCTCAGCAACTCCAAGCTCTGCAGGAGCTGTCAGGGTCCCTGCTTTTAATTGCCATTGAAAAAATTGCCTTTAAGAATGTTGGCATTTATTGCTCACAGCAGCCTCATTTAATCACAGCACTCAACTGTTTACTTTCTGCAGTGTCTGAGGCAGATTCCGATGCCATACAGGGTCAGTGTGACTGCCTGCCTTTAAAGTGCACTAAACTGTTCTGTATCATGTTCAAATAAAGTGATATGTGATGTTGGAAATTCTTAATCCTGGAAAGTAATGTTGCTGTGCAGTGTGCATGTCTTTAAAGTGTACTTTATAAAGAGTTTTAAACAAAAAATCCTACTGTCTGTGATTTTTTTCCTAGCCTGCAGAACAAATTAATCTGTTTCCAATGCATTCCTATGGGAAAACGCTTTTCAACTTACAAATAGGAATAGGAATCTTTATTGTCATTGCCCCCTTGCAGAAACAACAAAATTTTGTTGAAATAATTTGACTTATGAATAATTCAACTTACAAATGTGCATCCAGAACGGATTAAAATCATAAGTCAAGGTACCACTGTACATCTATTTTGAGGGAGGGGAACTGAGTCAATTATTTAAAAAGTTCTTTTTTAAAAAATAAAATTTTGTTTGTTTATTAAATGCCTTACCTTTTCCCCAATAATGGGACCAATGACAGTTCATTAGACAACTTGTAGAGGGGAAGACAAGATAAAGCTAAAGATACAAGGGTCAAAATCCTGTTTAGTTGACATAAACCTCAGTCACAAATTGCTTCAAGTTGTCAAGGTATTTCCTGTTTGCCACAACTTGGGTGAGCCACAGCAAACTTCTGTCTAGGCAAACGTCTCATCTTGCCACAATTTGCTGCTGAGATCTGCACCATCAGCTTTAAAACACAACAGGACTGTGGCCAGTTAAGTTACAAATATTTAAAACTCTGAAAGATTATCAGATTAAAGGAATGATCAAATAAAAAACAATTTTAAGAGAGCAGCAAGGTAACAGAAGTACACCAATTCCCTCCTAAAAGCTGCTGCCTCAGCACTCCGTCGGCTCTCTAAAATTCTCTTCAGATTTGTAAAGTTAAGGTTTGCGCTGACAACTAAATCCAGTCGTTTCCACTCAAGGGGCCAGCACTCATCTCTGTTTGTAAGAGCCAGCCTTTGTCTGTAAACATACTTCCGTGGTCTTGTGGTGGGCAGGAATATACGGTACACACAAACACATGGGTTGCCGTTACTTTCCAACTAAAGTGGTACCTATTTATCTACTAGCATCTTTACGTGCTTTCAAACGGTGGTATCTCCCGGTAAATTATTACAGTAGTATCATTATTTTCTCTCAAACTAGTTCTCCCTAAAATATGCAGATATTCCTTCGCTATCCAGCAATAGCCTCAGTATTTCCCCTCACAAACTACATACTCAATGCATCAAGTGAGTTCACAAACAGTAAGCCAGGGTGACAACGAGGTCTTCAAATCATTTTGGGGGAGGGAGCAGGTTTTGTATAAAACTGATAAATTGAAGAGGGGGGGTTCAAAAGCCTTATTAAGCAGGTCAGACCATTAAATCAGAGAGCACAAAGGCCACCGTGTTCACCTCACTGCATGTTCCTCAGAGAAAAGTTATAATAATTTTAAAAGAGGACTGTGTAAAGTTCCGTGCATCCTGTGCAGAAAATATATAAATTCCAGTGCAGAAATACTAAGGGAGAGATGTGGAAAAGAGACAGAGAGAGGGAAGGGAGGAGGGAAGACATATCAAAGCCAAGCAAAGTTGAGCCCTGAAATGTATCAATTATGCAGATTAAACCCATTTGAGCTACCCATATTTTTCCGTCTATAAGAAACCCCCAACAACCCTCCATTTTTCCAACCCAAAATTACAACTTTACAACTGCACAGTTCTCTCCTTGGTTTACTTCAGTGTATAAGACAACCCTCGATTTTTAAACTAACAAGTTTATTTATTAAGAGTAGACAAAAGTATAGTCTTATACACGGAAAAATACTGTACAATGATTTGTGGTTTTGGATTACAGTTTCCAGCCTCTGTGCTGCTGGCGAAATTTTAGGAGTTGTGGCCCAGAAACACAATTTTCTTGCTTTTGGCTAAGAGAAAGGGCAAAATTCCCTCATATACTGTATTCTAGCATGGCAAAAGGCTTTTCCATCTATTTCACCTATCTTTGGACTTCATTTTTTCTCTCCAGCAATTTGGTTGGAATCAAATGCTACAGGGATTTCCTTTATGAGAACAGTGTCTATTTATGGATAGTCTAGCATAAAAAACAAATATAATTACAGTACTTTCCCTCCTTTTAGGGATTTTATGCCTCCTCTCCCCTGTTCATTCTTGCATTTGCATTATGTCCATTAGATCGTAAGTGATTTTGTTTGTTTGTTTGTTTGTTTTGGTCAGGTGTACATCTGATTCTTTCCATAATATTCATTTTTGTTTAAAATTATTTTATGCCTTTCTGGCACTACTTAGAAGTCCATGAGCACCTTACAACATAAAATAGGATTCGACAAACAGCCGCTTTTGCATTCCTGGGCAGTCTGCAAGGCAGTTTGGGTGCTTTCAGACTCATCTAAGATAAAGGTAATGCCCTCCCCATGTGTGCTAGTTGTATCTGGTTCTAGGGGTGCTGCTCATCTCCGTATTCAAGAAGAAGAGCCAGTGTTGTGCAAGTCCATGGCCACGTGGCTGGCATGGCTGCAAGGAAACACTGTTTCACCTTCCTGCTTTTTATCTGACTCACCTGCCCGACCCCCAATCCTCTGCAAAACATTTCCATGGTCCTCTGGCTGCCCCATATCCTCTAGAACAGTGTTGGTGAACCTATGGCACGGGTGCCAAAGGTGGCACTTGGAGCCTTTTCTGTGGGCACCCGACACCGCCCCTCCATAGCCACCTGTATACAAGTTAAATTACTGTATTGACACTTTGTAAAAAAAAATTAGTGGGTTTTGAATTGCAGTTTCGGCACTCAGTCTCTAAAAGGTTTGCCATCACTGCTCTAGAACAATGGATCTGACACTCTGAAGGGATTTCAGCTTGTTTCACTTACATCCATGGAAGAAAAAACTGCCTGCATCAAGTGTTGTCAGAGCAATTTGTTATGACTCACACTTCATAAAAGAGCCACCTAATGAGTATTTTGAAGTACAACCACATTAATAAATGTTCCCACCAGCTTCTGGATAACAGGCTCGAGTACCAGAAGTTTGACACAAAAACAAAACACTTAAGGATGAGCACATAATCTCTAACACCCATGCAAAACATTTTAAATAGGATGAGTGAGAGGCAATTAATGTGTGAAGACCTGTTTTTAAGGAACAGTAAGCATAACTCTCCAGAGGAGCCTAAAACAGTATCCAATGACTAGTTTCTGACACTAAATCCATCTGCAAAGAGGATTTAAGTTACTCTTTAAGAGAACACACAAGTAAAAGTTCAGGAACTGCTTGAGCAATCTTGCATACAACCTATAGTTTGTTTGGCTGGGGCAGGCCTTTCTGGGTTGGGGTGATTGCCAATCTATATCGCATTAACCAATCGTTTCCCCCCGCCTCTTTTTGAATTCTCCTTTCACCCGCTGAAGTCAGTTTTGTAAGTTGAGTTGTAAATAATAAAATGCTTGTATCCTTAATGAGAAATGGGTGCCACTTAATGAGAAATGGGAGGGATAGCTAAATAATTTAAAGTTATTATCTACTGTGAGTCTTTATACTGTATACCAAAAGGAGAATTTTAACCAGAAATTTTAAAAACTCTGCAATAAAAGTTACTTTTGGGGGGTACAACTTCAAGAAATATGCTAGACAATGTAGGCCTTTGGATTAGCTCAAATATCTGATAGGGGCTAGGATGCCTATCAGTCATCTATAACTACTGACAGATGTGAAACCTTCAGCAGAGGAAAAACTGTCCTTATTGGCCGGTCCATCTAATTGCTTGGCATGCTTTTCTTCTAGTTGAGAACATTCCTGAGTGAATGATTCATTCAGATATTTTAAACATCAGCTCCCATAATACCCGACCTTCACTTCAGCTTCTAGGAGTAGAAATCTTAAAATTTTGGAGGATCCAAGACTGAAGGCCACTTCTATAAATGTGAAGCTTTTTGGAGTGAGACAGGTGTCTTAGAGCAGACCTGTTGAGAAGCTATGGGAGGACAACCTACAGCAATCACCCTCAGTCTGTCAAGAAAGCCTGTCACTCACAGATCCAGTGAAGGATGTTGTGAGCAAGACAAACCCAAATGCTACAGAAGTGTGAAAACTCCCCTTTCTTTTGGAACCCCTTGGTCTGATGAAGAGTTCGGAAAAAAATTACAAATTTTGTGGCATGCCAAATCGCTGATTCTGAATCATTTCATTGATGATATCCTTTCATGAGCTCCACTGAGATAGGGTTGGTAAGAAGCAGTCTGATAAATGTTTAAAACAGGCTAAATAAATCAAACACTCGAGTGGCAGCCTCACTGATCATCACAAGCCAACTTCCTCCATCAGAAATGTGAAAAATTAATAAACCTGACTTCTATGAGTCTCAGCTAAATCTGGATTAGCCTTCACTTCAGCTGAGTACTTTTCCTTGACAGGAAAGGTTGAGTCAGTTATTTGGGTCACTAGTTCATTTTACATGCCACAGATGACATCAGCTAATGAAATGCAATTTTCGCTCTCTCTTTGCTTGTTCTGCTCATTATGTGGAAAATCACGCACCTAATCCTACAAACAGAGGCATGCTGGTCAGAAATAACAGGGGTGATTCTGTTCTCTGATGTTAAGCCTGAAATGCCTTAGGCACACAAAATGTAAGAGACATCCCCCTGTGATAAAGCAACAGCCAAGGTCAAGGAGCATAGAAAGCAATCCAAAGAAACATGGAAAAAATATGGTTTCATGTTCCTGAGGAGAAGACTGATAAAATGCTAGCTTAAAACTAAAAAAACAAAAACGGTTCATACATTGCTGTATAACTACGTATGTTGCCTCGCATGTCAATGTGACACAGAATGGGTGAACTCGGTTGCTGAATTCCTGTTGAGTGGTGACCCAAATGCCACAACTTTTAGAGGCTCATTGCCTCTAAAAAAATCCCCACAAAACTAATCGGTTGCAAACTAGAGTAACATTATCTTGCAGAGATTTCTTAACCTGAGGCATTTCACTTCCAAAATTCACACCACTTGCATTAATGTGCAACAGGATTTCAGCCACTGTTTGAACGTGGATATTTACACAGCCAAAACAGCAGCATCTACAAAAGATGTCCCAGATGTATATTTGTACCATGATCTGATCATCCTCTCAGGCAGTAAAATCAAGGTAACTTTATCAGCTGCCCTTTTTGATATGCTCATGTTACTGTTAAATGCCAGGTGGGTCCAAAATAAATGCAAGCTAATATTAAATCTTATAGAAAATGAAAAGGCTGACCTGGTGTGTATAACTGAAACATGGATGGGAGAGGAGGGGAGAGTTGCTCTTTCATAGTTATGCCCCACTCCCAGTGTAGTTGTTACAGAAGAGAAGGAAGTGGTGTTGCCACATTCCTCATACTGGACCACTGGGACAGGATGGGGCAGGTGTTGTTGTATTGCTCACCCCATGCCCCAACACACTCCTTACAAGACCTGACAGAATCTGTCTCCACCAGTGTGTTGAGATCCTCCAGATGTTTGCTTCTGGAAGATTTGAATAGATGCCCTAAGCACATCCGATCTCGCCTGATTTCGGAAGCTAAGCAGGGTCGGCCCTGGCTAGTACTTGGATGGGCGACCACCAGGGAATACCAGGTGCTGTAGGTGCCTGGACTAGGAACTGGCAAGCCACTCCAGTATTTCTTCCAAGAAAAATCCATGGACATGAGGTCATGAAGAGTCTGTCATGACTGTACGACACGACACAACAAACAAACAAACAAACAAACAACTGGAGATACCATTGACTGGAACAAGTCTAGAGTACATGGCGGTCATGACAGGCATGAGCCTGTAACATGTCATGGGGCCCATGCATGTTGCAGGTCATACTTTCAAGATGGTCAGGACAAGGGAAGGACAATATGAAGGAGGTGAACTTGGAGCCCTACCCCTTGTGCTGGTTAGAATATCTCCTGCTGAGATTTGTATTCCACACAACTGAACCCATTCATGGGGAAGAGAGGTCTACTATCATAGTCCATCCTCAAAGGTTAATGATTTGTCTGGTTTCCAAAATGCCCAGGAAATTTCTGCAGGTGATATATATTGTTGATGATATTGGGGATACTCAGAGGTGACCCAAGCTGTAGACACAATTGCCCTTAAAAACCCTCTTTGATGCAGACCCCGTCCTTCTCCATGGTTAATGGGGTAGCTAAGAGCAATGAAGCAATTATGAAGAAGGCCAGAGAGCAGATGGAGAAAAGCTCCCATAGAATTCAACATGGCGGGATCTGGGAAGCATCCAGAAGATATCAGAATCAACTCAAGACCACCAAAAGAAACCATAATATCTAACTAACCGAGGCAGCTTACCATCAAGCAAACATTTTCATGTAGTTCATTGTCTGTTTTCTTTTGGCAAAAACAGTTTCTCCATCCAAATGTTGAGAATCGCAACTAATTTTCAGCCCACTTTAGATCCAGGGTTTAAAGCAACTGTTGGGATTTTGACTCCTTGTTGATATCAAGTAAATCTGATGATGTCCAATGCACTGTCTAGCCAGGCTAAAATGGATCGATTTCAGATAGTATGGCCTGAGGATGTGGGCACTTGCACGCTGCAACATCACCTCCTCCTCCTCTCTAGATCCTTGCCCACTGTGGCTTTCAAAAACAGGAAAAGAAAATGAAGGTCATCTGCCTTCCTAGCTAAAGGAAACCGTTAAAAGGCCTGCCAGGGAATTAGAAATATTGAATGGGTTATGTAGTAGTTTCTCATAGACTGGTAACTAGTGCAGCAGCTCAAGGATTTGTAGCATATTGTTTTGCAGCTTTTTTGCAGGTGTCAGCTTATCAGCACAGAGAAGCACAGAGCTCAGAAGGAAGACAAAACAAGGCTGGATGGCGGAGAAGTGAAAAATCATTACCGTGGGAATTTAAAGTGGGGATGAATGCAGAGAGACTTAATATGCAGATCTTTGGACACTGATCGGAGGGGAAGCATTGGGAAGAAGGGAGGAGAATGCTTTGGGGAAGAAGGACTTTGGGAGAATGTAATGGAGGGAGCTGGAGAAAGTTGTCCACGTGGTGTTGCTTTTAGAGAATGTTTAGTTTGCAGGCAAGATGGATACTATAGTCCAGCTTAGCAGAGTTACTTAGCTAGAATGTATTGTTTTATAGAATTGGCTTGCATGTCATACCCTACCAAAGTGAGTCTTATTTTCTATATTTTTGCTTTTACAATTGTTACCTGTTTTTATATTTTTGCAATAAAGCTCATTTTATTTCACCAAATGTGTGCTCATAACCAGTGCCTTGAGACTATTTGGGAGTGTTGGCTTTTAAAAGCACACACTCAGGAGGAGTTTAAGTGCAGAAGCTCTAAATCCAGGCACCTTTCTTGATTTTGAGGGGCAAGATTAAAAGGTGGTTGAGTTTTTAAGGGGCAACTTTAAGGACTGGGCAATCTCAGGACCCCGGTTCTCTTGAGAAGGCCCATTCCAAAGAAATCCAATTTAGCGATGGATGATTCCATTCCATTCTTGGGGACCTTGACTGAGATGGTAGGGGCCAACCACCTGCAGCCATTCTTGGCCTAAATGGGTAGCCTAGATCTATTGCAACCTGGGGTCAGGCTCACGGCATGGGACTGAAAAGGCTCTTGGTCACTGTGAAAAGCAATCTCCTGACGGAGGAAAGTGGGAGAATGAAATCTTGCTGGTCCTCCTAGATCTTTCTGTAGCTTCTGATACTGTCAACCTCCATATCTTTCTAGCTATCTAGTTTGGGACTCAGGGGCAGGGTAGATCGGGTTGCAAATGTGTTGTTTGCCATTTGGACAGGAGGAGCATGCCAAATGGGACATCACTACTACCCCTGACCTCAAAAGACCCTTTCTAGTCCAATCCACCGGATACCGAAAACAACCAGTCTGAAGACGGGCAAGATCAAATTATCTGATCTTCCTTTTGTGGTTTGAACCACTTAGACTAGACCGGCCTTCAAATGGAGGGCACCTTTCAAAAAAGGACTGTCCTCTCGCAACTGTTCAAATGGGGGATTCTCTTCCCTACAAAGGAAGTACTGCCACTTTAGGGGTGGTGAACCCCACTGCATCCTTACATTTTCCTCCATGAATTCAAGTACTTCGTGGGGCTAAAGTCAGAGTTTTACCCTTCTCACTTCAAAAAGCATCTTGTCAATCAAGCCCGGCAACACATTTTTCTTACTTCTGTGTGAAATCATTTTATCGTGTTCAGGGTGATTCAAACCAACGGCTGGGTTCTCTCAATGCCACTATGGTATCAGGGACAATGCTTAATGCAAATAAGAAGTTAGGACCTGCCAAGAACAGCCACCAATTTCCCTTAACCTGAACATCTGAGACAAATGTTTCTGTCCACCATTTCTTTGGTGACGGCTGTGCACAAGCATTCTGCCCATTTAATGACAATGCTGGGCTGTAGTCCAAACCAATTTCTTTTAAGCTGTTTTGCTCTGCTACCTCTAGGACCACCCCCCTAAATAATAATAATAATAATAATAATAATAATAATAATAATAATAATAATAATAATAATAATAATAATAATA
>JAHTLZ010000195.1:4140407-4170369 GCA_023846285.1 Phrynocephalus versicolor
AGCTCTTCCACACCAGTCCATGGCAAAGGCATCCTTAATGAAATTACACACACACACACACACACACACACACACACACACAAGACCTTAAACCAACCCAGGTAGTGCAGTCTGCACTAAAGGGGGTATATAATAAATAAATAAATAAATGAATAAATAAATAAATAAATAATGAGGGAAAGGAGGTAGTTTGATGCAGGACTTGGTTGACTGGGCCTCTGGACTGGAAAATGAAGTGAATGTGGGTTTCAGAGTATCAGCTAATGTAGCTCTATCATAGGTACAACAGTCTTCCTTTCTCAGAGGGCACACGTACTGTATGTGAAATGTTCAACAAATATATACATGTGTACATAGGTGTGTGCGCGCATATGTATGTGTGTATGCGTGCATGAGCATATACTATTTAAATACTTTGGACAGTACAGTACTGCTGTCAGTGTATTAGTATACAGTATATGGTATGCTAAACAAATGCATGCATTAGGGATAGGAACAAAATGAATAACGAGCAATTTGTTGGTTGGTTACATAACAATACAAAATGAAACAAACTGGGGAAGCAGCAATTCGTTACTTATGAAACGAACCAGTGTTTTTTCTGTTAAAACTGAACCAATTTGTTTCTCTGTAAGGCAGGTTCCCTGGGTCCTAGAGGCACCAAATTCGGTGGGTACCTTCCATGGGCTCTCCCCTTTAAGCCCTCCAAATTTGGAGAGATTTGGGATTCAGGGGGGTGGGTTATTCAACTTCAAAGGGGGTGCCCCTGGAAGAAACATTTCTAATTGTAAGGTTATGTGCTTGAAAATACTGATCCCAGGCAGGTAGCAGTGTGGAAATTACAGTGGAGCTTCCTCAAGGTCTCCCCTCAAAACACCCCCAATTTGGAGAAGTTTGGAGTACAGGGGACCAAGTTATACAACAACAAAGGGGTGCCCCCAGGAAAAAATGTAATTTAAAGTATTTGAAAATACTTATCCCTGGCATCTAGCAGCATAGAATTGCAGGGGAGATTCCACAAGCTCTGCCCTTTAAGCACCCCAAATTTAGAGGGATAAAATGGGAGAGTCCGAGGAAGGTACCCACCAAATTTGGCGTCTCTAGGACCTGGGGAACCTGTTTTATAGAGAAACGAATCAATTCGTTTCTGGTTCATTTCATAAGGTTTTTTAAATCATTTCTAACGAAATGGAATGAATCTCAATTTTTCTGTTTGGTGCCCATCCCTAATATGCATTTAGAAAGACACTACTGCTTTTTCATTAATTCACATTTGTAGCACTGCCAGGACTCTTGATCCCCTATGGAGAGCAGGGGATACTAATAATGTGTTTAGTGCTTTTGTTACTTCTTGCATTATTTTCATGTCATTAATTGCAAAGCTGATTGGGATGTGTGTGTATTTTCTGCTGCTTGTCTTGAAAAGAATTGCTATTTTTGCCTCCAGGCATCACAGTACGTAAAAAAAAAAATGTAATGGACAACAAATTGGCAGCCATAATTAGTAGCTGGAGAAAAATGTCTGTGAAGATTCTCAGTCATCCAGGTGAGTTTATCTGCAAGATGAGTCATGGCTACTGGACTTCTTTTTGAGAGATAGAAACGTTTCGCTGTTCATTCAGGCAGGCGGCGGCAGCACGGGGTGGCAGAGCGGCGGGCGGGCGGGCGGTGTCGGCAGGGGGACAGCGACAGGCTTTGGGGGCAGATGGCGACGGGCACGGGGGCGGCAGGTGGACGGCGACGGACAGCGGGGGGACAGATGGTGGTGGCCAGCGGCGGAGGGCGGCGGGGGGCAGCAGGCTGGCCAGCACCCTCTCTCCATTTTGGCACCCTAGGCAACTGCCTAGTTCGCCTTAATGGACGCGCCCGCGGCCCTGGTCTGACTTATGGTATTTATGAATCAATCACCTCTCAAATGTCCTGACATTAACAGACAAGAGGAGCTAATAACCTGTAGCATTCAAACTTTTATAAAGTAATTTAATTACTTCTGAGAAATGGGGAATATAAGGAATTGCCTTCTAAATGTTGCAACCAATTAAGAGTAATTTTGAGTTTTCACAGATGTTCTTGTGGAACTCATTACTCCTTGAAAATTACTTTCCAAGTTTTATGTCAAAGCATAAAAGTGTGCTGCTTATATACCACCCCATAGCTCTTAAAGCACTTCTATAGGCTGTTTACAAGTTAATTATGCAGGCTGCACATTACCTTGCCAGTGAACTGGGTACTTATTTTACCAACACTGGAAGGCTGCAAGGCTCACTGAACCTTGAGTTGGCTACCTGGGATTGAATAGGAGCACAGTTTTGACTGCAATACAAAAATTTAACCACTGCACTACAAACTTTCAGAATTCCTCCAAAAAGAAAAAAATCACCAGAATATAAGCTAAATCCATTATTCCTTCAGCTCAAGAGAGAGGGAGAGGGAGAGAGGGAGGGGGGAGAGAGAGAGAGAGAGAGAGAGAGAGAGAGAGAGAGAGACAGAGAGAATTCAGAATTTAATTTAATTCAGATATTTTGAATTAAAAGCAATTTGTCATTGCTGATTTTGTTGGTTCTTCCCTCCAGTTAAACATTTTATTGAAATTTACAGAATTTCTTTGTTAAATAAATTAATAACATGTTGGTGATATATCAAATTTTTAAAAGCTAAAAGTGGATAAGCCCTAATATCATCTCCTAAAGTAAAAATGTGAAACAATCTGAATCTTTAATCATTGCTCATCCTGTTAATGTCATTACTATTTAATGATTTAAATAATAATTTTTTAATTAACAGTTACAAATGTTGATGAATTAGGGGGCAATTTTTTTTATTTAATTGTTTCCAAGTTGTAGTGAGACTAAAAAGCAGGTAGCACAACCTCAGAATTTTTCAGCCAGCACTGTTACTTTTTAAACTGTAAAGAAGTAGGAAATTGTACCATTCTAAAGCTCAGTGTTGGCGAACCTATGGCATGGGTGCCAAAGGTGGCACTCGGAGCACTTTCTGTGGGCACCCAACATCTCCCCTTCACACACTCTGTATTCAGGTTAAATTGCAGTATTGGCACGTTGTGAATAATTAGTGGGTTTTGAATCACAGTTTGGGCACTCGGTCTCTAAAAGATTCACCATAACTGCTATAGTTGCTGATCCTTTTTAGGTCCAGCCCTGAGATACAGCCTTGCTAGGTTAAGAGGGGCAGGACATAACAGTATGAAAAATCAGCCAGGGTTTGCAGGAAACAAGCCAAGGCAAACAAAAAAAATGAAACAAATAACCCCAAAACAACAATCAACACCATTCACCATGAATGTTCATAAGGTAGAATCTGAAATATTTTCTTCATCTTTCAAAGTGACTACAAATGGCAAGCTTATGACTAATAGAAAGAAGTCAAGACTCAGAAACCTGGCTTGAGATCCTGGCTCATTTTCGAAACATAGGTTCCACCATTTTGGATGTCACATGGAAGCATACTTAGTGCAAAACAAGAAATACACACTTCCGATTTTCACTGGCATCAGAAAGCAACACACAGAAAGCTGGAGTCTACTGAGCCAAACTATTGGTATGTTTAGTCATTTACTACTGATCCTGACTGACAGGAAATCACTACGCTTTTTCATGACTCCTTCTTAAGACTGGGAATTGAATGTTTTACATACAAAACATGCAACCAGACTTAGAGCCTACACACACCAGCAGACAGTCATGATATATAGTTCCCTGATACCACTGTTTAGCATGGAAGAAAACTCTCATCCACCTGTACATCTACATGAAACGACCCATCCTTCCCCTTTAAGAGCTGGCCCGTATTTTTCTGCTCCAGGGCTAGAGCATTCAATCTTTTTGGGATGATTTATTAAGCTGCAAATAAATAGCTTCTTGTTGTGTCTTCCCAGATGGATACTAAGAGTTAAAATAAATTGCAGTGGAGATGACATTTTCTTTTAAAGCACTGGACAAATTAATTAATTAAATTTCACAGTGTGGGCAAGCCCATGATACAACTCCTCAGGATGGGAAGTGGGTAAGCACATCACCACTAAAAAGCATGCATATCTCCTGTGCAATCTCAACCAACCAGTCTGCTGCTTGCATTAACTTCAGCAAAATCTAATCCAAAAGCATATGTTAAAGACCACAAAAGACCCATGTCAAATGGCAAGGTTTCCTGCAAAGGAGCTGCATTCATATTACATAAAAGATGCCAGATGGCTAAGAGGAGTTATCTTTCCAAGCAACTTCGTCTTCCAACAGACTGCTGAGTGGATATTCCTTTTTAAAAATCACTGCCAATATGTTGCAATTTGTTTCTAGGAGGGCTCAATAATGTTTAAAAAGAAGATTGCTCAACAAGCACCTGAAAAGATTGGTGGAAGAAAAAACCCTTCTTCATCAAATCAAACCAAGTGCTTCAAAAAAAAAGTTAACAGGAAAGGAGGAAAGATATCTGATTAAGGGATACACAATGTCCCTGCTGGCTTGTGTGATTATAGATTAGTGTCTCATTCTTTTTCTGATGGACTTCTTGGTAGAAGCAGATTTTATAGCTGACCCATGAGTAGATCCAAAACATTTGTGTAGGATGGACCATGAGCAAGGACAGATACAAATATGTTAGAGACAGCCTGTGATCAGAGCTGAAAGAGCATTAACATAGCAGAGAGATGACTGAGGCAATCTTTCTGTTTCTGTGTTTGTGAAATCAGACTTCAAAGGAATCCCGAGCTTAAGACCCGTCAGCAAACAAAGCGAGCTAATCTGTTTAATCCTGACAGTGAAAAAAAAGGTCCTGTTGTGATACTCAGAGGCTAAAGTTAGAGAACATAAAGTATGTTTCTTGCCTGGGGAAATCTTTGATGGAATCTTATGCTCAAATTCTAATGGCCAAAACCAAAACCATAGCAAGCTAAATGGCTGATTACTTGAGAAAAGATACTGCTGTGCACTCAGATGCATTCAATAATTACAGATTTCCTTCTTCTAATAAGGGACTATATGTGAAGTATACTTCTGCCCTCAGACTTGTAGGTCACCCAAACAATACCATGCAACAGGCAGACATTGGAAATGCTACTTCTTCAACTATAGTTCCAGAATCCTCCAGCCTGCAAGACCATGGGCGATTCAAATTCCTGAGAAGTTTAGTTCAGAAAACAGAAGTGTAGTGGTGAATTCTTCACTGAGGGTGCTTACCAAGATGGTTCTTGTATTTCTCCCCCAGCCATGTCAAACAACATAGGCAATTCAATCTGTCCACATAAGCAAATGAGAAGCAGGTCTTTTTCTAAAAGGAATTCCTTCTGAATGCTAATTCAGTACTTAACAATCCTCAAATGCATTACTTGACAACAGGGATAGTTTTCAACCACGTATTTATCCTGGAAAAACCTACTTCCCTCCCAAATAGTTTAAGAACTGTATCCAAGGTCAAACGAAACAGGGAAGCCTGAGGGGGTGGCAGAGTGTGCCACAGCCACAGCCACTTAGAAAGCCCCAGTTTCAATCTTGCAAGCCCTGGTTCCACTAAACTAGGGATGGGGAACCTTTGACCGTCCAGATGTTTTGAGCCATAGCTCCCAGAATTCCATCCCTATACTGCCAATGATAAGGACTGTGAGAAGTGTGGTGCAAAACATCTAGAGAGCCAAAGGTTCCCCAGGCCTGCACCAAAACATGGCCAAGAAAGATATATTCCCAAATTCCAGAAATAGGTTTAACTTCCAAGATGGGATTCTGTCAACATCTCTTTCTCCACTGTGTGTGTAGGAAGAATTACAAGTACCTACCTCTAATCTGTTACAATCTTAATTATGACTAGATATCAGAGTTTCTGCTTTAAACAAGCTTTCAAACTGGTTTGTGTATCCTGGCTATTAGGCTGGTGGTGATGCAAGGCATAACTGTGGCTGTGTGGAGAAATTTGGCAGAGGTGGATGTAAGATTCCATAGCCCATTTCAGATCGCTTAATCACAGTAAAGAGGTCAGGGCATTAAGTCAGCTCCAGAACATTGTGATTAGTGGTGTGGCTCCTAGGCTGCCTAGCACATGAGTATTTCAACCTACACTTCCAAAATCCAACATTCTAACCATTCTTCATGATGCCATGCTGGCTGGAGGATTCTGAGAGATGTAACTTTTCTGAGAAAGTAACTTTTAAAAGCTGTGGAAAGCATATCATTACACATCTCCTTGAACAAGGAGAACATACTGTGGCACCTAGTCACCAGCGCTGCAGTATCTTTATGACGCCAGAAATAATTTATTTTTATTTATATTTTAGAGTATTTTTATCCTGCCTTTTTCCTTGGAAAAGGACCCAAGGCAGCTTACAGTAATGAGGGATAATATACAGTCCATGTGGTGGAGTCTCCTTCTTTGGAGATGGCTGGATGGCCATCTGTCGGAAATATTGTGATGGGGTTCCTGCTTGGCAGGGGGTTGGACTAGATGGCCCTTGAGGTCTCTTCCAACTCTATGATTCTATGATTCTATGATTCTATCAAGACATGTTCAAGTATTTGAAAACAAGGAATTGAGGGACATCTTAAAGCATTAATATACAACATTACATTAAAGCTACAAGGTTATAAGTACAGTGGTGCCTCGGATAACAACGGTAATTCGTTCTCCGAGGTTAGTTGTTATCCAAAACACGTCGTTATCCGAAACGCAGTTTCCCATAGGAATGAATGGGAAACCGTTTTATCCATTCTGGAGCCTAGGAAAAAGGCACAGACACCTGTTTTTTTGCTCAAAACTCTTTAAAAAGTGCACTTTAAAGGTACAGATGCAATTTCACCTGGGATAACTTTTTTACTTATGCATGCTGGAAATTCATTATCTGAGGCAGTCCATAGGGAAAATTCGTTATCCGAAGCAGCCCATAGGAAGATTCATTATCCAAGGCAGCCCATAGAGAAAATTCGTTCTCCAAGGCAGACCTATACCTAGGAATTGCGATTCGTTATCCGAGGCAGCCCATAGGGAAAATATGTTATCAGAGATAGCCCTATACCCGGAAATTTGCAGTTGTTATCTGAATTATTCGTTATCCGCGGCAGTTGTTATCTGAGGTACCACTGTAGTTATAAACACAAAGTCTATGTGAACCTATAAAATTCATATGAAATACACACGGTAGTCCACCATTCCAGGGAAAGCTTGCCTGAAAAGAAATAACACGTACCTTGTATAACAGTGGTACCTTGTATAAAGGAATTAATGAAATTATGTTAAGCAAACGTTCCTTTATACAAATTCCCATAGGAATGCATTGAAAACAGAGTGATCCCATTTTTATATTGTACGGATTCTCCCCATAGGCAATTATGTTAAGCAAATTTCCCCTATCTCTGGAATTTTTATGTTGTACAAGTTTTATGTTATACAAGCTGTTTGTTATACAAGGGTCCACTGTAACATCATAATTAACAATTGAAGAGTTCAACCCCTCAATTCCTTATTGCTATAAAATGATGATCTGTAGCTCCAAGAAGTTCAGTCACAATAAACTAAAAACATTTCCCAAACATGACTCAAGCTTGGATTTCCAACTTTAAATTGTTTTTCTGGGTCCGTCTTCCCCAAAATGATGCAGAATGGACTGGAAACAAAAGCAGAAAAGCAAAGGATAAGAGCATTTTGCTTTTATACAGGGAGGGTAGGCAAGTTTATTGTTTTATAATCTAAACTGATATCAGGTTTCCTGACAAAACATTAACCATTTATGGATTTACCGGTACTTGCCTAAATTTGGTATAGGTATACGGCATGTACAGTATATATATTATCTTGATTTTAGTATGCTAATTTTCTATCTATGTAAATGTTACCGTATCTGTTTTTTCCCTAAGGCCATGGCTAATGCAAATAAATAAATAAATGATGATGAAACATATAACACTAAAAGCACATCTATGCACCTTCAACTCTAACAAGGGCAGTGGACACTTTGCTTTTAAATGAGTGAAGGGCTTTCTTGAAAGAAGGGTTCAATTTCTCAAAGCCAAAAAAGATATTTTATTGTAAGTGCTCCAATGTACGGAAAAAACTACCTACAATCAAAGCTAAGCCTTTAAAGAATGTCATTCAATTAAGCAGACATTGACTCAGATCACTCACTGACGAATACGGTAGGATTAGGCTCTTTCATTTCTAATCAGTAAGGTGTAACAGCTGTTTACACAGCTCAGTATTAATTATCAAAATACATGGGAAGCCTCCCTCCCTCCTTAGAGGTGCCATATATCTCCTTAAAAGGCTTCCATCCATGGACACCCATCCGTACACCCATGCATGTAGAGTATGTGTGAATTCATTGTCAAATCAGTGTTTAATTATCACACGGTGAGAAGCACAGGAACTAAGAGGAGACACTATTCCAAATTTAATTTATAAGCAACTCAGAAACAAATGACAAATCCCTCATCCTTTGGTTGACTCAAGCCTTATTTCTCAAAATCACCCTGCAAAGGTTTTAACTAAGCTGCCAGCTTTTGCCACTCTAATTGGTGGATCAATCAAGTTAAATTGGTTTATTAAATAGGAAGGACAGAGCCTGAGCAAGTAAATGCTTTTTGAGGCTGTTTGTGACAACAGAGGGCTTGCTTCCCCCAAAAGGGACTCATGCAGCCTTCTCCTGGATTAACTCAGAAGAATTCATATCATACAAAAAGCCTGTGGTGGATGGTAGAGTCAAGCAATGGACAGGGAACAACCAATCAGCATAATTCTGTCTTCCCTCTCCTCTTAAAATTCTACAGTAATCCCACCTATTGTGGGGGTTAGGGACCCAACCTAACCTGCGATAATGGAAAATCCATGATATGCGGATTCTGGGTCGGGTCTGGGGCCTTCAACACTTACCTGATGCCTGGCGCTGCCCCGAACGGGCACCCCAAACCACTTCTGGGGACTGGAAGCCAATCGGAGGCCCATTCGAGGCAGCGCCAAGAATCAGGTAAGTGTAGGAGGCCCCAGATAGGCCCCCCAGTCCCAACCTGACCCAGCATCCACATATAGCGGATTTTCCATTATCACGGGTCAGGTCTGGCCTCTGACGGGCTTTCTGGACCTGTTAGAGCCCCACGAAGTGGTTTCCAGTGAACTGGAAGTCACTTCCAGAAGTGACTTCCGGTTCACCGGAAACCACTTCGGGGTCCTCTAACAGGCCCAGGAAGCCCGTCAGAGGCCCTTATGGGGCAGCACCAGTCCTGTGATAAGTGCAAGATGCCTCAAACAGGCCCAAGCAGCTTGCCCCGGGGGGGGCTTGCATTTCATATACTATGGTGCCGCAATATACCGGAACCGCAGTATATCAACCGTGAAATGGTAGGGGACGACTGTACTCACTGCAGACCTGGGGGTGGAGTTGGGGGCGGGAATAATTCCCAGCAGCCAGAACCAACTAAACTGAGAGAAATGTCAGGAGTTGTGGCCCAGTCTTGGCTTATAAGCCCAGTCATGGCAAAAGCAAACACAAATGTAGAGGTCCCTCACAAGACCCATCTGCCTTTGGCCAGATGTGAAAAAGGAGCCAATCAACCCTGGGTGCAACACATATATAAGATGAACACTGAAAATTATCTCACATTCTTAACATTCCAGGCCTTATACTGTATCTTAACTCTCTTTGACACGAACCTTGTGCACATTAGCCCCACACTCAGGCACCGGATTGTCCCACTGGCCCAACAACTTTCCCTTTCATGTATCTTCAAGGTGCACATTTTTGGAGGGGCCCAACTTCACATACCAAAGCTACTGTGAACTGCACTGCATCTCCTCCACTGAAACCAGGAATTGTGAGGTGTCCACTTCTGCATTTTTCATGTTTTCAGTTTAATGCTAAACAAACATTTTATTGTATGCAAACAAGCATAAAAGAGTTTTAGAGGAGAATTCAGTTTCCTGAAATGCAATCTTCCACATTACAGAAAAGGTGTATGAATGTGGGTTTACATGGTCAATTGTTCAAATATTTTTACTTTCCTCAAGATAAACAGAAATGTCTTCTCATGTACTCAAATATTTTAAAAAAACAAATATTCATAACCACACAACTGGTAAATTTCTTTGAGAGAGTTTCTAAGCATGAAAATACCAATCAATCAATGCAGTTGCAAACAAAACTAATAAATTGCCTAATTAAACCACAAAATATTGGGATATTTATAGCCAATGATAAAACTTCATAATAAAGCAAGAAATAATAAAATGCCTACTGAATTTGCTTCCTGGTCAACTGAAACTAATTACTGGCTTCTTGACTTTCTGGAAGCCTGGTTTTATACTGCACAAAGAGCTAAGCAAGCATATTTTTTCAATGTTTCTCATGCCTAGCAGCTTAGGTCTGAGAATGTAATTTTAAGATCTGATTTTCCCTGCCTGAGGGCAAAATGCTAAAATGCAAACATGGAGGCATATGAGGACAAAACATTCTGGAACTTAAAAATAATCCCCCCAGTTCTTCTCTAAATGAAAGATCTACAGACAAAATGGGGTGGATTAAGGCTTCGCTTCCCCTAAGGCACTGATTGAGGTTGTTGGTGATGAGATTTTAAAATATGGGGGGGGGGGGGCGTATGGAAAGCATCGGAGGAGGAGGAGGAGGAGGAGGAGGAGGAGGAGGAGGGAAAGTATATACAGCGGTACCTTGTATAAAGGAATTAATTCATTCCAAATGAAATTCTGTTAAGAAAATTTTCCTTTGTAGAAATTTCCCGTAGGAATGCACTGAAAACAGATTAATCCCTAATCGCGACTGTTTTTCTGTTGTACGGATTTGCCCCATAGGTGATTCTGTTAAGCGATTTCCCCCATCTCTGGAATTTTTTTACCTTTAAACGGATTTTCTGTTAAACAAACCACTTGTTATACGAGGGTCCACTGTAAGTACATTTTTTCTTTCTATGTGGAAACACAGTATCATCCTTTTGGTGGGACTGATTTGGAAAACACCACACCTGGCCATGTGGGCTATGATCTATTAACAGAGAACAACCGTTCTTCTACCAGCAGATTCAGTGACTAGGAAGCTCTCTCTCCATCCAACCTTAACTGACTCTTTTATTGAGCTCCATGGCTAAGGCCTGGGTTTCTTGTACATATATTTGCATTGCCTGTGGCTAATGCAAATCCACATTGCCATTGTTTCCCCAGAGAAAAGGAACCAACATTTTGTCTCCTTCCTGGTGGGCTTGAAAGTCATGTGAGACCTCTGGATTCATCAAGTCACATTTTCCAAGCAAATGTTTCCTTTCATCATAGTTCCCCCACAGCTGGATGTTTTGCACATATACAGTTGATCGTGATAAAGGCACCACCTGGATGCCTTCAAAAGGGGATTGGACAGATTCCTGGAGGAAAAGTCCATCACAGGTTACAAACCATGATGGAGATGAGTAATCTTCAGGCTTAAAACCAGGGTACTTCATAGGCCAGATGCAGGGGAGTGGTATCAGGAGACAGATATCTAGTCTCGTGCGCTCCCAGGTGCATTTGGTGCGGCCACTGTGAGATGGAGGAAGCTGGACTAGATGGGCCTTTGGCCTGATCCAGCATAGCTCTTCTCATGTTCTTATATTCACCTTCAGGGGAATTTTGGAGTTGCTCTTTTGCTTTATTTCTATGGATCAAGGCAGTCTAACCTATTGTGACGTTATATGCGCTCACCACCAAGAGTTCAATCCCACGTAGTCGGCTCCTGGTTGATTCAGCATTCTATTCTTCCATGATTGGTAAAATGAGTACCCAGGTCATTTTGGGGAGGGGGGGTAGAGAAACACAATATGTATCCTGCATACGTAAATTGTAAAGTACCCAGAGACTGCTTTAAGCATTATGGGGCTGTATATAAGCAAAACCTTTTGCTTTGTTTTGCTTATATGAATCAGATTAATCAAGAACAATGATCTTTTGAAAAACCACACCTAGAATCTACAACTGGCAGAACACGGTGGGACTTGTATGCCAGCTTTTAAAGTAGGGTAAGAGATAGAGATGATAAATTATTCATTTAAGATATCTCTATATCATTTGTGATACTCAGAATATCCAGGCTGTGTATACCAGGGGGAACATGCCCGAATGGGTTTCGGCTATTGCCACGGCCTCGTTTAGGGAAGGCACTTTTCCTTCCCGCCTTAAGGAGACCGTGGTGAAGCCCACTCTGAAAAAGCTGGGCCTGGCTCCGGACAATATTTCCAACTATCGTCCGACTGCCATTGTTCCCTTCCTGGGCAAGGTTGTTGAGAGGGTGTTGGCCGTCCGATTCCAGTCATACCTGGAGGATAGTCATATCCTGGATCCCTTCCAGTCCGGGTTCAGGCTGCTTCGTAGGACCGAGACTGCCCTGATCGTTCTGCAGGATGACCTCCTCAGGGAGGCTGACAGGGGGTGCTCCTCCCTGTTGGTGCTCCTTGATCTGTCAGCAGCCTTTGATACCGTCGACCACGGTAACCTGCTGGTCTGGCTTGCAGAGGCGGGAATTGGGGGCCTTGCTCTGTCCTGGCTCCGTTCCTTCCTTGGTGGCCAGTCTCAGCGGGTTCAGCAGGGTGATAACTTGTCGGCTCCTGGACTCTCCCTTGTGGGGTGCCCCAGGGGTTGGCAATCTCACCCATGCTGTTCAATGTTTATATGAGACCGCTGGCGGAGGTCATCAGGAGATTTGGAGTCTGCTGTCATCAGTATGCTGATGACATGCAGCTCTATCTCTCCTTTTCGTCTTCTGCAGAGGAGGCAGTTCGCTCCCTCGATCTGTGCCTGGAGGCGGTCCTGGAATGGACCAGGAATAACCGGCTCAAGCTCAACCCAGAGAAGACGGAGATTCTGTTCTTTGGGGCTTCCTCGTCTGGGTACAATGGCCCCCTCCCTAGGATGGGGGGTGTTTCCCTCCAGCCTATAGACAGGGCCAGAAATCTGGGCGTGGTCCTGGACTCAGCCCTCTCCCTGGAAGCCCAGGTGATGGCTGTCTCCAGGGCCGCTTTTATCCATCTCTGCATGATCGCCCAGATCCGCCCATACCTCAACAAGTCCTCTCTGAGGACAGTAGTGCAGGCCCTGGTGATTTCGAGGATTGACTATTGCAATGCCCTCTACGTGGGGTTGCCCTTGACGCTCCTCCAGAGGCTCCAGCGGGTGCAGAATGCGGCGGCCAGGCTGGTGGTGGGTGCTCGTAGATTTGAGCACATCACCCCAGTTCTGGCTCGCTTGTATTGGCTACCCGTTGTCCTCCGGATCAGGTTCAAGGTCCTGGTTTTGATTTTCAAAGCCCTCCACAGCTTGGGACCAGAGTACCTGGCAGAGCGTATCTCCCAGAGGTCAACTGGGTCCAGACCCATGAGAATGGTGCAGGCGCACTCACTGAGGGTGGCCACACCCAGAGAGGCGCGGAAATCACGTACGCATGACCGCGCCTTTTCTGTGGTGGGACCTACTATGTGGAACCATCTTCCCAGTGAGCTGCGCCTTGCAGTGTCCCTGCCAGCATTCAGGAAAGCCCTGAAAACCCACCTATTCAGGGAGGCTTTTGGCGACCTTTTTAGTTAATTTCTTTTTTCTTTCTTTCTTTCTTTCTTCTTTGCCGCCATTGCCCTCTGTTGTGGGATGTTATGGTCCCCCTCCTGCTTTTATTGCCTTTTGCCTATTTTTATCCTTGTTTCTTTTCTTGTTTTTACTGTTCACCGCCCCGAGTTCCTATTGGAAGATGCGGCGGTATACAAATGCAACAAATAAATAATAAATAATACAATCTAAATCCACAATGGCTTGGAGCTGGTTGCCTAAAAACAGAACAGAAGGGAAATGCTTAAATGTTCCCTTCATTCCAGCAGCCTTCCCGTTGGGTGATCAGTTGTGTCCTTGATGGTGCAATAAGTGCAACATGACATGGAACCTGCCTTAGATGGCTGGTTACACTTCTTTAGGCAACAGAATACTAGCCAATATAACAAAAGTAAAAGGCCAGTGTTGGCTAATCTATTGCACAGGTGCCAAAGGTAGTACTCAGAGCCCTTTCTGTAGGCCCCCGACTTCACCCCTTCACATACTCTGTATTGAGGTTAAATTGCTGCATTGGCACTTTGCAAAAAGAAAAGTGGGTTTTGAATCGCAGTTTGGGCACTCGTTCTCTAAAAGGTTCCCCATCACTGCAACAGGCCATAAATAGGTCATGGATTTAATAGGCACTAGGCACAGGGACAAATGTAAAAATGAATCGTGATATTTGTTGGATATTGCTGGTTTGCCGAACAGTTGCAGCTTCATATTTGTGAGTTCCGGAGACCTGCAGAAATACAAAGGGACAAATATGCTCCTTTTATATTTGTCCAATCATGAGCTAAGTTTCCCTCTCTGTCTTGGCTCCTCCATGGATCAGCTGTTCTTCCAGGGCACAAAGACGGATGGCTAGTCCCTATCCCCCAGAAGGGGATTCCATTCAGGTGGCTTGTCCACTGTTTCTGTGACCCCACGGATCTGGAGGGGGGGACATAGAAACACAGGGCAAGCAAGCTTGCCTCTCCAAAGGAAATCTGGAAGGACCCCCCTCCCAGAGCCCAATGAAGCCTCTATCTATGTGATCACAATGAGATTACACAGATTGGGATCACTTTCCTCAACTCTCAGGAACAACTCATCTTTCTAACGCCTCCCAGAAGCCTTGAGAAGTACCCAAGCCTTGAGAAGTACCCAAGTTGAAAAGAAAAACAATGACCAATCTTCTGATTTCTTGGTTCGTGGCATGTCAACCTTGCCAAACCACAATGAACCGCCATTTTGGTGGTTTGTCCCCCTCTCTGAATAGCACTGCACGCATGCTCCTTCAGGGGGAGTACAACCTCATGCAAGCAAACTGTTTAATTTAACCAGAGGACCGCAGCTCTTTCAGAGCAGACGGGAGTGACCTGCATTCCAAAAGGGAAAATCTATCCAAAGGTGTGGAAGTAATAGTTAAGAACTCGAGAATACTGCTGCATACTGCCCCCCCCCCCGAGATTAGTCTGGCTTCTTCGCTCCTGGCCTTTAAGAAACACCTTAAAACGTGGCTATTTAGAAAAGCTTCCCCTGGGTATTAACTTATTAATTTTTCTTTCTTTCTTTCTTTCTTTCTTTCTTTCTTTCTTTCTTTCTTTCTTTCTTTCTTTCTTTCTTTCTATCTTTCTTTCTTTCTTTCTTTCTTTCTTTCTTTCTTTATTGGATTTTTATACCGCCCATCTGGCAGCGAGGTCACTCTGGGCAGTTTACAACAATCAATACATTCAAAAAATTCATACAATAAAAACATAAAATGCAGTAACATAAAATAGAAATAAAAGTAAAATTAACATTAATGTGACATAAAATAAAATCATTAGTGATTCACTGTCATTTATTATTCCCTTTTGAGGGCCGTCTTTAACTCCTCTCGCTCTTTGTTTGATGACTGGAAGTGTATTGTTTTGTTAATGATACTGTGTTTTATTATATTGGATTGTTTGTTATTGTATGGGCTGCCAGTTATGGTTTATATTTTTATATGTATTTACTGTACTTTTGTAAACCACCCAGAGTAGTCGAGCAGCTAGATGGAGTGGTATATAAATTTAATAAATAAATAAATACCCATTGTCTCCAAGTCTATATATGGTCCTTCAATGTTGTAAGTCACCTTGGGTCCTTTCCAAAGAAAAAAAGTGAGGCAAAAATATTTTAAATAAATAAAAATAAATAAATAAAAACTATGTTGCTTGCAATTCCAGTAGAAATTAAAATTACAGTATCTATCTGTGGACCAGGAGGATTAAAATAAAAGAGGGCACCATATTTAATATAATAAATAAAAAAGCAAAGCAAAGGATTCTGTTTATATACTGCCTCTACTACTTCATGTAGTCTCTGGGCGGTTTACAGTTTTTAATTACAGTATGCAGGATACACATTCCCCCGCCCCCAGCAAGCTGGGTACTCATTTTATCTACCTCAGAAGAATAGAAGGCTGAGTCAACCATGAACCGGCTACCTGGGATTCAACCCCAGGTCGTGAGCAGTTTTACCTGCAGTACAAGCATTTAACCGCTGTGCCACAAGGTAGGATGGTTAAATACCTGTACTGCAGGTAAAAATAAAATAACCATGGCAACTCCCCAGAAAGCTCTTCATAACCTTCAGGTTGGGAACACAGGCACTAGGAAAGTATTAATCAGTATTTGGATCTAATACAAGCTCAACACTCATTATCTCCTAGTGATGCAAATTAAAAGCCAACTCTGTCTGGAATTTCTTTGTAACCAGGACAGCCAGGTGAGGGTTTAAGCGCTTTCCCAAAACAGCTTAATGGAAAGCAGACATCTGCAAAGGGAAACACCACATCTGTAAAAAGCAAGAGTAGGTTCAAGGGCAGTATTTTATAAAATGTATCTACAATCCCTACATACTTCTGAAGCCAATTGTTTGTTTATAAAGTATGTCATCTGGAACTCTCCCACCACCCACTACATAAGGGTTCCTATCCAACACACTGTGTGTCTCCAGATGCACACAAGGGAAGTGTATACAATCTGATAAAGGATTGTATAACTGAATCAAAGATCTGGGAGGTTTTCAGCAAACGATCGAAGCCACAAGCCCCAGCTTTTCAATGCAACATTTTCTATCAACCTTGCAGATAAGTCTACAAAAGTTAATGGCCTACACACAGCTTTGTTTCAGTATCTGCTTTATTTACTAGTTCACACAATCAATGGGTTGAGAGAAGAGGAATAAACACCAAGGAAAAGGAAACATTATTTGTTTACAAGTCATTGAGAAGAAGAGACCATCTTCACATAGGTGCCCCAGAGGAAGATTTATTCTTATTAAATCTTCTAATATTCATAATAATAAGAATAAGTTAACATTTACATTTCAGGAGATTTATATGCTTAAATGAACAGAATTGAGTGTTTTATGTAAAATGTATGCTCATGTGGTAAAGCTTATTTTGGCTTTTTCTGGGGGTGGGGCTCACAACTACTAAAATATATTACTAGACTGTTTTGATTAAGGCATCACCTGGTAACTTATGCAAGATATATCATCTATTGCTGAAACTGTGAATGACAGTCTGTATGCTAATAATGTGGTTTGAGGATTCATAAGGATGTCACACCTAAGGGTGTATGCCACGGGCCAGGACGCTGAGCTGGTGTGCCCTCTTTATGTTTGCAAACATTAAAGTGTCATTTATTGCATGCAATATAATAAAGCCTCTATGTTGTAGTGAGCAAATTTTGTTTAGTTCTTATTGTATTTAGCATTTTGAGAATAATAATTTATCCACATCAGCAAAGCCACTGGAGTGTTACCTGGGACTTCTGGTTCAACAGACCTATATAAGGTTGCAATATTAGTTTGAATGTTCTTTTTGGTGCCTGCTTGATGCTGACATTCTGTTTTTGCTTTGAGAAAATTAACTACTCGTGCACATAATACACTACACTTTTTATCTGCAACAGGCCACCAGAAGGATCACGCCTGACACGGCTGTAGCCAACAGATTATGATATGTGTCCGACATCAAAGAAAGCCTCAAAGGAAGATTTTATGAACAACAAATTATAATAGGTTGCACAGATATAACTGCTCTCTATTCTCATGGCAACAGATGTTCTGTCTTACACTAGTAAACGTATGCATATGTGTAAGGCACATATGAAACTAGTAAAAGATAACACAGACCAATACCACTTTGGTCATTTGCCATAAATTGAACAAGGATGGAGGCAGTCTCCCTGCCATTGGGACAGCATTCTCCAACTGAGGTGCAGCTCCCAATAAGACCCTGTTTGTGAATCAATCCTGGGGTGGTGTGACACAAAACAGGGCCTCTGCTAAGAACCTCAAATTCCAGGCATGGGAAGAGGCAGCCTTTCTCATATACCAACTCCAAGTGATGGAAGATCAAAACCGCCACTCTGCACAAGCTTGGAGACAAACAAAAACCATGGACGATTGGTTGAAGACCAGACTTTTATGGAGTTCAAAGTACATGCCTGATTCAAGTCAGGCTGATGCTTCTTGAACTGGCTGTAACTTCTCAATTGTCTTCAAGGGCAGTACCATGTAAAGCACTTCATGGTTGTCTAGCAACCAAGTACCATATATACTCGAGTATAAGTCAACCTGAGTATAAGTCGAGGCCCCTAATTTAACCCCAAAAACTGGGGAAATGTATTGACTCGAATATAAGTCTAGGGTGGGAAATGCAGCAGGGCCTGGCAGCTCCTCCTTTGTAACCTGGGGGAGCAGTGTGTGATGTTTAAAATGACTTTAAGCCACCGAGGCAAGCACTTGTCTGAGTAGCTAAAAGTCATTTTAAACATTGCATGCTGCTCCAGTGCAACGCAGGGTGGGGTGGCGGTCAGGAGAACCGGTGCACAATGTTTAAAATGACTTTTAGCCACCGACCCAAGCACTTGCCTCAGTGGCTAAAAGTACTGACGCAAATATAAGTCGAGGGCCCCTTTTTATAGCCCAAAATTAGGGCTGAAAAACTAGACTGATATTTGAGTATATATAGTAATTAAGGCATGGATCACTATGGCTAATCTGTTTCTTTGTGCATCAGTTTGGGAGTTCTGATGAGCAGAAAAGCAATCAACCAACACTTTTAGATGATAGAAAACATATTTGACCGAGTTTGTTTTCAGCATAAAACAGAGAGAAGAGAACCATGTAATGTGCACTGATGATGCATGTAAAGAAGCAAAGAATGACATCTTGCCTTCTGGTGATATTGTCATGTGATAGCTGTCATTTTAGTCAACAATTTTTACTAAATGAATAAATGCATAAGAATATGAGAGGAATCTCCCACAAATGTTTCATTATCACCTGATCTGGAGGGGGGGGGATACAAGAAAGGGGGAGGGGACTCCAGAAATCAGAGGAGGGGAACTAAGGCATTTCCTTCAGAAATACAGATCAAAATTTCTATTATAGCTAGATAATGTGCTGTGCTAACAAAATGCATATGCAAATGTGCACACATATAGATATATAAAAGCAAATTCCAATTCAGTCTTGTACCTGTTCCCTAAACCCCTGCATTCTGGCATCTACCTGCTGGTTTGTTTCACTGCTATGGGCCATATAGTAATAGGAAATGAGATTCATAATGTAACCTGAAATTTTAATTTTTTGATTCTTTCATCTCAAGACAGCAGAGGTAGAGATGCTGGAGTTAGACCTGGTTGCCTGTGTTTTGCTGAGATTATAGACATTGCACATGGTACTCATATACCCCATCAGCTAACCAGATCTCTAAGCTTTCATTGGGGGGGGGGTCCCTCCCCCATAATAAATCTTTCATCTTGTAGAACAGGCAATATAAGACAAAACATGTTGTCATCGTTTGTGCCAGCTGTTTGGGGAGAAAGAAGCCTTTCCATCTGGTTAGCCAGTGAATAAAGCCATCAGAAATTGAACAGGGATTCATAGACATGTTCAGCAAACATTCTGAATAAATGAGGAAGTTTTGGGAATGTTTGGTCCTGGCAGAGCTGCCTGTAAACAATGCATAAAAAGCAGTCTGAGCTATAACAACGATGCTGGCTGCGAAACTGGGAGAACTGTATTGCACAAAAGCAATGTTTCAAAGCTCTGATATTATGCCTTACCTGTGACTATCTTGCAGTGCAGAAAGTGGGACTCAATGACTTTTGGGATGCTACAATTTGCTTATTTTTAATGAGTTTGTGATTCAATGGCCTTCTGTTCCACTTGATGTTCCATTTAATGGAACTTTGTGGTACTTGGACTCGATGGCCCATGAGGTCTCTTCCAACTCTATAATTCTATGATTCTATGATTCTATGATTCTATGATTCTCCTTGCCGAAGGATGTGGTGAAGACATCTGGCCTAGATAACTTTAAAGGGACTGAAAAGACTTCAGGAGGAAAAGTCCATCGCAGGTTACAACAAGTCATGTTCGGGATAGGTATCTCCAGGTTTAAAAGGGGACACCTCAAAATGTCAGGTGCAGAGGAGTGGTATCAGGAGATAGGTATCTAGTTGTCTCGTGTGCTCCCAGAGGCATCTGGTGGGGCTACTATAAGCTACAGGAAACTGGACTAGATGGGTCCTTGACCTCATCCAGCAAAGCTCTTCTTATTTTTTATATTTGAATAGTTTACTGTTTTTAGCTTTTAATACTGCTTTTAATGATGTAAGCCAGCTTGGTTCCTTTCTGAGGAGAAAGGAGAGTTTAAAATGTTTTAAATAAACAGATATTGTCCCTTTTGAAGGATTAGTTTTACACATATTGTACTTATGAGTACATTTGGGTTCTATCATCCCTGCAACAAAGAACCCATCTTCTGGACCACAAACATGAAGCATCTGAACATCTCTCTGAGCTTGTTTGTCAATGCATTTCAAATTCACAAATCCCCGTCACCCCGCTTACTTGCCAATCTCTATCACACACATAAACACAGATAGGGCTTGAATGGGGAGGGGAGTCCTAAATTAATCCAAAACCCCAGTTTCCACCATCTCCTAATTTCAGCTAAGTTTTGTGACTTTTATAAACACACCAGGAAAGGAAGCCATCCACAGATGTGAAGGGTCTGTTATCCTTTATCCATCCATCCCCTAGATAGAGACCATGAAGCTGGTGTCAAAACAAACGAACAAACAAAAAACACCACCTTCCTAGTTTTAAGATGCCACAGGATTCTCTGCTGGGTTTGATAACATCGTAGCAATTCCAGAAACTGGATACCCTATATTGGATATTTCCAGCTAGACATTCCTGAAACTCAGTTGAAACAAATTCTGTAAGTCTGGCTTCATTCCAGAATGACTGAAGCATATATTTTGAAGTTACAAGCAATCAATATTTACTGCAAATATAACTGCTTAGTTAATTCACATTCATCTCTGGTTTGATACTGAAACTGATGAATTAGCAGCTGAATGCAACTGATTCAACATAAGTGTACATTGACTACACTATCCAGCAGAATTTTGATTCCTTTGCACTGAGAACACAGTTCTGAGGGTACAGTACATTCAAACACTAACATACTCTTTCTAATTGGGGACCTACAGTAATCTTTTTTGACCAAGCTTTAACTCTGCTCAAGAGAAGGAAGAAACCACCCAAGCTCACTGTGTTAGCTCCTAGATCAGCAAACCTGAAAATATTTTGATTCAAAAATACCTGCTTGATTGTGCCACACCTTTAAAAAAAAACTGTTTACGCCCCCCCCTAAAAAACTGTTCTTTTTCACATACCCAGCTTCCACTTTTAAAAAAAATCAACTAACAATCCAATCCTATATAGGTCTACTCAGAAACAAGTCTACTTCTGGTCAATGAGAATGTGCATACATATTTTCAGCTTATGTGAAAAAACACACTTTATACGTGGGGATATAAAGAAAACAGTTGGGGCAATGTTCAACCCAGCTGCTGACTCAGTTAATGTTATGCAATGCTAGTTAATTTAACAGTACAAGCTCCCATAACATAGACAACTAAAGTATTTATTTACATTTGTAACTCTCCCTATAAAAATCAGGGTGGCTTAAAATTAAATTTAAATTGTATTACAGTTAGAAAACTAAATGATAGCAAAAAAGGTAAAAAAAAACAGATTTAGAAAAGTCTACATCAATGAAGGCTCTTAAGATGGCATGAAAATATTTAGTGGGATGCTTACTGTTGAAAACCTCATTCCAAAAGCATTATATCTCACTTGAACAGGGAAAATTTGGACATGGTGTTACCTTATCATAATTCTGAACCCTTCCATCAGGCTTCCATGAGACAGGAGCTCTTAAAAAAGAGGATTATACTCTGGCAACTCTTCCAAGAGCCAGATGGAACCACCCCAAACTATGACTCTTTCCCTAGGCAACACTTACTAACATAAATCAACCAACCCAATAGTTTGCCATCCATCTGGGACAGAAGCATGACATCAAATTAAAAACAAACACAAAACAAAAAAGAGGAACTGGGGAACTCCAGACCAGTCAGTCTGACATCAATCCCAGGGAAAATTCTGGAACAGATCAGAAATCTGCCACTACACAAGCACCTAGAAAACAAAGCAGTAATAACCAGGAGCCAACATGGATTTGCCAAAAATAAGCCCTGCAGACTAATTTGATCTCTCTTTTTTTGATTAGGTAACCTCCCTGATAGAGAGAGGGAATGCTGCAGACATAGTGTATCTTGACTTCAGCAAAGGTTTTTGACAAATTGCCCCATGATGTTCTGATTAGCAAGGTCAGACACATCATGGAGTCAGAAGCCAGGCCAGGGAACAAAATCTGCAGGATCAGGAACCAAAAGAGGTGTTGTCTGCTATCGCTTGCAGTTCCAACTGATTAATATTTTGCAGCTTTAGTCATACTATCACTCAATGGCACGGGTTGGAATTCCAGCAGCATGGTCAGCAGGTTTTTCTGAGAGGCATCATCTCATTCCAAGGAGGCCCCCTACCCCTCAAGAGGTTCTTATGCCTAAAGAGCCCTCTCCTGCAGCCAAGCATTTCAGTTTAGGATTTTAAACTGGTGCTCGTGCCTTCAACCTAGGGTGCTCATATGGGAGGTGAGGGAATCCAGCATCAGAGCCAACCACGCCATAAGATTCAGCCTTCTGTCCCCTCCCAGTGTCTGCCACTATACGGTGAGTTCACTTCCTACACCTCAGATGTCTATTGGATTCAGCAATACAGCATGTTGGATTTGAGATGCTGCTCTAAATCATTCTCACTGGGTGACACATCCAATGATGGTATTGTAAATGCAAAGCAGAGGGAGAGAAAAATGGCTACCTTCCTTTAAACTTTTCATCAGAAATAGATGGTCGAGTGGAACCGACATTTTTGCACCATCCAGAGAGCTCGAAGTTCTATTAAAATAAACTTCTTTCGCCCTAGTATAGATGAAAGTATAGAAAAGGTGGTTTTCCTACAGCATGGGTATAAAGTTCATCTGAGTGAGCTCATGAATTTATGAACAGCCTGGCTGAAATCTCAGAAATATATCATTCTCTTTGTGTGTTTCTTTTCTTTATGGTCAAAGGGATCTGAAGTTAGAAGTGCTCTTGAAAGTTTTGGTAGCAAGCATATTGCGGATCTGCAGAGAATCACCACGCAGAAGAATCAAAAGTAAAGATTTAAGATATTCTTCACAGGAAGCTCCTCTTCACACACACACACACACCCGTCCTCACCATTTCTTCTGTCCCAGTAGTTATATATTTTGTGCTGAAATTCTCTAATACTTACATTCTCCCCCCCTTTTTTTTACATGAGATTTTGCTATAGAATAATTAGGCTAAGAGTATGTTTTGATAATATCAGAGTGATAACTAATACCCTGAAGCAAGAATGAAGCTTTAAGCACATGTTCTTGTAAGTTCTTGTCACTGTGCATCATAACTTGAGAGCATGCTTAGAGATCATTATCTCAAATATTTGTCATTCACAGTTTTTAAATTAGTACCTCATATCCTCACTTCCTCCACTGACACATTTGCATTGAATCATCTATGGATAACTCTAATTCTAAAGGAGCAGTTGCTTCATACTGTAGTTGCCTCCTTAAACATGTCTTTCTTTCAGACTGTCGGGTTCGTCATTATCATATGAGTTGCTACTAGGTTCATAGCTACAGAAGTCTCAGCGATATGCTAAGGCTGCTTTCTAACATGTTGTTTTATGCCACCAAGGCGGTTACTTCGTGTCCCATTCGTCCTTCCTTGCTGTCCCACTTGGGACCAGTACAAAAAAAAACTTCACGTCGACCACGCCCCCAGAACCGGGAACAGAGCATGACAAGCCGTACCTGCCCCTGGGCTGGGGAAATCTCTTGTCACGGTTAGTTCCCCGTACCTGTTCCGAGACAAGGGACGTGTGGTAACAACTGTCATGCAACAACCAGTGTCCACCTAGTGGTCAGCGGCTGAAGCGGCATTCAACATTAGTTTCCCTATGGAAAACACCATGCAGTGCAAATGTTTATTAAATAAAGTAGTGTACTGAAAATTCTGTAGCATTGACATGTAAATCCTGGAAGACCAGTAAATCAAAATATCAAAAAAGTTTTATTTACAATATTTTAAAAAAGGGTTAAAAAAGCAAGAGAAATTCAGAATTTGTCACGGAACCAGACCGTGAAGTAACAATTGTCACGAGACAAGTAATCACGCCCGTGGAAACAGGGATTGAACAGGGACAAAACCACATGACCACGAACAATGCTGTCACGGCACAAACGTAATCGCGGAACAAGGTAGGACGTGAAGTAACCGCCCAAGTTGCTTCTGTCCCATGGTGACCCTATGAATCAATGTTCTCATAAATGTCCCATGCTG
This sequence comes from Phrynocephalus versicolor, assembly GCA_023846285.1. Classification (NCBI taxonomy): domain Eukaryota; kingdom Metazoa; phylum Chordata; class Lepidosauria; order Squamata; family Agamidae; genus Phrynocephalus; species Phrynocephalus versicolor. The sequence goes on from JAHTLZ010000195.1 coordinate 4,164,758, forward strand.
AACAGCCTTGTTCAGGTCTTGCAAACTCAAGGCTGTGGGTTCCTATATGGAGTCAGTTCATCTCATCTTCCTCTTTTCCCGGTCCCTTCAAACTTTCCCAGCATGAATCCTGGGAAATAAATTATGATTTATTTTGGTCATGGCACTGTAGTGCAAATATGGGGGAAAGACAAACACAGACATAGTAAAACAAAGAAGAGGATTCTTTTTACTTGTGAATGGAAGAAGAAAAGAGAGAAGTACTATAGGTTATTTATCTATTTATTTATTATTTTACCCCACCTTTCTCCTTGGAAAAGGACCCAAGGCGGCTTACAGCAATGAGGGACACTATAGAGTCCAGTACAATTAAGACATGTTCAAGTATTTGAGAACAAGGAATTGAGGGACAGACTTACTGCATTAATAGACATTACATTAAAGCTACAAGGTTATAAGTAGTTATAAACACAAAGTCTCTATGAACCTATAGAATCATATGAAATACACATTACACATGGCAGTCCATCATTCAGGGAAAGCTTGCCTGAAGAGAAAGGTCTTTGCCTGTTTCCGGAAGGACAACAGAGATGAGGCAGTCCTGATTAACAGAAGGATTAATACAAATATTTAGAGCCAGCCTGAACTTCCTCTGAAGTGTTAGATTCTAGCGTTACTCTCAAATGGCCAGAAGGCTGTTTGAGATAAGAGTTCTTCCATTTGGATCAGTGGTTCTCAATGTGTGAGTCCCCAGATGATCTTGGACTGCAACTCTCAGAAGCCTCCACCACTCGCTGTGCTGGAAGGGGTTTCTGGGAGTTGCAGTCCAGGAACATCTGGGGATCCACAGGTTGAGAGCCACTGAAATTTTGGCTTTAGTGGACAGACCAATTGGTTCCTTTCCTGGGAAAGCAGATACAGCCACATTTACATATGCTTCAGTCACATCCAGATTACATGACCTCTCCCTCCACACCCCCCCCCAAAAAATCAACTTTATGTGGGGCTCCTCTAGAAAAGTATTCAGGTATAAAATGCAGTAACTATGTTAAAAATATATGGCATCTGCTTTTCTGACCACATGAGCTATTGCCCATAATACCTCATGGGGAATTGTGGTCTGAATTTACTCACTCTTTGGATAACAGCTTCAACTATTACAGTGCAAGGACCTTCTCTCCCCCTCATGCACATTATGAGCCACTAAAATATCTGTAATCTTCAGCTATCGAGCACAATTCAAGGTGCTGACCTTGACCTACAAAGCACTATATGACCTGGGTCCTAGCCACCTCAAAGATCGCATCTCACAGTATGAACCGACTTGGGTGTTAAGGTCATCAGGAGAGGCCCTTCTCTCCATCCCGCCACCCTCTCACAGGTACATCTTTGGGAACCCATGAAAGGGCCTTCTTGACTGCTGCGCCCAGACTCTGCAACTCCCTCCCACTAGAGGCCAGGACTGCCTCATCTCTGTTCTCCTTCCGGAAACAGGCAAAGACCTTTTTCTTCAGGTAAGCTTTTCCCGAATGATGGACTACCATGTGTATTTTATATGATTCTATGGGTTCACATAGACTTTGTGTTTATGACTACTTTTAACTGTGTTGCTTTAATATAATGTTGTCTATTAATGCTGTAAGATGGCCCTCAAATCTTTGTTCTCAAATCCTTGAACATGTCTTAATTGTACTGGACTGTACAGTATATTATCCCTCATTATTGTAAGCTGCCTTGGGTCCTTTTCCAAGGAGAAAGGTGGGGTAAAAATGCTCTAAAATGAATAATAAAAACAAAATAAATAAATTTAGGTATATGCAGAGATAGGAACAAGCATGGGATGTGCCGGAGGAATACTTAAAATAAGAACAACTGACTAGTGAGAATCTGTGATTGCTGCTAAGAGCGGATGCGTAGGATTAAAAGAATGGGATAAAACCAAAGTAAGATGGACAACACAGAGAGAAAAGACAGATACAAAGGCACCTCCTACAGACCCTGTGTTGGGAGGGGCTCGATTGTCCACCCGCCCATGACGTGGCACTTTGAGAAGGGGCTGGTGGACAGGGACGACTGCCTACAGCCAGGTTGTCCCATGAAGGGGTCTGATTATGGTCCGGATGCGAATTTTTGGTCAGCACTCCGATTGGCCGGGAACGGTGGCGTGTTTTCGCCCATCCCGTTCTCTTCGCAAGGGATTCCCCATGCTCATAACCACGGTCACAACTGGCAGTCAGTGCAAGTGGATATCTCACCTCAGGATATAAGTAGGTAAAATTACAGTTAGCATATCAGCAGCCCTTGATCCCTTTTCAGGTACAGTGGTACCCCGACTTAAGAGCAGCTCGACTTAAGAGCAATTTGACTTAAGAGCTGGAAACTGTTGACATTTTAACTGCCACCTTACTCAACTTACATTTTTTTAATTTTTTTAATTCTTCTAACTTATTTTTTTTTCAATTTTTTAGATAGGTACCCTGACTTAAGAGTAGTTCGATTTAAGAGCATGCATTAGGAACAGATTAACTTTGTAAGTCGAGGTACCACTGTATACAGGTTTATTACATAGGACAGATCTGGATGGATGGGTGGGCAAAGTACAGCAGGTGGAGACTATTGCACTGCCCTGGCAAACTTTTTAAACACATTTATAACAAATGTTATTTTTCAAAGGAATTTTCCTGTGCTCGGCAAAATGAGCCTAAATGAGCCTTCATCAACAAATACTGCATTTGTAACAGAATGCTAATTAGTTATCTTTCCTCACATCCACCTCCATAATGGGAAATGGAGTACCTTCCATCTGCCTGCTTTGGCCCAGATTTTATTATCTCCTGCCAATCTGGGGCTAAACAGACTCCTAAATATTTTCTCATGTCTCTGAACTAAAGGCGCTCCTGCACGGGAGTTGGAAACACCAAACTTTTAGGTGCTGGGATGACACTCAATACTTTTCGCAGCTTGATTCGGAAGAGAATAAGTTAGAAATGGAAAACAAATCTTACCCCCAACTTTCTGGTTTATGGGTTTCAATGAAAACTGAGCAGGAAAGGGTAAGAATATAGAACTATTGGGAAAGCTCACAGATGGAAACATTTGGAGAGCTCTTGGGACCTTCATTCCCACCAGATTAGTACTGATGCAAAATGGAAGAGATTCAACAAAAGCACTGTCTGGAAAAGTAACTTTTCAGAAGTACCATTTCTAGAAGCAGCTGGCTACCGACCCAATGCTGGCTTTAGAATTCTATGAGAGATAGTCCAGAAAGCAACTTTTCCAACCTCTAAGTAAGAATTTTTAACAACAGAAGGGTTTTCTTGGCCAATGGTAGACCTACCCTTCACTGAACATCTTGCAACCGGTGTTGGACCACCATCTGTTAAGGTTGCTTTAGTTTGGAATGAAACACTGCCTTTCCGGGCTCAATAGTGAACTCAGTATTTATCATGGTAAAGCAATAGTCAAGACAATGACACCTCTCAAGACAGAAGAACCAAAGGAGCGAAACTTCAGATGAGCTGCCATCCTACAAACCTGGTTCTCTTTACTAATGCATGGGATCCATCATGAAGAAGAAGAAGAAGAAGAAGAAGAAGAAGAAGAAGAAGAAGAAGAAGAAGAAGAAGAAGAAGAAGACGTCTTTTAGGGAAGTGTAGATGGCTGTGGAAGGTCTGATGATCAATTTTAACTAATGATTGTGGGTCCTGATGGCAATTTTAGTGGTGTGTTTTTAATGTATTGTATTTATTGCATTTACATGTTTTATTGTTCTAATTTTATTGTATCTTGATGTTTTAATTGTTCATTCTGATTGTGAGCCGCCCAGAGACCTTTGGGTAGTGGGCGGCATACAAGCTATATAAAATAAATAAATAAATAAATAAATAAATAAATAAATAAATAAATAAAATATGATAGGCCATACCAACACCCCCAAAATGTGGAAAATCTAAAAAAAAATAACAGCTTCCAGTTTCTATAACTCCTGGTGTCTTACTAGCTTTGCAGGGGAGTAACAGGGAGTACTACACACTTTCTTAGTGCATTGCTACTGCCCATAAGGGCTTCCAGGAACAGAAAAATGACATCTTTTCCACCCTGGATTTTTTTTCACCTAGGATGGCAAGGTGGGCTTTGACGGAGCTACAAGTGGCCCCATCCTGGCTTTAGATAAAAATAGGGGACTTTTTTTTTTGAGGGGGTGAAGGAAGAGTGATTTCTTGCATTGTGTTAAACCTACTACCTCTTTAGAACATTATTACCATGATGGAAATACACAGAAAAATAGGAAGCGATCAAAGCTACTGGCAGGTGTGCAAAGTTAAAAGCATCAGCCAGTTAATAATTGGGAGAAGGACAATATCTACAAGCTCCATTTGAGGATTCAGTGGCAAAAGGCGTTGAAGTCCTGCTGCACTAACAGCACTACGTGGGTGTCAGTATCAGGGAAGGAGTTCAAACCCTTTAAAGCGTGGGTTTAACTAACAATTATCCAGAGTAAACAACACAATGGAATCAAGTTTGAGGTACACGGTAAATGGGATTGGAGCTAGTGATCTCCTGAGTGGGCAACACTTAACATGGGAGCTGTGTGTATGCCCCCATCTGCTCTTTGCCAATCCCCTCATTTACTGCTACTAAAATCAGAAGGACCATTTAAACTCACAGAAGAACCACAGCCTAGAAAATAAAAAGAGAATTATTAACCTTCTCGTCCAACTGGAAGGAGGGACTCTGTTCTGTCAATTTGCAAGCAACTATGACATGAGAATTTCCTGCACCAAAGAAAAACTGCCAGATATGCTACCAAATTTGGAGTGCAACCGCGGAAGCAGAAGCTTTTATGCGACCTGCTCACATGCATCTTCCCCTCCTTCCTAGCCATAAAATTAGAAGAATAACATGTAGCTCACAATTTCGTGCTTATCAGGGTTGACCATACCAGGGCAAGGCAGCAAGAATAAAGCAGATTCTTACTGTTGTTGAAAGAGCAAGTGTTAGTTATTTTATGTATGCTGATCACAGTTTTACTGGCTGAATAGCTCAGTGAGTAAGGTATCTGGCTGTAAAGATTGTGGGTTTGATGCCCAACTTTATCTCTCAGGGGAAGAGCCAACTTTTGTAGCTTTGGACAAACTGCACAGTCCATTTTCCCAGCATGTTGTTATTCTGTAGAAATCCCTGCCATAGCAGGTGGTGATGGCATCTGGCCTGGATACCTTTAAAATGGGATTGGACAGATTCCTGGAGGAAAAGTCCATCACAGGTTACAAACCATGAGGGAGATGTGTAATCTCCAGGCTTAAAACCTGGGTACTTCACAAGCCAGATGCAGAGGAGTGGTATCAGGAGATAGATATCTAGATTGTGCGCTCCCAGACGCATCTGGTGGGGCCACTATGAGATACAGGAAGTTGGGCTAGATGGGCCTTTGGCCTGATCCAGCATGGCTCTTCTTATGTTGTCATATTTTTATGTTATGTCCTCTATACCCAGAAAAAGCTTAGAAAGGATTGCTGTAAGTCGAAATAGGCTCAACGGGATGTTGTTGCTGTTGTTAATTATGAAGTTGTTGTTGCTGCTGCTGAAGAAGAAGAAGAAGAAGAAGAAGAAGAAGAAGAAGAAGAAGAAGA
>JAHTLZ010000195.1:4170379-4213218 GCA_023846285.1 Phrynocephalus versicolor
GAAGAAGAAGAAGAAGAAGAAGAAGAAGAAGAAGAAGAAGAAGAAGAGCACTTGTAGAGTTTTGTATGTCATGTGCTAGAAAAAGTATGTAGCTGACATTGGGTACTCTGCATTTTGAAATGGTTTGATATGGAGGGGTGCTATTTACTGCTCAGGCTTAGGAGGCATAATGGCTTGTTTCCACCACACCCCAAAGAGGCTGCCCAAGGCAGCTGCTTTTATTCTGACCTGCAGAGTAGCCAACCCCTCTTGAGATGCCTTCTACTCTTATCTTCCCCCACTTCAGACAGATTCTAGATGCTGTATGGAGACCACAGTTAGCAACAAGCCTTTTATTACCTGAAGGGGATCCCAGATTCTGAACAACAGGAGTATGTCCATTATGTAGCCAAAAAGCATTCACGTTGTAGAGTTGGTTGTGGCAGCCCACATTCCCACATATGGAGCATCTATATAGCTACTCAAGTTTCCCCCATCACAAATGACATATGAGTGCTGCATGCAACACAGTAAAGTCATGTGGCCCTTGACCCAGATGTCTCCCAAGAACCACAAAATGGGACACCAAAACAATCCATACAGTGATGGGTCACACATCACTGTTATCACACATACATGTATAGGGAGACATGTTACAAATAATGAGATATGTGATGAGTTAAGAAGGGCAGGGGTTGATGAAAGCACAGTAACAGCATATCTGTTCAACAAAAACCCTGCCTACCATTACTTCTTTGTATATAACATATCCTTTGAGGTTTGGCATTTTTAAATTTTATGTGTTTTTCCCCCTTTTTATGGTTAAGTAAATGTAGTTAGAAAATAATAGATGAGTAAAGAGTAATCATTAGCACATTAATGGGCAGAAGGATGATCAATAGAACTAGTCTCATGCGCTCCCAAACGCATCTGGTGGGGCCACTGTGAGATACAGGAAGCTGGACTAGATGGGCCTTTGGCCTAATCCAGCATGGCTCTTATGTTCTTATGTAAATGAGTTCCTGCTTAAAAATAAAACCCTTTGCTCTTTTTCACAGGGTTTTCTCTGTTGCTTTTTATCACTAGTCATGAACTTCTGATAACAGATGAATTGTTTTACCACTCTGACATTACTTATCCTGCAAACAGAACCTGGGAGGATGGATAACTGCCATCCTCAGAGGTTTACGTCAGGGTAGGCATTTTGAATCCACATCCAAAACTAACACTCCAACTGTCTGAATTACTATTTTTAAAAAGACATTAATAAAAGGGAGGTCTATAACTCTGCAGTGAAGAAAAAAATATACTTTGCTCTGATGAAGTACCATCTTTAACCCCTTCCTCAGTTCTAAAATATATCTGGTAATGCATCCAGGCTAGGCATGGGCCTTTCATTTCGAAGTTGATCTGGTTCCGAAACAAAGCATGGCAGCACAGAATCACAGAATAGAATCATAGAATCAAAGAGTTGGAAGACACCTCAAGGGCCATCCAGGTGCTGTTTGGAACTTGGACCTACCCTCCAAAATGAAATCACCCATTGACATACCTTGACTTACCTCACGTGGGGCTAAACGCTAACAAGGAAGTAGCTTCCATCGTTCCCATCATCATTCCTTCTCCCTGGTGCTGGCCAATCAGGAGCTGGCAAAGACATGCATTATCCTGCCTCCCTGTCTGATTGGCCAGTACCAGGGAGAAGGAACAGTGATGTGTTGGAGGCTACTTCCTGGTTGGATGATTGCTCCACGTGAGGTAAGGCAAGGTAAAGTCAATGGGTGATTTTGTTTCGGAAGGTGGGTCCAAGTTCCGAATGGCACCTGTACGGCCATGCTTCATTTCAGAACTGGGCCCATTCCGAAATGAAAGGCCCATGCCTAATCCAGACCTTTACCTGAAGTCTCAGTTACTTGCTGCCACTCAGCAAATTATCTTGGGCTACAACAGTATTCCCAAAACTATTTGGGAATGAGAGACTTTCAGTCTGACAAATACAGAGTGTACGAGATCAGTCCTTCATCTCACTACCATTACTTTATATAGTCATATAAGCAGACATTTAAACTAATAATAATAATATTGAAGCAACTAATAGAAGGTAATGTTTGCAACACTGCACTTGTTTTATAATGAATGTTAAATGAGTTCCTTTGGAAAAAATAAACAAATACCCTGAAAATAAGACACTGTCTTATATTTATTTTTTCTCAAGAAGACATGCTAGGGCTTACTTTCAGGGGATGCCTTACTTTTATTAAGTATAATATGCTTGAATGTAAGCCCTGCACACAACCAAAGCCTTTGCTCTCCTGTCAGCAATCCATTCACAGATTATGTTTTCCAGCTCAGGAAATAAAGGTTGGCAACCTGAACCACACTTGCACTTCTTAGCATTTCCTCTGTCCACACGTAGACTGAAGTTATCGTATTCTGCCCGCCATTTTCGGACCATTTGGATATCCAACTTCTTCTCTTTGCAGAAAGCCGTAAGATTCTTGCCCCGGGACAAGAATCTTTCTTGTACTCAACAGAATAGCTCTTTCTTTTTCCAGTCACCTTGTCTGGGGGTACAGATACTCAGGAAGAGCAGGCCCACAGACTGTTGCTGGACAGTGGGGCTGGTGTAGTGATGCGTGAACTCCTTTCCCCTATCCGTTCGCGCATGCGCAATAGGATGCCTGTAACCACGGTTACCACATGCGCATGTGCAAATGGCTAGGAGAAAGGAGTGATGCGGTTGCCACCTGCGCACCCGGCAAGTGCGAATGGCTCAGAGAAAGGAGCTATGGCAGATAAAAAGTATTCCATTTTTTCTTACCGCTCTGTGCCGAAATGCATGGCGTGGCTATGCAGCATATCTGCATAGCCACGCCCATCACTAGGTCTTATCAGGGTAGGGCTTATATTTAACAAATGCATAGAAATCCTGCTAGGGCTTATTTTTTGGAGAGGTCTTATTTTCGGGGAAACGGGGTAATTTTTTTAATTTTAAGCTCTGAGCACAGAATACCAACTGTCAAAATCCTACTCATTAGTGTAGTAAACTGCACTAGATATAGTCCTTTGAAGCAACAGGGATTTCACATCAACTCCTCCATAGCAGGTATTGAATCATTTGGGCCTGTTCTACCTGTGACTGTAGTTTAGAACAGCATGTTTTGAATCAAAGGAATTTAAGGCATAGTTCACTCACAGAATACTCATTAATTCAGCGAACCTGCTGTGGTGTGATTTATTATGCTAAGTAGCAGGATTTGGGCTCAGAAAAGTAAACATTTATCACCACTTCGGAAGAGAATGCTATGCTGAGTCAGGGTACAACAAAGGAAGCAAAAACCTAAAAATGATAAGGGATGACTAACGAACAGGACTTGTTATCATTTAGGAGAAGGCATTAACATACACCTACATGTGGTTCACACATGCAAATCTTTTAATTAATGTGAGTAGCAGGTTAGGTGGAATCTGGCATAAATGCTAATAGAATACCACTTCCTTAATTTAAGAACAAGGGCGAAGCTTAATTGATAGCGTGACCCTATAATTAAAACCATTTGGACAGGCAGTGATGCATGTACTTTAACAATTGGTTCCGTGTGATATTGGCTTTGATTCATCTGTCATTTTTATGCAGTGTCATCCCTGAGAGAAAATTAAGACATCCGTCTAGTCCTGACATAGATGGATAGTGCAGCAATGCAAATTCAGTTTTATAACACCAAGTTTTGCTGAAAGAATCTTAGGGAAATATAGCTATACATATATTGACAGCTCTCTCCACACAAACATAAAACTAAAAATCCTAAAATAATGGTTCCCAACCATAAGTCTGCAGATGTTTTTGGAGGTCTTCACCACTAGTTGTGCTGGCCAGGATTTTAAGGAATTGTGGTCCAAGAACATCTATGGACTCCACTCTGAGAAGTACTGTCCTAGAAAGGGATCAAAACCAACCAGTAGTACTTGTCAAGACTAGCAAGCAAGTCATCTGTAGAAGTGGATTCTGATCCACAGAAGCTCATACTGATAGAAATTATTTTGTGCTTAAAGTACCACTATATTTTATCCTTTTTTCTTCTTCCTCTTCTCTTTAACTCTACCCAACAATTTTTGTCAACTATAACTCACCTCTTGAGCCACATTTAAGGAAGCAGGCAACAGCACCCAAAAAGATTATATGCAATAAAAAAGAATGGCACCAGAAGACCATTCGTAAGTTTTGCTGCAACAGAGCAACTTCCCTCTTTAACAAATCTACTAAATCAGCTTAAGCTTCCTCGTTTTCCTTCTACCAAATAACAATTACAGTAGTTTCCTTGTACTCTGGCTATGTTTCTGGCTCTAATCCCGTGCACGTCATACCTTGAACTCTGCCACCTTTCAAATCATCTTCTGCTTTACAAGTCAAATTCAACCTACATCGTTCAACCTTTGATTTCCTGAGCACAGCCAGGTGGCAGGCCCTCGGGAACTCAAGCAGGGAGGAGAAAACAGATTTCTCCTGCCACAAGCAACTGGTGCTGGCAAAGGCATCATTATTCATTTGCCATGCTTGTATCTCCACTTATTTTCCTCATGATTCTTCCCTTCCCCATCTAATATTGACAACACTCTGGTGAAGCAAACTGGGATGAGGCAAAATGATTGATCCAAGGTCACCGCTATTCATTCATTCATTTCGATTTTTTTTACTTAAAACATTTATACCTTGCCATTCTCCTGGAAAGGACCCTTTTGAAACAAACAGAATTAAAGAGCTAAAAAGAATAAATTATTACAGCATTAAAAAGAATTAAATAACATTAAAACTATTAAGTAAATCAATTTTTAAAACACATTAAAAACAACAAAAATACAACTAGTTATGTATCTTCAAGTCGCCTCTACAGATGGGCACGAAGCAATTCAAGCCTCTTCGGCTACCCTGTTGACAAGCTGGTGTGCACTGCCCAGGTCAGGCTGAGTGGCCGGCTGTCGGTGAAGGTGGGGAAGGGAAGTCCTAGCTCCTGCCTTGACACCTGTATGAGAAGGATAACTTGGGCAGCGTGTATCCGCTTGTAAGTGGGGCAGCCAGCCAGGGGTGGGGGTGAGAATGTGTGGTACTTCAGGTGCTGTGCGTACAAAGTTTGATGAAGAGGCACAAATCGCTCCATGCACATCTCTAGTTGCCTCCAAATTATGAGGACCTCCTTGAAGGAGTGATCTCCAAAATATCCCAACAAAATGCAACTACTGTACCCCATTTGAAAGACTCCATTTCGAGGAGCCAGTCACAAAGAGAAAGATCCTTGATAGCTTGCGGAAGGACATCAAGGACCACCCTGGCTTCCCATGGAGGGAGTTTATACAAGAGAGAAAGACACCTCTCATGCCCTCACCAAACATCCATATTGCAGCTCAATGAGGTTCTGAAATTTTCACATCCAAGATGTCTCTGTTTGGATTCTAGTGTAAGACAGAGAACGGAAGTGGCACAGGAGATATATGCACATACAAACTACAGCTAGCATTACTGTGTGGAATTGGATGTTGCAGCTATGCTGAAGTTTTAGGATCCTAAATGAACTCATATGGATTCTGCTGTCCAAGTATATGCACTCAGCAAAAACAACATTGCTGAGTTCTACTGACGCCTCAGGAAAAGCAGGATCTCATAACCAGCAACAACAAATAATGAATTCTGGCAACTGTCACAGACCTTCTTGGCTTTTAAACATAACACACACAATTATTGCAGTGAACCCAGACAGGGGGAAAAATTAACAAAAAAAAATATTAGCCAGGTTAGTTTTTTTTTTCCTTGTTTAAATCAACATTCATTTTCCACGACAAACTCCCAGACCAGCACCAACATTTGGTTCTCCAGATGAAGCTTCCACCACCATTCTGGGCAGAGGTCTGGCTGCTACTACACACAATTTTCTATGAAAAGAGGCACAAATACTACAGTGGAAATATGTTGTTCTACTCTTCTGTAATACCAAACACCACCTAAAGCCACAGCCAAGGAACTTTCATTAAAATAAAGAACAGATTCTTCCTGAATTTCTGTCCTTTCAAACCAAGATCAACAGATGAGGTACGAGGAAAGTAGAAGCTGCCCTTGCAATAAATGCCAATCATTCAGAGCTTGCCAATAGTCATGTAAAGCCTAGTTTCTAAAAGTAAACAATAATTCACAAATTACTTTCTCAATGTGAATTTGTTGCTGTTGTTTAATTAATTAATTAATTTTATATTTCTATACCGCAATCGCAAACCCTATGGGAACTCTGGGCGATTTACATAGAACACCACATATAAATAAACCAAAAGTAAGAATCAAAGCAATATCAGAAAGAAAAGACACAAATAACCTGGCAAGAAGCATAGACCAAATAACAACAAAACAACATAAATCACAGGGAGCACAGAATAATTAGTAGAAGTGGCCAAACCTGCACAGTTATAACCAAAGTAGAACATTAATATAAAAGAAACCTTAATTTATTACTCAACACTGGCATTATTTAGTTATTTAAGATAACTTTTAACATATTTTTAATTTTCCAAATCAATTTAAGGTAACAAACTAATGTTAAATAATTTTTTCCAGCCTCTAAGTTCTCTATAAAAAAAACTGTAAAGGAATGTCCACTGGAAATTCATCTGTAGCCCGACAATGTCTGAACTGGCAATAGTTGACCAGGAAAAAAGCACTGGGAGTATGATGAAATAGGAAAGGAACTGAAAATAAAAACAGCCGAATATCTTAACACCTTTGTTGAAATCTGTGCTCTGTCAACTACACCTGGAATACTCTCCCAAGTTTAAGTGGTCCTACATTTGAAAAAAGTACAATCTAGGGATAGAAGAAGATGCAGTGAGGGAACTGCCACACTGCCTCTTAAACAAGCAAGACCTGAAGGCCTAGGCACCTCCAGATCTTGTTAAAAGTGCCTTCTCAAAAGCCAGGACAATCCTGGACTTATTCCAACTAGGCTGCCAAATGCCCTCAACCACCAGGATTGCTCTTCTCAGCTCTGTTGAGTAGCTCTTCCAAGTTCAGAGAAGGTGTATACGTGAAAGAAACCTCTATGTAGTGGGCTTTTTTGTATTCTCATAAAGAGGAAATCCCCAAAAAGGAAATATTATTGCTGGAGCTATAAGAACATAAGACCATAAGAAGAGCCATGCTGGATCAGGCCAAGGACCCATCTAGTCCAGTTTCCTGTATCTCACAGTGGCCCCACCAAATGCGTCTGGGAGCAACAATAGATATCTGTCTCCTGATACCACTCCCCTGCATCTGTATGCTGTTTTTAAGGCTGGAGATTACACATCCCCTTCATGGCTTGTAACTTGTGGTGAACGTTTCCTCCAGGAATCTGTCCAATGCCCTTTTGAAGGCATCTAGGCCCGATGCCATCACCACATTCTGTGGCAGGCAGTTCCACAGACTAACAGCATGCTGGGTAAAGAAGTATTTTCTTTCATCTCCTCTCACTCTCCCAAACCTCAGTTTGAGTGGATGTCCCCTAGTTCTGGTATTTTGTGAGAGGAAGAAGAGTGTCCCTTTGTCCAGTTTACTCATGTCCTGCATTATTTTGTACGTCTCAATCATATCCCCCCATCAGGCGCCTTTTTTCCAGACTAAAGAGCCCCAAATGATGTAGCCTTTCCTTATAAGAAAGGTGCCCCGGGCCAGTAGTCATTTTATAAAGGTACATATGGCAGGGAAGCAGACACTACTATATAAGTTAAGAATAATTCCCTCATATTAGAATTCCAAAAGCTGGCATCATCCAAAAAAGCGGAATCATAGAAGACAATGGCAGATACAAGTAAGTCACACATAACATGATTAAAGTACAGAATGCACAACCCTGAAGATGTACTGATGGTTATCAGTTTAAATGATATTAAATGAGAATCAAACAAACAGATGATAAGGTAAGCACAATAGCAATGAGTGAGAATAACAACAATATGTCTATTAGTAATAGCTAAGGGGGGAAAGTGCGAGTCTATTGCTGTCCTCTGTCTTGGACCCTTGGGACAAGTCCTCCAAGGAGGCTGAGGGCAGGAACTGTGAGACCTGCAGACCTGCAGATACTGGACCCACAAGAGCCGAAGTGGTTAAAAAAGAGGAGCCCCACAGGAATGTCACAGGGGCAAGGCAAAATAACTCATGCGCACAAGAAGACTTCTCAAGAAAAGATGGTCATCTTGAGTGAATGTCGGACCAAATCATACAGCTGAGCTCTTTTCATATCTGGCCAGAACCCAAGCTGGGGTTGGCAATTTTGCTGGAGAGAACATCTGTTCTTGCTCCAGATATGCCTGAGTGTTGCGAACTTTTTATTGTGTATACATTCTGGACTAGCTAACTATGTCTCCTGAACTCTCCTTGTTTATATTCGGATTCAACTGGACTAGCTTGACTCTGAATTGCTCTTGTACTTTACCTTTGACTCTACAGCAGGATTCTGTTTCCTTTGCTCTGATTTTAGATTCCTCTGGGTGTTTTGTTCTGTTTTGTTTTCTGCCTCAGCTTGAGAGGACCTTGCTGTCGGGACCAGGCCTCAAGCGAGCAGACCACCCTCCTGTCCTGCTTAGTGGGGGCTGGTGGCTTTGTTATCAGTGGGGCAATGAAGCCACTCCAGGTATTACTCCAAATATGTGCGCTTAGGTTTTGAATCGCCTTTTGCTTAAAGTCAAATCGCCTTAAAAATCACTTACTGCATTTCCAATCGCTTTTTCCATGGAGCCCCTTTGGCCACGCCCCTTTTTGGCCGCTGTGTCAGTTTTTCTTGCGACGGCCACCACGGGTGGTGTTTTTTAAAACCGATTTCTAGACCACTTTTTGAAGTGATTCGGCTCAAACTGCGGACACCATGCACCGTTTTTTTTCCGGGTTCCCCCTCTGTATGCCTTATCCTGCTCTCGGAAAAGCCAAAAAAGAAATTCTCCTGCAGTGTAACCATTTCCGCCGACTTCTCTGGTCCTTCTATTTCCTCTTTTGGGTACAATTTTTCCTTTTTCCGGTCACAGAAGTAGGCTATCAAAATCAATGTGCCACGTTGTAAGTAATGTAAAGGGAGAACTGGAAAATTACCGGTTTAGCAAAGTGCAGACAGGTAAACCGGTTCTTGAGAAAACGCCCAAATTGCTTCATCGACCATGTGACCGGGGGAGGGCAAAAGGCAATTGAAAACAAAAAGTGGTTGCTGTTTGAAGTGCGCTAGAGATATTGCAAATGCTGACCTCTAACTTCAATGTAGGCACTGCATCTCATATAGCACCTTTAAAGTCTGGAATAAAACACAGAGCAGATTCATCACGCTACTGATTGCAAAGCCACTAACTTCCACTGTTTGCAAACTTGCCACTAGCAAGTGCTTGGCCACTGCGAGAACAGGATACCAGACAGGCTAGGGCTTTTGCTGTGGGCCAGTACAGCTCTTCCTGAGCTCTTAACCGACATCACTTCTATGTATAACAGGCCTTAATTACATTTTTAATCAACAACAATAAAAATATCAACATAAAAATAAAGAGAATTGCTTACACACAAGAGAGTTTTATAATACATGTCAGTGAGAAAAAATACCAGCAAGTGGCTCATATATAATCCATGTTGCTTCAGGCAAAGACTCTGTTGGCTACACCACATGAACTAAACACTGTTGATTGGAAAAATATAAACAAGTAATTATTCACCAGGGGAACTGTCTTAACAGATCAGTGAAAAACTGAGCTACAGCTTAGCATTCTCACTTTGAAATAAAAAAAATTAATCAAGAGAAATCTGCATCCAAGCCGTGCTTGGGGATTTGGTTTTCTTGCCCACATTCATCAAACTATATTTTTCACCTTGAAATTTCTTAACTGAGGAATTTGATTTTTGCAAACTTTCAAAGTTTTAAAATAATAAAGTAAAAAGGAAACCAATTGCTTGGGTGTTATGTTTTAAAGTGCAAAGAGAGTAGGAAATTGTCATGTTATAACTCTAACTCTAACCCTAACCCTAACCCTAACCCTAACCCAAACTCAAACACACTCAAGATGGTCTCATGCGGTCCCACTCCTGTAAGGCACAGTAGGGATTTAAACCCCTTGATCCAGGCACCCCAATCCACTAAGCCAATGGTTCCCAACCTGGGGGTCGGGACCCCTTTGGGGGTCGAATGGCCATTTCACAGGGGTCACCATGAGCCAGTGAAGAAAAAGGCACAAACGACTTGGTTCTGGAGGAGGAGAGGCGAGGAAGGTGGGGAAAGAGTGAGTTACAGCTTGATAGGTTGGAAGGGATGTCAGTCAATTGCACTGGAAGCTGCAATTGGCTGAGGGTGCCTGCAGAGGGAAGTTCTCTATGGCACCTGTGGCAGTGGCCTGCCAAAGGGGGCTTGTGGCCTCTTTGAAGCAGGGCAAGGGGGTCACCACAACATTAGGAACTGTATTAAAGGGTCGTGGCATTAGGAAGGTTGGGAACCTCTGCGCTAAGCTATATGGTATCTCAATCAGCATAGAAAAGCTCAGTGTCCAGGTATTCAGATTTGGCACCATATTCTCCCCAGTAGAGACAGAGATACCCTCCAGATGCTGCTGGGCTGGCATTTCCATCCTCCTCTACCTACGCTGACTAAGAGGAATCACAGTCCAACAACACTTAGAAGACCGCATGTTACACAGCTCACTGGGTCTGTGGTCTACATCAATCATCTCCACGCGGGTACATTCAAGGTGTTGGAAGGGGTTGATGGGAGTTCTCGTCCTAAGGCCCATGGAGAGAACCGGGTTGGCAAAGACAAGTAACAGCTACTATTTCTGATTTACTTTTGTAACCAGACCAAATAAGTGTTTTTAAAACTTAAAGACCTAAATAGAGATGTACCATTTGGAATAGAAATCCCATAATTCTCCATTCTGGGAATTCTGCCCGAGAGATAAACACCTAAAAACATTTAAATTTAGGGGAAAGGTCTAAGGCAGAAGGATTTGTGACTTAGCTTTTTATTCAAAAAAGAATCATAGAATCCTAGAGTTAGAAGAGACCTCAAGGGCCATCCAGTCCATCCCCCTGCCATGCAGGAACCCCCATCACAGTATTTCCGACAGGTGGCCATCCAGCCTCTGCTTAAAAACCTCCAAAGAAGGAGACTCCACCACCTTCCGTGGCAGCATATTCCACTGCCGGACAGCTCTAACCGTCATGAAGTCATTTCTGCCGGACAGCTCTAAATGTCATGAAGTACAAAAGAAGGTACCTCAGTGCTAGCAGGGAGTTTCTTTTCCTAACAGAAAGCTTGAGCGGAGCTAGGCCTAGGTGAGCATATTAAGATGTTTGTTTCCGAAGCAGAACTCCCAGAACAGAGAATTATGGGATTCGTAGTTCAAAAATGCCAAATTACTAAACAGCCCGGAGCACACATTCTAAAGCAGGCTTCCCCAAAATGCATGCCGGATTACAGCTTCTACTGTCCTCGAATAGGATTCTGATAGCAAAAGACAAGGAATGGAAATGCTCATTTAGTTTTTAACTCTGGGAGAACCAATGAAGAACTGCAACATTATTCTTCCTGCCAATAAGGACGGTATGGATGGCCAAAAAAAAAAAAAAATAAAATAAAATCCTTCTGCCTGCCATTGCTGGCAGTGTATTTTGTGCCTGCCATTGGTGGCAGTGTAAAGAAGCACCCGTTTCTCTACAAAATTGCCTCAGAGTGTAAAAAATTCCAAATTTGTTCAGTGATTTGTAACAAGGGCGACGTTCAGTTACCTTCTGAAATAACTTCTGAATGGACGTCTGAATCACACCTTAGCTGTTATCTCAAGAACAATGGTACCTTGTATAAAGGAATTAATTTGTTCCAAATGAAATTATGTCAAGCAAATTTTCCTTTATACAAATTTCCCATATGAATGCATTGAAAACGGAGGAATCCCATTTTTATGTTGCACAGATTCTCCCCATAGGCGATTCTGTTAAGCAAATTTCCCCTATCTCCGGAATTTTTTATGTTGTACAGATTTTATGTTATACAAACTGTTTGTTATACAAGGGTCCACTGTACCATGCTGTGTGCCCCTTGTAAGGTAGATCGTCCTCTGAGCTGCTTTGGGGTGTCCTCAAGTACTGTAACAACTGAGTAATTTTATACAGCTGCATTACACCGAGTCAGACCATGTATTTTACTACCCTCTGCTCCAATCCATAAAATGTTTACAAGGCACCCAAGCGCCTCTTGCCCTTAAATGATAATCCAAACGTTAATCATACTCAATTTAATATCTATTCTTTTGCTGCCATCTCAAAACACATGCCAAATCTACTGCCTTAGGTGACTGCCTCACATTGCTTGCCTAGTGGCAACCTTGAACAATAACCCTAAATATGCCCTACAGTAAGAGTAGAGCTAAGTGACTAAAGAACCAGCAAAAGTGTGGAATAGAATCTTTTGCCAGTCCTCTGAGGAAGGAAGAGGGAGCAAGCTATGAATCAGCTAAGCTGGCAGAATGACCCAGCTCTTTGAAAGCTATTTTAAGACAGGCTGTTACAGCCCCTTAGGGAGTAGCAAGTCTAGCATGCTGCGGTAATGAGTAGCATGGGGTCCTAATCATGTCATGGTTGTAAATAAACCGAGATATTACCGGAACATGACATATGAAAGCTAGAAATGTTCAATCTTCTTTGTGAGTGCCTCAAAGATGGACTAGAAAGCTGAGGTCAATACTGGGAAAAGAAGAACGGGGAACACTACACCTTCAATTGATTCCCTGCCTAAGAGGACACATCAAAGCAGTACAGAAGACAGTAACAGATTCACCTCATCTCCAGACATCAAAAGCAAGAAAGCTTCCTTCCCTGGAGTCATAGATTACAGCTGTGGGAAAGGAAGAGGGGAAGAAGGTGCTCTTGGTTTGGATAAACATGAAAGAGGATCAATGTATTGATTAAGATAGATTTGGAATAGGCTGTTTCATGCATTAAAGAGGTTCAGGAAATCTGGTTAGATGACTCAGGCATAGTTGAATGCATCTGAGAGCATAGGCCGTCTCCGAGAGGCTTTGACTCACCTGCTATTCTACAGTGCCTATAAGGACATACCCTTGCAGGCAAAAGCACAGCGTTGACCTGCGCTAACATGGGAGTACTGTATCAGGTAGATAAGTTTAGCTTTTGTAATTTTTGTGTGAACTCTGTAACTGCCTTAGACTATCTCTCTGTTTTGTGCTCCAAGTATTGTACACAGTAACCCCCCGCCGATCGTGGGGGTTAGGGACCCACCCCACCCGCGATGCATGAAAATCTGCGATATGCGGAAGCGGATGGGGGGGCCTGGGGGGGCGCAGAGCCTGGGGGCAGCACGGGGCGACCTGATTGCCCCCCCACCGCCCCCCACGTGGCCCCGAGGTGCAGGTACTGCGATCCTGTGATGTAGTGGGACCGCAGTACCTGAACCGCAAAATGGCGGGGGGTGACTGTATTGTTGAAACCTTCTTGTAACTCTGGTGAACTTTCTATCTCTGATGTTTCAATCCTCTCCCTCTCCTCCCCCCTCATTTAAAAAACATCAATATTTCTGCAAGCAAATGTCTAGATTTTTGGCTTAGAGGAGTTCATGATACTAAAACCAGGTCTTGCTTTGACTAGCTACCCGAAAGTTTTAGTGTCTGCTTAGGTCTATTGACAAGTGCAATGCTAGTGCATGTTCTAAGGGCCTAGCTTTGAGGATTTTTAAAACTCCCCCAAGACACTGCCAGATCTCAGTAAACAGTGGTGTTTGGAAGTGGAATCAATTCTAGGCAGCCTCCCTATACTCCTCTCCATCTAGCTCTTCTCTAGGCTCATCCACCTTAGGGTAAAAAACGGGAGTGTAGTTCATAGAGAAGTCCAGCGGGAAAACCATTACAATAATTTAATTCATCACCCTACTGATTTAATTCCATGCTAATTTAACTGACTTGTACTGTTTATTTTTGTAACTGCTTTCCCCAAAACACATTATTATGCCAATCTCTTTATGTTTATTGCAAGCTGCTCTGGGTACAGTTTGGTACGGGCAAATGGCATGTAACCAAACCTAACTATACAAACACACCAAAGTGTAAAAACTACTTGTAACCCCGCAGACTAGCATCTGCTTATATATGCAAATGCCAAACCCATTATATTACGATTTTTATATTACAAAATGCTTAACATTGCACAAGACACGAGTTCCACACCCACAGCAGCACCACACCAGCACTGTATTAAACTACATGCTATTTCAACATACGCATGTAACTTCTACGTTTACTATCAAAGGATTTAGAGATGAGTATCAGACATGCTTAAGAGATTAACCCTATTTCAAATGTGCCACCTCTGCTGAGATTTTGAAAATCATATCTTCACTTTGATTTAAGCCATTAGACTGTATACCATTAAACACCTTGTGAAACATAATTGTCACAGTTTATTTTACTACACACTGTATTGTTAAGAAGTGTCACGATTCACTGCTCTCAGTTTAGCAGTAACATTTGATGCCTCTTTACCTGAATTTGGGGAGAAAAATCACTTTTTATATATTCCTTCCTAGAATCTGGTAGAAGGTATGGGCACCAGACAAAGGATTCTTTTTGGAAGTGTAATCCTGAAAAAAAGAATTTTTCCCGGTTCTATCCTTTAGAAAAAGAATGGATGTGGATATCAAATTGTCTTTCTCTGCCACTTCAGAACTTCATAAATGAATAAATAACACTTCTTACAACTTCCAAGATGCAGCCTTTTAAATCTCTTCTTATACAGCTGCTTTCTTGCCTTAAATCCTGATTATTTCTCATTTTAAGATTACTGCATTTAATTTTCTCTTTTTTATTTAAGAAAATCAAACTGGAAAAAAGCATACCTTTTTTAACCCAGCACATTCACAGTTTTCATTCTAATATGTTCTATTTCCATTCCCTAGCAGCACCTTTCAAATATCTATCTTCAACATAAATAAAGCAATATTAGTTACTGGGAAACATTGAAGAGATAACAGCAAGTCAACCAGTATTTCAGAAAAGGCATACAAGACCCAACTTCTGCTGTTTCCTTCTATAGACAAACTAAGGCTACTACCCGCAGTTGTCCTTTTTGGAGACTGCTTGTAGCAGTCACCTGAAAACCTATTTCAAAGTAACCTCTAGTTGATCTATAAGACAAAACTGAAACGAATGCAAATCTGTTTAATCAAAACCTGCTTTGAACAGAAATTAAAAGACATGACTGATACACTTGTGGGCTGTAAACAATGGCTGGAACTTGATAAATGACTTGCATGCAAAAGAGCCTACTTCCATACAAATGGGATTTTTTCCCCCATTTCTGACTATATCCCTTTGCTCAGGCATTATGCAAGGTTGAGGGGTAGGAGGGGTTCCTGATGTTCAAAAGCCAGATTTTAGAAGGAATAGCTCCTGTGAATAAGAGTCCCGGGTCAAATGCATCCTCTTTCCAGCTCTTAAGATGATCTACAGTAGATCAGTATGAATCTTCAACTTAAGTCAGGCTTATCTAGACAGAACATTTGCTCTCTAGTTTGTCCTTAAGCTGAGTTTTTCAGCCCTTATTTTTGCTCAGGTGTTCCGCGCTGCACACGCACAGACCCATTACCACTCTGTGTCAATAAGTTTCCCAGTTTTTTTGGGGGGGGTTAAAATTGGGTGCTCGGATGTCTTAGGGCGGGCAGTGGAGGGCAAGTCCTGATTGGGAGAGCGATAGCAGTGCCTCCACTTCCCATATGATTCCAATGAGAACGTTTAGGGGCACCACCTTTGGAGCTTCATAACTAAGTCCCCTTACCCCCAAATGTTTCCAAATTTCAGGGGATTCCCTAAAATCCCTTTCTGCTACTTTGGTGTCCCCAAGGTAAGTAATTTTGAGTGTTGTTTTTAAAAAAATATGCACTCAAAATTATCTTTAAAATATGCAATCAAAATTTACTTACCTTGAGACTCCAAAGTAACAGGGGTACCTCCAGAAAGCGATTTTATAGAACCCCCTGAAATTTGGAAACATTTGGAGGATAAGAGGACTGGGTTATAAAGCTCCAAAAGGGATGCCCCTAGGAGAAAACCTTCTACTCTAAAGCTGATGGGGCAGGAGATAAGGCTGCTGCTGCTTCCCATATGATTCCAAATAGAAAGGTTTTTTTCCCTAGGATCCCATCCCCCGCCACCACCGCCGGGTTCTGCCCAGAGCCGACATCGCTCCCCGTGCGCCTGCTACCCCAGGGGAGGGAGGGCGGGCGGGAGGGCGGGCGGAGAGCGATCCTTGGAGATGGCTTCGGCTGCGGAGGCAAGCGCTTGCCTCCACAGCCGCAGCCCTTTCCAAAGACCGCTCCTGGCGCGCCTGCAACCCCCAGGGAGGGAGGGTGGGTGGAGAGCAATCGTAGGGGGTTGGGGGGGTGGGGAGCCATGTGATGGCTCCCCGCCACCCTCCGGGGCGGCTCTGAAGCTTCTCGGAGGGGGCAGGGGGTGGTGGCGGGGAGCAACCTGATCACCCCCCACCCCACCAGTGGTGCAGGTACTGCGATCCCGCAATGTAACGGGACCGTGGTACCTGAATCGCGAAATGGCAGGGGGTGACTGTATTTACATTGACAACATCCATATGTTTGTGCACTTTCTTATCCCTTTTTAAAGGCATTATTTATTTTTGTTTTAATTTGCTGGGTGGGGCAAAGTTCAGCCCTGTGACACTTCTCATTAAAATTTGCTTCTGGGGTTAACCTTCCCCAGTTAGAAGTGTTCAATTTACAGTCAATAAGCCTGGAAAACATATACTGTACACATGCACCTCCCTGATAAGAGGCTCCAGAAATCAGTTGCTTTTTGTCAGATATATTTTCAAGGATTTATTGAAGGTCTCAGGAGACAAGCAATTTTCAGAGCCGTTGCTAGAGATGTAAAATCAACGGTGACTTTAGTAACACACATGTTTTTGGACTGCAGATCCCAGGGGCCTTCACCACTAGCTGTGCTGGTAGAAGTTTCCGGGAGTTGCAATCAGAAAACAGCTTTTTTCCTTTTCTTCCCAGAAGTTTCCAGAAATTTTGAACTGCTAGATGTTTCCTTTAATATTGTAGTTCAGATGCAAATCTTTGCAAGCCCTGTGCTTTTCTAAAATGAACAGAAGTAAACCAAGTTCTGGGAGAACCCTAAGGCAGCTTCCAGGGTTCCTAAGGATAAAGTTGAAAGTACTGTACAAGGTGAAGTGAGAAACACTATAAATAATATTCCAGTCTTTGAGGTAGAACTGTATTTATTTATTTAATAGATTTACCGGTAGATACTGTCGAGAAAAAATAGTATTAATGAAATATATGTGTGTAGGTAGAATTGAAATAGCTAAATAAAAAACTTTTTACCTTTAAAAGACAAAGTATACAGCAGCAGAAACCAACTGCCCAATATCTGTTTAAGACTGAAACAAGCACTTTTGTTCTTTTGTTTGTTTGTTCATTCGTTCTTGTACTTATTGACCGCCCGATTTTCCCATAGGGAACTCTGGGCAGTGTACAACAGGTCACCCAAACAGCAACTGCCCAACTACAACCACAAAACATATCCCCAACAGAAATAAACAGTGAAAACCTAACAGAGTACTAATCATTATACAGATATTATATAAAAATACTAAAACAAATGGCAAATAAAATAAACATAGCACCATAGATCAAAACTAAGTCGAATTCGGCAAGAGAGACTGGTGCCCGCAGTTTAAAAAAAAATGAAATTGCTAGCCAATTATGTGTAAAATAACAAGAATCAACACATCTTTATGTAAAAATATATTCTTTGTATTATACCGTATAACAAAAACCAAGCTTAAGCAAAAAATGAAAATAATGCCTGGTAATCAAAAGCTTACATATTGCACGATGCAGCAAGAAACCTCAGCTGATGGCATCACCTGTAGATACCACACCCCAAACACCTGTAGTTTGGTTTCTTACTTCAGTGCAGGTAAGCCTACAACTTCAATATTTAGTTTATGCTTTTACTTTTCTTGGTAGAAACTTCAACATATACTGCACCATCTAACAAGGCCACTGTGGGCGGTACTGGATTGAACAAAAAGGAACAGGAGCTTAAAGCCACGTAAGATCGTTTCTGACTGGTGTGAATGTGCAACTTTAAACTACCACTGTAATGCAGCTAAATCGTTATGTTCAAAACCATGTCATAAAGGGAACAGAAACACACACACAGGGAGAGAACAACATGTTTTGGTTCCACATTACATTGGAAGGCTTATTCTTGCACCACAAGGCTGCCAACACCAGTTGACCTAATTGTGCAGTTCAAAAGATGTGACTCAGCAAAATAGCGGGTGGCGTTCTAAGAAGCACAGTAGGAACAAGCCGGCCGCTAAACTGGTTTTGTAACAGCTGGGATGTTTGGGAAAAGCCAAAGGATCCAAAACTCTTCTGCTTACAAGGAATACCTTGGAACGAGAATTTCAGCAGGAAAAAAAACCTTCCCCCTTTCATTAAAATAATGTCATTGTTTTAATAATGCAAGTGTTGCATGTACGTACTTTATTCAATAATCTGTTCTAACCTCTTTAGTTTTTTAAATCCCTTTTTAAAGAAAATAATGCAGTGCCAAATAAACAATGGAGTCACACTGACAGAACAAGTGTCAGTAAAGTCCAGTAGAAACACACAGACATATGTGATCACACAGGGAAATAAACCACACTTTGGAACCAACAGTGAAGTTGTCCAGTGCGATCTGTTTCCCTCAGATCATACAGCACATGGGGAAACGCACTTCAGGCTAAACCTGATCTGTGCCCAATGTGGAGCTTTTTAGTCCAGATCTAGTGCTGCTACTGTTTCAAACCAGGCTGGTAAGATTCGCAGAACAAAGGGTCTATTTAAAGGAAGATCTGTCCTCTTAAAGCAACACTTTCTGATGCAATCAGGTGCGATCAGATCCAACATGTGACCAGACCTCTGCAGATGGTCTGATCACTTGTTCAGAGATGCCATATTTGAATACAGATAATATCTTGCTTAAACAGAAATTACCTGTAATAACACAGCAGCTTTTCCCAACCTGGTGCTCTAGAAGCACACAGAACTACAGTTCCTATCATCCCTAGATAACCTGGACAGAACCTCTATTGCAAGTTGTAATCCATCACATTGGTAGGGTCCTAGTTTTGAAAGAGAATCATGGAAACTGCACTTTTCCCACATACCGTTATTAAGATCATCCATCCTGCTGCTCCTTATGATTTGGTTTTATATGCTGATACGTTTTACTCCTTGCTGTTGACTTAATTCTCATTTTATATTAAATCTTCAAGATTTAAAAATGCTGAATTCATTTCAACTTAAGATACAGACTTTTAATATTTTATATAGACCCTTTCCTAAATCTATTTTATCCTAAACTGTACATTTAAGACGATTTCGTTGAGTTTTTCAACCAGCAAATGCATCACAAAATACAAAGAAGTGAGAAATCCTCTTTGATTCACATAATAGATCAATTTGTACTAGAATTCTCAAAAACCAAATCCCTCTAGCATCCCTAATTTGTCAATCCATCTGTAAACAATCTTCCATGGTGTCAACTACCTTCCTTCCAAATCTCCCACAAAAAATCCTAGAACAACCCCTTTAGAATTTTCAGAGCAGTGCAACAAACTGCTTAGGCCTTCTACCTGGAACCTGAAAGATCAACAGAATAAAGGTGGGTAGGAAGAAAGACATAGGCTGCTTTTACACAACCCCTAAAATTGGAGGCAAAGGGCTCCCAGATGTGGAGCTTAAAATTGTTTTCCCACCAGCTGTGGACTTTAAAAAAAATTAAGTATGACCATGCCCACCTAAGCGCGCCCCAGTGCATTTTACAAGTACCTGGTCTCCGGAGGTTAAAAAAATTCTGATGCGGATTATAAAGCTGTGGATGCCGGGCTCTCCTCACCTTCTGTTTGTTTTTATTGTCCTCCTGCCCTTTTAACAGCCTGGAATCTCTACAGGGCTGCTCCGACGGCAGACGGAGGTGAGCGGAGGTGAACCTGTATTCTTTTATCCCTTTTTTTTCTCCCTCCCCTCACCGCAGACAGGAGCAATGGAGTGTGGAAGGATGGGAACACAGGAAGCAGAACAAACCCCCACGATCACTGGTCCAAATTAAAGTTGCCAGCGGATTTTAGAGGTTGTGTAAAAGCGCCCATAGTTCTGGGTATAGAGGGGCACGAAATGAACTTTTTCCGTTTCTGTTACTCGTTTTGTAACGAAATGAATAACAAACATTGTGATGAAATTGGAACAAACTGAACAGAACCACGAAAATTAGGTTCGTTACGTTTCGTTTTTCGTGAATGGTGACGCACAATGAAATGAGCAGTTTTAAATGTTAAAAAACGCCCTGGACATCCATAAATACGCAGCGATAATTATTTATACTGTCTGATAATACCTACCGGGGGGGTCCTTAAAACATCTGTTTTTGTCTTCTCCCACCACGATGTATTTTTCTTTTCCCTTTAAGGATGACAAAATGGATGTCGCCAGCCACAAAATGGAGGCAAGCCATGTGATGGGATCATGTAAATTCTTGGACAACTTCAACCAATAGCATGCCCAGATTGCAGACTGGGCAGGTCTGGCAGCCACAGAGGGCATAAAAAACTCTGGCAGCCCCCGTCCTCCTTGCAGTCTCTGGTGCGAGTTAGGGTGGGATTGCTGTCTCTGTGACTCGTTATTTTCACTTTAGGCCAGCCAGGCAGGTGTGTGTCTCTGTGTTCCTGCCAGCTGCAGCCTGCCTTTTAGGGGAGAGAAAGAAGAGATTTCTCTCTAGCTTCAGTCCTGCAGCCTCCCTGTGTGCGTGCGTAGTACTTCTCGGTGAGTACCCTCCCCTGCCCCACAGTGCAGTCACTCTGCGGCTGCCTTGCACCCTGGACAATGCCCACCGCTGTCTTTGCACCCGGCCTGCGGAACTAGTCTATTCTGTGTCTCTGCCAGCATCAATTTTTTTTAGTGTTTTCCCTCTGGTCTGGGGCGTTGGGGGACGCCCGCACATGGAAATGCTTTAAAAATTGCGCAAAAGGCGGGTAAAAATGAAAAATGAATAAACAAATAAACAAAAATGATTTTTTTCAAAAAATTGCGAAAAATGAAAGCAAACCAAAACGGACTCCCTCAATGAAAAATGAAAAACTGAAACACCATTTTTTCGATTCGTGCCCATCTCTAGTTCTGGGAGCTGCAGGCCAAAACAGTAACTTTTCTAAGCTTTGATATACAGTGGTACCTCTTAAGACGAATTTAATTCATTCTACGGGTCAATTCGTCTTATGAAAAATTCGTCCTATGAAGCACGGTTTAATGCACATTCCCATAGGAATGCATTAAATTCGT
This sequence comes from Phrynocephalus versicolor, assembly GCA_023846285.1. Taxonomy (NCBI): domain Eukaryota; kingdom Metazoa; phylum Chordata; class Lepidosauria; order Squamata; family Agamidae; genus Phrynocephalus; species Phrynocephalus versicolor. The sequence continues at coordinate 4,191,757 of JAHTLZ010000195.1, forward strand.
CTTGTGAAGCATCCCACAGGAAAATTCGTCTTACGAGGTTTTCCTATTCCTGGACGTTTCATTTGTCTTACTTTTTTGTGTCTTAAGAGGCATTCGTCTTATGAGTCATTACTGTAATATCTAGAACACCCTCTGTTGAGTTAACTGGAGAAAATATGAGGCATAACTATTAAATGAAATCACCAAGCACTACTAAAATAAAGCTAGGTATATAGCTGTTGTTTTATTACCATCCTCCCTTGTTAAGCCAGGATTCTGCTCTGTCTGAACTGGCAAGCAACAGTCCTTATTTGTTCAGTGTCAGACTGGAAGATCTTGTAGGACAGCACTAATTCCAGCATGCAACAGGATTCCATTCTTAATCATAAATTCTGCTAACTAGCTTGAACATTGCAATAATAATGTTCACCTACCAACGGCTTCTGTCAAATGAAAACTCTGATCTTCCATAAAGAGAGCACACGAAATGAACACATTTTGTTTTATACATTATGTTGCCATAGTACTGTACCTATCACCTAAAACAGTGGTTTCCAACCTCGAGTAACCCAGATGTGCTTGTACTGCATTTCCCAGAAACCCTTACCAGCACAGTTGGTGCCGAAGGCTTCTGGGAATTGCAGCCAAAGAACACCTGGGTTACTACTCATCCAAAAGATGACTAACAGCAGTTTGATGCTGTTAAGTCAATTTCAACGTATGCAACCCTTCCCAGGGATTTCTAGATGAAATACTGCAAGCAGAACGTTAACTGTGGCTGGTTATAGGAATCCCACAACCCTCCCACCCCCACCCCCACCCCCAGCCCCACCCCCAGCCCTGTTACAGCAGCTCCCCTGCCTGCCAATCCGTTTCCGGCACAATCTAAAGTGCTGCTTTTAACCTACAAAACCATAAACAACTTAGGTCCAAACTATCTCAAGGACTGTGCCTCCCTTTAGAAGCTTTCCCAGGCGTTGAGAACATCAGGCAAACCTTCTTCTCTGTTCTACCACCTTCATAGGTTCGTTTGCTGGGGACATTGGAGAGGGCCTTCTTTGTTAATGGTCCCAGACTCTGAAACTCTCTCCCAAACAAAGCTAGGCTGTCCCCATCTTTGCTGTCCTTCTGTAAGCAGATTCTTGCCTGTCCTTATGCATACTTTCTCTTCAGACAGACTTTCCCTCAGCAATGAGTTTTTAATGAGTTGTTGAACCTAGTTGCTTTGAATCGGTTTTGGGTGTGGATTCTGTTCACCATTTTAGTGTGGTATTTGATTCTTTTAAATATATGTATAGATTGTATACCTATTGCTCTTGGTTTTTATATATTGTCTTTAAGCTGCTTTGGGTCCTTTTTTAAAGAGAAAGGCAGGATAGAAATATTTTAAAATAAATAAATAAATAAATAAATAAATAAATAAATAAATAAATAAATAAATAAATAAATAAATAAATAAATAAATAAATAGAGTGAGGCATCTTCATTGCTTCTGGATGCTGAATCATGTATTCATAGTGAGCAGGAAATAACATTGAGACAGCATGTGGCTGAACGCAACAGCTTAGCATAAGCTCTGATAAAGCAAATCATGTTAATCATGTATGACACAAACAAAACAGAGCTAGTTTTCCAGCCCACAGAGAGTTGCTAGGGCAGCATTTAGCATTGAAGATGCACAGAAAACAACGGATTAAATGCTTCAAACAGGCTGAAGTCCTTAAACTGCACTTCTGTAGCCCAACTTCAAGAAGAGAGAGGTGAAAAAAAAGCATTTCAAGAGGGTGCTGAATTCCATAAGATTAAAGATGGGCCCTTGCTTAACTAATGTGCCTTTGAAGACAACTCTGAGAAAGCTCAGGCACCTTGGGAAATTCTCCACAAATGATTATGAACAAGTATTCAATGCCTACTCAAAAATAATCACAGATCAGGAAGAAGCTGAGCAGAAAAGATTGCTCGCCTGCTCTCTTACTCACTCTAAGGACTTTGCCTCAATTACCCTTCTATTTACTTATGACTTTTGGTTCTCCTAGTCAGGGCTGCTGATAAATTCTTCTGAGGACAGGAAGCCATTTGCTTTAGGGATGACCCTTGCCCTAGGACAGCTCCACTGAACCTTCTACCCATCTGTCTTACTGTAAGAGAGAAGGTGTGCCATCTCCTCCTCCAGGGTCCTTGGGTGAGACTAAAATGAAGGAAAAGGAAGAAACCATTGCAGAAGGGGGGGGGAGTCACTTAAAGAGGAAAATAAACAGAAGATTGAAAGGGGGAAAGAATGGGAGGAAAAGAAGGATGATGAAGAATTTCAGACACAGGGGAGACAACCGAGGCAATGGGATTGCGGGTGATGAAGATTAACAGAAAAGATGAGGAAGAAGTGGTGGAGGTCGTAAAAGAAGACTCCTGGGCGGGAGAGTGGGTTACCTTTCGCTTACCGCGAAAAGTGGCAGAACGGGAGTAGCGGGAGAAAAAGGCAGTAAAACCGCCATACTGGGGGCAGACGGCATGGGGAGAAGAAGGCTGGAAGTGTGCCCGAGAGTACTTTGAGCAGCAGGCTTGAAGGCGGAAGCAGCAAAGAGAGTGCTGGGCCAAGTGGGAAGCATGTCATGGTACCCGTGGGACGGGTCAGAAGACGGGTTAAGGTCAGCAGATGACACAGTCTTTGGGACTCGCAGCGACGGGGGATAGGGGTGAGGTGAATCCACCCTTGGAAGGTATCGCTGGACTTGCAGGGTTTTCCAGCTTCACATTGGATTGTTCAGCCAGACGTTTCTTTCGGACAGATAGAAAACCTTTGTTCGGAGGCCGAGCCACTGCTGCCGGACAGAGGGGCTCCTCTGGCTATTGATGAAGAAGGGTTGGAGTCTGTACCCGATAAAGAAGTCTGGAAGTTTAAAACATCTATGGCTAGTGAGTCTGCTTCCAAAGAGCTCTCCGGGGAGGGAAAAGGCAGGGACATTCCTTACACTTATGGTTTCTCTCTCTCCCCCAGTTAATCAGTATACCCTAACCCTAACCCTAACCCTAACCCTAACCCTAATCCTAGTCCCAGTATGGCATTGAAAATCCCACTGAAAATAAGACTATATATCTTCTTGGAGCATTGGGAGCCATAGCCCCGCAATAGAGCATATGTCCATGGTTCAATCCCTGCCATTTCCTTGAGGAACAGAGTAATTCCTGTAGTCTGCAATGTTTAGAGAGCAGCTGCCGGTCTGGGTGGTCAATACTAGGATGACATGGATTAAAGTCTAACTCAATACAAAGCACTTTTCTTTGTGCTTTCTGCAGCTATAAAAATCTCGGAGACCTGCTGTTAGTCAAAGTTGGAAGTACTAAACTAGACGGATCTAATCTTGAAACTATGCACTTCTGTTTTATTTTCAAATGCCCAGGGCAGAGAGCTAACCATTTAAACGACTGAACATTTGAAAAAGGGCTGTAGTGAGTGTAAAACTGTCTCAGTGGGTACCCTCAATCATCCTATATGTCTCTGGTCAGTTTGGACTAGGGATGGGCATTTCGCTTCGGAACCAGTTCGTTCTGAAACGAACCATGCAAGCCCAGGTGATCCTCGGAACCACCTAATACACAGAGATCCATTTGCTTTACCTTTCTCTGTCTCGCACAGGGTTAAAACCCAATGAGGAAGCACGCTGCGACGTCATCTTTCCTGTTGGCCTATAAGAAAGGGAGGCAGGATTATGGCTGTCCCTCCACAACTCCTGATTGGCCAGTATCACAGATCTAGCACAGATGACATTGCAGCATGCTTCCTCGTTGGATTTTAACCCTGAGCAAGACAGAGAAAGGTAAAGCAATTGGATCTGTGTGTATCAGCCGGTTCCGAGGACCACCTGGGCTCATGTGGTTCGTTTCGTAACCTACTGGTTCCGAAACAAAAAGCCCATCCCTAATTTGGACATTAAAGGCCTGCAACTCTCATTTTTAGACATTAAATCTTTTATTGTCTTAACTCAGTTGTTCCTCATAAAGTCATCTTTGTATTTATGCTGTACCTCTGTAAAATAAGCCTCTTTAACAGGTGCCTGCTAAGGTATTTGCAACTACTGTAGTTTACGATGCAATCCAGACAAACAAAAAGGAGGGCAGAAGCCTACATTATTCTTCCTTGCAAAAAAAATATGAAAACAAGGGTAGATCATACCTTTCCTTAAATCTCAGTAAAAAGTAAGCTTCTGAGTTCTGCAGGGCTCATCATGAGGTTAGGTACTGCAGAACTGGAGGGAGCAGGGAGAAACATCCAAAAACCTTGCTGGCAGGATGTTGAGGTGCTAGAGTCTCATAACTATTTTAAAGTAAAGTAAAATGGCATAAGAATTACAGGAGTGTATTATTATACTTGTGTCTGAGCTAAATCTAAAAACAAAACATAAATTAAATACGCACCTTCCTACCACAGGTTAAAATGGAAAATGAGGCAAATGGGGTGTGGATTTAGTTCACGCCAGTCTGAGCAGTAAGCTTGCAGTAAATTACAGTGGACCCTTGTATAACAAACAGCTTGTATAACATAAAATTTGTACAACATAAAAAATTCCGGAGATAGGGAATATTTGCTTAACATAATCGCCTATGGGGAAAATCCGTACAACATAAAAATGTGAACACTCCATTTTCAATGTATTCCTATGGGAATTCGTATAAAGGAAAATTTGCTTAACATAATTTTATTTGGAACGAATTAATTCCTTTATACAAGGTACCACTGTACTTGAGTATGCAATGGTGAAACCAAGACAGCTAAAGGGAATACCCAGTTTCTTGTACACACAGTTGGCTGTAGGCAGGACGTATTTATTTACAGCCATCACTATCTCGACAGGAGGAAATCCCTAGCAGTAATTCAAGGCAGAAGCAGCTGAGCTAATCCCTAGAGTCCCATAATGCTTACCATGTCGCAGTGTGTTCCATTAATGCCATGCAAGTTGTGGATGCATTTGAGACATAGTCTGGGAATGCTTTTTCATGTTTTAGTTTCAACTCCTATTTCAAACGGTTGTGGGGGGCACAGAACAATACTGGAATGGTTGCTTTGTTATTGTTTTTAAACTGAGTGGGCTGACTTAATATTTTATCATTTAAATCCCATTTCTGCCAAAGGCTTTTGAAGGGCAGCAGGTATTGCCAAGAGGCTCTTTAGAGCGGCAAAGAGCATAAGCTGCTTCCGTAGTCACAACTTCCTGTCATGCTGAAGTGAGATTGCAAGAAACGCCCTGGGAAATGCCAGAGAACCCTACATTCTTTATAGGAATCCAACTGGAAGCAGCCTTCCTGGAACCTGCTGCCTTACAGATATTTTTTGATTGCCCCTTCTCAAGCCAATGGCAAAAAATGCTTAAAGTTGTAGCTCAACACATATGGAGGCATTATGCTGAGGAAGATTAATGTACACTCTTGAACCCATAACAATTCTTGCTGAGTCCAGAGTCTGGGAGAAAAAAACTCTCAGACACCCCATTCAGTCTGGGACTCACAGATCAAGATGGTGAGATTTCAGCTCTTGAACTGTTTGATCTACACTGGTGGTTCTCAACCTGTGGGTCCCCAGATGTTCCTGGACTGCAACTCCCAGAAGCCTCCACCACTCGCTGTGCTGGAAGGGATTTCTGGGAGCTGCAGTTGAGGAACATCTGGGGACCTACAGATTGAGAACCACTGATCTGCACAATGCATCCAAGCATTACCAGTTAATGTATTGCTTTTGCCAGAGCTAGGAAAAGTTACTCGCTAAGACTACAATTCCCCAAATCCCCTGATATCATATGGAGTTACAGAGTAAACAATTCATTCACAGATTATAATAAAAATGCCAGGTGCTTCTCCAAAACAGACAGAAAACTATAGATTGGGCTATCTCATCCTTGCTGTTGGGAAAATGAGGAGGAGGAGATTCAGTTCAAGACATTATTGTCTGGAAACTCCTTTGCCTGGAAAACTGGGATATATGAAACCTACTTGATCTTAAGCAACCAAAGTTCCAGGACAGAAGCAACAGATAACTACAAGAGACTGCTAGACTGTGGAAGAAGTAAGTGGCTATTTGCAGGAATAGATGGGAAAGAGTTTATATTCCAATCTGTATCAAATACTGGCCCAAGTCTTTGGCATTTTGAAATGCACAATAGCCTGACAGCCCCTAGAGATGCCAGACTACAACTCCCGTACTATACAGAGGTGATGGCCATTGTAGTTCAACTTGGCTGCCACTGCTGAAGTTGCAGAAGACTGATATAGAAAGAAGGTGTGAATTGCCAGTCAAGCCAGCTTGATAGCTCAGTTATCTAAGCACCTGACTATGGAGCAAGAGGTTGGGAGTTCAATTCTCCACTTCGTGTCTCAAGAGAATAGTCAGCCTTTGATGCCAGGGCACTCCCAGAAGAATGGAATAGCACACGTCCGAATAATCTATACCAATAAACCCTTCAGAACTGACTTCATTGCTGTTGCTGCTGCAGCTGTTACTGCTACTACTATGACTATGAAATGCCATGCATGCACATCTTTGAATGTGGCAGTGAGGGATTTGAAAAGTGACCATGCTGCCTCATGGATTCTGGGAAATGTAGTCTAGAAAAAGTACCGTAATTTTCCTGAGCATTCTATACTTATTAGGCTACTGTCCCATGAAAGAAGAGAACCCAAAAGCAAATTGAAGTGCAGTTGGATGGTATATCAGAGGATATTCTTAAGATGAATTTAAAGGGAAGGATTTGTTTTTTGTTTTTGTTTTTTAAGATAGGGATATATTTCAAGAGTAGAAGCTTGTCCACAGAACCAATATTTTCAAGTGTTCCCTTCTCCCTCTGTTTATATGTAAATGACTTTTCCAATGAATTACAGAACTGATAATTCAGCCCCTCAGAGACAGCTTTACTAACATAATTTGGTTTTTCAAAAAACCCACAAAATTATTGAAAGCTGAATCACTTGCCTCAGGTTCTGCCAAGAACATTTTTACCTCAGAGGTGCCTTTTAAATCTGCATATCAAAACAAACACCAGAGGGTATTTGCTTTAGGATAATGGGGTAAATAGTGTCCCAAAGCGGAAATGAGAGAAAAGATTTGTTCACATAGCTAAATCAGAAAAAAATCTGGGCAAATGGACTAGAACTAGTCCTGAAAGAGACAAAGAGGCAAGGCAGAGCCATAGAAAAGACAAAATATTTGCTGGTGGTCTAATTTATATCTCCAGTGGGATTCTTCTTCACTGAGGCCTGGGAGCACAGATGGTAGTCTGTAAGGAATTATGTGGTGCCCACATGGGGCAAGGAAACCATGCTACCGCTTGCCCTGTGCTGAGAAACACTGAATCCTGACTAGCTGAAGACAGGGAGGCTACTCTAGTCAGATTGTGCCTTCCATGTAAGCCGAAATCTGGAGGCAGAGGGAAGTAGCCCAAACACCACATACTTCCTTAATGCTATAATAGGACTCCAGGGATTTAATCAAGAACATTCAGGTGGTGCCTTTGCATTCCCTGACATAGTCTAATATTTACAAGTTTCTCTACACCTATAATTATAACAGGCATGGCTTACACCACTTCCAAGTATCACCTGTGTCTGTGTGTTGTGTTGTCACAGTCGTGACCAACTCTCTGTGACCCCATGTCCATGGAGTTTTCTTGGCAGGAATACTGGAGTGGCTTGCCCATTCCTATTCCAGGCGCCTACAGCACCTAGTATTCCCTGGTGGTCTCCCATCCAAATACTAACGAGGCCCGACCCTCCTTAGCTTCCAAAATCAGGCAAGATCCGATGTGCTTAGGGCATCTAGGCAGCTCGGTCATCTAAGTCACAGCAATTCTGAATTTTACAAGTTAGGTAAGTTTTTTTTATCCTTGAACAATACAAATCTTCTAGAGATGGGAACAAACCATCGATTCGGTGCGGTTCGGTTACCAGCCAAACAGCTTCCCCCATCGGCAGTCACCCATGCAGCAGCAACGCCCCGCCCCACCTCTTCTGGACACTGCCCCAGGGTGAATGCCTGCTGGAGAGGGCGGTGCACCAAACTGCAGATCAGCTGTTCGGCTGGCAAACAAACCATGAAGCAGTAGTTGGTGCCCATTTCTAATATCCTCTAAATCTTCATGGACATTTGCTTCTCCCAATTGTCTGGAGTCACTCCTCAAGGTGCAAGCATTCATACTCCTACCTCCCTTTTACAGGGATGCGCTATGAAAAATTTGGTAGTGCAGGAGTTCATCATGGCAGCCTCCAAAGCTGGCACAACCTCCTCCCATCAAAAAGAGCCATGTGGATCAGTCCATATTAAGAAATAAGGGACAAGCCTTTAGTAAAGCTAAGGCCTCTTAAGTGCCCCATCAAGACAATGGCCCACCTTCAAATATTTTGCATTGCGAGAGGGAAAGTTCGGAACAATGAATATAGTACACACTCTTCCTAGGAAAAGCCATTTCTCCCCTCGCTACTGCAAGGAGGACAGCTACGAAAAAACTAAGTGTACTGGGAAGGGGGACAGGTGGAGATAGTTGCGGTCTGGGTTCCTACTATGAAGAACGTCCTAAGGTTTTGATTCTACCGGTCCTGGCTCCACACTTGTCCTTCTGACAGGCATGCTCTTTATTCCTCTCTATTCTCCTACCTATTCATTCCTATTCTGTCTTTTGATCCTTAACTTCAAAACATCTCCCTCCAGACTCCAGAATTCCAGGTGAGAGATTCAGGACATGTAAACATGAACAGTCCTACACACAACATTTTAAAATTTATTTATTTACACACATCTACCCTCACCGCTTTTATCGACAGATTGCATGGGGTGATGCAATTGGTAAAATTACAGGCAACCAAGCCAGTAACCTATAAAGAGGATTCAGAACCATAAAGAATGGGTCAGTGTATGTCAAGTTGGAAAGCTTCAGAAGAGCCCTGGACAAATGTGTTTTGAAAGACAAGCCATTAATAGTGGCAGATAATTTAGTCCCTCCAGAACTAGAAGCACCATATTTATGTTTCAGTATTATTTTCCAGAGAGCGTGCACAGATTACTGTTGTTGTACTCACTCGTACGCTTCCCATGAGCAACTGGTTGGCCGCTTTGTGAACAGAATGGTGGAATATTTAGATAGTTCTCACACCATGGAGGTCTTCCAGGAATAGCCAGACTCTGGTCCAATGTTCTCATTTCAGGTATTCAACAAAGGCTGATACCTCACGTCCATCTCATCGCTGTTTGTGGTCCTGCTTGGGACTGGTACGAAGTAATCTAACCGCATGTCCATTGCAGGATGAAGGGAGTTCGTCCCAATCATGCCCCCTGAACTGCAATTTAAGCAGGATGAGAGATTCCCCTCCCTGGCCTTGGGAATCTGCTCATCACGCTGCTCGTTCCGAGATGAGTGCCCATGAGGTAAGGCTTGTCATGTAACGTGCCATTCTCCATCTAGTGGCAGGAGTGCGAATTGCCATTCGCCAGTACATTCCCTATGGAGTCAGCAATGCAGTGCAGAGAGATTAAAAGACAAATGCCTCAAACTTAGCTCCGTAACGCATTGAAGGCAAGGCTTCGGATAATCAAAACGTTGAAAAATGGAAGGTCGGGCAGGGGAAAAAAAGGAGAACAAAGGCACGGAATTTCACATCTCATCACGGAACGAGGACGTGCAGTAACAGTCATGCCGGTATCATCCATCACGCCCGTGCGTACACGGGAACAGGGACAGAAGCAGAAGAAGACCACATGACCACGACCAACATCAACAGGCAATGAACTTCCTCCTGGGACAAGAATGGATGTGAAGTAACCACCAATCTTGCCTTGCCCAGACTTGTGCTGCTGCCAGCAGTCTCCCCTTCGCAAACAGCCTCTCTTTGCATTTTCCAAAGTGTTTCTTTCTATCATGTTGCATAGTGTAATCTTGCTCCCAATGGCACTGGGCACACCTCCCTTGTGTTCGAGAACTGAAGACTGTTTTGTACATAAGCAGCAGCAAGGCAACCTGGCCCACAACTGACAGCTCTGCTTTCATTATGTCAACTCCGCCTATTGTAACGCAGATATGGGAAAGAAGAACAACTCTGAGCAATCACTAAACCAAGCGGAAGGAGCTCATTAGCCAACTACAGAAAGAAAGAAAAATCTGAAAATGGAATGAACTTGATTTCCCTCTTGTTGGCAATTTTTTGCAATAGTTGAGAGTAAAGGCACCCAGACGCATATCTAACAGAAACAGCAGGCAGTAGAAATTGAGTTTTGACAGAATTCATTTTCAAAATGTGAAGTTGAATGTGAACTTCCTTTGTGTGTGAACACTTAAGTACCAACCATAAAGTGAATGCAGGATGCATGTACGTATGTCATCTTCCTACTATTCCTACCACCTGTGGTGAGTCACAAAATAAACACAATCACACACCCAAAAAACAAACAGAAAAAAATAAAATCATACCCCATGCACTAATGTAAATCAAACAGTTAAAACGCCATTTCTACCATTATTGAGGTCAAAGTGAACTATAACATGGAGGACTTCTGACTAGCTTTCCTCAGACTGACGAAGCTGTTTGGAAGAGCAGCAGAATATTTCAATTTCTCAAGAAAAGAAGTCGAATTGCCATGACTCAACTTCCAGTTCTACCAGCATTCCATGAAGCTGTGAATCAGTGGTGAAAAAAAATATATCAAAAGTCTGAGTTGCTGAGCCTTAAGACACCAGAGTCTTGGGTCATGAAGATAAAGGGTCATGAAGATAAAGACTGACTTTCGCCTGAAAAAAGAGGTAGTATAGTACCAAGCAGAATTCTTTTCTGGAAATCGGACCAAAAGCAAATGAAAATATAATTAAAAAGAGAAAAATGGTGTTGCACCTTAGAGTCTAAGTGCTATATTTTAATGTGAGCTTTCATGGACAAGTCCACTTCCTCTGATAAGGAGGAAGCAGACTTGTCCAAAAAAGCTTGCATTAAGATAAAGCAGTTAGTCTTGAACATGACGCGTTTTTGCCTTCCTCTTTTTTTGTTTTTTTATTTTGACTGACATGCTAGCACAGACCAACATTATTTATTTATTTATTTATTTATTTATTTATTTATTTATTCATTCATTCATTCATTTATTTATTAAATTTATATACCACTCCATCTAGCTACATGGCTACTCTGGGCGGTTTACAAGCTGAACAAAAATCAAACCATAAGCAGTAAAATACAATATAACAAATAAGCACAAGTATATAAATAAAAACACTATAACTAGTGAATAATATGTATATAATATATAACAACAGCATAAAACAGGAGCAAGATGGACTACAGATAAAAGCAAATAAATATATAATAACAATTGTGTGTGTGTGTGTGTGTGTGTGTGTGTGTGTGTGTGTGTCGTTACAGTCGTGACCGACTCTTCGTGACTCCATATCCATGGAGTTTTCTTGGCAGGAATACTGGAGTGGTTTAGAACAGATTAATATCTGGGGAAAGCCTTTTTAAATAGCCATGTCTTTAGATTCTTCTTAAAGACTGTGAGGGAAGGTGCCAGACAGATCTCAGGAGGAAGTTGGTTCCAGAGCCGAGGGGCAGCCACTGAGAAAGCCTGATTTCTTGTCAAAGATGTACGGGCCTCCTTCAGCGACGGCACCCTCAAATGTCCTGCCTGAGATGATCGGGTGTTATGGGCAGTACTTTGCGGCAGGAGCCGTTCTGCCAGATAGCAAGGTCCTAAACTGTTTAGGGCTTTATATGGCATCATTAAAACCTTGAAATCAATGCGGAAGACAGTGTGGGGGTTATATGTTGATGTTTTCTTAACCCTGTAATCAATCTAGCTGCAGAATTCTGCACTAGCTGGAGCCTCCGCACTAATCTATAAGGCAGCCCCACGTAGAGAGCATTGCAGTAGTCTAATCTCGAGGCTACGAGTGTCTGGGCCAGAGTAGTGAGAGCGCCAGGATCCAGGAAGGCATGCAGCTGAGCAATCCACCTAAGATAGAAATGAGCGGCACGGACCACTGTTGCTACCTGGGCCTCCATGGAAAGCATAGGGTCCAATATTACGCCCAGACTGCGCACCTCATCCTGCACGGAGAGAGTCACCGCACAAAACTGAGGGGGCTTCCCAAACTGCCAACCACTGGCGCCCCCATCCGAAGGACCTCTGTCTTGTTTGGGTTCAACCTCAGTCTGTTCACCCTCATCCATCCCAGTACGGTGTCCAAACAGGCATCAAGGGACAAAATGGCATCCACTGCAGAAGGAAAAAAAATGAGATATAGAGCTGCGTGTCATCAGTATATTGATGACACGAGACCCCATACCTCCTGATGACCTATCCCGGCGGTCTCATATAGATGTTAAAAAGAATGGGGGAGATTACCGACCCCTGTGGCACCCCACAATTGAGGCACCAAGGGGTAGAGGTAATCTCGCCCAGCTGCACTCTCTGGAGGCGGTCCTCCAAGAAGGAACGGAACCACTGCAAAGCAGTGCCTCCAATTCCTAACTCCGAGAGCCTCCCCAGGATACCGTGGTCGATGGTATCAAAGGCCACTGAGAGATCAAGGAGGACCAGCAAGGACAATTTGCCCTTGTCGGCCTCTCTCAAAAGGTCATCATGCAGGGCGACCAATGCCGATTCCGTTCCATGATGCGGCCTGAACCCCAACTGGAATGGATCAAGAGCATCAGTTTCATCCAGGAGCCCTTGAAGTTGGTCAGCCACCACTCTCTCCACAACCTTGCTAATGAATGGTAAATTAGCAACGGGCCTATAATTGCCAATTTGGTCCGCTGCTAACTGAGGCTTCTTCAGAATGGGCCTAATGAGTGTCTCCTTGAGGGCAGGTGGAACCCTGCCCTCCTGGAGAGACCCATTAATTATTGCTGTGGCCCATTCAGTAACCAGCCTGGCCTCTTTTATAAGCCAGGACGGGCAAGGATCAAGCGTGGAGGTGGTGGCACGACAACGATCAAGAGCCCTGTCCACTTCAGATGACATCACAGGTTGAAAGATGGTCAAAGTAGCCAGGCAAGACGGAGCACTGGACGTCTCTGCTCAATCTACTGCTGTCAACTGAAGATCTAGGTCCCGGCGGATGGCCTCCGCTTTAGATTTTAAAAGTGCCGTAAATTGGTTGCAGGAAATACTAGGGGGAGGCCTATCACTGCAACCAACCCCAGATAGATCACAGACTATACGGAAAAGTTCAGCCTGATGGTTTTGCGCTTCGCTTATCCGGAGAGCAAAGTAAGATCTTCTTGAAGTTCTAATCTTGGCTGAGTAGATAGTCAACGCGATCTTGATGGCAGCTAAATTACCCACCGTCGGGGCCCGCCTCCAAATGCTCCCTAGCCTCCTTCTATTCCGCTTAAGGGCCCGGAGGTCCTGGTTAAACCAAGGTGCTCCATGGGCCCGGCGGTGAAGGGGGCGTTCAGGAACAAGCATGTCAATCGCCCTGGAGGCAGCGGAGTGCCACCCACCCACCAAGGCATCAACAGGCGCACCAACCAGTTCATCGGGAATTCCACGCATGACTTCCTGGAATCACAAATGATCCATAAGTCTACGTCGGCGGACCATCTTAATGGGCCCAGGCTCCCATTAAGGGGTGCCACTGTAAGGCTGCATTTCAAAAGGTGGTGGTCCGACAATGACAAGGGGACCAACACAAGGTTGGTCACCATCGGGCCACTCTCTCTCTGTACATTAGAAAACACCAGGTCTAGAGTATGCCCCCCCCATGCGTGGGACCGTTGATAAGTTGGGATAAGTCCAGGGAAGCCATGGTCTCCAAGAACTCAAGAACTGGCCCTGTGACCTGCGCCTCTGCATAAATGTTGAGGTCCCCCAAGACAATAAGCCTGGGGGACCTCAACAGTGCAGCAGAGACAAAGGCGGCCAGCTCTGGAAGGGCCTGCGCTGGGTCACAAGGAGCACAGTACACCAGCACAATCCCAATTCCATCCCTATCCCCTACTGACACGTGGAGGGCCTCCAGACCTGGTATCACCAATGATGAGAGCCTAACAGCCATCAGAGAGTTCTTATATACAATGGCTACCCCCCCACCCCTACCCTCCAGTCGACCCTGGTGCCAGATAGCGTACCCAAGTGGGCAAATGAAGGAGAGGGTAGGACCACCCTCTGCACCCACCCAGGTCTCTGTGATTCATGCCAGATCTGCCACTTCATCCTGGATCAAGTCCTGGATGATCTGAGACTTATTTGAAGCAGACCTGGCATTCAACAGCACCAAGAATAGAGTGGAGGGCCGATTGAACTGATTACCTTGCCTCTGACAGCTGGAGACAGCACCATGGCTACTTCATCTAAAACTACAACTTTTTAGGAAAGAAGATCCTCTCAACCACGGGAAAAAGGATGTCTGCTAGTCATACCCATAATTTACAGGGGCAAGAGCACCTGCAGAATCCTAACCCTTTTTCAAGTGTTTGAAGGCTCAAATCCTATGAGTTTTATCTGCCAGAGTAATGCAGCTAACATACATCTTGGCAGAAGAATTGTAAAAAGGAAGCCTGATAATTAACTTGTAGTCTTTCCCAACAAGATAGATGCAAACTGTATGCTGCCACTGTAAAAATCCCAAAGGAAGTGATCCAATATTATATTTTATAGTTATATTTATATCCATGCCTCAAGGCAGCACATGTGGTTCTCCTCTTCCCTAACATATGCCATGTCGAGGGGGAAATGACAGGCCTGCAGCCAGCCAAATACTGTAATTCCACAGCTCAATAGGAAACCCCAAATCCTAACTGAACCCTCTAACTCAGGCCTGCCCAAACTTCGGCCGTCCTGATGTTTTGGAATACAGCTCCCAGAATTCTAAACTTAGATTGCCAATGCAAAGGACTGTGCGAGTTGCAGTCCAAAACATCTGGAGGGCCGAAGTTTGGGCAGGCCTGCGTCTATCTATACTCTGCAGATCCCCTTGATCAGGCGTCCATCTTTTCTGAACCTACAGTTTTGGAGATCCACATTTTACTACAATAAGATGAGGGAAGAAGATTGTGCGACTTCAACAGAGTTCTGGTGAAACACCAAGCAGAACTGATCAAAATGTATTTCTATACGGCCGCTACCACACTTCCTTGAGCAGCCGCTTTTTATTCTGCATCGCCTTATCTCCTCCTGCGGTCACGTGGTCGCTACAGCGGTTCTTAGCAATCGGCTTCCACGTTCGCACTTGGCTGAACCGCTTTAAACTATGACAGAAAAACGGCAAAAACAGAGGGGAAACCGAAAAAAGGCGGTGTAGTATGTCCGCAAATACAACCAAATCGCTTTAAAAAGGGGTGCAGGAACCGATTTAAAAAAACACCACCCCCAGTGATCGTCGCAAGAAAAACCAACACAGCAGTAAAAAATGGGCATGGCCAAGGGGGCTCTTCAGAAAAAGCGATTTGAAAAGTGGAGAGTGATTTTTAAGGTGATTTGTCTTTTTGGAAAAGATGTTTCAAATCTAAAGTGCGGTAGCCGTATATGTCTCATTTCCCACACCACCATGTTCCCTGAGACACACCTATCTTAGATGAAAGGTTCTTTCTCTTCTCTTGTTAAAAAGCTCTCCCAAATTGAACATTTCCTCACCTCGGGGCATAAGCATGAAAGCAATTAGAGATGCTCATATGGGGAGCATCGTTGATCATGTAAACAAACTAGAGAGGCAAACAGGCTCCAGCCGTCACTGACAGGAGGAGCACGGTTTTCTAATATCATATCCTCCAACGCTGAACAGAAGGCAACCCAAGAATGCAAAGTACTGTATTACACAAAGAAACTTTTCACAGGATGGTTGTAATTTAAGTTCAGATGGCTGAGCGAGGCTTGCCAAGGTCTGAATAGTATTTTCTGCCACAATCAACTCTGCCTGGAGCTCATGCAGAGATACATAATGTGGGTTTTACACATTATGTAAAGACCTTATTGGAAGACTCCTGGCATACCCGTTACTGCCTCTGTTCCATAGTGAGGTAGTAGATGAAGCCGTGGCTTTTTCAGAAGGCTTCAACAGAGAGCCAATTGACTTTGTGACTATGGCAGGTACAATGGCAGCGCTTGGGAAAAATCCCACTGCTTGTGGAATGAAAGTACAAATTCCAGAATCCCCCAAATAAATATGGTGAGTGACAATGCTAGCAGGAAATGTAGGAAACGTAGTCTAAAAAGTAATTTTTCCATGCTCTGTTTTATTTCTCTAGCAAGCCCGGTTGCACAATGGTTAAGCTGCGGTGCCGTAGTCAAGCCTGGGCCCACGGCCACAATTCGAGCCTGACAGGCTTAGGTAGCTGGTTCAAGGTCGACTCGGCCTTCCATCCTTCTGAAGTCATAAAATGAGTACCAAGCTCACTGGGAAGAGAAAGTGTTTCTTCTGGAAATATGTTATAAACCTCCCAGAAAGTCCTCCTAGCCCTATGAGGTAGTATATAAGTCAAAGCAATTAGTAAATATAGAAAACAGATAAATATTGTTTTGCTTACTCTGTTGATAATTTGTTCTACTTTTAATATACAATAGGACCCCGGTATCCACTGGGGATTGGTTCGAAGCCTTCCCATGGATAATGAAAACCGTGGATAAGAGAGAACGCCAAAATGTCCCCAAAACTGCTGTTTTGTGATAGTAAACTGCTTTACAGCTGCTGTTTTGGAACAGTAGCTTGCTTTAACAGCTGCTGTTTGTGACAGCTGCTGTTTTATGACAGTAGCTTGCTTTACAGCTGCTATTTTATGACAGTAGCTTGCTTTGCAGCTGCTGAATTATTTATTTATTTTTTCCTCTGGCAGCCATGGATAACTGAATCAGTGGATATGGGGGTCCTACTGTATTCATGGTTATTGTTATCACTGGTTGTTAGGTGTTAGTCATACTCATTGTTATGGGAATGGGGGAAGGGTATAGACTTTGAAAATAATTAAGAGAAATCATAACGAATCAATGAAATTGATTAAGATTGTGGCACTAAAGGATGAAAGGCTGATTTATTCAGCAGGGGTGGTCACTGTGATAACTGCTTCCTGGCCAAGCAGTCAGGAATTTCTGGGGATTTTAATTCAATTTCTGTGGAAGACATCAGTTGGGCAAACCATTCTTTTTGGTCCTCCCCAGAAGCACTATGCATCTGCTTAAGAATTCAAGAGTACTGTACAAAAAGTATCTCACTATTTTTGCACACCGTTTCTTTTTTAGAATGACAATAAATCATCCTTCTTCCAATCTTGGGTTTCCAGATGTTTTTGAACTAAAACTGTCTGATATCTTCATCACCAGCTGTGCTGGGCAGGACCTCTGGAAAATGTAGCCCAAGAACATTTGAGGAGCCAAGTTTGGGAACCACTGTGTTAGGTAGGGGATTAGATAGTTTAAAACGGGCATGTCTAAACTTCGGTCCTCCAGATGTTTTAGACCACAACTCCCAGAATTCTAAGCTTAGATTGCCAATGACAAAGGACTGTGGGAATTGCTGTCCAAAACATCTGGAGGGCCGAAGTTTGGACATGCCCGGTTTAAAAGATATGGACCCTAGGAAAGGACCTGTATCAGCTGTCAGTTTATCAGCAGCCTAATTAAATGATAATTGAGCTTCTTTCCCTCTCAAACACATAACAATATGCACATATTTCTCTATAAAGCTATCCTTGAATAAGCACTTCACACATCAAATACACTTAAATAATCACCCAGTCCAGGTATTCAAGTGAACACTGATCACAGAGAGGTCGTTGACACTTAAACTTCAAGAATGATTTGTTCCTGTGGTTTTGATCCTTAACACCATGAGGCATGTGAACAGTGAGATCTCCACCACAGACATTATTTTCAGAGCCATTTCTCTGGTGACTTATGCAAAGCATTTTCATGTTGATTCATGGCTCAGAGGCAAGAGAATGACCTGCTGAGCTGGTCTTTGTTTGGAACTATCCCCAGCAGTTTAACAATCAGGCCAAGTCAACAGGAGAGAGGAACATTCTGTGTGATTAATGTTTGATCCCTCCCCCTTCAGCACTCAGCAGCGGTAATGGTCAGATTACAGAAATCTGATGACAATATTTGTGATTTTCAAGGAAAACTGTTGAAGTTGCTCTATGTCCCCCTAAAGGAAAACAGAGAAAATTTGCATTTTCATTTAAGGTTACAATTCTAGGCACATCTACTTAAAAGTGACAATTTTCTGATTGCAAATTTTCCTTATGAAGTCACTCTTCGTTTGCTTTGTAAAAGACTTTGTCAGCAAGTAGACTATGGAAGCCCTTAAATCACGGGTGTCCAAACTTTTTGCAAAGAGGGCCAGATTTGGTGAGGTGAAAATGTGTGGGGGCCGACCATTCAGCCACATTTGGCCCCTGGGCCGGACTTTGGACAAGTCTCTATAACAGGCATGTCCAAACTTCATCCCTCCAGATGTTTTGGACCACAGCTCCCACAGCCCTTTGTCACTGGCAATCTAAGCTTAGAATTATTGGAGTTGTGGTCCAAAACATCAGGAGGGCTAAAGTTTGGACATGCCAGGAGGCAGGGAGGATACTGCAGCAATGGTAGGCTAGGCAGGTGGCTGGGGGGATGGACAGAGGTAGGGAGGGCAGGCAAATCATAAAACTGCAAGCTGACGTCTCCATCCAGTATGGAAAGGAGCCAACTGGCGGGGATGAGTGACAGGCTGAGCCAGTGGGCAGAAGAGGCCGCGAACCGCTCGAAATTTGAAAACGGGCCACATTCGGCCCCCGGGCCTGACTTTGGACATGCTTGCCTTAAATAGATTGAAGCTGAGACTATCCTACTTTAGGCACATTAGGAGAAGGCAGGATAAAAGATTAAAGCCAGCAGGAAAAGAGGAAGACCAAATAAAGAGATGGAATGACTCCTTAAAGGAAGCCACAGACACAGGTTAGCAAGAGCTGAGCAAGACGATAGACAGCAGGGCAGTTTGGGGATCATTCATTCATAGAAGAGTCACAGTGAGTTGGAGTGGATTTGATACATAACAACAAGGGAGCAACATTCAGAGCCCCTCCACCCATAGAGAGTCACCAGAAAACAAAGATCAAGCATCAAAACAAATGCCAGTACTGTACTGTATTTTTAGAAACCTGTCCAGCATCTTCTTGCATGCTTGTGGGTGCTCTTCAGATGCACACATTAAAAAAAAAACACTTCACAGTTGCTTCCATCATCCTTCTACACAACACCCTCAATAATATGGACATGTCATGTTATGGAGGGATCATTCATAGAATCTTCATGGGGTTGGAAGGGACCATACCACCCCGGACAGATGGTTGCCCTAGCTTTTCTTGAAAACCTCCACTGATGGGGCACCTGCAACCTCAGGAGGCAAGCTCTTCCACTGTTTAATGGCTCTCGCTGTCATGAAATTTCTCCTTATTTCCAGGTTGGCTCTCCCTCTGATGAGTTTCCATCCATTATATAAGTACAGTAGTCTCTTCTAATGGTACCTTTTAACTTGATTATTATTGTTACAATGAAAGCTTTAATTTTTATAATTCTTGTATTTTTCAGCCTCTCCTTTGCAGAAGAGGCTATTATGTTTGATGTAGCGTACATTAAAAATAAAAAACGCCTTTCTTTTTCAAAAATACTGCATGTCCCTAGTTAAAAAAAAATACTTCAGTCCAAACTATACATTTGTTTATATATAAGTGTCAAATTTAAAACTGCATGCACCCAAGGTCATTCTTTCAAGAGTCTTTCTATCTCTCCCCCCCCCACCTTCCAAATCAACTCCAGAACCGGCCTGCAACCCTGGTGTAAATTTGAGGGATGTAGGGGAATCGAAAGCAAGCTCCGTGCAATAAAGCCCACTACTTCCACTTCATCCACAAGCTATCAGAAGAAACAAAACTCTTAGCAATTTAAAGGAGCGAAGAATCATTTTCCATTTAACAAAAAAAAAAAGGAAAAGATTCTATTTTATGGGGTCTCAGTCTCTCTTCTCTTCTCTCTCTCTCCCCTTCTTTCTCTGCATGCCTCCTTTTTATTGACTTTTTAATACTAGGGTATTTATCAAACTGCCTACAGCCGTGTTATGGCAAGACACCCTGACTAACCTACTTTTTACTGACTATTTCACTTTACAGCATTTTTTTTCAAATATAGAACTGTCTTGCGCCATGTTATGAGTCTATGACCCAGCTGGGGGGCGGCGGGGGGGGAGTCTAACTATACATTTAGATGTCCACAGACAGTTCTGTATTTGAAAAGTGATCCAGTGTTCATCAGTTAAGGAAAACTAGGGGCGTTATACTTTTTTTTTAATAAAGACATGTTTTTACTCTAAAGTTGTCACGTGATTGAAGATTTAATTACAGTGTTCTCAAGCACATGGTATTAATAAACCAATCTTAATGTTCCATGTCCTAAAACTGCATTTTAAAGTTTGATCCTGAGCAGGTTTTAAACTTTTTTTTTTTTTTGGCTGAGCCCCAAGCGCCCATCAGCTGTAGTGTGGGCTTGGGGCTCAGCCAAAAAAAAGTTTAAAAATTTCCAACCACCTCCCAATGGGGTTGGGGGGGGAGGAGCTTTTTAAAAAAAATTGCCAGCCCCAAGCCCCGCTACAGCTGAATGGCGCCTGGAACTCAGCAAAAAACACCAAAAAAAAACTCATTTCCCCCCCCACCCAATGGGATGGGGGGGAAATCACATCCAATATCATCTGATCTCGGAAGCTAAGCAGGGTTGGCCCTGATTAGTACCTGGAGGGGCGACCGCCAGGGAATACCAGGTGCTGTAGACACCTGGAGTAGGAACTGGCAAGCCACTCCAGTATTCCTGCCAAGAAAACTCCATGAACATGGGGTCATGAAGAGTCCGTCATGACTGTAATGACACAACAACAAACAGGGCTAGGGTTGGAAAAGCACACACTCAGCAGGGAAGGATGGATGAGCTCAGAGCCAGCAAGGGAGCCAATGCACCAACTGTGGATATCTCGGGTTTTCCAAATATTTGAAAGGAACTTCTGTAAGGGAAAGGGGAAGGGAGAAATCTCTGCATTTGCCAAAAAGGGCACAAGTTCTTCCAAAAAAAAGGAGGGGGGATGAGTAACCATTTAAGAGAGCCAGTGTGAAGTAATGGACAGTGTATCAAACTGGAGCCAGGAAAACGGGCTATAAAATGGAGGACTCACAACTAGCTTTCTTCAGACTGACGAAGCTGTTTGGATGAGCAGCAAAACGTTTCAGTCTCTCAAGAAAAAGAAGTCCAGTTGCCATGACTCAACTTCCAGAGGAAAAAAAACCAAGTAGGAGATGCACTCACTCCCTAAAGAAACCACAGACACAAGTCTACAAGAGCTGAGTAGGGCATCTGAGGGCAGTACAAGTTGGAGACCATTCACTCATAAGCAACCTTTTCAGTGTGCTCTCTACCTGGAAAACCCTGAAGAAGGTTGCCATACGTCAGAGCACATAGTAGTAGTAGTAGTAGTAGTAGTAGTAGTAGTAGTAGTAGTAGTA
>JAHTLZ010000195.1:4213228-4238658 GCA_023846285.1 Phrynocephalus versicolor
TAGTAGTAGTAGTAGTAGTAGTAGTAGTAGTAGTAGTAGTAGTAGTAGTAGTAGTAGTAGTAGTAGTAGAAGAAGAAGAAGAAGAAGAAGAAGAAGAGGAGGAGGAGGAGGAACCAGAATTATAGAACACAGTGACTGGTATTACATAACAAGATACAAGTTTTTAATCAAAAAAACTAAATATTGGTTCATTCATTTATTCCAGATCTCAAGTGTGTTCTTTATAAAAGCATTCTGTATCAGTTAAATATCGGGGTACTATGTATTCTTCATTTTCAACTGCTATGTCCTCGTAGAACGTTGCTGATCAGTAGCCTGAACTGGTTTCTATCTTAAGCTATTCTAAATAGAGAAGCTGTGCCCACTGTGAACCATTGGCTTAAATTCTTAAACCAGAATGTTCTTCTAAGCCCTGGCCCATGCTTCCCATCTATTTTTCCTTGAAGGGGAACCTGCAGCAGATGGTATTTTTTATTGTGCATTATGTGACTGAAATACAGTATTGTAATTTTTTTCTCAATGTATGCTGTTCCTAAATATCCCCTTTTTTGTAGGTCTGATGGTGTTATTTCTGAGATCTGGAACTGCTTATTATACTGTGTAAAATTTCTTGATATTATTCCCAAAACCCGGATGACTACAGGGCTACGCTGTTTGTGGATGTATATTTCATCCACAAGCAAGATGTTTTAATTCTCAGGTCTCTATATTTTGTTATTTTATTCTTTAGCCTCAACTCTTTAAATAGCTATCTATCTATCTATCTATCTATCTATCTATCTATCTATCTATCTATCTATCTATCTATCTATCTAGCCATCTAGCCGTCCATCTGTCTGTCTGTCTGTCTGTCCATCCATCTATCCATCTATCCATCTATCTAATGTTATCCTGTAGGGTTCCCTCTTGGAAATGAAAGCTAGTCTCAGAAAACGGACATCTCTAACTAATGGGGCAGGAATACCACATCTTAGTTAATAATAATAATAATTTATTGTCATTGTGTGTATATACACAGTATACACATACAACGAAATTCAGACACCCAGAGACCAGATTCAACACGCACACACACAAATCTCCAAACACTCTCACACACATTAAAAAAATAAAAATAAAAAACCCTTCAACACATACACATAAAAATCCCTAAACATTCCCCCACCCACCAACCCCTCCCCCTTAAAAACACAAACATCTGCACAACAGGCTAGGTAATCCTGTCCAAGTGCTCACTACTGGTGGTTCTTGAGTTCATTATTAAGTGCAATTATAGCTCTGGGTAGTTCTGCAATGGCACATGTTCTTTTCAGCATGGAAGGGAGTCACATCTTCTCTGGCTGAATTTTCAGGCCAGTCTGGTGGTCTTCCTTTCACTACCCAAGTCTTTCCAGAAAGCAGACACTTGGAGAAGTTACAGATCTGGGTTCAAGATCCCTGAATCCCCCCCCCCAGACACTGCAGTCACTTCAAATCCGACTAGGAGATACAGGAGATGTAGTCAAAAACAGCATGAGACCATCACCCAAGAGGCTCCGTATCTACCAAATGCCTTGTTGTATAGGCTAGGAATTACAGGAAAGCAACAACTAGGCAGTTTTCAATACACGCCTGTACAACACACATCACTAGTAGAGCACTTTTGCTGTATACATGCACAAACATTTTAAAGGATGCTAAAACTATTTTCCATATAACTGGGAAAATGCAGAAGACATTATCTCTGTCCTTTTGAGGATAACTGTTTTCACTTGATATAATGCTTTTAGCCACTGGACAGGCATCTCCTGTGTGTCCCCCGCCCCAAGCAGATGCCCAGAGGCAAGTATGTGGATGTCAAGCAGTAATAACTGAAACAGACAGAGGAAATAATATTCTGTTTATCACAGGAGTGTCATCGGTTCATAGTGTCCAAATGAACCCTAGTTTTATGCAATGTAGATAACAGACTTCAGCTTTTCAAATCACAAAACCTTTAATGTGGATTCAGGCACTTAGGTACTACCGTAAATAATATTCCTGCAGTCACAAGGTTTCCACTTGAAATTCAGTGCTTCCTTTGTTTTGTACAGCACCACACAACCATTAACATTGCAGTATCAGAAATCATATCCATTTTTTCTCAAAATCTGTGCTTACAGAGCACACTCAGCCTTTGTTGGGCAAAGTTATCCCTTCTTACTTGGTCACTAATTTTGATTTCTATATACAGTATTGTACTCCTGCAACATATTCAGAGATATCCCTGTGCAAGCCAGTATCTCCCCACCTTGTTCCTCAGATGACCTAGTTTGGATCCAGTCCTGTCCACACTCACTAGAATCTGATTTACTCAATTTTTTTGTTTGTTTCCACGTAGTCTTACAAAAAAAATCTTCCTCCCTAAAAAAGTCCTTGGAGTCTAGCAGAATTCCTTAACATCAAAACAACTGCCAGTAAAATCAAAGAGGTTGAAACTGTGTTAGCATTGTAAGTTACACTAGAATCATAGAATCATGAAGATGGAAGAGATGTCCAAACTTCAGCCCTCCTGATTTTGGACCACAACTCACAGAATTCTCAACTTAGATTGCCAATGCAAAGGACTGTGACAGGAAAGAATACGACCACTGTGTCAGTGAGGCTCTGATGAATCAACTGGTTCCACTAATTCACAAGGGTCTCCTCTAACTGCGACTTACTCTGCTAAACAATAGAACAACAGCCATGGCCATTTTGACTATGCAAAAGTACTGGTAGACAGTTTATTTATTTAGGTACACTGTTGGTACACTGCATACCAACGCCATACCAATGGAATATACCCATTTACATGGAATGTACTGCATTTGAAACAACAGTTTCAGTGCCAGGCTAAGAAATACGGGTAAATCTTCTAAGATTCTCTCAATTTACACAGATAAATTGATTCTGTTGGCATGCTTCTACTGTGTCAAGATGGCGCCCTGGCTCGGGAAGCAATATTTAACACACTGTGACTTGATTCAGAATTTCTAGATTCGCTGCAAGCCGGTTAGCAAAGCATTTTGATTAGCTCATGTGTTGTCTCATAAAATCAATCTCAATCCAGAGAGAATTGTCACTGGTTAAAAAAACAAAAACAGTTGAAAGAAAGAAGCAGTTCCGAAAGACAACATAATGCTGGATTCTCAGAAGGGGATGCTGATCTTATTGAACCATTTAAATGTTTAATTACCTTGTGGTTGCCACTATATATATATATTTAAGTGACTCAGCAGAATACTGAAAACATGCATTTCAAGCTACATTAATGCCCAAGAGAGTCCAAACCGAAGATTCCTCTCCTGAATGTCCATCTTGGCCGTGTTCATTTCATGTAGTGCAGTATGCGCGTAGCATAAGAACATAAGAAGAGCCATGCTGGATCAGGCCAAAGGCCCATCTAGCCCAGCTTCCTGTATCTCACAGTGGCCCCACCAAATGCGTCTGGGAGTGCACAAGACAAGATACCTGTCTCCTGATACCAGTCCCCTGCATCTGGTCCTTGAAGTACCCTTGTTTTAAGCCTGGAGATTACACATCTCCTTCATGGTTTGTAACCTGTGATGGACTTTTCCTCCAGGAATCTGTCCAATCCCCTTTTGAAGGCATCCAGGCCAGATGCCATCACCACATCCTGTGGCAGAGAGTTCCACAGACTAACAACACGCTGGGTAAAAAAACTTTTCTTTTGTCTGTTCTCACTCTCCCAACCCTCAATTTGAGTGGATGTCCCCCTAGTTCGGGTATTTTGTTAGAGGGAGAAGAGTGTCCCTCTATCCACTTGACTCATGCCCTGCATTATTTTGTACATCTCAATCATATACCCCCACAGGCTTGCACATTTGGAAAAGTATGTCTCAGTTATACGAAGCTAAACATGGGAGGGAAAGTGTCCTGACTGCAGTCTGCAAGATGTCCCAAAATTACTGAGCTTCTCTTGTTCTTTACCTGTAAAGCACAGCTCTGCCATGGGTTGTGTCACTTTCACTCAGGCTTTCCCCTATAAATAGCAATGAGGTAACTAACTACAGGTTTCCCAAGAAGTTTGTGATCTCACCAGCCTCACCTAAAACGAAAGGCCCTGCCCATAGCAGGAAACAAAAAAAAAACCAAGCTGTCAACATTTCCCAAGGCAATGAAATTAGCTGCCAAGATGAACAAAACCCATCTTCACTGAACAGAGAGCAAGTGGGAGACTTAATTTCACTTAGCCACCACCAAAACAAGCACATACAGTGGTATCTTGTATAAAGGAATTAATTAGTTCCAATTGAAATTCTGTTAAGCAAATATTCTTTGTACAAATTTCCCATAGGAATGCATTGAAAACCCTAATCGCGACCATTTTTCTTTTGTACGGATTCGCCCCACAGTCTGTTTTCCTCCAGAAATATTTAAGCGGATTTTCTGTTAAACAAACCGCTTGTTATATGAGGGTCCGCTATCTTTCATGAAACAGAGAATGACACTGGTATCAAGGCCCATTGCAGATTCAAAATACGTTTTTCCACAGTTTGATACAGTAGTCCCCCACCCTTTCGCGGTTCATATACTGCGGTCCCGCTATATCGTGGGACCGCAGTATATGAAAAAAGCCCCCCTGGGGGTGGAAGTCCTGTTTCAAACCTCCCATACTTACCCCAGGACTGGAGCTGCCCTGAACAGGCCTGTGAGGGCCTTCCTGGGCCTTCTGGAGGCCCCAAAAGGGTCTCCCTGCGAACCAGAAGTGACTTCTGGATCACTGAAAATCATTTCTGAGGCCTCCGAGAGCCTTTCTAGGCCTGTAAGAGACCTAAAAAATGATTTTCAGCAAAGCAGAAATCCGGTTCGCAGGGAGGCCTTTTTGGGGCTTCCAGAAGGCCCGGGAAGGCCCTTGTAGGCCCGTTCAGAGCAGCGCCAGGCTGGGGGTAAGTACAAGAGCCTCCAGCTACCCCCCCCCCGAGGCCTGACTCGACCTGCATCCGCATATTGCTGATTTTCAATTATCACGGGTCAGGTCAGGTCCCTAACCCCCGTGATAGGCGGGGGATCACTATACCCTCTAGATGTGTTGAAATGCAACGTCCAAAGAGAAGTTAGGAAAGCATCTTGCCCACATCTTGACATTTGACTTTTAGAACAAGGTGGGCAAATTGCCCCTCACTCTGGGTTCCCCCCAGCCGCTTCTTCTTTTGGCAATAAATGGTCAGTTGCAACCCTTGGAAGCCTCCAGGGAGAGCCTATAATTCACATTTGAAATGTCACAGCCACCAGCCCTACACCATTAAAAATAAATCATTGACACAAACATACAAACAGAACTGGAAGTGGTTCCTAGCTATTACCAGGTGTTTTGGGGTTTTTTTGGGGGGGGTTGTTAAGAGCAGAAACATCACTTTGCCGACAAAGGTCTGGATAGTCAAAGGTATGGTTTTTCCAGTAGTGATGTATGGAAGTGAGAGCTGGACTATATAGAAGGCTGATCGCTGCAGAATTGACGCTTTTGAGCAGTGGTGCTGCAGGAGAGTCTTGAGAGTCCCCTGGACTTCAAGGAGATCAAACCTATCCATCCTGAAAGAAATCAACACCGAATGTTCACTGGAAGGACAGATTTTAAGCTCAGGCTCCAGTACTTTCTTTGGCCACCTCATGAGGAGAGAGGAGTCCTCGGAAAAGTCCCTGATGTTGGGAAAGATTGAAGGCAAAAGGAAAAGGGGACAGCACAGAATGAGATGGCTGGATAGTGTTATCAATGCAACCAATATGGATTTGACCAAACTCCAGGAGGCAGTGGAGGACAGAAGGGCCTGGCGTGCTCTAGTCCATGGGATCACGAAGAGGCAGACATGACTGAACAACTGAACAACAACAAAGGGATACGGGGCCATTTGCACAGCTCCCAGAAGGTCCCAGGTTAAGAAAGAAAGCAGGGCTCCTGGACGAATTTTGGATCACACCACTAATTTTCCACTAGCCCTAGATGTTACATTGCAATTAGCTTTCATCATTTTAATCATGTGGTCATCAGATCACAGGTTTGATCTATGGGCAGATAGAGGTGTCCCAGAAACCTCAAGAAGAATGTCAGGATTTATTTAATTTGAAGAGACACCCTTCGGCAGATGTCCTTTAAAACATGGTGAGGCACCTGTGCTACCTACAGAGACTCAGCTGTTCATTTTGCTGAGTGGGACACTGGATGCCTTCCCTGACTTGATCATCAGTTGCACACACCTTAGCAACACATGTGATGTCTGAGGATGTCCTGTTGCTCCTTTAACACTTCTAGAGAGTTGCCACACCAGTTTGTCACAGAGAAACCCAGTAAGGCCACAAACACGGCTGATTAGAAGCAAGGGTGGGGCTAAATTAGCAAGCCTTCTAACTCTACAATTGTAAGAAATATTCTTTGCTACACACAGTGGGACCTACTTGTTTAAAACTTCCCTGGGGGCGCAATGCACAAGTGCTGCAAGACCTTAAAGATTTACAGATGTAATGTAGCAGAAACCTTTGTAGTTTAGAGTCAACTTTGTCCTGTGTGAAAAATATTCTGTTATGTCAGCAAGAATCTGTGAGTGCAGGGTGACAAAGGTAAACATCCTAAGCTGCAGAATACAAGGCAATAAAACGCAAGAAAGAGTCTACAATATTTCTTGGCCCAGTTCAAAAGAAACTGACCAATCCTTCATAATAGGCGGAAACAAGCAATAATACCTTCTTCATGTCTTTGCTACATGAATATAGTCCTTCTGTAGCCCTCTTTCTACCTAATGGCACAAAAGGCTGGCCTTGCACATTGTACCAGCGTTCGCCATCCAAGTCAGGTGGCCACTTCACTGTACCAAACATTAGAGCCGGCCCAGCTAAGGAGCACAGTGCCCAATGTTCAATTTTGTTAAGAGAGTATATCCAGCCAATTTGGAAATTATACTCTTCAACCTGAAGGCTTTGGTTCCCTAAGAAAATGCACCTTGCACATGCCCAGAGGCAATCCCTCTAACCTAAACACACCAAAGTCAGCTTCAAACTGTGTTTAATAAAAACATCTCTCAAGTTAGGTCTTGGCCAGAAAGGAATTAAGGAGGTTAGGAGCAATCAAAAGTAAAGCACTTGGTCAGTTACCATCTACACACACAGAACCCTCCAGATACTAGCCAGTTCCCCCAACTTTGAAGAAATTACTCTTGATTTACACCAGGGTAAGGTAAAAGCAGGTATGACACAAAGTTCCACAGCAGCAAGAAACCTAGAGAGAAAAATATACATACATACACCAAGAAAACACAACAAGAAAGCAGATAGAAAGAAGCCCAAAACATCCTCATGATTTCTCTCGGAAAAAATCACATTTTCCCTCACTGCAGTCTGTGGAAGAAAAAAACTATACAGAGAAATAGGGGCTAACTCAGCCATTCCCTGTTTTATTGGTGTTTTGCTCTGCAAGTTGTGAATGAATATGAACCCCTAAACCTACAAGCAAGGAGTGTTCAGTAATTGGTCTGATGGGAAGGTAAGAGGAAAGGTTTATTTTCAACCTGTAAATATGACCATTTGACCCCAGTGCCAAAACTCAGAGCTAAATGTTATTCTACCGACCATTCACCAGTGCCTAAAAGTAACGATGTTACAAGTAATTTGGCTAGATGTAATTAGTTACTTTTTCATCAAGGGTAAATATAATGAGGCATGCTATGGTTACATTAAGTGTCACGTAAAGAACTTTCTAAAGGCAGCTTAGGAATAATTTTTCAAACTTCATGCCTGAATGGCAAGGTAAGAAGGCTTTGCGGGTGGCTCCTTTATTTTTTGTAAATATTTACAAGTTCCATTATCAGCATGGATCACTAGAGAGCATCTTCCTGCATTAATAACTTCTCCATTAATAATGGAGCAATCTCTCTAACTGGAAGGAAGCGCCTATTAGGAACTTTACTTCATGGACAACCTGACTTCCAAGCAACAATGAGAAAGATACAGTATTGGTTTCATTAAAAATCAATAAAAAACATCCTAAACTCAGTGCTTTTTTTAAAACTGGGGTGAAATCCAAAGCACCCACACAAGCTGGCGATGCACACATACAATGGACCAGAAGAAAAGATCACTCTTGCGACGCCAGAGGGGCATAAGTGAGTAATAAGGCTTCAAACAGATAAGGTGACACAAAAAAGACGTATTTCTCAGAAATCTGCAGGGTCCCACGGCGATCCCCTTTCTAGATTTAGGCACAGTTCTCAACTGCACCACAAGTAATAAATGTGGGGTGGAGACCACGATCCCGCCAATGTAAACGAAGCTGGAAAATACAGTTGGGAACAATTTTTAAAGATCTATACGTGCTTCTTTGCTAGGGAGAAGCAGGTGGATATTGCAGGGGTGGTCCGCCTAGCAGTTAGGCAGGGCTTTCCGGAAACTGGCTCCGGTAGCAGCAGCACAGGTGGTGGTGGAGGAGGAAGAGGAAGAGAAGGAAGGCAGCACCTGGCCGGGGTGCTCCAGGCAGTATTTAGTCAGTGCCTCCTAGCAACAAAAGTTTGACCTGCCTTTTAAAAAACAACAACAACAACAACACGCAAGCCCAGGCGGAAAAATAAAAGGGAAAGTTAGAAGAGCAGCGGGGTGGTTTTTAACCGGAGAAACAAGACGGACCGCTGTACCAACTTCCGTCCCAGTTTGAAAGCATGCTATACGTCCTCCCAACAACCCTGCGAGGTAGACCAAGCCAAAGCAAGGCGATTGCCTCGCCGTCCCCACCCCGTCGCCTTGGCAAAGCTCGAGCAAGTTGTGGGAAACCCCAACCCCCGCCCGCAACCCCGAATCCAAACACTGTACACGGATCATGACCGCCACCGTTGGACCGTCTCAACTCCCGTCCGTGGCTCAGTTTCGCCTCCGGGAAATTGGGGGGGGGGGCGCTGAGGATCGCTATCAGGCATGATCCAGACCAGGAGAAAACCAGCCCAAGCTTTCACACGACCGAGCAGAGGGGAGGCAGGGGACTGGACATCCCCGAGACTGGACCCCGAGGCGCGCGCACCGCCGCGAGTCGTCGGAACGCGACGACTCGCGGAGGGGAAACAAGTAGCGCAGGCAACTCCGGGAGGGAGAGCGAGGGGAGCCCCCCCTTCCTCCTCCTCCTCCGACCCGGGCCTTACCTTGGTGTAGAGCTCCGCCGTCGACATGTCCCGGCCGCTGGAGGGGAGGGAGGCGCAATCCTCGAGGGGCGCAAAGCGGCGGCGCGCATCCACAAGCAGGGCTCCCTAATCCAAAATCCGGGCGGTGTGTGTGTGTGTGTTGGGGTGTGTGTGTGGGGGGTGTTTGCTCACAACTCCCCGGCGGCCCCAAAGCACATGGGCTGCTGCAAGGGCCAGCGCAAGCAGGGCGGGGAGAGAGCGAGGGGGGGGCGCCGGCGACCTTTGAGTCCGGCCTGGGCGCCGCGCCGGCCAAACTTCGGACGCGCAAGAGAACCACGAGCGGAGCCGGGCGGCGGGAGCGCAATTAACGACGGCGGTGGCGGCGGCTCCAGCCCGGAGGAGAGTTACGGGGCGGGGCGGGGGCCGCTCCCTCGTCAGGTAGGGGAGGCGCCGGCCGGGCAGGCGGACAAGGAAGCGCAGTCGGTCGCCCGGCCGGCCCCTTCCCGCTCGGCTTTGCAGGTGCCACGGCTGCCTGGCGAGGTGGTGGTGGGGGTGCCTTTGCGCTCACCATCGCCAGCCGGCCGGGGCGCAAGCGGGGCTCGCCCTCTGCCGGCCGCGGCCCGGCGGCAAACCCTTTCCCCTGCTGGGGGGGGGGGGACGATGGCGGGGCAAGGGGACTCATAAGTCTCCCCCAACATACACACTTTGGCCGCTCCTCGGTCTCTCCACGGGCCCCCCAGTGTGGGAAGAAGGGCGAAACCCCAACACGGGTCTGGTGGGCAAGGGTGGATTAATAATAAATAATTATATGTTTATTATGATGATTTTTTTTTACCCGACATCTTGCCAGTGAATTTTTATTGTAGTTTTATCATTGTTTATTATGATTTTTTTATTATTGCTTTTTAATGTTGTTGTGGTAAACTGCCCGGAGTTCCTCTGGAAGACGGGCGGTATATAAATAATTAAATTAAATAAATAAATATAAATAAATAACCATTAAGCACAATAAGCAGGCGCTGAGGGGCAAGCCACTCCAGTCTTCCTGCCAAGAAAACTCCATGGACATGGGGTCACAGAGAGCCGGTCACGGCTGTAAGGAGACAACACACACACACACAGGGGCATTGCGGGAAGCGGGAGAACCACAGAAATGGTCCAGAAGCCGAATTTGCCATGGCCCATATGGGACAACGCTGCAAATGGGGCAGCTGAACCAGGATCCGCAAAAAGGGCCCCCGCGTTAAATGAAAACATTACATAGAGATCTATACAACAATAACAAGAGCAATCTGAGAGTGTGGATCTCAGCCAAGGGTTATGAAATCCAACAGGGAAATCCACCCCTTCCAATATAAATGAAACCAGGGGAAATTTTGTATGCAGCCTGTTGTCCACTGAGAATGAGACTGTGCAGGGGCGCTAGTAGCTCGCGTATTATGTGCCAACAGACAGCAAAGCATGTGCTAACATTGTAACTAGACATGGGCACGACCAGAAAAAATGACGTTTCGAGTTTTCGTTTGTCGGAATGGGTCCGTTTCGGGTCGTTTCCGTTTGTTGTGAAATTTTTCACAAATGTGTCGTTTTGTCGTTTCGTTTGTCGTTTCCACTGCGATTTCGCGCAATTTGACTTCCCAGAGCATAGGGGCGTCCCGCAATCAGGGCCAGCGCTAGGTGTTTTTGCACCCTAGGTGGCGGGGGCCATGGGCACGCGGTGACAGCGGCAGGGGGGAGGCGCGGGAGGGCGAGCGGGCGGGCGGCGGCCCTGGGTGGGCAGTGGTGCAGGCGGGCGGGCGAGTGGGCAGTTAGGATATCACTTAGGATAGAGGTTCTGTTCTTGGCTTGCACCCCAAATGTGTGTGTGTGCAAGCAAATTGAAGTTGAGAAAATAGAAAATAAATGGTAGTATATAATATATATTTAAAATAAATCCACACCTTCCGCTCCCATTCGAACCTCCCCCTTTATCCAATATCAGAAAAAAAATCCTCACAAACTGCCAGAGAAGAAATAAACTGCTATTCCCTTCAGCAGACAAAGCTGCAGGGAATCAAAGAAATTATTTTCTAAATTCAATTCCCTCCCTGCCTGCCTAACTTAAATCCTAAAGCCTCCCTCCTCAATCTCGATTGGATCACACCAGCACCAGCAGCCAGCCCTCCTCCCTCAACCACATCCATACACCCGACTGCGATTTCTGGAAGGTGCCTTGGCTTTTTATGCCCTCCGAGACATCCAGAAGTGTCAGTCAAAAACCTGGCGATGCCATTGGTGGAATGGTTCAAAAAAAATTGCATGGTCCCATCCCATGCCCAGCCCAAATGGGCAGGTCTAAAAAAATAAAAAATAAAATAAAATAAAATCAATACGGGGTTTTATTGCTATTAAAAAACCACTGCTGCTACTATTAAAATTCAGGCATTTAAAATAAATAAATTTCACATGTTTCTGTGGTGATTTGGTGTATTTTTTGACCACAATTTCAAAAGAAAAATTGCAGTCACCATTTTGGATCCCCCCCCACCGCATGTCATGGCGAGACGACGAGGATGACCCCCCCCCAGCCTGGTGCAAGCAGCCCAGGACAGGAGAAGAGGGGGGGAAAGGCCGGGGACCCCCCAGAAACCACTCCTCTGGTAGGTGGCAAAGCCTCAGGCAGGCATATTTTCACCTGCTTTTTTGGCCGGGAGTCAGGGTTTTTTAAAAAAAAAACTTTTAAAAACTTTTTCTGTGCTTCGCATTGCGCGATCGCCGCGATGCCACAAACGAAAACGAAAAACCCGACCAAATTTTTCTTTTTTCGGTTCGAGTTCGAGTTCTGACGGCTTAATTATCGTTACCGTTTCCGTTACGTAACGGAAACGGAAACGGAAACGAAAACGAAAATTTCGCCGAGTCGTGCCCATGTCTAATTTTAACATATATATGGGGGCACCGATGTCTTTTAAGCGCTTAAGGGCCTCTAAGGGTCTTACTCCAGTCCTGGGTCCTGGGGTGGGGGTGGGGACTTAGCTTGCCAAGGCCCGTCAAGGAAGGCTACCGAGTCCCAACGGAGCAAAAGGTCTTGTCGTCTTCAAGATCCTGGCTTCCTTGAGCGAGTTAAGCCATCTCCCCTTCCTCCCCTCCATGGCTCAAGCTTTCCTGGTTTCTACTCCACTTGCGTGCTTGTGACCAAGTAGGGAACAGTCCATGAAAGTTTGAGCTTAAAGAGGGACAAATAGTAATCTTGAACCTGTCCTGGTTGTTTTTTTTCTCAACTGATGTACCATTATTAAAATGTACTCTTAGTTATTTAATTAATTATTTTTACTCAGCCTTTCACCTTAATACGGATGCAAGACGGCTTGAATAATCAGAAAGAGAATATTTTAAACTAAAAACAGTATGCATACAGTACATGTGTTTAAAAGGATCATTCAAATGCCACACTAAAAGAAAGTAAACAAAAGCAACACCAAAAAGTCATTCAAACCAGCAAAGCACAACCCCACACAGGCACCCTGTGCTGCCACAGTGTTTGGCATGTAGATCACTGGCCTACCTTGGGGTTACCCAGATGTTCTTGGACTACAATTCCCAGAATCCTTCACCACCAGCTATGCTGACCAGGGTGGTCAGCCATCATCTCCAGTCCACCTACCAACAAGAGTTTCAGGCCATTCAATAAATAAAAAATAAAATAAAACTTGCCAGTATCACAACCACCATCATTTTGTCCTCAGCATATTGTATTGAGAGGTATGTTATGATGTATATGCCATCAAGTCAAAATAATCATAAAACAACCCTGATAGAACTTTCAAGGTAAGAGAAGTACTTAAAGGGTCATTTTAACCACTTCCACACTCGCAGTGAGTTTTCATAGCCGAATTAAAATTTGAACCCAGATCTTTTGAGTCTTAGCCCATCACTCTATCCACTACACCACACTGGGTATCACGTACGGACAGGTATACTACTTTTTAAAGTGGTTCTATTCTGTCCTCATACCTGATACACATTAACAGTCTCATCCTGTCTTCTACCTCATTTTTAAAACACACACACATCCACCCTAGTAGACAAATACACACTTTGTAGTAGCATGTGTTATAATTCAGTTGCTTTATTTCTGACTACATGTTTCAGATCTTTTATTAACTGCTTTTTAGCATTCCATGGCACAGATCACAAAATTACAGTCCCACTCCTGATCTCCAGGATTCAAATGCTATTGCTTATGTAGCCAAAACAGCAACATGTTTGGAAAAGTTAGATTTCTGAAGTAACTTCCAGAATCCCCAAGCCGGTATTGTTTAGTTTGGTCAGTTGCCATTAAACAAGTGACCAAACTTTGCACACAAAAGGAGCATTATTACAATCAGAGGTTGGAAAGGTTACTTTTTCTGGCTATGCTGTCTGCAGAAATTAAGAGGTGAAAACTAAATGATGGTATCTTAGGAAACTTAAGAAAAATGAAAAGCTTATACTGCATTTAACACTGAAACCAGCATAGAAAATTAACATTTCAGAGGATCCTGGTATTTGCTATCTTGAAATATAGATAACTGCTAATATATTCTTTTAAAGGACACTTCTTGTACATCTCTAAAATGCTGAACTAAAG
The DNA here is from genome assembly GCA_023846285.1 of Phrynocephalus versicolor. Lineage (NCBI taxonomy): Eukaryota > Metazoa > Chordata > Lepidosauria > Squamata > Agamidae > Phrynocephalus > Phrynocephalus versicolor. Next base: position 4,226,954 of record JAHTLZ010000195.1, read on the forward strand.
ATTTCAAGTATTAGTAACTTCATGGGAGTGCTGATGTGAAGGAGTTTGTGTTATATGCAATCCTGTGTTATATGCAATCCTGAGTAATAATCTGATGATCAGACTGCTACTGCATAATTTGCAATTTTAACTAGAACTGAGACAAATCTGTGACTTCTGTACTGACCCTTGCTCATCTGACAAGGCAGATAGTTCAGTAGTCGATTATTAATATGGTACAGTATTAATATCATACAGTTTTTACACTAGGAAAAATCCTGGTCCAGACTACCGATCAGCAATCAAACATATTACACGATCCACTATTAGTTCCTCCATCTCAGCTTTCCCTACCTCAATATCTTCTTTCTTTTTCAGGATATGAATGACAAAGGCCTGTATTCAAGTCCCCGCACAGCCCTGAAAACCACTGGTGGGCCATGATCCTAAATAACTTAATTTTCCTTACCAGAGTGCTATGAACAAAAGGTCACGTACAAATCCTTGTGCTCATCAGATGCAAGTTGGGTGCCAGAGATGGCTACAAATTTAAAAATGTTATTAAAGAGGAGGTGCTTAAAAACACCAAGAACGTTCAGTGGAACAAAGCATCGCTCTTCATGGGCCTAGCTTCAATTTAGAGAATCTCTTGCACATGGCTTGGTAACTTCCAGAGGTTCTATTTTCTTTTGAATCACAGAAATTGTGTCCTCCTTTGGAGAAGTCCCCTAATGCCCTCTAGCGGCCAATATTTCTTTTAAAATTTTTTAAAATGTGGAGACATTTGCCCCACTAGACTAGAGGACAGAAGTGGACTTTTACTGTACAGTAATCCCAGTTTTTTTTCTGTTTCACTGTGGGAGGGTGTTAGGAAGCCTCAGATGTTCTGTAGAACCACTTGAAGTAAAACTGAGTATATACATTAAATAATTATATACCAAACACTTGGGCTGTTGGGAAAACAGAGTAATCACTGCTGCTTACAACTGAGTAACTTTCTGAACCCATTTCCAAATTCATAATGGAAGTTACTAAGCTCTTTGCAGTTCTAACAGCAACACAGTTTGCAGGGAGACATTTCAACAGATTGTGAATTTTAAGCTTTAAAAAAAGATGAATGCACTAAAGGAAGGAATTTTTAAAAAATGTAGACAACTTGGAACAAGCTTACACAGAGGATTTTCTAAGAGTCTTTTCACACGACCCCTAAGATTCCCTGGCCACTTAAATTTGGACCAGAGATCTTGGGGGTTCGTTGCTCTTCCTGCGTCCCCACCCCTCCACACTTCCTTGATCCTGTCTGCGTGAGGGGAGGGAGAAAAAAGGGGACAAAAGAATGCAGGCTCACCTCCGTTTGCGGGTCCAAGCCTCCCCCAGCCCCGTCCTCCTCTTGATTCCTTCTCTTAAAGGGGCGGGAGGCAAAAAAAAAAAAAGCAGAAGCGAGGAGAGCCGGGCACTCACTCCTATACATCTGGATCTGGGATTTTTCACCCTCCAGAGCAGGTACCTGAAAAGTGCGCTGGGACGCGCTTAGGTGGGCGTGGCCGCACTTAATTTTCTGTAAACTCCAGAGTTGGTGGGGAAACAATTTTAAGCTCCGGAGCTGGGAGCCATTTGCGGCGGAGTTTAGGGGTCGTGTACAAATACCCTAAATCACTTGTTAACATCAATAGTTCTAACATCACCATTCTATATATATATATCCTTTATTTAAACAGTAAGAAAAAAAGGAGAAAACATGCAGGTTTTAAGGACATTTTCTTACTTGTCATCCATTACCTTTCACAATCAGAATACATTTGAACTGCTAGTTGATGGTTACAAATGCAGCAAATGCAGTGAACAATAAATATGTATTGCACCCATGCACAAGGGCACTTCTAAGACGGAGCGCTACGGACAAGGTGCCTTCGTAAAGGATGGAGATCCTTCATTTTCATGTAAGGCCTTGACAGGACGTCTGCAATCTTCTGCTGGTAATGTCTCTCTGCCTCCAGTGCCATCGCATATTCACGTTGTTCTTCTTCCTTCTCAAACTCATGCGCTTGCTTGACGTGGTTGATTTGAGCTTGGAGTTCTTCCCGATATTCCTTTTCCTTCCGTAGGCGCCTGCAGATAACATAATAAAGGATCACACGTAGGGACCATGATGAAAACAATCTAACAATCATGACCAGGTCGGCCTTTTACCACCTAAGGCTCATCGCCCAGATTCGCCCATACCTTGACGAGAGCTCCCTGAGGACAGTGGTACAGGCGCTAGTCATGTTGAGGCTGGATTACTGCAACACTCTCTACATGGGGCTCCCCTTGAACCTTGTTCGGCGACTGCAGCGGGTCCAGAATGCGGCGGCCAGGTTGGTGGTTGGTGCGCGTCGGTATGACCGCATCACCCCCATCCTGGCTCGCCTACACTGGTTGCCCGTTGCCTCCTGAATAAGGTTCAAGGTGTTGGTTTTGGTTTACAAAACCCTCCATGGCTTGGCCCCTGTTTATCTGGCAGAGTGTCTCTCCCGACAATTAGAAGGTTTTTGGCTGGGTGGCCACCTGTTGGAAATACTGTGATGGGGGTTCCTGCATGGCGGGGGGTTGGCCCAGATGGCCACTGAGGTCTCTTCCAACTCTATGATTCTATGATTCTATGATCATACCCCGGATGACTCGGCAGGTGCCAGGGCCCCAGTTTTCAGGCCACATCCACTTGCAGTCCTGGATGCAGTTAGGCATTCAACCTGCCACTCATTGGGTAGCTTGTTTGCACCCTTCATATCATTTTAATTGCTCATTCACAGTGCCTCTGGTGTGGCATCACCAGCTAGATCTTGGCAATGCTCTAGAACAATGATGGTGAACCTTTCAGAGACCGAGTGCCCCAAAATGATTCCAAACCCACTAATTTTTCGCAAAGTGCCAATACAGCAATTTAACCTGAATACAGGTGGCTGTGAAGAGGAAATGTTGGGTGCCCACAGAAAGGGCTCCAAGTGCCACATTTGGCACACGTGCCATCAGTTCAACAACACTGCTCTAGAATGATGTCAACAGCATTAGGAATATTTTGAATATCAGGTGGTTTACAGCCCTGTAGCATTGAAGGCAGCAGCACTGCTGTGCTGTTCCTTGCTGATGTTTCTGCTAATTGTAGGGCTGCTAGTGAGGTACTGATGTTGGAGGTGATCAACCAGAGGGCATCTTACTGGGAGGTCCCTCTTCAAATCTGGAGCTGGCCTTTAATATACTACTTATGCATTTACTACTTGGCACTCTAGCCAGTTTTAATCCGGAGGGAGGGAGGGATGTTTATACTGCCCATCTAGACAAAGGCCACTTTGGGTGGGTTACAACAAGAAAACAACAGTAATAGAACACTCTAGAGGAGGGTTGATTGGTTTGTTTGCACCTCAAGGCACAGCGGTTAAACTGCTACACTGCAGCCAAAGCTGTGCTCATGACCAGGGATTCAATCCCAGGTACCTGGTTCAAAGTTGACTCAGCATTCTATCCTTCCAAGGTCAGTAAAATGACCTTGCTGGATGGGTGGGTGAATGTAAAGCCTGCATAAGTACTTGTAAACTGCCCAAAACTGCCCAGAGAATGCTTTAAGGTCTACAGTGTGGTATATAAGTACTGTAGCATGCTTTGCTTTACTTTTGCTTTGTTTCAATTAAGTCTCGTGGACTACCTCATAGCTGGAAAACTCTGGCTAGGGTGCAATCCATGCCTTCGATGGAGTGAGGACTTAATACAGTGGTACCTCGATTTACGAATTTAATCCGTTCTGAATGCATGCCCTTAAGTCAAACTACTCTTAAGTCGGGGTACCTATCTAAAAATTGAAAAAATAAGTTAAAAATGAAAAAAAAATGAAAAAAAATTAAGTCGAGCAGACCATATCTAAAATTGGTAAAGCGGCATTTAAAATACCAACAGTTTTCTGCTCTTAAGTCGAATTGCTCTTAAGTCGGGCAGCTCTTAAGTTGGGCAGCTCTTAATTTGGGGTACCACTGTATATAGCCACCCTTGCAACACTTCCTATAGCCATGACAGATTATCGTGCCAGCCAAAATGATCAAAATGTGACACATGGACAACATTTAGCATCTCTAGCACCCTACAACACCCTGCTGCATCCTTGATAAAAACACAAAAAAGTCTCAATTCCTGGGAAATGTGTGGGAGGGGGCAATTTTGGTACATTTTGAGGAATCCCCAGCATCTCTTGGCCACACTTCGTGTTTTTAGTAAGAACAAAACAAAGCAAATCCCTTACAACTGCCCATCGACTTTGTAAGAAACAATATGGTTGGGTGGGGAATCCCAGGGATGGGGGCAGCCCTCCAAGGTCAAGGGATGGGCGTGTATGGCCCCCAGACCTGTGCTATAACATACGGCCCAGGTGATCACACCATCACCACCCACTCCTCCACATATAAGGTCCACGGAGGAAGGCCTTTACTCAGATAAGAGCAAAAGACTTTCTGTGCACATTTGATACGTGCCAAGAGCTGCCTTAGGAAAAAACAACAGGAAAAAGAAAAGAATCTGCACACAAAGAAACACACTGTGCAAAAATATTATCTCTGAATCTCAGGCTGGAACGTGAATGCCGTGTGATGACATGCCTTCCTTGGACCGCCCAGCCGTAGACACGTAACTCCCCTCTTACAGTTTTTTTTTTAAATGCACGAACAGGGCACTTGGCACGAGACAACTGCAGAATATCCTTTCCCTTGTGGACAGCCTTAAGAGACATTACCTTGCATATCTCTCCTCTTCTAGACAGTTGTATTCTAGGATGGCTGCGTTCAACAGCTCTCTGTCCCGAGCAAGTGCCTCTTGTTCTTGGGCATTTCTTTGCACTGGGTGGTAAAAGAACGGACATGCAATTAGCTAATGCTGACAGGCAATTATGCGCACATCAGAACTGCCGGGTCTGAAGAGTTCCATTCCCCCATCCCTCCTATCTGCTTGCGTTTGTTCTAGGAGTGGATTGCATTTGTATCTCACCTCTCCTCCAAAGTAAATCAGGGGAACATACATTTTCCCACCCCTAGCCCAGTCTCACCACATTCCTGTAAGGTCAACCAGGGTAAGAGGTTTTTGAGATCTGTGGCTGTAGGGAGATTTTTTAGCCTGCAATGTGGCTCTCCTTAAAAGGTAAAGGTTCCCCCTGCACATGCGTGCTAGTCGTGTCCAGCTCTAGGGGTGATGCTCATCTCCATTTTTAAGTCAAAGAGCCAGTGTTGGGCCAAGTGGCTGGCATGGCTGAACACATTTCTGTGCATGGAACACTGTTTACTATCCTGCTTGTTTACGGCGGTACCTATTTATCTACTTGCATTTACACGCTTTCGAACATCTAGGTTAGCAGGAGCTGGGGTTAACAGCGGAGACCTTCCTGGGTACAAGTGCAACATTGCAGCCCAAACTCTACTCACAAGCCTGGTTCAATCCCAGGTAGCCAGCTCAAGATTCACTCAGCCTTCCATCTTTCCAAGGTCAGTAAAGTGAGTACCCAGCTTTCTGGAGTGCAAAGTGTGGCCTGGCAAAGAGTGTTTTCATTTCTATGGGGTGTGGGGTGGTATACCAGCAGATCACTTTGCTTTTTGCTTTACCTCCTCAACCCTAAGACATTCTGAATGTACTGCACTGGAGCAGATGGCATGCTGGTCTGGGCATAAGATCCCCACTTCACAATGGAATTTATATTCCTAGGTATTTAGAAGGCATTAGGTCGGGATGAAGACTGCGGTAGTTGGGACCATGTCCATAATGGACCCTTACGTTTCTCTTCAATTTGAAGGCGCCTTGTATCCAGGACCTCTCTCAGCAAGGCGTCTCTGGCATCTTTTAAGGCCTTCTCTTTTGCAGCCCTCTTGGCCCACATCTTTGCTGTCTCCTCCGCCCGCAGCTTGTCCAGTTCTTTTTCCCGCTGTTTCTCCTCCTCCATCTGTTGTGCCAGGTATGCCCGATATATCTGCTGCTCTTTCAAGAGCTCCTTCTACACAAGGCAAACAAGGGGTGAGTTGTCAAAGAGCCAGGAGCTGGAAAAGGCATTACAGTGTGTGTGTGTGTGTGTGTGTGTGTGTGTATAAATTGATGGTACCAAAATGGTAGAATTCATCTTTTCGTTAGCTTTCTCGGGAACAAATGTAACAAATTAAATAACACCCATATATACAAGCGCAATCTTTCACTTGTTTGAGAGTGGAACTTGAACCATAACTTCTTAACCAGTCTCCTAGAGGAGATTTAGTACGTTCATTTCTGTAACATGGTTCACATTATTTGTTTATTTGTTAGTTCATTTGTGGTTTTTTTTTTATACTTGCCTACAACATCCAAGCTCCCAGCCTCAACTAAGAAACTGCCTGGCTTTCCCCCCCATCTTGCCAAGGACCTTACATCTAAGAAATAACTCCTGGCAAATCCATCTTTTGCCATGTTATATCCTATTGGTATTACTCTGAGGAAGAGGGTTTCACCTTCGAAATATTAGCAATGTTTTTGTTATTTTTCTAGTTGCCTAAAGATATCACCTGTTCCACTTCTGTTTATTGAGTCACTGTACTCGTATTCTGTCTTCCTGTTTTCTTTCTATGCTCTGCGTTTCCCAGCATTATTGACTTCCCCAGTGAGCCTTGTCTTCTCACAATATCTCCGAATTCATTAGCATCAGTTTAACCATTTTTATTTCTAGTTCGAATTGAGGCGTGATTTGAGGAAGAAATTCTTAGACACACACTAGCTATGTATGAGAGGTACAAAATAATGCAGGGCATAAATCAAGTGGATAGAGGGACACTCTTCTCCCTCTCACAAAACTAGGGGACATGCACTCAAATTGAGGGCTGGTAGAGTAAGAACAGACAAAAGAAAATATTTTTTCACCCAGCGTGTTGTTCGTCTATGGAACTCCCTGCCACACAATGTGGTGATGGCATCTGGCCTGGATGCCTTCAAAAGGGGATTGGACAGATTCCTGGAGGAAAAGTCCATCACAGGTTACAAACCATGATGGAGATGTGTAATCTCCAGGCTTAAAACCAGAGTACGTCAAGGGCCAGATGCAGGGGAGTGGTACCAGGAGACAGATATCTAGTCTCATGCGAACCCAAACGCATCTGGTGGGGCCACTGTGAGATACAGGAAGCTGGACTAGATGGGCCGTTGGCCTGATCCAGCATGGCTGTTCTTATGTTCTAGTCCAACCCCCTGCCCAAGGCAGGAGACCTCATACCATCTCAGGATTCTTGCCACAATGAGCCATAGTTCAGTCAGTCTCGCATTTTCACCCCTCATGCAGGGAGGTCTTCAGAAGCTTCTTACGCAAGAGGAAATCCCACAGGTTCAACTGTTGATCTCAACTTGTACAACGGCAAATAGGATGATCAAATGCTATCATAGTGTAAGAGCTTTCTGTTCTATTGGTGTTCCAAAAGGTTCTGGACATGATAGTTTTAAATAACTATGGGCTAAGTCTCAAAAGATGCAGAACAGACAGCACAGAATCTGTAAAACAGGCATAGAAAAAATCTTTTACTTATTGTTGAGCTCTCTTAGAAGTTTTCTGATGGCTTCCCAGTAGGAAAACTACCAAAAAGCCAGTTTTTCCACTGTTATCTACAGGCACATGTTGAGCGGCAGGCCCTTCTTGGCTGGTGCACTGCAGAAACAGAGTGTATATGGAAATCCACCCACTACCTTCTGCGATACAAGGATTTTTGGGATTCCACTCTCACAGGCATAGACAACATTATCTAGGAACGTTGGCTTGAGAGCCAGAAAGTTGGAAATCACTAGTTCATAACATAAGAACATAAGAAGAGCCATGCTGGATCAGGCCAACGCCCATCTAGTCCAGCTTCCTGTATCTCACAGTGACCCCACCAAATGAGCGAGACTAGATCTCTGTCTCCTGATAATACTCCCCTGCATCTGGCCCTTGAAGTACCCTGGTTTTAAGCCTGGAGATTAAACATCTCCATTATGGTTTGTAACCTGTGATGGACTTTTCCTCCAGGAATCTATCCAGTCTCCTTTTGAAGGCATCCAGGCCAGATGCCATCACCACCTCCTGTGGCAGGGAGTTCCACAGACTAACAACACGCTGGGTAAAAAAAATTCTTTTCCTCATAAGGGAGGTCCCCCAGCCCAGTAATCATTTTAGTCCCTCTCTTCTGCACCTTTTCCAGTTCCACTATGTCTTTTTTGAGATGCAGTGACTATATCTTTTTCAATCCACAGATCATTGTGCTGGCCCACACTTCAAGTTTTTTTTTAATTCAGAATATGTGGAAAGATAGGGCGCAGGAGGGTGGCCACAGGTGAGCAATGTTGCCATGTCCTTCGAAGACTGAAATGATACCTCAAATGCCTGCAATGGAATTTTTAGGGAGCACCACAGGGCAGAAGTACATTCAGTTGTTCAGCCTACAATGTTGCTGTAGCTTTGTGAATAAAACCCATGCAACCGATCATAGCTATATCGATGTGGAAGAGCGGGACGAATTTTATTTTTTCCAGGGCCCAAAGGCCATACGACCTTTCGGAACTGCTGGACTGAGCCCACCACCTGAACCCAAATGAAAAAAGCCTTACTTTCCGTTGCTTTTGGCCCTCGGTGTCTTCCTGAGCTTCTTGCAGGACGTGATCCAGGATCTTCATATCTAAAGCCAGCTCGTCTTGCTTGGCGTCGTTGAGGCGCTTCCTCTTCTCCTCCATGGAATCGAGGAGCATGTCTCTACATTCTCTCAGCTTCCGCCGTCTCTCCATCTCAGCCCGCTCATCTTCGAGTTTAAACAGGAGTCGTTCCTCTTCCTATAACAAGGGCCAAGAGAGCTTATTAACTCGCCGCTTCTGCTTTGTGGGTGACATCCAGGGAAATGGGAATGGGTGATGGTCTCCTGAAATATTGCAGGCTGGGAACAGCTGTTCAGTAGGGTTGGGTGAGAGTGTGGTTGACCGCTCTCATTACAGAAGGTAATCTAGACATGGCCTTCTGTAATGTATGGCTTGTAAAGCAGAGCTCAGAAGCAATAAAAGAGAAAAAAACATTTCTTCAGGCACCCAGTTTGAAAGTATACAGGACTCAAATGGTGGTAGTAGTGATGTAGGGGCATAAGTAAACCACAGTAACGAACTACTGATAATCCCATAAATGCTGTACGGTGGCCCCCCGCCCTTTCGTGGTTCATATACTGCGGTCCCGGTCTATCACGGGACCGCAGTACCTCAAAAGGACTTGAGGGAGTGGGGAAGGTTTGGGGGCTTTTTAAACCTTCCCCCTTTCCCCAAGCCCTGGGCTCCAGCTGATTGGCGCTGGGGTGGGGAAACAAAAGTTTTTTCTCCTCCACCCCAATGCCAATCAGCTGGAGCCCGGGGCTTGCCTCCATGAAGGTATCGCACGCTGCTTCTCCCCATCCCCTCGGGGTGCTGGGAAGTGGTGTGCGATGTTTAAAGGGCTTTTGGCTGCAGAGCCAAGCCCTTGGCTCCATGGCTGAGAGTCCTTTTTAAAGATCGGCGCCACTTGCCCCACACCCCTGGGGGAATGGGCGAGTGGCACGTGATGTTTAAAATTGTGCCCCCCCCCCGACCTGCATCCGCATATAGTGGATTTTCAATGATCGCGGGTCGGGTGGGTCCCTAAACCCCGCGATAGATGGGAGGTTACTGTACACCTGTTCAGATGAACACACTTAAGGCACTGATGCCGGCCTTTGCACTAAACTTGTGAAGCGCCTTCCAGGCCAAGGAGTGATCTGGATACAGGACCCATATGTATGCCCTTGATCCACCATCCTATGAGCCTTACCTACTTTCAGGCTGAATGCATGGATTGTATGCGGCAGAATTAAATGTAATTTCCTGCTTTCTCCGCTAGCAGCAGCCTAACAAAAGTGCATTTCAAAAGGCACCCAATAAATTGGAACATCATTGTGTAGGTTCGGCTGAACTATGTTTCCTAGCTACATTTCTAGTGCATTTTACTAGGTATCTTCCAAGTTTTGCCACTTCTCTTCTATTCCAATTCTCCTCACACCAAGAGTCACTGAAGTAAAAAGTAACATTACAAATGCAATAGAGACACTATACTATCTAGAAACACAAACACAGATAAACACAGGGGATAGCCACAAATTACTGCTGAGGGGGGACTTTGTAACAAATTACCCAACATTTACATTTACATTTTTCAAATGTATTTTTCCAAGCTCTTCCCCAGTTGTTTATTCATTATTTATTTATTTACCTTATTTATACCCTACTTTTCTCCCAGTAAAGAGACTCAAGGTGCCATACAACAGCTAAAAATGCATATTTCTCTTTTATTGCTTCAGAATATTGTAGGAGATATTTCTCATCCTGGACACTCTCTGTTTGTACCATTACTATCAGGCAGAAGGTATAGATCTATTAGAACAAGGACAGAAAGATTCAGAAATAGTTTTTACCCAATAGCAGTAACCATGCTAAATTCTGTTAAAATTTAAGTTGCCAGGTAATATTAGTGTTGAATGTGTTACATATATATTGTATGGGGGATTGTGTATGGCTGATGTTTTTTCTAAATTGTTTACATATATATTGTATGGGGGATTGTGTATGGCTGATGTTTTTTCTAAATTGTAGTTTTTATGGGTTGGGTATGAATGTTGTCAGTGAAAGAGTGTAGGGCTGTGTGTGTATGTTTGGTTTTTATGTCAGTTTTAAATGAGTGTAAGTGATGTTTGGCGTCTGAATGTTGGCGTATGTGTATAGATGGTTTGTTCTTAAATTGTAGATTTTACGTCTTGGATTTTTATGCTGGGGTGTGTGAATGACTGACTGGATGGCACTTTTAATCTTGTTGCATTTATACAATGACAATAAATTCCATTCCATTCCATATGCTTAAAACTGCAATAATTTAAGATACAAGTATTAATATCTGATTAAATATAAACATATTAATAGCTAAAACAGATTTTAAAAGACGTGATCGAAATATGATGCACCCTCTACTAAAAATCCCACCCCCATTTTCTCCATTCTTGGTAGCCCTCCATGATATTGTCAGTTAGGCGGTCATCGTTTATAGAAAGCACCAAGTGTTTGAACTTTGATAGACCGCTGCTTTGGAAGTAGAATATTGATGAGAATAATTTGATGGCAATGCTGGCTCTCAAAGTTCAAGATTTTAGTGTTACAGTGGACCCTCGCATATCCAACGGTTAGTAGAACATAAAATCTGTACAACACAAAAAATTCCGGAGATAGGGGAAATTTGCTTAACAGGATCGCCAATGGGGCGAATCCGTACAACATAAAAAGGGTCACGATTAGGGATTACTCTGTTTTCAATGTATTCCTATGGGAAATTTGTATAAAAGAAAATTTGCTTAAATGAATTAATTCCAAATGAATTAATTAATTCCAACGAATTAAGGTACCACTGTATACCAGTTCCCATATTTTAAAAAACTGTATTTTTATAATTTTGACATCCTTTTGACATGCTGTCTTCCAGCAGCTCTAGGGCATGAGGCCAAGTTGGCTTCCATTGGGTCTACAAATGGATTAACAAACTGAAGAACAGTTTTTATCCATGGGCTGTCAGACTGCTGAATGGGAAATAATCCCAGGACAAGTATAGAAGAACTGACCTGTGGGCTGGCACATTCTGTGTCAAGTACACAGGGTGCAATAAGACTGAGTGATTGCCAGTGAGATGGGGGCGGGATGAT
>JAHTLZ010000195.1:4251621-4273862 GCA_023846285.1 Phrynocephalus versicolor
ATTCTTTTATATTTCTCTTTATGCATATTGAGAGCATGTTTACCAAAGACAAATTCCTGGTGTGTTCAATCACACTTGGATTCTATTCTATTCAACTTTTTTGCCCCTTTTCTTTTTCTTTTGGTACTGCTTGATTTCCTCGTCTGGGTGAATCTTCTATATTATTATGCCTTCGCCATAATGACCGCAGTGGCTGCTCCCCTTCTCCCCAAGCCTACAAAGCGAGGGCTGCGCCCGTAAGCGGTCTCCAAAACCGCTTTTCCAAGCAGCGGAGAGTCCCAGTTTGCTTTTAAAAAGAACGTACAGTATTCTGCTTTCAAACAAAACGGGTATTTGGAAGCATACGACTCTTAACCTTTCTATCTCTATGGGCGGTTCATCCCTCTACGGGCGGATGTAGCTGGAGACGGCTGCTTTGCCCGGCCGCGAGGAGCATATATTCTCGCGAGATGGAGCAGAGAAGGACCCGGGTGGCGGGTGATTTCGAATGGAGGCAGCCGCGGATGCTGCTGCTTGCAGGAAGGAGCGCGTCGGTGCAAGCAAGTGGGTCCTCCTGGCCATGGAAGAAGGGAAAATAGACTCCTGCGGGCAGCACTCGGATGCAGGGGGTGAGCGAGTGCTGCTCTTTCTATTTCCTTTATTTCTATTTCCTTTCTTAATTATTGGGTTCATTTGATGGCTTTCTTCCATAGCAGCCTTTCCCAACCTAGGGGTCGGAACCCCCAGCTGTGTGTTTGTTTGTGCGGGTCGCAGGTCGTCTTATATGAAATACAGTGGACCCTTGTATAACAAACAGTTTGTATAACATAAAATTTGTACAACATAAAAATTGCGGAGATAGGGGAAATTTGCTTAACATAATCGTCTATGGAGCGAATCTGTACAACATAAAAATGGGATCACTCTGTTTTCAATGCATTCCTATGGGAAATTTGTGTAAAGGAAAATTTGCTTAACAGAATTTCATTTGGAACGAATTACTTCCTTTATACAAGGTACCACTGTATATTACTTTTAGCCCTTGCTAACTAATATTTATTTGTTTGTTTATTTATTCATTGGATTTTTATACCGCCCATCTGCCTGCGCGGCCACTCTGGGCGGTTAACAACAATTGGCGAATATAATCCTTAATATTGCAAAAAATGTTACAGTATTCGCAAACCACAGGTGGCATCTGATGCTGAGTGGCTTATCTAGGACTAGTTTTCTGTCTTAGAAAGTACTTGTGAATAAGTTATGATTTCCTTCTGTGAAAAGTGGCAACTGGTATACTCCTTGCAACAGGAGGTAATGACCTATTCTTCATTTTAAATGCAGGAAAACACAGTATGGCTCATTCAGATTTAAATGACTTATGTGCCCACCTCAACACCAAGATTTCAAATATCAAGAAGTCACTTCAGTTGAGACATATTGGTAAGATGCCTTAGTGCAGTGGTTCCTAACTTGGGGGTTGAATGACCATTTCACAGGGGTCGCCATGAGCCAGTGAAGAAAAAGGCACTAACGACTTGGGTCTGCAGGAGGAGGGGGGGGGAAGAGAGTTCCAGCTTGATAGGCTGGAAGGGATGTCAGTCAATGGCACCGGAGGCTGCGATTGGCTGAGGGTGCCTGTGAGGGATGTTCTCTATGGCAGTGCTCCCCAACCTTTTTGACCCCACGGACCGGAAAATAGTTGATGATTTTTCCGTGGCCCGGGGGCGGGGGATGGGGGGAGGGAGGAGGGGGAGGAGGGGGTGCGGGGGACTTGGAGTGTGTGCCTTGCGGGGAGGGGGGGGGCACGGGAGCGGCGGCGGCGCTCGCCGGCTGGGGGCGTCAGGCTTGCCGCTCCCCCCCCCGCGCACGGGCGGGGTGGGGGGGAGCCCGGGGCTCCTGGGCAGGCGGGCCCCCGCCTCCTCCTCCTCTCGGCGGCCGCGGCCTTTGGGCAGGCGGGCGAGCGGGAGGGGGAGGGGAGGGAGGTCGTTGAGGGGGTGGCGCGCACGCGCGCGCGCGCGCACACACACACACACACACACACACACACACACACAGAGCTTCTGTGTGGGGTGGGGAACACAGCATGCGCTGGACGGCGACTCTTGACAGCCCATGTGTCGCTGGCAAAAGCGAGTTGGGGGCGGCCAGAAAGAAACCCATGTCAGGGTAGGAGAAAGAAGGCCACCAGGGCGGCAAGAGTGAAGGTGGCTCTCTCTGAGTCTTGCCGCCGCCGCCGCCGCGTCCTCGCGGGCAGGGCGCTAGGAAGCCGCCCACCCTCCGCGCAGGTTGCTCGGGTTGAGCGGCTCCGCGCAGCAGCAGCAGCAGGTGCCTCTTCCTTCTCTCCGGCGGCTCGGAGGGGCCGCGGCTCGCCCGCGTGACTCACGCCAAAGACCCGAAGCGGCAGCCGGCGAGTGACTTTACTTGCCCCGAACTGCCGGCAAGTGAGAAACTCCCGTCAAGTCCAGCGAATGGCCGGAGGGAAGGACACACGAGGTTGGCGCGCAGGGAGGAGAAGGGCGCAGGAGGGCCTAGGGCGGCGAGGCCGAAGAGAAAGAAGGGGAAAGGGAAGAGGCGCCAGGAGAAGGGGAGGCGTCTGCGGGGCCTCTCCCCCCCCACTCCCTTGGGATCAAACGCCAGCCAGCCTCCGAAAGTCCCCTTCGCCTCAGCCCCTCAGGTCACGGCAGCCATGGCTCGGGCTGCGCCGCAGCAGGTGCCCGAAGGAACGCGCTCGCCCGCCCCCCCGACAACGCCCAGGCGGAGACCCCGGAGACCCGCTGCCCTGCCGAGCTGCGTCCCCCTCCTCGCTCCGCACGACCCCCCCCCCTGCGAGGGGCTGCTTTCCCGGACCCGAGGCAGCGCCCACCGGCATGTGTGTGGGGGGGCTCCGTCCTTTCCGCGCCACCGTCCTCCATTCGTCGCGGCCGCAGCTCCCGACACGTTCGCGCGCCCCTTTTTGCCTGCCGGCCGAGAGTCCACCCAGGGACCCCACCACCCCCACCCCGAGCGCGCGGTCCCAGGCTCCCCGCCCAATCAGCCACCAGCATTCCCTCTCTCTCCCCCCACTTTCCTCCTCCTCGGCAGACTGCCTCCAGGTGTGCGGAGCAGCGCCGCGACCCCCCCCACCTGCCTCCTCCTCCCTTCCCTTTTACACACACACACACACACACACACACACACACAGAGCTTCTGGAGCCCCCGCCCCGCCCCGCGCGCGCTCCCCCGCCACCAAGACTTGCCCCCCCTCCCGCCAGGTCTCCGGGCCGAGAAGGGGGAGCCCGAGCGCCTCCCGCCGCCGCCTCTCTCACCTGCTGCTGGGCAGGGAGCCCGAGCTCCGGCCAGGTGCGAAACTCTCCCGGGGAGGCGGCGAGGCGGCCGCTGGGGACTGGCGGTAGCGCCTCCTCCTCCTCCTGCCGCCGCCGCCGCCAGAGGAGCAGCAGCAGCAGCAGCGGGGGCGATTGCGGCGGGGGGTCGCGGGGGCAGGGCGGGGGCGACCGCGGGGGGGTCGCAGCGGCGAAAACACCCGGGCCGGCACGCGACGCCCCCCCGCCCGTCCCCAACACAGGCGCGGTCCGGCGGCAGCGGGGGGGCTCCGCCCTGGAGCGCGGCTGCAAGGAGGGGCCAAAGGGCACGCCCCCCGGGGGAGGAGGAGGAGGGGCACCCACCTCCTCTTCCAACTGAGCCCCCCCATGCTGCGGCGGTGGTGCGCGTGCGTGGGGGGCTCGCCAGCGCCTCCCGCGCGCACCCCCTCCTCCCTGCCGGCCCCCGCGCGCCCAGCCCCCAGGGCAAGCGGGCCAAACGGGGTTCCTGCTGCTGCTTCTGTTGCTAGAGGAGGAAGAGGGCGGAGGAGGAGGAAGCGCCGCCGCGGCCGTGGCTGCTGCTAATGCTGCTGGTGGAGGGCGAGGAGGAGGAGGGCGGCGGAGGAGGAGGATGTGCCGCCGCCGCAGGCGGGCAGAGGAGGAAGGCAAAGGCGGCGGCGGCGGCTCCTCCTGCGCTCCTCTAGCCTTCCTCCTCCACCGGCCGCCAGCGGGAGAGAAGAGGAGGAGGAGGAGGGCGGCGGAGGAAAAGGGGAGGAGCCTCCCCGGCCTCCCCAGGCGGCCCGGTGCCGACCAGTCCACGGACCGGCACCGGTCCGCGGACCGGGGGTTGGGGACCACTGCTCTATGGCACCTGCGGCAGTGGCCTGTCAAAGGGGGCTTGTGGCTTCTTCCAAGCAGGGCAAGGGGTCACCACAACATGAGGAATTGTATTAAAGGGTTGCGGCACTAGGAAGGCTGAGAACCACTGCCTTAGTGCTTCCAAATGCATATGTTAACTTCACTGTTAAAGACACCAACACAGTGGTACATCCACTTGTGAGTATCTTGGACTACAGGTATTTTGCAAACCAAGCAATTTTTTTAGTAAAATTTTGCCTCGGTTTGCAACCTTTGCTCCGGTTTGCGAGCATGGCTCACCTCAGTGCGGGTCCTGTGCTGCCTGGAACAGGCCTCCGGAGCTTTTTCCAAGCTGTGTGGTGAGCCTGTGGAGGCCCTCTGGAGCTCGCCCCAGGCCTGGTGCTACCCGGAACAGTGGGCCTGTGTTGGGCTTCCCAGGGCTTGGCATGGACCGGAAGTGACTTCTAGTAGACTGAAAGTCACTTCAGAGGCTCTCCATGGACCCAGCAATGCCTGGCATGGGCCTCTGCTGCTTACCTGGGGCCTGGCTGCAGCCTCCACAGTGAGCCTCAGGCAGCGCTGGGCCCAGGGCTGACTGTGGAGGCCGCTGCAGCTCCTGGCCAAAGCAACTTTCTCCACAGGAAGTTGTGGAAACTGGGACCCCAGAACAGATCAGGTAAGTTTTCGTGATTTCCTACGGGGGAACATGCTTTGAGATATGAGTATTTTGGTTTACAAGCATGCTTCCAGAACAGATTATACTCATAAACCAAGGTACCACTGTAATATATTTTAAGTATCCTGAAGACTTGTGGTTCTATCAGTACCTTCTCCTCTTATGTACTCTTCAACTATTTATTTTATTTATTTTTTCAAAATATTTTGACCATTCATTTCTCCTTAAAAAGGACCCCAAGCAGCATATGTCATTTGAAGACGTTATTTAAAAGGTCAAAACAGTAAATAAGCAGACATTTTTAAAGAATTAAACAAAATATATTAAAAAAACAGTAAATAAAATCAGTACCAGAAATACCTTTAAAAGCCACAAGGTACAACAATCCAACTGTTCCTTGCATAGTTACTCTGATCAGTTTGTCATCCAGTGTTCATTCATCTGGTGATGATCCTCACCATACTTCATTAGGGTGATCCCTGATGGCAGAAGTACAAATTTGCACAGGCACATAGTTTTGTAGAAAAGGGGCTTGAGTAAGCATCAGCTAAAATAAGTCCAAGTTTTGAAATATGTTGGCTGGAGGTTTCTGGAATCGTACTTCAAAAAGTGACCCTTCCAAGCTGATCTTGGTTCTTGGAAAATTTATCCACCAGGTTGGTAGTGTGATGAAGTATGATTTTGGGTGATCAGACTTTGCAAAGCAGGAATGCAGATGATCTTTTAGGATAATAAATCACGTTTTATGTTTTGATTTCTGGTTAGATCTCCTTTTCTTTTCCACCTCTATGACTGGCTTCCCTTGTTTGTCAGACCAGGAACCATCTTTGAAGACCGTGCTTAGTAAGGTGGTCCATGAAATGTTCCTCTTAAACAATCTCCTCAACCAGGTGGAGGTGGAGTGTCACCATCAGGAGAGGCAACTGAATCAGCTCAAGGTAATCTACTGGAAAAATTCTTGTACCTTTTTAAAGGGATCTCCAAGCAATGTACCTTTAAATAAATTCCAAGCTTACACCAACGAGTAAGTTGGTGTGAAAAAAGGGTGAGAACGTTTTTATTGCTTGCTGTGTGAGTCTGCCCCATAATATTCAAATTACTTTAATGTGATTATTGGTAGGATAATTTGCTCTCTAGTTCTAAGCAATACAGTAGGACCCTCGTATCCACTGATTCATTTATCCACGGTTGGCAGAGGAAAAAAAATTAAATAATTCAGCAGCCACAAAGCAAGCTGTAAAGTAAGCTACTGTCACAAAACAGCAGTCATAAACCAAGCTACTGTCAGGAAACAGCAGTTTGGGGGGTGGGTAGGCAAAACCCCGACACTTCGGAATGGGAGAAAATGATGATGCCTAATGCAGAGGCTGCAAGCTATAGAAAAAGAGCCCATAAGGAGAGGGAAGCAAGAGACTATCAAAAGAAACTGAAGCAAATCCGTAAGGAAATAGCCATCGAGATGTGGGTAGCCCAGAAGGTGGCTGAGGAACGTTGAACCGGGAGATACTCCTGTGGAAAGGGCTTGGCATTAGCAGAGGACTTTCTGGGCAGGGGACGTCGAGAACCGCCATGTGGAACCCGAACCTCAGTGGAGGCTGAGGTACAAATTGCCGAATCGATCCCAGACTTAGGTTCGCAGAAGTTGTCTAGTGGGGAGCAAGCCCCCACTCAAAGAACAATCCGTTTGTTACTACTATTGGTTCTGTTGAAGTTGTTGAATGCCTCTTTATTGAGAAAGGAAGGGCGGGGTGTCTGGCGAGGAGAAGAACCCTCACAATAGGGTTAGAGACTGCTGACCCTTAGTTCCACAAGCGGCTAAGCTATATAGAAACCTGGTTATCCTATTAAAGCCACTGAAATGAAGCCTTTTCCTAAAAAAAAAAAATTAAACACACCATTTTTGAAAGAAAAAAGTAGTATAGTATTGGTGTTAAAAGTCTGCTTCTAGCCCACCTGTTCATGTCATAAAGTGTTTTCGACCCATGTTGTCCTATCTTTTGGTCCCTGCAATGAAGTCAATGATACTTGTAACCACAGGAGCTGCAAGAAACTCTAGAGAGGGACTATAACGAAGCCCAGCACCTTGGAGAAAACATGCCAATTCATCTTCCCAAAGCCATCCCAAACAGGTATGGCAGAGATCACTGTGTTGTAACAGTCTGGTGCCCTCCAGTTTTGTTGGACTGTAACTTTTATAATCCTTGGGTTTGAGCTTGTTGCTTGGGAATGATGGGATCTGTAGTCCAAGACATCTTCGAGAGCACTGAGTTGTCTGTCTCTAAGCAGACACTGTCAAGACTTTGTAATTCAACCTTCTGCTGCTCCATGAATGTTTTATGCTAAATACTGTAATAGAAAGGATGTAAGATGAAATGGTGCTGTAACTTCCATGTCACAACACTCGCCAGGCCTAATTTATACAAACTAGTCTGAGCAGCGGAGCTGCCTAGATGCCCTGAGCACATCTGATCATGCCTGACTTCGGAAGCTAAGCAGGGTCAGCCCTGGCTAGTACTTGGATGGGTGACCACCAGGGAATACCAGGAGCTGTAGGCGCCTGGAGTAGGAACTGGCAAGCCACTCCAATATTCCTGCCAAGAAAACTCCATGGACATGGGGTCATGAAAAGTCGGTCACAACTGTAACGACACACACACACACACACAGAGAGAGAGAGAGAGAGAGAGAGAGAGAGAGAGTCTGAGCAGCATAGTTAGCTAGGGACCAGAATATGCTTGTCTGTGCTCTGTAATTTTCTGTTGATATAATTTGTACACTACTTGGTACTCGTTCCAGACTGTAATGGAGCAAAAGTAAAGCAATCCTAACAGATAGAAAATTGGTGTTTGAAGAGCAGCAAAGGAGATCTGAGACCCTCAGGATAACCAATGATGCCCTTGAGTATCTCTTTCTATACCTGTTTGGTGTGATGGCAGAACATGCATAGCTCTGTTTCCACTGCACTCTCCTGGCCGTCCACTTGGGATTCTTTTAGGGATGATTCAGAATGAATGGCCTGTTAAGGCTCCAGTGTCCTTGTCACAGATTTAACTGAGGAATCATCATGGGAGGCCAGTTTGGATCACACATCTCTCTTTTGCATGTACTGCTTTGGGAACTGTCTGGAACACAGTCCAAGGAAAAGATCCACAGGAACATCTGGGGATCTCCTTTGTGCAATTTGAGGCAAAAGCAGGAGGGGAGCCACTCCCAGTTCCATTTTCGTTCCTTACAACGTAATGTAGTAGAAAACAGGACGTCTGATGAAGTGGGCTACAACCCCCAGAAGCATTTGCTGTGCTGCTTTTGCTGATCAATGACTGCAAAGACTATAGAATCATAGAATAGTTGAGTCAGAAGGGTCCTTATAAGGAACATAAGAAGAGCCATGCGGGATCAGGCCAAAGGCCCATCTAGTCCAGCTTCCTGTATCTCACAGTGGGCCCACCAGATGTGTCTGGGAGCGCACAAGACTAGATATCTGTCTCCTGATACCATTCCCCCGCATCTGGTCCTTGAAGTACCCCGGTTTTAAGCCTGGAGATGATACATCTCTATCATGGTTTGTAATCTGTGATGGACTTTTCCTCCAGGAATCTGTCCAATCCCCTTTTGAAGGCATCCAGACTAGATGCCATCACCACCTCCTGTGGCAGGGAGTTCCACAGACTAACAATGCACTGGGTGAAAAAATATTTTCTTTTGCCTGTCCTTACTCTCCTAGCCCTCAATTTGAGTGTATGTCCCCCAGTTCTGCTATTTTGTGAGAGGGAGAAGAGCGTCCCTCTATCCACTTTACTCATGCCCTGCATTATTTTGTACATCTCAATCATGCCCCCATCAGAGCCCCAAATGTTTTAGCCTTTCCTCATAAGGGAGGTGCCCCAGCCCAGTAATCATTTTAGTCGCTCTCTTCTGCACCTTTTCCAGTTCCACTATGTCTTTCTTGAGATGCGTTGACCAGAATTGTACACAGTACTCCAGGTATGGCCTTACTATCGTAAGGACCCCCCCCCCTTTTAATAAGGCCATTGTGTCCAATCCTATTAAGGTTTGCAATTGTGTCTGTATCAAGTACCTTTGAGAAAAGTGATGTGTTGTCAACATTCTCTGATTGGCTTTCAGTGCCGTGGGCTTGGCTGTGAAGACTGAGGCACAGAGCAAAGGTGCTGAGGTTGCTCCTGTAAAGAAGCAGGCGAAAGAGACCAAGCCCATTAAAGAAGTGGTCTTCATCACTTCAGAAGAGTTTGAGAGTGTTCCTGCGTAAGTAAGCGATATGGCCTTCACTAGAAGGGGAAAGCTTGAAAGGCTCTGTATTTCCAACATGACTGGTGGTGGTGGGGGACCTCCATTCTGCATGTAGTCCAAATTCTTGTGTGGGCCCCAGTTGGTATGAGATTAAGGGTCATTTATCCAAGGTCACTGTGGGAAGATCAAAAGCCAAGTCAGCAGGGTGAGATTTCTTTTTGTCAGTGTGGTGATTATCTGATCGCCTAACATAGAATCATAGAATAGTTTAGGTGGGAAATACATTAAGTGTTGTTTTGGTCCCTCCCTTGGTGATCCAGAACATGTACATTACTGGCGAATGGCCATTTAAACAGTGTTTAAAACCGTCTACTCCCCATCATTTTGACTACCGTATATACTCAAGTATAAGTCAACCCGAGTATAAGTTGGGGCCCCTAATTTAAACCCAAAAACTGGGAAAATTTATTGACTCAAGTATAAGCCTAGGGTGGGAAATGCAACAGGGCCTGGCAACTCCTCCTTTGTGAGCTGGGTGTGTGTGTGATGTTTAAAATTACTTTTAGCCACCGAGGCAAGTGCTTGAGTTGGTGGCTAAAAGTCATTTTAAACATGGGGGGGTCAGGAGAAGTGGCGCACAATGTTTAAAATGACTTTTAGCCACTGACCCAAACTTGCCTCAGTGGCTAAAAGTATTGACCCGCATATAAGCCGAGGACCCCTTTTTTCAGCCCAAAATTAGGGCTGAAAAACTAGGCTTATATTTGAGTATTATACAGTATCTCTTTGACGGTCAAACAGTTCTTGCTATCAAAAATGGGAGATAGCGGTAACATCCCTGCTCCATTTGAAACAGGTACATGCGTGGCCGTCTCACGTACAACCAAGTGAATGCTGTCGTTCAAGAGATTAATAAGGCAGTGGCCAGCAAGTACAAGATCATGCGCCAGCCCACCAAATCCATGTCGAGTGTCGTCAGGAAACTTTATTTCAGATTCCTTGAAGAAGAAACCAAGGATACAAAAGGTAACCTTTTATCTGCATTCGTCATCGTCAACAAACCCTCCCCTCCATCAGTTGGAAGATAATTTCTGGGCTCAAGGCTTGATCGGTGAGGCTTCCTAATTGGTGGCTTTCTCGCTTTTTTAAGGAAAACTTAAGGCACTCCTTTCTTTCTATATAGCTAAGACTGCAAAATGCATGGCATAGCCTCAATTTCATTTGGGGCAACCCACTCCCAATCCTGCAAAAGAGATCTAGGCTTCAGTTTTCTCCTTTTTTTAAAAAATGGTGTCTCTTGCCATTTGAACAAAATGCCTGGCAAAAACACACACCTAGTGGTCTTTTCACTTTACCAAAGGACACAAAGATCATCCAGAGATTCTTCTTACATTACCAAGGCAACAATCATGTTTAAATTTTATTTATTTATTTATTTAAAATTTTCCTCTCCCGCCTTTCTCTTGAAAGGACCCGAGATAGTTAAGGGTGGCCACATGAGAGAGGCCAAGAAGAATTAACTGTAATACTAGGGACTTGGCAGTCTCAAAAATGCACGGTCTTTCTGAGCTACCCCCCCCCCAAAAAAAAGACAAAGCAAAGCAAAATGTTCTGCTTATATACCACCCCATACCACTTCAAGGAGTCTCTGGACAGTTTACAGCTTAATTATGCAGGCTACACATTGCCGCCCACACCCCAGCAAGCTGGCTACTCATTTTACCGACCTTGGAAGGCTGGAAGGCTGAGTGAACCCTGAGCCTGCTACCTGGGATTGAACCCCAGGTCGTGAGCACAGTTTTACCTGCAGTACAGGCATTTAGCCACTGCACCACAGGTCCCGCCATCTTGGATTGAGGAGAATCTGTTTTTCTGAACTTGCCCTGGTTTGGGTGTGAGGAGAAACCAAGTCAGGCTGTACATTCCTAGGCACAGCCGTTTAACCCAAGGCAAGCTGACCATAGGACATTACATGTGCACAGTAAGTTTATAACTAGAGATGGGCATGAACCTGGTTCGGAGGTTCATGCTAGTTTGTCAGGTGCCACGTGTTCCCTTCCTCCACCCCAAGCCAGCTCCTTAAGCTGGTGCACGCTGCTCTTTTCCTCCTCTTCATGCAAGCATGTACTTGCCGCCTCCAGCAGCCATCCATTCAAAGATAGCGCTTCAGAAATCTCTGCCCTGCCCCCCGAACCAAGTTTGTGCCCATCTGTATCGATTCTGGCTTCAAGTTAAAAAGGATGTTGACAATCTTGAACAGATCCAGAGGAGGGCGACCAAGATGATTCAGGGTCTGGAAGAAATGTCTTATGAGGAGCGGCTTAGGGAGCTGGGAATGTTTAGCCATACAAAAAGAAGGCTGAGAGGGGACATGATAGCTATGTTTAAATATTTGAAAGGATGTCATGTTGAAGAAGGGACTGGTTTGTTTTCCATGGCTTCAGAGACTAGGACACAGGGCAATGGTCTCATACTACAGGAAAAGAGATTCCATTTGAACATTAGGAAGAACTTCATGATGGTTAGAGCTGTTCGGCAGTGGAATATGCTGCCACAGAGGGTGGTGGAGTCTCCTTTGGAGGTTTTTACGCAGAGGCTGGATGGCCATCTGTCGGGCGTCCTTGTGATGGGGGTTCCTGCATGGCAGGGGGTTGGACTAGGTGGCCCTTGAGGTCTCTTCCAACTCTATGATTCTGTGATTCTTTAAACTGGAAATAAGCTATGAAGGCCTGTCTCAAAAGGGATGGGGTGGAGGACAGAGAGCGCTTTATAAAGTTCTGGCTTGAGCAGTTTCTGAAAAGGCAAGAGGGAAGGAGCCTGTTGCATCCCAGATGGAAGTTTATTCCACAGAGTGGGAGCTATGACCGAGAAGGCCCTGTTAATCGTTGTCATCTTCTTGGCCTCTCTCAGTGTGGCCACGCTTGACCACCTTGGGTCCTTCCGAGGAGAAAGGTGGGACGTAAGTAATTTAAATAAATAATGAATCAAATGAATTAACTCTGTGGTTCAGGAGGAGCGTGGAAATCGGACAGCTGTTTTCAAGGGATATGTTGTGACAAGTATCGAGGTCCTGAAGCATGAAGAGCTTTCCCGTACACAAAGCAATGAATGCTATCTTTTTTTTTTTTTTACCTTGGTGGTAATACGGGCAATGTGAATGGAATGAATGGATACAACAAATTATGTGTCCCCAGGTGAATTCTTTATTGTTGAGGCCGATATTGAGGAGTTCACACAGCTGAAAGCAGACAAACGCTTCCACGGCATCCTAACCATCTTGCGACATTGCCAGAGAGTGAGAGAGATCCGGGGTTCACGCCTCGTTCGCTACGCCATCTGCTGAAGCCCCCTGGGACTTTTCAAGAATTTGGTGCAGGGCATGTACACACATCGTTGTGGGTGTCCGGCCCCATTGCTGATCTGTTTTCCCCGTTTTTTTTCCTTGTTACTGTTATTAATCTTCATACAGTCGCTTTTGTTTATATATGCAAAAACAAAATTCCATATTTAAAAGGTCATAATTTTCAGTTTTCTGTAAAAGCCTAGGAACCTGTGTGGCTTTTTTAAAACATACAAAATTGGAATGACAATGACTGAAATGGCAATAAAAGACTTCAAGCACTGACAAAATGGGTGTCTTTGTGGTTTACTGTTTTCTTGGGGATATATCTCATGGAAGGGGTTGCAATAACAAAGGTGGAGATGAAGTGAGTGTGCATGTTTTATTTATTTATTTATTTATTTGTTTTTACAACTTATATGCCGCCCACTACCCAAAGGTCTCTGGGCGGCTTACAATCAAGGGATTAAAACAGTTAAAAAACATCAAACAACAATAAATAATTAAAACAACAATAAAACCTTATACTAAAACATCACACTAAAAATTGCCATCAGAAGACCCACAATCTAAATTATATCAATTAAAAAACTTCTGGAACAGGAAGGTTTTTACCTGGCGCCGAAATGTCATCAGTGTTGGCGCCAGGCGGATCTCACTCGGGAGGGCATTCCATAGCTTGGGGGCAGCTGCCGAGAAGGCCCTGTGTCTGCAAGCCATCCCTCTTACCTCCTTGAGGGATGGCTCTTTCAAGAGGGCCCCCTGGCTTGATCTTAATTGCCGGGTAGGTTCATATGGAAGGAGGCGGTCCTTCAGGTATCCAGGTCCTAAGCCATTTAGGGCTTTATATGTCAAAACAAGCACTTTGAATTGGGCTCGGGCAGCAACTGGTAGCCAATGTAGGCTATGCAGAATCGGCGTGATGTGATCCCGAGCGGCCCCACCACTTACTAGCCGCGCTGCACGATTCTGAACCAGTTGCAATCGCCGAACCGTCTTCAAAGGCAGCCCCATGTAGAGCGCATTGCAGTAATCAATACGGGATGTTACCAGTGCATGCATAACTGTTATGAGGCTCCGTTCATCCAGGTAGGGGCGTAGCTGATATATTTTCCGCAGCTGGAGAAAGGCACCCCTGGCCACCGAGTCCACCTGGGCTTCCAGAGTTAGACCGGGGTCCAGGAGCACCCCCAAGCTGCGGACCCTGTCCCTTAGGGGGAGTGCAACCCCGTCCAGAACAGGGAAGTGGCCCTCTAACCTGTCTGGCGAAGCACCCACTAACAGCACTTCCGTCTTGTCTGGATTGAGTTTCAATTTGTTAACCCTCATCCAGTCCATTATCTGGCCCAGACACGAGTTCAGCACAGAAACTGCCTCACCTGGATTGGTGGAAAACGAGAGGTAGAGCTGAGTATCATCAGCATATTGCTGAGTCCTCAGCCCAAACCTCCTGATGACCTCTCCCAGTGGTTCCATGTAGATGTTAAACAGCATGGGAGACAGTATAGAGCCCTGAGGGACCCCATGACATAAATGCCACGGGGCAGAGCAACTGTCCCCCAGCACCACCTTCTGGACACGGTCAGCCAGGAAGGAATGGAACCACCGCAAAGCGGTGCCTCCGACTCCCAACCTGGCCAGCCTATCCAGAAGGACACCATGGTCGATGGTGTCGAAAGCCGCTGAGAGGTCCAGGAGTATCAACAGGGTTGCACTCCCCCTGTCTCTCTCCCGGCAAAGGTCATCATACAGGGCGACCAAGGCAGTCTCTGTACCAAAACCCGGCCTGAAACCAGATTGAAATGGATCCAGAAAATCCGTTTCATCCAGCAGTGCCTGGAGTTGCCCGGCCACCACCCGCTCCAACACCTTGCCCAAATAAGGGAGGTTCGCTACTGGACGGTAATTAACCACCAGCCCTGGGTCCAGGTTAGGTTTTTTAAGGAGTGGCCTAATTACTGCCTCTTTTAAGGCAGCAGGGACCACTCCCTCTCTTAATGAGGCGTTTACAGCTTCCTGGACCCAGGTGCGAACTCCCCTGGCAGATCTTTCAATTAGCCAAGAAGGGCAAGGGTCGAGTGGCGTAGTGGTAGCACGGACAGATCCAAGCACCCTGTCCACATCATCGGGTCTCAATAATTGAAACTCATCCAATAATACTGGACCTAAGCACGGCACACTGGACACATCCCTTGATTCTGCACCAATAGTGGAGTCCAATTCCCTGCGAATCTGAGCGATTTTTTCCTCAAAGTGGACAGCAAACTCCTCACAGCGGGCTGCCGAGTGGTCCAGAACCTCCATCGTATTTCTCGGTTGAAGAAGGTCCCGGACCACCCGAAACAGCTCTGCTGGACGGCACTCTGAAGAAGCAATACGGTTTGTGAAATATTGCCTTTTCGCAAACCGTATCGCCACGGAATAGGCCCGATAATGGGCTCTAAGCCGTGTTCGATCGGACTCACAGTGATATTTTCTGCACTTGCGCTCCAGCCATCTCCCCTCCTGCTTCATTGCCCGCAGCTCAGATGTATACCAAGGAGCTGTCTGGGCTCTGCGTAAGGGGAGAGGGCGCTTAGGTGCAATCGTGTCAACCGCCCGGGACATTTCCCTATTCCACAGGGTGACCTGAGCTTCGACAGGAGCGCCGGCCATATCAGACGGATAATCCCCCAGAGCTTTCAGGAAACCATCTGGATCCATTAGTCTCCGAGGGCGGATCATCTGAATAGATCCCCCACCCTTGCAGAGGGTAGAAGAAGCTAATAGCCTAAACTTGACCAGAAAGTGGTCTGACCATGACAATGGAGTTAGAACCAACCCCTCCACATCCAGACCACCATCCTCCAATCCCGTTGAGAAGACCAGGTCTAAAGTATGGCCCTTCTCGTGTGTTGGGCCGTTGACATATTGAGACAGCCCCATGGTTGTCATGGCGGCCATGAAGTCCTGAGCCGCCCCATTCAAGGTTGCCTCAGCATGGATGTTGAGGTCCCCCAGTACCAACAGTCTGGGGGTCCGCAACACCAGGTCCGAGACAACCTCCGTCAGCTCAGGCAGGGAGACTGTTGGTACACAGCAGGGTGGGCGGTACACCAACAGAATCCCCAATCTGTCTCGTGAGCCCAACACACAGTACAGGCCCTCCAGGCCTCCTCCCAAGGAGACAGGAAGTCTGGTCAAGGAGATAGAACTCCTGTAGACTATAGCAACTCCCCCTCCCCGACCCTTCAAGCGACACTGGTGCTGGACCGAGTACCCAGGCGGGCATAGCTGGGAGAGGGGGACACCACCCTCCTCTCCCACCCAGGTCTCGGTAATACATGCCAGGTCGGCACCCTCATCCAGAATGACATCATGGATGAGGGCGGTCTTATTTTGTACCGACCTGGCATTCAACAACAGCACCGTGTGACTTGTGGGCTCGCTGATATGGTCACCTGATTCCTTCTGGCTAGGGGTGGAACTAGAAGAGGGGATAGATGTAAGGTATCTAAACTCTCTTCTCCTAGGCGGGCATGTTCCACTCCTACCACCATACCTTCCCCTACCCAGCACAATTCCAATGGCTGCCCCATCCATTGCCCTCCCCCCTTCCTGTTCCCTTAGTTCTATTGTGGGTCCTATCTCTTATACTTGATGGCAACAGTTATCCACCCATTCACCCCCACGATCCTACCTCCCACTCCCCACCATATTCATGAACATGCAGCAGGGACTCCAAAGCCAAACAGCACCCACAGGGAAAAGCTGCAAGCAGCCCCTTCTGGCTCTCACCCAAAAGGTGTGGGGGTGGCAGATGTTATTGGAGTCTCCCGGTACAGGAACGCTGGTTCGACAGTCCCTGGCAGCTCGGCCTTTTCAAACCCTTTCCTCCCTGGGCCAGGTGGCAGGTGTTAAGCAGGGAGGTGGGGGGAGTCCAGGCAGCCGGGTCACAGGGTTTTCTGTGTCTGTGTGTCCGAATATGGTCCAAACACCTGTTTCTACATGTTGCACTTCATGTTGCATTCCCTATACAGTAATCCTCTTTATCGCGGGGGTTAGGGATCCAACACGACCCACAATAAAGGAAAATCCACGATATGCAGATGCTGGGTCGGGGTGGGACTGGAGGGCCTGTCTCAGGCCTCCTACACTTTCTCCAAGTCTGGCACTGTCCCAAACCCACCTCCAATGGGCTTCCTGGGCCTGTCGGAGGCCCCAGAAGTGGTTTTGGGCGATCCAAAAGGTACTTCCGGTTTTCGGAAGGCACTTCCGGTTCGCTGGAAACCACTTCTGGGGCCTCTGATGGGCCCAGAAAGCCCATCGGAGGCCCGCTCGGGGCAGCGCCAGGCCTGTGGTAAGTGCAGGAGGCCTCAAACAGGCCCACGCAGCTTGCCCCAGGGACCCTTGCCCGCCTTCATAGACTGCGGTCCCACAATACACGGACCGCAGTATATGAACCGTGAAATGGTGGGGTACGACTATCATTTTCTGGAGGTCAACCCCCTTTGGGCAGGAATCTATTTTCTTCTTGGTATTTTCCTGCAGTTGCAGGGGCCGCTTTTTTGATCCTGAAATGTCACTTTATCTGATCAACCGCATCTTCAGGATAAAGGCCGATGATTCACACGTCCTTATTGACAGTGCCCTGTCTGTATTTTGAATACTGGGCCGTGGTACCCACTTCACTAAATGCACTACTGTGGCTGGTAGCCATGTGGCAGCAAAGGAACATGAAACTTCTCCACCAGCCTTCCTTAAGTTGTCATCCGCCAGAGGGGTTCAACTAAAAATTCATATCACTCTAGTCGAAGAGTTGTGGAATGTATTATCCAACCCAATCAGGTATATACTAGGTGAAGGAAAGCTGCATTACATCCTGCCTGTCCTTTATTTCCATGGAATTTAGAAGATGGCTGCCCAAATCTTGTTAAAATTGATCAGGTTTAGCTGTGGATTGAAGCATTATTGATTCCAATAAATTGTTCATATTCCCTGGACTACACCCAGTTCCAAAGTCATTAAAATGAATGTTTTTTGTTTGGGGGGGGGGTTAGACACATATTTAGGAACCCGTGATCCTTTGTGATTTAAATTCCAGCGTATCCTTATTATCTCTAAAATTTTGTTTTGCAGTCCAATGGCATACCAGGTAGAATAAGAGTATTAATTTCTACATTCTTCCCTTGTGGGCATGGTAAACATGGTCCAACAGGATCTGGCCAGCCTTTCCCTGTCTTGCACACTCGGAGGTACTGTAGTTAGCTTGGGGGGGTAGTCACAGAAATGTGACTGATTGCCCACCCCAAACTGAAGGGATCTTGCTCTACTTCTTGCTAGAAAATACACCACTCAGGTTGCATTGGTAGTTTGTCTTGTACTTATAAAGTGAAAGAATCAGCTCTGACTGCATGCATTGGGAAGAGACCAAGGACTCAGCCACAGCAAGAGTGACACGGAACTTGTCACCTCCCCATGGTATGCTGGCAAGTTTGAAAACCCAGGTGCTCATCAGGTACAATCCCCATAGCCAGCCCCCTCCATAAAACAAACAAAAACAAAAAGTGCAGCCATGTGGATTAACCCATACATCTACAAACTAGGAGCATGTCTTTTATAAACTTAATAGCTCTTAATTGCCCCTTCAAGACCTAGCCTGAAATACACTCACTGCAGGAGGGATGCACACAGTTTTCAGTAAAATCTATTTCTCTTCTGTAGAGATTGCTGCTACATTCAGAAGGATACCAAAAAACAAACAACAAAACCTGAGGCGGGTGACAGATCTGACATCATAGTCCCTGCAACAACAAAGAAGTCCCAGGAATTTGGCCCTGCAAGTCCGTGGCCTGCTCTACTTTACTGTCTCCTGCACCAGCAAATTTGAATAGTATGTTCTTCCTTAAAGAGCCTCATGGTATGGCAGGTATAACTGTGCTCAGGACCCAGGGTTCAATCCCAGGGAGCCAGCTGAAGGTTCACTCAGCCTTCCATCCTTCTGAGGTTAGTACCCAACTCGCTGGGGCGGGGGGCAATGTGTAGCCTGCATAAATAAATTGTAAACCACCCGGAGAATGCTTTAAGCGCTATGTGACAGTATATAAGCAGAATGCTTAAATGTTAGAACAGGACTTGAATTGGTTTCTGATGCAAAGAAATCTGGGATTTCTCCCCCATGTGTTATTTTCATTTCAAGTATTTTGCAAAACTCGCCCGTATTTTGTCCGCACAGGCCAACTTGTGACTCAATGAGTCACACACACAATAGAAGTGATGGTGCACAGAACTCCAACGCACAAAACAATCTCATATTTCTGCAGGAGATGCATTGATCCTCTGGATAGTTTGCCCACCTCACGTATTAACTTGTCATTGAGGTTGGCAAGGTACATGTGTTTGTTTGGGGGGGTGGGGGGGGAGATGGTTTGTGAGCAGTGTTGATCATAGGAAAGTCTGCCCTGTCTTTCTTTTGGCCTTGCTTTTCCTGGAACAGATAATAAAGTATAGCAGTTCAAAACAAAATGACAAAATCAATTTGAGACAATAAAATAGCAGGGAAATGGGGAGGAGGGCACTAGCAGAAGAAAATCAAACCTGTATTCTCTAAGGCTTTCACGGCCAGGATCTGATAGTTGTGAGTTTTTTGGGCCGTTTGGTCGTGTCCAGGAAGTTTCACCAGTCTCTGTGGCTGGCATCTTCAGAGGGCCAGGAGCTCAGGGAACTTTTGACAGAGTTTTCCACGTTTTATGCTATTCTATTAAACTTTAGTGAGGAAAAGATGCTTTGTTTTAGCTTTGTACTTTTAAGGCACAATAGCAGAATCAGACACTAGAGGGGGCTGGAGAATAGCTCCATGCCACTCAGCAAGAAAAAAAGCAAGGTCCTTTTAGAATTGCTTTTCTAAGAGGTGGCGCAGTGGTTAAACAACTGTACTGCAGCTATCACTGAACTCAGGAGCTGGGGTTCATTCCCAGGTAGCAGGCTCAAGGTTCACTCAGCCTTCCATCCTTCTGAGACTAGTAAAATGAGTATTCAGCTCACTGAGGGGGCAATGTGTAGCCTGCATAATTAAATTGCAAACTGGCCGGAGAGTGCTTTAAGCACTGTGGGGCTGTATATAAGCAGAACACTTTGCATTGCTTTGAACACATCTTGAAACACATGTGTTAAAACTTTATGGCTTGTGCATTGAGGTGCTTCTAGGGCAGTGGTTCCCAAACTTTTTTGCATGATGGCCCTTTTTTTTGGGGGGGGGAATCATCATGTCTCCCCATCATCTTCATCTCTAGCCAATGCCCTTTTAGCAAGCTCTTAAAAAAAGTCCGGAGCTCCTGAATCTCCACCTATCACAGGCTCTAGCCATGAAGGTTACAGGATATTGGGAACTCTGCTCCCCCGCCTCCCCCCCTCGTGCAAAAAGCTAGTGAATGCGATCCTCCAGTGTAGTTACTCCAGCACAATGATAATTGGGCAAGACTTGGAAAAACAGTACCTGAAGGTAAGATGTTGTTGAGACTCTCTGCTACAGTCCACAGAAGAAGCAGTGTGAGGGCAATGGAGAGCTGTATATAGCAGGAAGAGTCTCTGGCTCTTAAACACCACACAAAAGTGGAACAGCGTCACAATAAAAGAATTATCTGGGGGCAAACCAAATGCCTGTTACTTACCAAAGGGTGGAAACCATGCTGACTAGAAGGTTCTCATTCTACTCAAGAAAAACAGTGCATGGCTTGCAAGGTATTTTCTTTATTAATAAAAGCAATGCATCGTATTAAATAACCATTGTGTGCCATCTGGAAGTTGGGAGACAAGCAGACTTCTTTTCTTGTGAAGTCAAAACCTTCCACTACTCATCCAAGTGGCTTCCTCAGTCTACTTGGATGAGAAGTGAAACATTTAGATAAAGGAAAGAAAGAAAGAAAGAAAGAAAGAAAGAAAGAAAGAAAGAAAGAAAGAAAGAAAGAAAGAAAGAAAGAAAAGAAAAGAAAAGAAAAGAAAAGAAAAGAAGTCCAGTTGCCATGACTCAACTTCCAGATAACCTCACGTGGAGAACTGAGAATCTTCACAGACATATTGTGTGTGAAGTCAATTCTGAGTTATGGTGATCCAGTTTTTTTTTTTTTTTTAGGTAGACAGGACAGGACAGCTTGCCCAAGGCTGCACAGGCTGGCTCAAGACCTGTCAAGTGTCACATTTTTGGCGGGACATTCACAGATCAATCTCTCTCTCTCTCCCCCCCCCCATCTTCCCGGGAAATGTCCCGCATTCCCGGTGGTGAGCAGCTGAGTTCCGGTTGCTGCTGGGCGGCCGTGTGGCAGGCCACTCCAGAGAGCACTTCTCCCTGCGCAACCCCTAACCCACGTGCCACCAGCTATATACCACGGATTGGTATATACAGTGGACCCTTGTATAACAAACAGCTTGTATAACATAAAATTTGTACAACATAAAAATTCCGGAGATAGGGGAAATTTGCTTAACATAATCGCCTATGGAGCAAATCAGTACAACATAAAATGGGATTACTCTGTTTTCAATGCATTCCTATGGGAATTTGTATAAAGGAAAATTTGCTTAACATTATTTCATTTTGAACGAATTAATTCGTTTATACAAGGTACCACTGTATATCCCCTAGAACAGGCATGACCAAACTTTGGCCCTCCTGATGTTTTGGACCACAACTCCCAGAATTCCAAGCCTGTATTTCCAGTGGCAAAGGACTGGGAGTTGTGGCCCCAAACATCTGGAGGACTGAAGTCTGGACATGCCTGCCCTAGAAAGCCGAGACACCTAGGTCACAGTGAGCATTTTGAAGCCACCGCAAGGGATTCTGGCAACCCTGTATGCAAATGAGGCTCCACCCCCTAGCCAAAGGGCCCGGCTGCCAGCGCCCTAGTTCCCAATCTCAGGTAGCCATGGGGAACACTTGACAGCTATGGATGACTGCTTCCTGTCCTTTTTTGTCTTCCACTCTTCCTCTCTGTCTTTGGTTCTCTCCCTTTGTCTAACAGCTTTGTCAACACTTGCATCTTCTCTCACCCTTGACGCCACTGAACCTGAATCCACGAAGGCCTATGCACCCGAGCATCGTACAGTCTCACTGCAAGATTGGGTTAACGTGTGCAGAGTATCATAACAGATTAATGTGATTAATTATTTCCACTTGTTCTTGTGGCATGGGGCAAAACAAGATTGCCTGGATTATAGAGGCTGTTGCAACCATAAGCCGCTTAAACAAATTAAATATTTTCCCCTCTAGTAGCTCTGATCTCTTTTAGGTTTTTAAATTAAATAATATGTTGGTTTCCTTACAGGCTGAATATATGTGGCAAAACTCGGGATTCTATTGCCTTGAGTGATTGTTTAGGGGCAATTATGTAAGCAATATTACTTGTTTCTGGGGTTGTCCGTTGTATGCTTGATCCCTCCCCATGGCTGCTCAACTGACCACAGAACTGGCTGCATGCCCAGCCATTGCAATACAATTTTGCCCATAATCCACAGACACCCAGGATGTCGGAAGCTCCCATAACCATTGGTGAAGGACATAAGAGTTGTGCTCTCACTCTGGGTCGCCATGCCCAGGGAGGCTAGGAAAGCGGTAACCCACAACCGAGCTTTCTCTGTGGCTGGCCCCTCTCTTTGGAACCATCTCCCAAGAGAGCTGTACCTTGCACAGTCCCTGCCTGCCTTCAAAAAAGCATTGAAGACCTGGCTTTTCCATAAGACATTTGGCGACCTTTAATTTAATTTAATTTAATTTAATCCCCCCTTTTTGTGCTGTATTCCACCATTTTGCCGAAGATCTTTTATATCTATCTATCTATCTATCTATCTATCTATCTATCTATCTATCTAT
>JAHTLZ010000195.1:4277924-4293242 GCA_023846285.1 Phrynocephalus versicolor
TACATACATACATACATACATACATACATACATACATACATACATACATACATACATACATACATACATACATACATACATACATACATACATACATACATGAGATAACATGGAACCCCATGAAAAAAATTAGTTCAGTTCTTTTGTATTGGAATTTGCCTTTGAAGTTTGTTCAAGAATGTCCATCTTAAAAGTGAGCCAGAGGCTTGAAGAATAAGCATTTCCTGTATTGGTAATAAAAAGGTAAAGGCTCCCCCTGCACATGCGTACTAGTCATGTCCGACTCTAGGGGCGGTGCTCCGTATTCAAGCCGAAGAGCCAGTGTTGTGCAATTCCATGGCCACGTGGCTGGCATGGCTGCAAGGAAACACTGTTGTACCTTCCCGCTTTTTACGGTGGTACCTATTTATCTACTTGCATTTACATGCTTTCGAACTGCTAGGTTGGCAAGAGTTGGGATTAACAGTGGGAGTTCACTCCATTGCGTGGCACCCGGGATTCGAACCACTGAGCTGCTGACTTTGCAGCCGACAGAGTGTTGAATTAGGAGATTGGAGACCTTGGTTCAAATCCCCCTTGTCCATGAAAACCCAGTAGAGATGGTGACGGTAAATTGTTCCTTAGTATTTCACAGACCCTACTAGTTGCAAAAAAAAGAAAAAAAAAGTTTAAAAAGACAAAAACGTGGCACCTTAAAGACTTTTATATTTTTTTAACGTGAACTTTTAAGGACAAGTCCACTTCATCAGGCACAACAGGAGATTAATATTAGGACTGCCAAAACTGCCAAGCAACATGATGGTACCCAATAGTACTGTAGTTTCATGGAAACCAATGGGAGCAACGGGAGTGCTGACTCGCTCATTGAAGTGCCTAAGACTACTCTAGATGGGCAGAACACTGGATTTAGCCTTGTATTTGTATTTGCTTTACTAAGCCTGAAGTCTAGTTAGCTTTTTGTTCAGCCTTGTTGTTCAGTCATTCAGTCGTGTCCGACTCTTTGTGATCCTATGGACCAGAGCTCGCCAGGCCTTCCTATCTTCCACTGCCTCCCGGAGTTTTGTCAAATCCATATTGGCTGCATCGATGACACCGCCCAACCATCTCATTCTCTGCCATCCTCTTTTCCTTTTGCCTTCAATCTTTCCCAACATCAGGGACTTTTGCAAGGAGTCCTCTCTCCTCATGAGGTGGCCAAAGTACTGGAGCCTCAGCTTCAAAATCTGTCCTTCCAGTGAACATTCGGGGTTGATTTCTTTCAGGATGGCTAGGTTTGATATCCTTGCAGTCCAGGGGACTCTCAAGACTCTCCTCCAGCACCACAGCTCAAAAGTATCAATTCTGTGGCGATCAGCCTTCTTTATAGTCCAGCTTTCACTTCCATACATCACTACTGGAATTATCTCTTAGAATTATCTTTAAAAATGAATGCACAGGGAAAGATGGTGAAATTGCTCTCTTAAAATAATTGATTAAATTCATAATTAATTGACTTGATCAATCAAGTTTGGAAAATGTTGCATATGAATAAAACTGTTTAGAAAGAGTGGTCATGATTTTTATTAGATGATAAATAAAATTTCCACAAGTACTGCTTCAGAAGAAGAGTATGTACCTTCTTTTGTGGAGGAGCAGGTGGGGAATGCCTCGCTTTAACAAAATCAGAATAAGACATTGCACCCCCCCCCCCCCAAATTACTGGCTTTTAGCTTTAAAAACAAAATTTGCTGCCTAGTTTATTGTGGACATCACTCGAGCAGAAAACAAGATCAACAAGCTTTCAGTCAATTCAGGGAAAACAGTCTCCCTGTTAAGCACTCACAATTTACAGAACAAGTCTGTTACTAATTCTGTTTCTTGAGAAGCATTTACTGCTAAATTAACCCCTGAGTTAACCTGGAAAAAGCACTTTACAGTCGGAACATTTACGCCTCTTGACGGAGCACCCCTCCCCCTTGAGGAAAATCAGGTTTGGGATTTTGATGCTCCTGAACTGTTCCTCTGTCTCTGTGGGTGCCTGGAAAGATGGACATCTCCCCCTCAAAAGGAAACATCTTAGATGAGGAACCATAACTTATTCATGTCCCTTGAACCGAGAACACACACAGAGGACCCTGGAAGGGCCATCCTCCAATTACCAGGAAAGACATCTTTTCATTTGCAGCTGTGCTTTTGAGGCTAAGCTGCTGGAATCCCGTTTGATGGTTACAACTTCTACAGGTTGCAACTAAGCTTGTCAGTTTTCCAAGGGCGCCCTGCAGCTGGTGCCTCTCAAGAAGCTGCGTAATCTACTGTAATTAGCAGATGATTATAATTATCTTCATCTCCTAACCGAAGCTTCCCCTGCCAAATCCTATGGATACTTCCTTGCTGGCATTTTGAAGGGATGGTTCCAATCTTTAAGACGCATGGGATTTAGAATCAAATTACTGGTAGACAGGAAATGTCCAATCGTCGTCTTCTAGATGTTGTTAGATTGTGACTTCTACAATACCTTGCTTGTTCCTATGCATAGTGGTCAAGGAATTCCAGAGACCTCCTAATTGGTGTCATCTCAATAAGTCCCTCAAGTAGGGGTGTTGGCCGGGTCTGAGTCCCAAGACTGACTGAGTATTTGATCCCAAGTCCAAATCTTAGTCTTTGGACCCAAGAACAAAGCCATGAATCTCTTTAAAAAACAAGTTCCCCCCCCCAATAGAAAAGAGGTGGGATGGGTGGTTTCCAACTCTTGAGTCAAGTCCAAGTCATAGAAAGAAAAGAATATTCTTGGGTCTGGACAGTCTGAGTCAAGTTATGAGTGCCATTTAAGTCCAAGTTGATAGGGAACTACTTGCCTTCAAGTAAGTATGGGAGGCAGGCTCACCCATTGTTGTGGATTGCTTTATTTCTTGAAATTTCTCTAGTTTAACAAAATATGAGAGAAAATGTAAAATATCCTTGCTTTGAGTGGCAACTTCCAGTTTTACTGCTGCCCGCTTTAGTCTGTAATGTCTTTCAAATTTGCCGTTCAGTATACAGTTGAGTACAGTATTTTTAAAATGTTGGTTATACAGTATTATGATTTAAGTACTTTGAAATATGGGATGAGAACTTCTAAAAGAATCAATGAATAAAGTTTCTGGTTACTGCTTTTTAAAATCATTTGCATCTTTACAAATTTACTGCATCAACTTTGGTACACACGGTTATGCTACAAGATCTAAACAAAGTTACAGCAACCCACCAAATGCCTGCCTGCAAACCTATTTCTGACCTAACAGTGTCTTGAAACCAGGGTGGATAAAAATCAGTCACTTGCATCTCCATGGCAATAAAAATATCACCTCATGATTTTTCTAGGTTCAAGCTGCTGCTAAAGATACAGAGATACAGGTTTTTAGATTAGAGAGGAGTCTTGCATTATCTATTGTGTTGCTCTCTTTAAATCTCTTATGAGTAAATGAAATGATTTAGAAAATTGCCTTCCCATTTTTTAGGATCATTAAGACCAATTTGTTTCACCATGGCCTTTAGACAATCATTGAACTTAAACAGGATGAAAAAAAATTGTTTATTTGGCAGCTGCAGTTACCTCTCTTCTAATTGAGTCAGCCAACACCTTTTCCCTTTCAACATAAGTCTTGCCGCAATTACCAGTATTCATCAGCTTCCATCTACGGTGAAATTAGCATTTGGCCTGTAAATGAATAAAGGAGAATGAATCCCTCTTGTGTGTTTAAGCCCATTCTCATCAGCTGCAGATTGTCATGGAGTAAACTATCTGGCCCATAAATATAAATGCATAATA
Source organism: Phrynocephalus versicolor (assembly GCA_023846285.1). NCBI lineage: Eukaryota > Metazoa > Chordata > Lepidosauria > Squamata > Agamidae > Phrynocephalus > Phrynocephalus versicolor. The sequence continues at coordinate 4,281,712 of JAHTLZ010000195.1, forward strand.
GTGATGAGGAGAAGAGTGAGAGCAGCTGAATTGTGTCATGAGATCTCTTAAGCCATGTCTGTTAAAATGAAACATCTGCAGAAATCATGTGAGGAATTTTGAGCGATGCTAGGTGAGTCTAAATAACATTCGCCACATACATCAGAGATGTTTACACTTTTATCTCCAGCCCTTTCCTTACGTGTTCAGCAACAGCCTACCTCACAGAAATAAAAGAGGTAAATAAAATATCCATGACATGAAGAAGGCAAAGATGGGGACTCAAGTTGCGGGGGGGGGGGGGGTTGGATCGGATGGCCCTTGCAGTCTCTTCCAACTCTATGATTCTATGACTCTATGACTTGCATTCATGTTGGACTTAAATTTTTATAGTTAATTTACTTGGACTTTACTTGGGGTGTTCCCTCCCTCACATGACCTAGACTCATCTTACGTCTCAGACCCTACCCACCCCTACCTTCTTTCAGGTGGGAAACACTTGTTTTTAAGAGGGACTTGGACTTGGATTTGGTGCTAAAGACTTGGACTTGGACTTGGAACACAGAGTGTTGTGCAGCTTTATTGCGAACACAAAGAAGCAGGGAGGCCTAACAATAGAAATATCGTAGTTTGCCACATTGTTAGGTAGAGTGCAGTAACAGCCTCAGGAGTCATAAGCTTGGAGGGGGATGTAGTAAGGGCACCCTTCAATATTTCCCCCTCTTTGTTGGAGGATGGAATGCGTCATATGGTCTGTCCTGCATACAGTCTCACGGTGGCTGTGAATCCATGCTGGGTTTTAGTCTGCACTGTTTGTTTATTTGAACTTTTTTTTTGCTTTATTTGTTTGTTTATTTGAACTTTTATCCTGCACATTTAGTGGCCAGGCTGGTGGGTGGCTCACAAAAAATAACATACACATATAATACAACTGCGATACAGTAAGACCTCAGTATCCACTGGGGATTGGTTCCAGGCTTTCCTGTAGAAAATGAAAACTGAGGATAAGAGAGAACACCAAAAGCCCCAAAACTTCTGTTTTGTGACAGTAGCTTGCTTTATGGCAGCTGTTTTGTGACAGTAGCTTGCTTTACAGCTGCTGTTTGTGACAGTAACAATGCTGTTTTATGATAGTAGTGTGCTTTATAGCTGCTGTTTGTGACAGTAGCTTGCTTTGCGGCTGCTGAATTATTTATTTAATTCCCCCCCCCCAACTGTAGATAACTTAATCAGTGGATAAAAAAATCAATGGATACGGGAGTCCTATTGTAATAATCTAATAGAACTTCACAGAAAGAAAGCCAAATCTGTAAATGTAAAATAACTGTTAGTCCCCCTGTGTGTGTGTGTGTGTGTGTGTGTGTGAGTGAGTGAAGAAAAAGGCACTAACGGCTTGGGTCTTGAGGAGGAGTGAGAGAAAGGCGGGAAAAGAGTGAGTTACAGCTTGATAGGTTGGAGGGGATGTCAGTCAATGGCACCGGAGGCTGAGATTGGCTGAGGGTGCCTGTAGAGGGAAGTTCTCTACGGCGCCAGTGGCAGTGGCCTGCCAAAGGGGGATTGTGGCCTCTTCCAAGCAGGGCAAGGGGTCACCACAACATGAGGAACTGTATTAAAGGGTCGTGTCATTAGGAAGGTTGGAAACCATGGGCTTAGACCAATACTTAATACCTGGCCCTCCCCTTTTGCTACCAAGCTAAGGGCTGAGCTGTTGAATTTTGTTGTGCAGGGAAGACACAACACACAAGGATGAAAAACCCATCCCTTTTAGCACAATTGCCTTCATGGGGGATTAGGTATGTAAATCAAGCACTAAAAAGGAGACAGTCTGTCAGCTGGCAGCTATTTCTGGGGACAAGAGCAAATGCGTCTAGCCGTGAGTAATCACGGCACTCCTTGCTCTGTTTCTTAACTCACCAATAAAATAAACAAAGCTGTATTTCACATTGCACCATCTTTGTTTCATCCATATCTGGGTTTGTTTTGTTTTGTTTTGAAGCAATGAGCAAATGGGTATAAGCCAGCGTTCTTTCTCCAGTGAAATGGATGCCAGGCTGAACCTGAACCTGTGGAACAAGGGGAACCCAAAGGGCTATACAGAATAGAACATCATGTATTACTGACAGCACAAGGGAAACGATAGAAGGGAGGGAGGGTGGAAGGCCACTGAAAATAAAATATATGCCCAGCTCAGGCTGTCTGTAGACATTGGTGCTAAATGAAGATAAACTAGCATCTCCAGTCTAGCCTTAGGGGAAAAAAACAAATTGAAGTCTCATTTATGACCGTAACTAAAGATGTGTGGGCTATGCATCTTTCTTGGTTGATAGGTGACAGGACTATAATTGCCACAGTATTTCCAGGCTGCATTAGTTCTCATGTCAATGGCTGTGCTTTGTTTTCCTTTTTTTAAATTTAAGAATGAAAATCCCAAGATTTGCCAAGGCAGATCATGTGAAAGGAACTGAACTGAGAGAAAAAAATGACACCCAACAGCAACAGGAATTTGCTTTGTATTAGGGAACTTTGATAAAAAAGAGGAGTTTCTAAGAATTTGGTTATTCCTTTAGTTAGCAGAATATAAGGCAAAAAACAAAACAAAGCAAAAAACCCCCACCCCAGATCAAAAACAAAACAAAACCCAGAAACAGAAACATGGAGAGCTCGTCCTCTCTAATTTGCACACAAAACTAGCACTTTGTATGATAAAAATCAGTCTGGAAGCATTTAAAATAGCAAAAAAGTATATTTACTTACATTAGCCACCTGTAGTTACAGTCAGAGGAAAAAGCGGGTGGGTGGAGTCTAGCATGCAGGAGATTCTGCATGCTTACTGCTTTGAGGATGGACAGAGGAAGATGAGGGAGCTATCAACAAAACAATGGGTGCAAAACCATAAAGGAAGTGGGAGGGGCTTGCCAAAACGCCAGAGAAAAAGAATTTTACCTATTGAATTAGTGGTAAAGAACAATCGCATTAGGCTGCAACACCTCCTCCCAAGTGTTAATGCATGCAAGGTTGCTATTATCCTCACACTTTCTGCTGCTTCTCCAGCCCCCCACTTTCCTTTTTGTGCTCCTGACAAGGCTGCCACATTTTCAGCTGTTCCTTTGACAATGGCTCAGCTAATGTTTATTTCATGTAATGAAAAGCTTCTACTGTTGAATTTAACATATTGGCTCACTTTCAGGCAGAGCTCTTGTTAGTCATCTTGGTACCCAAGGCAAATGGTATCTTCTTATATGGAGCCATGGTTATGAAACCCACCACCACCACCACCACCACACTGATGAAAAAGAAAGAAGAAAATGTCATGTTACCTATAGATTTTCTGCATCTTACAAATTTTGGTGCGCTGGTGTTCCACCCTCGTTATAGCCCTGCTTGCAGGCACAAATGCAGGCGAAGAACTGGTTTTAATTGGCTCTTCAGGCATCAAGAACTGTTGATTCAATTCTATAGAGGTGTTATTGAATCTATTATCTGTTCCTCTATAACTGTCTGGTTTAGTTCTGCGACTAAGCATGACAGATATAGACTTCAAAGGATAATTGGAACTGCAGAAAAAATTATTGCTACTAATTTGCCATCTATTGTGGAATTGTATACCACACGAGCTAAAAAGAGGGCAATGAAAATATATACAGATTCCACGCATCCTGGACATAATCTGTTTCATTTGTTACCCTCAGGGTGACGTTTTAGGGCATTGCATACTAGGACAACTAGATATAAAGATAGTTTCTTTCCAAGTGCTATCAAACTGTTGAATAATTAATTTTTACTTTTCTTCTTTCCTTTTAAATAATAGGTTATATTGTAGTGTTGTACTGTGTTTTTATTGTTGACTATATGATTCTTATATTTCCTTTTATATAGAGAGAGCATATTTTACCAAAACAAATTCTGGGTGTATCCAACCACGCTTGGCCAATAAAAAGTATTCTATTCTATTCTATTCTATTCTATTTATCACTTGCTTACCAGTATGAAAGCTTATTCATATGCTACAGTAGCAGAACTGGCCCAAACCACTTGCTTACTAGAATAATGATGCTGTTTCTCTACATCATACCAAAGCTAACTGGACTAGCAATATAAATTTTACAGTATTTCAACACTAGAAAGAGGATATAATACTTTACCACATCCGAGGCAGCGGGCTGGTTTAGACAAAACTGCGGTGTGATCTATCCATAAACCCTTCAACGAGACATCAATAAACGTACAAACAAGGCAATTTTTTTAGTTCTCTGGAACTCTTTTGACAAGCAAAGAAGGTGTAGAATTTGGGGTAGAGACAAATAGTTAAAGATTGAATTGCTCCTTATAAATGTTTGCAGATGGATGCATTTGACAACTTTGTTGTGTGTGGACTTTGCAACCCCTCTCGCCTTATCAGCAGTTTGGTTTTAAGGGGAATAGATGCCATGTCTGGCTGTTATGTGACTCTTTGCCCCAAACTCAACTTTTATATCCTCTTTGCCTGATGAAGAACCCTGGAAACCTCAAAAGCTCACCTTGTTTGTGACATTTGAGTACTTCAATAAAGTTATTAACCAACCTGGAAGTTATTAACCAAGTTATTAACCAATCAGGAAGCCGAAGAGAAAGCAAAGCAAGGCAAAGTGTTCTGCTTATATACCGCCCCACACCACTTTAAGTAGTTTTTTAATTTAAAGAGTTTTTTAATTACAGTATTCAGGCTACACATTGCTCGCCCCTCCCAGCAAGCTGGGTACTCATTTTACCTACCTCGGAAGGATGGAAGGCTGAGTGAACCTTGAGCCTGCTACCTGGGATTGAACCCCAGGTCGTGAGCACAGTTTTACCTGTAGTACAGGCATTTAACCACTGTGCCACGGGGCAGAAGTTGTAGTACATACCCATCTCAGGTTCTCTAAAAGTTCAACAAACAGCATGGGCAATCTGGAGGAACATGGCTGGGAGGTGATAAACATCTTCCCCCGCATTGCCTCATATCGTACAAAGGCAGGGCTGGATTTCATTTTGCAAGCCAGTCGAATCATAGAATCATAGAATCGGAAGAGACCTCAAGAGCCATCCAATCCAACCCCCTGCCATGCAGGAACCCCTTCATAACATTTCCGACAGATGGCCATCCAGCCTTTGCTTAAAAACCTCCAAAGAAGGAGACTCCACCACCCTCCGTGGCAGCATATTCCATTGCCGAACAGCTCTAACTATCATGAAATTAGAGTGGGAAGCGGAACAGTGTGGTTATTATTATTTTTGAAAGACCCTGCATTTTGTTATGGGGGCAGAGAGAGAGAGAGAGAGAGAGAGATGGAGAACCTAGGAGGTGAATGTGACCTTTCTGGAAATTATGCTGGGTGCCTCTCCTTCAGCATTTTCCATTAGCATGAAAATAGTCTCGGCCCTTCCAGCTCCTGTTACCAAGACAGAATAAGTTCGCCTACACAGTTCATGGCAGAGAGGGGTCAAAGATGGTGGAATCAGATGGCTGGAGCCTGCTGGGGAGATTATCAAATGAGACAATTATCAAATGCCTGGTGCAAGCTCACCACTCTGGCAAGGTTCTTGCTTCTGAGTCCGATGCAGTTGAAGGACTTAAAACATTTATATGCATGCAAAAGCTGTAACCCCCCTTTAAGGATATAAAACTCAGTTCTGAAGGGGGAAGGCAGTTAAAATAGACACGAGGGAGCTCCTACACTGTTCCTCGCCCATTGGATTTCAGAAGTGTATTTGCATTTACAAATATGAGGAATTAGAAATCCAGGGGAAGAAAAAGCTACAAGGTGGAAATAGAGAGACGCAGCGTGGTGTAGTGGACAGAGTGATGGACTAGGACTCCAAGGACTGTGGGTTTGGTCCCCCAGCTCTACCACAGGGAAAACTCACTGGAGGTGTGGAGCTGGCAAAACCCCTCTTTAAATACCTCATTTACCTTGAAGACCCTGTTAGAGCTACTACTGTCAGTTCTGACTTTCTGGCACATACCACCAAGAGATAGAGGGAGAGCATGTGTAGTGAACAGAGTTTAGGGGTTGGAAACATACAGTCGATCATGGGTTTGAACCTCTGCTTGGTCATTAGGGGGTAGCTCTAATGTGGCTCTGTTGTGTGTGTGTTGCGTCATTAAAGTCCTGACCGACTGACTCTTCGTGACCCCATGTCCATGGAGTTTTCTGGGCAGGAATACTGGAGTGGCTTGCCAGTTCCTACTCTAGGCACCTACAGCTCCTGGTATTCCCTGCTGGTCACCCATCCAAGGACTAACCAGGGCCGACCCTGCTTAGCTTCTGAAATCAGGCGAGATTAGATGTGCTTGGGGCATCTAGGCAGCTCGTGTTAGGGCATCATAAATTGGAATCGGTTTATTGTCTCATAGCACACACGGAATGTGGCAGTCTAGACAGTACAAGTGCTGGCTAGAAAGAGGGTGAAGTGCCCCTTTATGGTTTTGTTCAACATTTCTTGCTACCAAAGTTGTCTTCCTTTGCAATTTTGGAACGAAATATCCATGCTGTTGTTGTGGTAAGTTAGTGATTTAGAAAAGCGTCCAAGGCTGGGTTCAATTGAAGTGTGGAGTTGGGGGAGGTGGGTTAGGATTTATACTACTGGTGCTCGACAAAGATCCTAAGTGTCCTGTGGAGTAAGTCAGAATTTGGAAAAGTTACTTTTCTTTCTTATGAGTTTTGCATGCAGATTTCATCTCCATCTGGCATTTCTGGGCAGAGCTGGGAAAACATGCCTTTAAAAAAACATGTGCTACCTTTTGCAATTCTTTTGTACCGCAGTAATGGAAGAGAATGATTCTCAGGATAAAAACCACTGTAGATACCAATAGCATTTCAATGTGTGTGTGAGGGACAGAATCGGCAGTTGCTTTAACAGAGGGGATTCCCGACACCTCCTTCTATTCTGGGTTGGAAGCTGAAATAAAATGCCCCATCCATTTAATAGACAGGTCTGTCCTGTTGGAAGTTCCCAGTGTCATCTGTATCCACGAGCAGATTGCAAACTTGGATGTTTTTCCAATTCACAATGACACCATGAAAAGTCAGCTACAGATATGCACCATCTCGTTATTATCCTCACAGTTCCTAGCTATCGCCCACCAGCTTCTCAAATATTCATTAAAGTTCCTGCAAAGCCATCCGGCTTAATTGGGACCTTAGGGAAATTATACCCGTTCTATAAAAGACAAAGATAGCTTCTGCTTTGTCAAGTGAATAAAATAATCCAAGAAAAGAAGGGACAAACCTTCATCCGTAAGATACTTCACCTCCTTAGGTTGCCAATAGATTTTTTGTGTGTTTTAAAATTCAGTTGAATCTGCTCTTGTGCTGAGAAAGGCAGTTGGACAAATCAGCAAATGGGAGGCTTTTCCCACCAAGAAAATAAACTTTAGGCTAGTAGTGAAACTAGGGTGGTTACTTCACGTCCATTTTGTCTCTGTTAGTGTTGCGCTTAGGAGCGGTACAAAAAAATGTTACTTCATGTCCGTCGCACAACTACTGAAATTTGTCTCGACCATGCCTCTGGAACAGGTGCTAAGCGGGACAATACTGTACCTGGTGCTGGGGTAGGGTTTTCCCTTGTCACTCTTTGTTCCCTCTTTCTGTTCCAAGACAAGACACTGGGTAGTAACGACTGTCACACAACAAAACATTTGTTTCTCTTAGAAAACTGTGTCTGGATTTTGTTTTTTTATTTTGACTTTTCAGAAGCGAACTATTGAAAAAGAATGTTTAAGCTCCCCCCCCCCCGCCGCCAAAAAAAGGAGAAAGGAAGCTGGACAAATCCAGTGTTTGTCACACTACAAGACTGTGAGGTAACACTTGTCAAGAGACAAGTTATTATGACCATGTGAACACTGAAACAGGGACAAAACCACGTGATCGCCACCAATGCTGTCATGGCACAAAACTAGTTGCAGAACAAAGAAGGATGTGAAGTAACCACCTAGGAGTGTATACTGAGAAATTGGTAGCTTTATCCCAAATTTCCATGCTTCCCCCTCTGCAGTTTAAGGCCATGTTGTCTTGGGAATACTGGAAAAGGAACCATATATGTAAACTGATATTGGCTCTAACAAGTTGGGCCAAAACTGAGATGGTTTTCTTTCATCTGAGTCAGGTTTATAAGCAACTTCTGCAGCTGCACACAACACAAGCCCTACTGTAGCTTAAAAATGCAGCCAATCTGCACTTTTAATTTCTATGTCACCTGGGGGGCAAACATGGACTCCATGGGCTGTCTTTCTCCCTCGGTCTTCATGCTAGAACCTGGAGTCGTCCGATACAGTTAAATGGTAGGAGTCAGAATAAATAAAAAGGAAGTCCTTCGTATTAAACCTAGTTCAGTGATGAAATTCCCTTGCACAAGAGGTAGAGATGGCCACCCATTTAAAAGCTTTAGGCAAAAATCATGGAGGATACGATTATTAGCAGGTGCTGGTGAGGATGGTGATAAATCATCTCCGGTATCAAATATATGTATCTTCCATTATTTATCCGTATCAGAGCACAATCTGAAGTTATAGACACATGAAATATAGGTAATTTTTTTCAAAAATAAAAGTTAAAATAATTAGATTCTATTTTGATCAGAAGCAGACTCTCAAATAGCATCACCCAGTGTAACAGCTTTAATGGCACAGTGATTACACTGTTGCACTGCAGCCAAATGTGCTCACAAACCAGGGTTCAATCCCAGGTAGTAGGAGGCTCAAAGTTGACTCATCCTTCCATCCTTCCAAGGTAGGTAAAATAATAACCAGCTAATTGGGTGGAGGGGACAATGTGTAGCCTGCATAATTACATTGTAAACTACCCAGAGGGTGCTTTAAGTGCTATGGGATGGTATGTAAGCAGCCTGCGTTGCTTTGCTTTATCTTGGCCAATTGCTAGATCTTTTACAGTATACACACAATGAGGCATTAAGGTTATGTGCATAAATGCTGCATTGATTGAAAACTGTGGATAGGAGAGAACGCCAATATGTTCCCCAAAACTGCTGTTTTGTGATACAGTAGTAACTTGCTTTACAGCTGCTGTTTGTGACGGTAGCTTGCTTTACGGCTGCTGTTTTATGATAGTAGCTTGCTTTACAGCTGCTCTTTGTGACAGTAGCTTGCTTTGCAGCTGCTGAATTATTTATTTTTTCCTCTGCCAACCACGGATAACTGAATCAGTGGATATGGGGGTCCTACTGTACCAGGTTTTGAGCCTGCTCAATGAAAGTGAATTTTCCCCTTCTTCCATTATGTACGTTATACGTTTCACACTTTTCTCCCCACCCTCCCTGTTTTGGCAGTTCTAGGTCAGTATAATAAAGAATACAGAAGCCTTTTGCACAGTTTGATGCAAAGGTGTTGACAGCTTTAGAAATCAAAGTGTTCCTGTCTTGCAGACATTCTCCTCCAGAAATGATGTGGCTTTGAATTGAGGAGAGAGAAGGAATCTTAAGCAGGCATTCATCTGGCTGCGTTAATATGACACCTCCTGTTTCGAATGGTGTCGTTGATCAAGCCGTTGAGTGACACAGTTGGGCAAAAACTTCTAAGCACAAAGAAGGCAAGAAAAATAGATCCTGTACAGTATTTTTCTGTGCATAAGACTATATTTTTTTCTTAAAAGTGTTAGGCTAAAAATTAAGGCTCATCTTATACACAAAGTAAGCCATGGGGAGAATCACACAGTTGCAAGACTGTAATTTGGGGTTGGAAAAGTGTGTGTGTGTGGGGGGGGGATTGTTTTATACATGGAAGTGCCTTATAGCTGGAAAAATATGGTAGACAGCCTATGTGTATTTGTTTAGAAGAAGATTATACTTGGTTTTTATTATGTATGTATTAGCTGCTGGATAGTTCAGTGGTATAAGGCAGCTGGCTGCTTTCTTGTGAGATCAAAACGTTTCATTACTCATCTAAGGATCTTTGTCAGTCTTAGGAAAGTTGGTGCGAGGCCTCCAAATTATAGTGAACTTTGGTTTCACACCACCCTGGTCTGAATAGGCTTGTTATATGGCCAATGGCCTGGGGAGCGTGAAAGACGCACCTAAGCCATCCTTCCCAATACCCATTAAGTATGGGTCGTTAGCCATGACCTTCCTTCTTTAGTCTAACAAAGCTGCTTGGATGGGTAACGAAATGTTTTGTTCTTACAAGAAAAGAAGTCCAGTTGCCATAACTCAATTTCCAGATCCGTACCTGGGAGAGACAGGATGCAGACCCTGGTCCCTGGGGAACCCCCTCTGCCAACCCACATGGCCAAGCAAGACTCTCTGATGGGTTATCTATGAAGCCAAAAACAAAGACTGGACAGACTCAAGACTAAGCCCCCACCAATCACCCTTCGTCCCAAATAAAAGACGGGACGGCTTTTATTAATAACCGCACCCTAGTAACTGAATAAATCGTAACTTCTTTTAGGCGGAAAAATCTGATGTGCTTGGGAGTTATTAGGAGCCCTCTTAACAGATCACAGAAGGTTTGGATCCCTGGAGGTGTAAGTGTTTGGGCATCTGCATGAAAGAGAAGGCTGGGGTCACAGATGCACCCAAGGGACATTTCCAAAGAAAGCCACACTTCCTGGAATTTCCTCTTGCAAAACAAACCAAGAACTCTGGCCCCTGCTTCGTGGATCCCGTCTCTCTTTTTTTTATTATTCCAAAGCTGCTCTGGAAAAAAGGAACCTGCTCAGGGGGCGGTGGGGCGGGGCGGGGTGGGGTGGAGCAAGGCCCAGGTTTGGGGGTCCTATGGCACGTTTTCTCCCCCGGCTGTTTTCGACTTGTATGCATCCCCCTCCGCCGAGCACAGCGCCTCCCCGCTCTTGGACCCCCCTCCTCCCTCTCTTGTCCCCCTCCTCCACCCACGGAGGGGGGTGGTGGGTGCAGGCAGCGGCGGTCGCAACCAGCCGGAGCGAACAGCAGGTGTCTGGCCGGGTGATTGACAGCCCGCCCATGACGTCATGCAGGTGGGCCGGGCGCCGGCAGGCGTTCCTTTTCTCTCCTTTGCGCTGCTCCCCCAGTGGAGGAGCAGGAGGCAGCGCGGGCGCGCGGCGCCGCCAGACTCCGTGCGCGGAGCAGAGGCAGCCAAGCAGGCGGGGGCGCCGAGAAGTGGGTGCATGGCGGCTACAAAGAGGAGGTCTGTGGCAAAGGCGGTGTGTGTGTGTGTGGGGGGGGGAGATTTCTGCAAAGGAGGGAAGGAAGGCAGCCGCGGCCAGAGCGAGGAGCCCCGTCTTTCCTTGCGCTTGGGCACCGGCTCTTCCGCGGGTGAGTACCTACTCCCGGGTTTGCACCCCCCCCCCAAGGGATGCGCTTTTTTTTTGTCAGTTCGTTGAAAGCCGCGCTCGCTGCCCCTTTGCTTGGACTCCTAAGCCAGAGTCGAGAAGAGACGGGATCGCAGCCAAAGAATAATAATCATTTTTATTAAAAAAATATCCAAAGAGGAATCCCCTTAGAAAGAAGAAAGGGGGAAGATCATCATCATCATCATCATCATAATAATAATAATAATAATAATAATAATAATAATAATAATAATAATAATAATAATAATAATA
>JAHTLZ010000195.1:4333702-4377314 GCA_023846285.1 Phrynocephalus versicolor
TTTGTTTTACTGGCCTCGGAAGGATGGAAGGCTGAGTCAACCTTGAATCTGCTACCTGGGATTGAACCCTGGGGTTGTGAGCACAGTTTGGCTGCAGTACAGTAGTTTAACCACTGTGCCACGAGGCTGTTACACTAGATAAGGCTATTGGGGTAGCCTGATTCTGGGCAAAAATAGACTACAGACACAATGACTGATAACAGAGAGGTGGGGGAAGGCTCAAAAGCAGAGAGGTGGAACTCTCTTTGAAGTGTAGAGGCAGGAAAATAATAATTGGTTTCTGTCGGACAGATTGCCTGTTACGAGAAAGGTCCCTCCCAACAAAACCTACTTGAGACAGCATGCGGGGTTGCAAAGACGTCTCTGATATGTTCCACATCCTACCCCTTTTTTGCTGTGGCATGCAGGGGGCCACGCCTTCTGTCTTCATCTGTTGCCCAACAACCCTTCCTCATTGTAAGTGTTGCCACAGGAGGTGCGTCGCAGGGAGACAAGGGCTTCCATTTACATTCTGTGTGGCGGGAGAGTTTGTACTACCTCTTGTCAAGAATACTCTTGTGTGAGTACGTTTTTCAACTTACAATTAGAGATACGAAGTCCAGCTGTGGACTGAAGCAAGCTCGGTAAAGTGGCCTTGACAAGAAGGCTAATGTCCAAGGACACTGGAGCGTACCTCAGAAGCGTGGGTGAGAGAAGCACTGTGACATGTGATGTGAAAGTAGAGATATGACTGGAAAGAGATGTTATATATACCATATGTATTGCAATATGTTCTTGCTGTTTAGCCAGGGCTATTTAGCCAGTAAGCCTGATGTGTGGGCTGTGATCAGGAACAGTAGCTGGATTATTTATGCTACTGGATGTAAGTCTCTGCAAACCCAATGGAATCTGTGTATTTTTTGTAAATAGACTGCAATAGAAAAACCAGCAATGGAGTCTGTCATATTTTTGCCTCTAATTCTTGACATTGCTGCAACTCTGCTTATTGAGATTAACTCCTCATAATTCCTTGACACCTCTGAGGAGACAGTCTGAAGGAATTGACACCAAGGGTCATTTGTGAGTTGTGTGTTTTTTCTCAACACGTTATCATTTTGACTTCTCATTTCCTTTTGTTAAGCTTGAAGAAGACAGGAATTAAATGAAAGGTGTTACATGGCCCTGAAAGGCATTGCATTTATTCCTTCTCTGTTTTCTTTCCTTGTAGGAGGAACAATATGGATCGTACACAGACCAAATAATGCATATGTCAGCAAACAAAGAATGTGGGGAAACAGAATGAATTTGAGTGTGCCCATTTATGCCACGGAGCTCAATTAACTATCTTCAGATGGCGGGATAAAAACGTGGTGCCCTCGTGAAGAATGTGTGACAGGATTTCGTCCAAGCCTTGTGGAACTGTTGTTCTCACAGAGCGAATTCCTGACTGAAATTATTTCAGAAAACACCAGAGTTTTGGTTACACAATCGATTTCTATCACCCAAGATCCATGGTTAGGTAGCAAACACTATATTAAAAGTGCTCTAGGAGATATATGTGGATGTCTGGGTCATATTCCTAGAAGTAAGACTGGGATGATGCTTTAGAAACACTGTGAGTTCATTTGTCAAAACATTGCTGCAAAACCCTTCACTAAATTGAGCCCCTATATTCCACTTCTTAAAATTTCATTTTTGTCTCTTCTGCTCCCTTGTACGAATTAATGCACCACTGCTTCAAGTTTGGAAACCTTTGCAGGAGAGGGGCTTTTTAATCTCCTCCATGTGCTTGCCTCTCACTTTATATGACTCTGAATGTCTGAGATTTGTCTCCTTTGCCACAATGGATGTCAAACCAAGAACCTCACAGATTTTCTTCTGTACCGATGGAGAACGGTCTTATCTTAAGCCACACTGGTGAACGGAAGGTTGGGCCTCTTTCTTGTGTTTTATTACATAGCTAGAAAGGGAGCTGACCCCCTGCCATGGCAGAGAAGTGTGATTACATTGCAAACATGTACGGTTATGACTTGGGCTGCCGTTTTATTAGCTTCCGACCCCTGGGCTTTGGCGCGAACGGGCTTGTCCTGTCAGCGGTTGATAGCAAAAGTTGCCGCAAGGTGGCTGTGAAGAAGATCACCATCAACGATGCACAGAGCATGAAACATGCCTTCCGGGAGATCAAGATCATCCGCCGGCTGGACCACGACAATATCGTGAAGGTCTACGAGGTGCTAGGGCCCAAAGGGGCCGACCTTCAAGGGGATTTGTTCAAATGCAACATGGTGTACATCATCCAGGAGTACATGGAAACGGACCTGGCCCGTCTCTTGGAGCAGGGCCCGCTCTCTGAGGAACACGCCAAACTTTTCATGTACCAGTTGCTGAGGGGCTTGAAGTTTATCCATTCCGCCAATGTGTTACACAGGGACTTGAAGCCAGCCAACATTTTCATAAACACAGAGGACCTGGTGTTGAAGATTGGAGACTTTGGTTTAGCAAGGGTTGTGGATCAACATTATTCGCACAAGGTATGCCATTTCATTGGTTTGGTTTGGTTTTCTACTCTGTCCTGCACATACGGGATCCCACTTGTTGTTGTTGTTCAGTCATGTTCGACTCTTTGTGACTTCATGGACCAGAGCACCCCAGGCCCTTCTGTCTTCCACTGCTTCCCGAAGTTTGGTCAAACCCATGTTGGTTGCATCGATAACACCAACCAGCCATCTTATTCTCTGCCGCCTCCCTTTCCTTTTGCCTTCAATCTTTCCCAGCATCAGGGACTTTTCCAAGGAGTCCTCTCTCCTCATGAGGTGGCCAAAGTATTGGAGCCTCAGCTTCTGGATGAACATCCAGAATTGATTTCTTTCAGGATAGATAGGTTTGATCTCCTCTGCAGTCCAGGGGATCCCATGTAAAAATTTCCAACTTCAAATAATGTTTAATCTTTAGGAAATATGGTCAGACCTGTAAATCCAGTGTAATAAGGCAGTGGTAGGGAATCTCTGACCCTCTAGATGATGTTCTACTACGACTCTTAGCATTCAGATCACTGCCAGCCTATCTGGCGCTGATGAGAGATGGAGCCAGCCAACATCTGGAGAACCATATGTTCCTCACCCCCAAATTAAAATCTTTAATTATTTTTAAATTCCAGTGTAGAGCTAAAAAACAGCCTTACTGAATTAGTGCAAAACTTGCAAGCAATGAGAAAGAAAGCTAGCCAATTTGCATCAAAAACCAAACCACGACACCCTCACTCTCCTAGGCAAGCCTGTCTCAAAAGTAACCTCTTCTCTTCACTGATTTGAAATATCTTTAAGTTGCCTTCTCAGAGTAAAAGCCCTCTCAGGGCTGATTCTGGGGTGGGTGGGGAGATTAAACAAATCTCACGATAATCAAGAAATACGCCTACCATCTTTGAAGATCAAAGGAGTGAATAGGCCATTCAGTGATTGATTTAATGGTTCACTTCAGTTGGGATGAGTTGGATTTATGTCTCTTACAGTAGCTTTCCCACATTCTGCTGTTCCTTTATAATATAACAGACTATTGTGGCCATACAGTTGAGGAAAGTTACTATTTTTTTTAGCCTAAATTACATTATACCCCAGGTAGTCTGGCTACTGATTATTTTGGCTGTGATGTTCTGGGAACTGTGTTTTTAAGAACAGTATATATCCCATATCTGATTGACCTTGCCCCAAACTAAATAGGACCTACCAATAGAGAAACTGAATAGAAACAGGCAATATAGAAAAAGAATTGGATTTGTTAGAGCCCTTTTACATGACCCCTAAGATCCACTGGTAGCTTAAATTCAGATTCCCCCACAGCCAGATATCATGTGGGCTTTGTTCCTCTTCCTGTGTTCCCACCCTTCCGCACTCTGTTGCTTCTGTCTGCGGTGAGAGGAGGGAGAAAAAAAGGGAGAAAAAAAATGCAGGCTCACCTCCGCTCGCCATCAGAGCAGCCCTGTAGGGATTTCTGTCTGTTAAAGGGGCAGCGGGGACAACAAAACAAACAGAAGTCGAGGAGAGCCTGGCATCCACAGCTTTACAATCAGCATCAGAATTTTTTTTACCTCCGGAGACCAGGTACTTCTAAAGTGCACTGGGGCACGCTTAAGTGGGCGTGGGCTTACTTTATATTTTTTAAGTCCCCTGCTGGTGGGAAAACAATTTTATGCTCTGGATCTGCAAGTGTTTTGCAGCAGATTTTAAGGGTCGTGTAAAAGGGCTCTTAGTCTACTTCTATGCCACTTTTCCTCTAATGAGTTCAAGGCAGATGTAGTTGGCTCTCTTCCTTCCCACCTTATATTTCTAGGGGGAAAATGGCTACACAGCACAGCTAGAGAGATTCACAGAAGAGATTTACTGGCGCTTACGGTAAAGTCTCGATAACTAAGACATCTGTAAGAGAAATACTGTAATAGAAATGTTTATTACAATTGTGGACAGATAAACAAACAAAGCAACCACAGAAAGCCGGACTGTTTCCAACAGACTAAAAAGAAGAAAAAGAAGAGACACAGAGCAGAGAGATGGAGCTCTTTTTGAATTCAGAGGCAGAAATGATTGATTTGTGCCGAATAAATAGATGAGAGTCAACTTAGCCCACGAAAGTTCCTCCCAGCCGAGTTTACCAAAGGCAGCATCAGAGGTTGCAAATATCCAACAACAACCCTCTGAAGTAAGTTAGGCTGCTTTCAAATGACCCCTAAAATCCGCTGGCAACTTAAATTCGGATTCCCCCAGCCAGATATCATGTGAGTTTTGTTCCTCTTCCTGTGTTACCACCCTTCTGCACTCTGTTGCTTCTATCTGTGGTGAGGGGAGGGAGAAAAAAAGGGAGAAAAAAATGCAGGCTCACCTCCACTCACCTCCCTCTGCCCTTCCAGTCCTTTAAAGGGGTGGGGGACAAGAAAAACAAACAGAAGGCGAAGGAGAGGAGAGCCCGGCATCCACAGCTTTACAATCTGCATTGGAATTTTTTTTACTTCCGGAGACCAGGTACTTGTAAAGTACACTGGGGCACACTTAAGTGGGTGTGGGCGTACTTTATTTTTTTTAAAGTCCCCTGCTGGTGGGAAAACAATTTTATGCTCCAGATCTGCAAGTATTTTGCAGCGGATTCTAGGAGTCGTTTGAGAGCAGCCTTAGACTGAAGATGTGACTAGCTCAAGGGTAACTTGTGAGATCGGTGGGTGAATCAGAAACAGAACCCGGGCCTCCTGGGTTCCAGTCCAAGCACTCTAACCACTGAACTACACTGCCTTGAGAGTTTTCTTTCCTGTTAGATGGAAATTTCCATTGTTAAAACCTACGCACAAGAAATGTCCTGTTAGCAAAAACTTTGACGATCATGCATGGTTTCCCCAGACAAAAGAAACAAATGGACAGGAGGAGGAATGCCAAGTATGTTCAGCAATTCAGTTATGGCATTTCCCCCCCAGCTACTAGTTTGTTTTGGGATTGATCACTAACATACTTCTCCAGGGCCAATGAATAATAAAAAAAGTCCCCTGCAAAGTTGAGTTTCAGAGGTGCCTGTCTTCTATTTGCACAGGTTGGTAAGAAAACCACATGAAGCCCTGAACATTGGGGGTATCTCCACTCCCACGTCCAAAGAATGGGAATTTTTTTCTGCCTGTTTTTTTGTGCTAATTGCTTGTGGTTATTTAAGTTTCCAAAAATGTGATAGCATGATTGCAGTACTTGGATGTATCTTCTATCTAAGAAGCAGAAGGAAGCATGAAAATGCTAACCCCTCCCCTTTTGAGCTCATTGTGATGTTATGAGATAAGCTACATGTTGAGAATGTGTGACTGAGACCCAGTCACACAGGTTTCTGCAGAGAGAAATGTATGCAATAGAGACCTAGATAGGGTTTGAAAACCAAAACCAAAAGCCACATGGGAAGGAAAAACATACCACCTTACAAACCATGATGGAGATGTGTAATCTCCAGGCTTAAAACCAGGGTACTTCAAGGGGCAGCAGCAGGGAAGTGGTAGCAGGAGACAGATATCTAGTTGCGTGCACTCCCAGATGCATCTGGTGGGGCCACTGTGAGATACAGGAAGCTGGACTAGATGGGCCTTTGTCCTGATCCAGCATGGCTCTTCTTATGTTCTTATGTTCCTTCCAGAAGGTTATATTTCTATTCCCTTTTATTGCTATTCCAGTTTTTTGGCAAGCACCTAACATCTTCAAACACATTCAAATCTCACAGGTCGGATTGTTTGTTAAGCTTATAGACTGTATGACATAGTGAAATCAAGATTCAGGGCAGTTTGGATAACAGAAAATCCCGAGCATTCAACCAAAATTAAAAATAACCAGAGGAAATACCACTGGCAATGTAATCAATACTAACAAAAACAAAAACAACCTCTGGGTTGGAGAGATAGGCAGGATATCTCACAATGTCATTTGCTGGAAATTGTAAGCAGGTGAAGACATCTGCTTGGGAATACCCTGAGCAAATGGTGAGCTGCTGTGTGAGACAGAATGCTGGACCCGAAGGGCTGTGGCCTGTTCCAGCAAGGCTGTTCTTATGTTCTTATGTACAAAACAGCTGACTCGCTCTGGACATTAACAATTCAATCCAAATTATGATAAAGAAATATACAATGTAGACCAAATCATCAGTAACCAATAATAAAATGCCATCAAATTGAGACCACACATATGAGTCATGAAAAATTAACATTGCTTGTTGACATTTTGTTGTTGTTGTGTCATATGGTCGTGCCCGACTCTTCGTGACCTCATGTCCATGGAGTTTTCTTGGCAGGAGTACTGAAGTGGCTTGCCAGTTCCTACTCCAGACGCGTTCAGCACCTGGTATTCCCTGGTGGTTGCCCATCCAAGTACTAGCCAGGCCTGACCCTGCTTAGCTTCCAAGATCAGGCAAGCTCAGATATGTTCAGGGCAACTAGGCTCTCCTTTAAAAAATCCTGTCTTCATTAATCTAAGGACTGTCGGGAGGGGACCAAGGAAGTTTGTCCCCAAAAAGGGTGCCACTCTGCAAGTGTCCGATTTCTAGCTATGTTTTTCTTCCCTTGGGGGTTGGGAAGATCTTGTAATCTGTCAAGATCACTGGACTTGTAGGTGTTATTTCAAAGCCACTGTTAGTAACCTCCACAAAGTCTTGGATAACAGATAAAGTGCTAGAAAACCAGAAATGGGCAAATATTTTCAGTGTTGTTTTTTTAAAAAAAGTGGTTGAAAATAAAGATGGTTCTAGCAAATTACAAGCCAGTCAGATTGATATAATTATCAGACAAAACTCTAAAATGTTTTTAAAAGATGTCACATTGTGAAGATCCATGAAATAATGCACTGAATAGGAGAGGTCGACGTGGGTTTGTCAGGAATAAATCATCCCGGAATCAAGTTATCCCTGTGGTTTTGTTTTGTTTTTAATCCCGTTACTGGTTTTTCGCAGACAGTAGCAGCCTGTACACTCATTTTTGGGTAGAGATGGGGTTTTATGCTTGCCCTGCTTGTGGGTTTTTTTTGAAGGGATGAGCTCATTTTTTGCCCAATGAAACTTGTTAGGTTTTAATGTGAAAGAGGGGGAAGAAACTTTAATAATTTAAGATATGCAGATGTCCCACATGATTGACAAAACTAGCAGCGAACTGAAAAGATTTCTGTCAAAAGGGCACCGAAGAGGTGGTGAACATGAAAAAGAAATGACTGTGAAAGAATTGTATAATTGCAGTGTTGACAATGAAGGAAGCAACATTGGTGAAGCTCGTCTGAACTTGAGTTTAATTGTTAACTAAAATGGAGGATGTAACAAATTCATCCAGCACTGATTGAAAATTTGGAAGGACAACTGTGGAGGAACTAGGAAAACAAATGGTGGTATTCCTGATTACAAATTATGGATGCAGTTGCTAGACAGTGGAGAAAGTTGACGGGAAAGAACGGACTCATTTGAAATGTGGCCCTGGAAGGGAGTTTGGTGGATGCCACGGACCAATTAAAGTCAAATAAGGGCCTTTTCACACGACCCCTAAGATCCTCTGGCCACTTAAATTCGGACCAGAGATCTTGGAGGTTCATTGCTCTTCCTGCATCCCCACCCCTCTGCACTTCCTTGATCCTGTCTGCGTGAGGGGAGGGAGAAAAAAGGGGACAAAAGAATGCAGGCTCACCTCTGTTTGCCGGTCCAAGCCTCCCCGTCGTCCTGATTCCTTCTCTTAAAGGGGCGGGTGGCAAAAACAACAACAAACAGAAGCAAGGAGAGCCAGACATTCACTCCTTTACATCCGGATCTGGGATTTTTCACCCTCCAAGAGCAGGTACCTGAAAAGTGCGCTGGGACGCGCTTAGGTGGGCGTGGCCGCACTTAATTTTCTGTAAACTCCGGAGCTGGTGGGGAGACAATTTTAAGCTCCGGAGCTGGGAGCCATTTGCGGCGGAGTTTAGCGGTCGTGTGGCTCCCAGAAGGAAGCAAAACTGAACTCTCTCTCTTGGAGGTGCTTGTCTTCCAGAAAGAAAGTTCCTTCACTTACAGTTGCTTGAAATTGCAGATTTTTGTGCAGGCTACATTCTTTACTGCACACATACCTAGCAACCAATTGAACAGACCAATATCAAACAAACATCACCAGCTGGGAAAGGGAGGGAAAGAGGACGCAGCAGATAGGTGGGGCTGTCTTTGAAATCAAAGGAACCATTGACTATTGCTGGATAGACAACCCTCTCCCAGCCCAGAAAATTCCCTCCCTGTCACTCAAACCAAAGATAGCATGTGACGTTGCAAGTAAGACACGGAGAGGAGTAGTGATAGTAAAAACGCAGAGCAACATTATGGAAATATACAGTGTAGTTATAATGGCCATAGTCCTACTAGTGTTTGTATTACATTTGCATTCCTTCCCATGGCTAACAAAGGAGGTACTAAGGCACATCTTTTTTGTGGGATCAGCCAGATGACCGGTCATTGTGACGACACCTCCCTTTTTTTAAACGTGTGATTGTGACGAAAATGTAAAGTGTAGTGAACCAACTTATTAATCTTCACAGGATCCACTTGGTAATGCTGCCACCTTTTAAATCGTCGCCTTATGAACTGAGACAGACTCAGATGTATAACATTAAAAAAAATGAAGTTTATTGAGAAAATAAATAAATACAATAATGTCTGAAGTTGGTAGGCGTTGCCTTAAACATAAAATAGATTAAATCAACTCTTCCAGCCTCCCTGTCTTTAATAACCAGTAAACAGTAAAGCCCTCACACATAACCTGCCTGAGTGAACTCTAACAGAGCTGTGCTGTCTCAGCACTTTCAGCTCTCAACTCTCCACAACTCTATAAAACTCCTCTTTACACACCAGGCTCCACGCTTTTACACCATACAATCCCCCGGCCTCCTGCTGGGATTGGCTGATGATTTACATATGTATTTCTCCTGCTTCCAGGGTGTTGTCACAGTCATATGACCATAACATGCACTGGCACCTCCTCAGTTAGCAGCAATGAGCCGTGGGGAATTACTCAAGCCTTAGGCAGTCACCAGAAGATTCTAGCCAATAAAAGGAGCGTAAAAATGCAGAGAAGCAATTGCATGCAAAGGGCAGATATTCTAATGTTGATAAAATAAACTGCAAATTTTGAGGGATAAATAGTTGTCAATATTTAATATTGGGAGTATCCCTGTGCCTATTGCTGTTGAAATAAAATGGAAGAAAACCCTCACTCCCTGTGATTTTGTACATCTGCTGAATGATTCACACAACTCCCTATGACTACCCAAGCTTATGGCTTATTTTTATTCCTAATTAATGCTCATCATAGTTTTTGCAAATGGAGCGCTGAGGGCTTACTGCCATCGAAAGGAACACTTGGTGTCGTGAGGTGGTTACTCCACCACGCTAATTAATTTCAGAGGGAGCTAGCTTCACTTGGGTGGTCCCCCCCCCTTTCTCAGAAGTCTATTGTTCTTGTAGCAAAGCCTAATTAATGGCCTGCTTTTGAAAGACAAGCAGCTGAATATTTTCAGTAGGGAACTCTTTGGTAAATCACATTTATTAAGTGGGCCTGCTCTAGGAGGGACCACCGGTGGGTGTCAAGCTTCTGGTTTTTTTTTTAAATGATACTGTCTATTACCAACTAGACTGTGTTTTTTTTAAAAGGCAGAGCTATGTACAATTGGTTTATATTTTTGTTACTGCTGAAACAACACGTCCAGATGAGATCACTTCTCTAGGATGTTTTTGCTCTTTCTGCATTAGCTCCTGTCCTCACCCTTTCCCGCCTGGGACAGTCTGGCCCCTGCTCAACAAGTAGTACTAGTAATTATCAGACATTATCTCACTATCTTCACTGTGTTTTTGAAGGGCTCCCCCTCAGGAAACCCTCCTGTGCTTCTTTTCCTTTCTCTTTTCCCGTTTTCTAAACCCTCCTTCTTCTGCACCAATAATACTGTTGCAGCGGCAATAAGGACCTATGTTGCCGACGGGAATTCCAATCTCAGGGAAGTGTGTGGCGTTCTCAGCTGATTCTTCTTCTTCTGATTGTGAACAGGCTGGCTGAGAATTCATCACCCTCCATTCTGATTCCATCCTTCAAATTCAGACTCTGCCTTGGTCTCATTAAAATCTGATTCTCGTCATTGCCATGCATTTGAAAGAAATGTATTACAAACTGTTTCGTACACCTAATCCTACAGAAGAGAGGTTTAGCCTTGAATATCCAAATTCAAGAGCCAGTTTGGTCTTTCCAATAAAAGTTAATTATTAATAAAATGTGTTTAAAGCACCACTAAAGAAAGGAATATGTGAAAGGCAGTACAGTAGAACCCCGGTATCAACTGGGGATTGGTTACAGGCTTTCCTGTGGATAATGAAAACCATGGATAAGAGCAAACGCCTGCCCACCCACCTCCAAACTGCTGTTTCCTGATAGTAGCTTGCTTTATGACTGCTGGTTTGAGACAGTAGCTTGCTTTATGGCTGCTGTTTGTGACAGTAGCTTGTTTTATAGCTGCTGTTTGTGACAATAGCTTGCTTTGTGGCTGCTGAATTATTTAATTTTTTCCTCTGCCAACCATGGATAACTGAATCAGTGGATAATGAACCAGTTGATACAGGGGTCCTACTGTAAGTTGTTTATACTGTACCTCCCTACCAGGCCAGTCCCTCCTCTTCCTGAGTCCCAATGTGATATTAATTATGGCCTGTAGAGGTTAAAATGAATCCTGTGGTTCCCCAGAACCAGACAATGTGCCTACACGCATAAGAATATGACAGCATTTCCCATTTCCCATTGTATAGTAAGTTTTTTTCTGTTAGAGGTTAATCTGTTTTACAAAAATAAAGAAAACTCATATGTGAACTAAGGTGGCAAGGAAAGGATTGGGTGATAACACTGGGAGAATTCTAAACAAACATCGGTACATGTTGAAAGCCATTTATTCCTTTGGTTCATCTCTAATCTGTACTGGAAATATGAGTTTTCTACTGCAGTTGAAAGCTGATTTCCACTCAACTTTTTTGAGGGGACATTAAAAACAATCCCAGCTTCGTAATACTGTACAAATATAAAACAGAATGGTTTTGAAGAATATCATCTTCCCCTCAGGGAGGACAAGATAATGATAGGAAATGCCTATCTTCTCTTGTTGACAGTTTCTGGCAATTTCTAGGATTCTCGTCTGTTGGATTAATAGCTCTTGGCACTCTGTGGGAGGTAACTGCTCAGGATGACTGCCATCCTGATGTGCACTGTATGCTGAATTCACCAGCACCCCACAGTACTTGTGCTCCATTTTGTGTCTGTTGAGGAAAGGGCCCAAATCAGCGATGGGCACGAATTGCCAGTTTGGTGGTTCGTGCCAGTTCATTCTTTGGATGTTCAGGTGTTCACTGGTTTCCAGCCCTGCCTCCTCTAGTGGGTATCCAGCACCCGGAAGAGGTGGGGCAGGGAACCCTGCACACTGCCTCTCATTGGGCACCCATTGGAGGAGGTGGGGCTGGGAACTGCCAAGCGCCTACTCATGTGAAAGATGAAGGAGCACAAACGGCTGAACTGGTGGTTCGTGCCCATCTCTAGTACAATTAAACCAGGAATAGTTGCCTGGAAGTTTACATGTTGTTCATGTGGCTTGTTCACTTGGGGGGACCCCTCCCCCCCCCAAAAAAAGGATAATTGTCATTCCTGGAAACTGGAAAGGGGTTTTATAATAAAACTGGCATATGATTTCTGGCCACCTACAGGTGTGTTTTTAGGAGGGTGACGTGGCCTATGAAAGTTGAAGAGGACTGAAATGTGAATCCCAGATTTCTGGATATTACCCTTTCCCAAATTAAATGAATGACCCTGAAGCACAAGTGAGTGAGTACTGCCGTGTCCCAGAAATGGTGCTTATGATAGGATCCTGATGAGGAGTGAGGGTTCATCCATCAGCAGCTCTGAGGGAAGCAGCTGCAATAGGACAAAATGGTATCATTAGTATAATTCAGCACCTTCCCCCTAGTAACAGAAGCAAAATGTCCTGCTTACAATGGGCGCTTTTACACGACCTCTAAAATCCGGTGTCAGCTTAAATTCGGACCAGAGATCGTGGGGGCTTGTCGCTCTTCCTGTGTTCCCACCCCTCCGCACTCCATTGTTCCTGTCTGCGTGAGGGGAGGGAGAAAAAAAGGGAGAAAAAATGCAGGCTCACCTCCGTCTGCTGGTCGAAGCAGCACTGAGCAGCCCCGTCGTCGTGATTCCTGTCTCTTAAAGGGGTAGCGGGGACAAAAAAACAAACAGAAGGCGAGGGAGCCCGGCATTCATAGCTTTACAGTGCGCATCGGAATTTTTTTTTACCTCCTGGAGACCAGGTACTTGAAAAGTGCGCTGGGACGCACTTAGGTGGGCGTGGTCATACTTAATTTTTTTTTTTAAGTCCGGAGCTGGTGGGAAAACATTTTTAAGCTCCAGATATGGGAGCCCTTTGCCTCGGGTTTTAGGGATTGTGTAAAAGTGCCCAATGTATACTGTCCTACAGCAGTTAAAGCGCTCGTTGGATGGTTTACAATTTCATTGATCGGGCTACACATTGCAAGCACCACCAGGCCAGCAAGATGAATACAGTATTCAGTTTATTGACTTTGGAAGAACGGAAGGCTGAACCAGCCCTGAGCCAGCTACCTGAGCCCGTCAGGATTAAGCTGAGGTTGTGAGCAGAGTCGTGACTGCAGGACTGCAGTTTAAACACTGCGCCACAAGGCTCTGTTAAGGAGCTGATGCAAGATGGGCCGATTCTGATGGGTACTTTATCATAAATGCTGTCGTCCGCTAAACATTTTTGTATGTGTGTCTGACATCAGCTAGAGCTATGAAGAAGTGAGGACAGCTGCCAGAAGAAGTGGGGACAGCTGTCAGCCTTGACACCTTTAAGAAAGAATTGGACAAGTTCATGGAGAACAAGGGTATCAGTGGCTATCATTATGGATGCCTAAGGACAACCTCCAGGTTGGAGAGATAGGCAGGATATGTCTCAATGCCATTTGCAGGGAATCTTAAGCAGGTGAGGACATCTGCTTGGGAATACCCTGAAGCAAATGGTGAGTCGCTGTGTGAGACAGAATGCTGGACTGGTTGGGCTGTGGCCTGTTCCAGCAGGGCTGTTCTTATGTTCTTATGTATTGTACAAGTTCCTAAAACATGGAAGCACAGAGCAGCCCCCAGAATGCATACCAGGTTGCAACCATCCACGGTATGCCTAGTCCAGTGGTTCTCAACCTGTGAGTTCCCAGATGTTCCTGGACTGCAACTCCCAGAAATCCTGGCTAGCTCAGCTAGTGATGAAGACTTCTTTGAGTTGCAGTCCAGGAACATCTGGGGACCCACAGGTTGAGAACAACTGACCTAGACCTTTCTATTTGCTGGCTCTCTCCTGATGAGGAGATGCTTTTAATGACAATCACATCTAAGTGGTGACTCCCCAGTAAAGATGGACTACGCAATGGACGACGGATGCAGTCGTAACAAAAGGCTGATTTCAAACAACCTCCAGATTGAAAGGAACCTGCATGGTAAGCGGATACACTGATTACAAAGAGCCTCAGCCACAAGTGAGGCATGGAAGTGTAGAGGAGGCAGCCGTATGACACCTGAGAATAGAAAACGCCCATGGGTAGTGGGGGGGGGGGAGCCTCAAGCATAATGTTACAGAACCACCCACCAGAAAGTCGGTAGCAACAACCTTTCTACGTAATGTTTCCGCCTATCGCCACCCACTGAGCGTTTGGGAAACAGCAGTGAGTAACAGACTCTGGCAGGCAGAGAGGGCGCCTACCTCTATTCAACCACTTTTTTGTCTTCTCTCTAAGTTCTAGCAAGAGAAGGAGGGGCTCTTACAGTAGACAAACGCCTAGGCAGAAAGGTGGGCCGCAGCCTGCCAGCTCCTCACCGATCACTACGTAAAATTCCTGCCATATGTCTGGGGACTTCCCCGTTACTAAGTCCTGTGTTTTCCCTCCCACGGCCAGATGTACCAAACTAGCAGGAGGGTGTTCTATTTTTCTCCGTTGTCGTAATTTAAGCGGGGACAGGGAGAATGCGTCAGATCTAGTGGGCACCATTCTACGTGCACCATCCACTCGCTTCTGGCTCTTGGCCTCCATCCTGTACAGATTCTTTCTGCTTTAATATCCCTGGCTGAAAGTGTGTGTGTGTGTGTGTGTGTGTGTGTGTGTGTGTGTGTGTGTGTGTGTGTGCATGCGTGCCTACATGTACATACAGTTGTGGGAGGAACATGGGGTATTTAATCTCATAAAAGATGTAATGAACATGCACAAATAGAGATAGGCACGAACTACAAACTAGGGGGAGAAAAAACATGTGAATCGGGCTGGTTTGTGGTTCATTTCGTACAAGGTCTTTGGCCAAAATGAAAGAAAGCGCTAAACTTTCTGCTGCTTGGTGCTTTGTTTTGCTTTGGGAAAATGGATGCCCTTTTCCGGACACCTCCCTACCTGTTCCTGCTGCCTTCTCTGCGGCTGATAGATGGGCACATTCAGCCCTGCTCCTGGAAGGAAAGCCAGGTTGCTGCCTCTGAAAATGGCTGTGGAAGAGGAGGAAGAGATAGGGCTAGGTAGAAGGATGACAGGGTGAATGGGAAGGGGGCATGCAGGTAAGCGGTAGATGGGGTAGAGAGGCATTAGGTCGCCTTCCCCTAGGCATGAAGTGGAAAAACGATCCACAAACCTGTTCGGGGTTGTTTTTTTGGGGGGGGAGGTATGTGGATGGTTGATGGTTTATGGCTAGCCATGAGCCACGAACCACACCAATTCATTGTTTTTCTGGTTTGTGTGCATAGTAACATTCTTAGTGAAAAATAGGTGTCTCTACACATTGGCCAAAATTCTGTTACCTAGCATAGAAAATCATGCTGGGGTAGGTCTACTGGAGTAGGAAGGTGGGTTCCAAATCTGAATCATTGGAGCAAACAAACCAATCCCAAAAACACCCTGAATCAAGTCCAGGTTGAGTTGCCAGTGCAACTTAAGTCTGAATTGGCCGTGAGTCCATCCCTATATATAGCATTTTAAAATCCAAGGGACACTCATTATGGCTTTGTTGCAAGGGATTAGAAGAAAGGGAGGAATTGGTCCCATTTTAAAAAATAATCTGTCATTTTGAGCTGTGTGTGTGGGGGGGAAGCAGCATTTTGAGGGTTAACTCTTGCCTGGAGGCAACCAGCACATGAAACTTCAGTAAAAATCAGGGGTTCCCAACTTTTTATTCAAGTCACGACCCCTTTTTATAATAGCCAAGTAACCTGTGACACCTCCCTCATGTTGTGTTTGCATAAAATGTCCTTTTTAATGGGGTAAAAAAGTCATCCCTTTTCAGAAAGCAGAAGCTTCATTTTCCCCAAAGGGGCTGTTTCTCATACATATACATTACTGCTAACTTGACTGGCACATTCTGAAAGGACAAGGAAGATACTATTTAACTAGGGCTATCCATGGCAAACCTAGGTAGCATCCTAAAGAGCAGAGATATCACTTTGCCAGCTAAGGTCAGGATAGTCAAAGCTATGGTTTTTCCAGTAGTGATGTATGGAAGTGAGAGCTGGACTCTAAAGAAGGCTGATCACCGCAGAATCGATGCTTTTGAGCTGTGGTGCTGGAGGAGAGTCTTGAGAGTCCCCTGGACTGCAAAGAGATCAAACCTATCCGTCCTGAAAGAAATCAACCCTGAATGTTCACCGGAAGGACAGATTTTGAAGCTTTGGCCACCTCATGAAGAGAGAGGAGTCCTTGGAAAAGTCCCTGATATTGGGAAAGATTGAAGGCAAAAGGAAAAGAGGACGACAGAGAATGAAATTGTTGGACGGTGTCATCGATGCAACCAATATGGATTTGACCAAACTCCGGGAGGCAGTGGAAGATAGGAAGGCCTGTCGAGCTCTGGTCCATGGGGTCACAAAGAGTCGGACATGACTCAACAACAACAACAACAACCCAGAAAATATGTCTGTGAAGATTCTCAGTCATCCAGGTGAGTTTATCTGGAAGTTGAGTCATGGCTACTGGACTTCTTTTTTGAGAGATAGAAATGTTTCGCTGTTCATCCAAACAGCTTCATCGGTCTGAATACAGCTGGTGCAACTCCTGACTCTTATAGGCAGCTTTGACCTCTAGTCACCCTGACCTTAATTAGGCTCATCAGATGAACAATGGCTTAAATAGGCTCGTTAGGGAGACAATGGTATCCTTAGCCTTGAGGTGAACCATGGCTTAAGGTGCTGAAACCTATCAAGAAAGGTTCGTTAATGGGTCGTTAGCTATATTTGCGTTTCTTCCTGTCACAAGGAGCTGCTTTTCAGGCCGGGCAAATCTGGGCTGGTAGTCTTAATTTTCATTCAGAATACGAAGGTACAAAAGAGGCAACTTAATAGTGCTGCTGTTTCATTTTAATTTTGCAGCAATACGTCCATGGAACAGCCTCCTTCTGCCATAAATATAACAGGAACTGTGCAGAAGAATCTGAAATGAGATGATCCAGAGGAGAGTTGTATAAGCCTGCTGCAGTTCAGTCATTTTACTGCAACATCCCAGTTCCCAGTAGGACCATACCCTTGAGAGTCTAAGCATGAGTTCTGGAAAAGTACCGGAAGAGGGAACAGAAAGTTCAACACATTTTTCCCTCCCTGCAAGGGTATGGCTGGGTCACACAGCAACTGTCACATTGCATTAGCTTGGGGACCGTTTTTTCTCTCCTCTCATGCCGGTGTGCAAGCAGCGAGAGTGTCGGAGCCTGTTTGTTCATCAGACAGCACTCTCCCCCCTGTGGGACCATCCTGCTTGGTCCTTTTGCATGCAGAGTGAGGGGATGCTCTCATGCGCAGCAGGAAGCAAGAGGCGTGTAGGTCTGTTATCTGCAAAAAGAGACTTTAGAACGAGACTGCCCCAAATCCAAGATGTTTTTCTGATTATTTTTTTTCAGACATTGTTAATTACAAACAAATTGATCAATCAATCCATCCATCCTGGTTTTGCCTGCTGAGGCACAGTGGTTAGAGCTTGGTCTATAACCATGGAGACTGGCTTGTATCTCATTATTCCCACTGGGTGATCTTTGGTCAGTTGTTGCCTCAGAGTCACAGTGTTGTTTCGAGAAGTGTGGGGAGGGGTGAGGAGATAGGAGACTCATCATAGCCCTCTTTTGTTCCCCATCCATGGAAGTAGTATCTTTTGAGGAGGAGGGAAAGGCTAAAACATTTGGGGCTGTTTGGTCTGGAAAAAAGGCACCTGAGGGGGATATGATTGAGACGTACAAAATAATGCAGGGCATGAGTAAAGTGGATAGAAGGACGCTCTTCTCCCTCTCACAAAATACCAGAACTAGGGGACATACACTCAAATTGAGGGCTGGGAGAGTAAGAACAGACAAAAGAAAATATTTTTTCACCCAGCGCGTTGTTAGTCTATGGAACTCCCTGCCACAGGA
Source organism: Phrynocephalus versicolor (assembly GCA_023846285.1). Lineage (NCBI taxonomy): Eukaryota > Metazoa > Chordata > Lepidosauria > Squamata > Agamidae > Phrynocephalus > Phrynocephalus versicolor. Next base: position 4,351,650 of record JAHTLZ010000195.1, read on the forward strand.
TGTGGTGATGGCATCTGGCCTGGATGCCTTCAAAAGGGGATTGGACAGATTCCTGGAGGAAAAGTCCATCACAGGTTGCAAACCATGATGGAGATGTGTAATCTCTAGGCTTAAAACCAGGAGGATACTTCAAGGGCCAGATGCAGGGGAGTGGTATCAGGGGACAGATATCTAGTCTCGTGCGTTCCCAGATGCATTTGGTGGGGCCACTGTGAGATACAGGGAGCTGGAATAGATGGGCCTAGTATGTTCTTATGTTCTTATGACTTGAGTCTGAATCCAAAACTTTGAAGATGTTGTGTGCATCCTCACTGGTGCCATTACCACTTTCGCCTCAGTTTCCCTGGTCTTGTCACCACTGACCCCCTTTGAGCACTGCCACCTCGGCCTCCCCTTGGACTCCTCCACTTTAGCCTCCCCTTCGCCTTGGCTGCCATCACGTCCTCAATCTGCCCCACTGCTGCCAGTTCTGACATTGTGGCTACCACTGCCTCCAACGCTATGTCTGATCAGGTGGATCCATGGCTCAGACCAGGGGTTGGCAATAGGGGCAGTGCTACCTAGGAGAGGACCAGACGGAAAGAGGTGGGAAGGGTAAGAGAAGTGAGGGTGGGAGGCTGTGGGGCCAGGAGACTGAGCGGAATAGAAGGCAGGAAGGATTTGGAGAGGGAGCAATAAGAGGTTGGTTGAGTGATGGGGTGGAAGAGGAAGGAGGGAAGGCTTGGCTTGGTTTGTTTGATTGGTGGTTGGGAATGAGCTCTTTGGCATGGTGCCAGCTTTTATTTCTGCTATCTGGCATAGCGCTGTATCAGATAGAAGGATTTTTTTTTTAAAAAAAGAAGGATGTTCAGAATGGATAGACCTCTGGTAGAAGAGTAGAAAAACCTGCTCCCCTGGCACATTACTCCATGAGTGCATATATTTTATGAATAGGCCAAAATTTAAATCTTGTTTTTAAAGTAAAAACTGATACAATAGTCGTTCTTATTGTCAATGGAACTGAGCCTTCAGATGGCCTTCCTTTGAAGACCCCATGACAACAAAGTTATCTCATTTTGGTACCAGTTTAAAACCTGGCTCTTTGCCAAAGCTTTTAGGATACAGAAACAATAATTTGCTTAGGTTATCAAGTTCTAGTGTGATATATGGCTGTTCTCAATTATTTTAAAACTGTTCTGGTGCATGAATCTTCCCTTGAGATCTTCTGGTCCAGGGCAAGATATAAATATTGTAAACTGGCAGTATAGCCCACAATGAGCTCTGTAGAGAAAATATGAAATGAAAACTCATTTTTAGGATTACTTTTGATTTTTGTGGGAGCATCCCAGTTTAGAATCACTGAGGGGAAATCAGGTGACTTCACTGAAATATTCCTTTCAGTAAGTGGTTGGGTTTTGTTGTAAACAATTAGAAATTTGTTGATTTGGGGGAGAAATGCCTGAGGATAAGATAATCAAATGATTGCAATGTTTGTTGGTATTAATGAAGACTGGAGAAATCTAACAGTGGTGATCGATTGTTTGAGAAGGTGGCATAAATGAACACAAGGACTGGATTAACACAATTGTCATACAGTCAAAGTAATTGCTATGAACTGTCATAGAGGATCCTTTGTTTTGAATTGGAATAAAACCTGAGGAGGGCCATTGAAGGCAGGACATTTTGGCAATTGCTCATTTTAGGGTTGCCATAGGTTGGAAGTGACTTGGTGGCAGACAGCAGCAACATCATCATCATCAACAACAACAGCAACTTATAGACTCATAGAATACTCTAAGATGTGCTGGAAATGTGAAAAAAAGATAGGTACATATATGCATCTCTGGTGGGAATGCGAAATAGTTTAAAAGTTCTGGAAAAGGGTTTTTTTAGAGCTAAGTGACATGATTAAGCGAGATATTGATTGCAATCCAGAGACAGCACTATTATCATTGTTAACTAGTAAAGATTATGATGCTACAACAAAGGAGCTAATAGCAAATCTTATGACAGCTGCCAGATTAATTATAGCAAGAAACTGGAAATCTAAACTAGATCTCAAGATGGAAGATTGGTATAACGAACTTTGGGATATAGCCATAAATGATAAATTGTCTTGTAGCTAAAAGTTAAACGAGGAGAAATGAAAAAAGATGTTTTTTATGACATTTGGGGAAAATTTATAGACTATGTATTAGTTGAAGGGAAGGGGAAAGAACCGACAAATACTTCAAGACAGTTCTGGAGAAGAATACTAGAAGAACAGAAGACGGAGTAACAAAGAAGAACTTATGGATGGTCCCGGGGGTTGGGGGTACACTTGTATTGTTAGTTGTTATTTGTTATTTTGTTTGTATGTAGTATTAAATAAAAATATTTTAAAAAATAGACTCATAGAATCATAGAATAATGGAGTTGGAAGAGACCTCAAGGGCCATCTAGTCCAACCCCCTGCCATGCAGGAACCCCATCACAATATTTCCGACAGATGGCCATCCAACCTCTCTTTAAAAACCTCCAAAGAAGGAGACTCAACCACCCTCTGTGGCAGCATATTCCACTGCCGAACAGCTCTAACTGTCATGAAGTTCTTCCTGATGTTCAAATGGAATCTCCTTTCCTGTAGTTTGAAACCATTGCCCCGAGTCCTAGTCTCTGAAGCCATGTTGCTTTCAGGTTCTTAATCTTTCCAAGCTTTGAGCTAAAGGCAACACTTGGGAGAACTCAGTTGCTGGTTCACATTAAGAATCATGTGAGCTACTGTCTAAGAAAGTAACTGTCATGCTCTTTTGGGGCAGACAAAGTTACTTTCTTAGATATTAACTCATATAATTCTTAGGGGTGTGGTGGCTCAGCGGACTAAGGCTCTGAAAACTGTTGGCTGCAAAGTCAGCAGCTTGGCAGATTGAATCCCGGGTGCCACACTGCGAAGTGATCTCCCTCTGATAACCCCAGCTCCTGCCAACCTAGCAGTTTGAAAGCATGTAAATGCAAGCAAATAGGTACTGCCCTAGAAAGCGGGAAGGTAAAACTGTGTTTCCTTGCAGCCATGCCGCCCACGTGGCCATGGACTTGTACAACACTGGCTCTTCGGCTTGAATACGGAGATGAGCACCGCCCCTAGAGTCGGACACGACTAGCACGCATGTGCGGGGGGAACCTTTACCTTTACCTTTTCTGGGGCATGCTAATGGAGCTTGATTATGCAGGCAGCAAATTTCCTGGGATACTTCACCCATCCAGTGGCTAAACAGAGTCCCAGTCCCATAATTTTCTTCCAGCACATGCTGAAAAGGCCCTGTTATACTTCAGCATCTCTCCATTTGCAGCTGCTCTGATGTTTGTTGAACGGGCTGTTCTCTTATACCAGGCATGTCCAAAGTCAGGCCCGGGGGCCAAATGCAGCCCATTTTCAAATTTTGAGTGGTCCGCAGCCTCTTATCTGTGCCAGCTCAGCTTGTCATATATCCCCACCAGCTGACCTCTCCCCATACTGGATGGAGATGTCAGCTTACAGTTTTACAGTTTGCTTGCCCTCCTTGTTGTAACGTGGGTTTAGTGATTTCAGCAAGTGATTTCAGCTCTTGACATAGCAGGCTGGAGACAGCTTCTAGTGTAACAGCTCTTTATTCAGGGAGAGAACAAGACTGGGGACTGGGGAGAGGGAGCTACATTTATAGGCACCAGGACTGGCTAGGAAAAGATACATTTTGGAGGGAACAATTACAAGCAATCACAAGGCTGCCTTTTGGCGGGAACCAATAGGATTGAGGATCCAAATGCAGCAACTTGAATCAACCAATAGGCCTGTTCCCTTTGGAACGGGAAGGCAGTTACTCCACAAGCAATTACAGATAATAGGAATACAGATCATTACACAATACTCCTTGCCTCCGTCTGTTCCCCCAGCCACCTGCCCAGCCTAACCGCCCTGGCTCCATTGCTGCAGCATCCACCCCGCCTCCTTGCACGTCCTAGAGCAGTGATGGCGAACCTTTTAGAGACCGAGTGCCCAAACTGCAATTCAAAACACACTTTTTTTTTTGCAAAGTGCCAATGCAGCCATTTAACCTGTATACAGGTGACTATGAAGGGGCGATGTCGGGTGCCCACAGAAAGGGCTCTGAGTGCCACCTTTGGCACCCGTGCCATAGGTTCGCCATCACTGTCCTAGACGCTTGTCCAAAGTCTGGCCCGGGGACCAAATGTGGCTGAATGGTCAGCCCCTCCACATTTTCACCTCACCAAATCTGGCCCTCCTTGCAAAAAGTTTGGGCACCCCTGTCTGATACAGACTGGTTGACGGTGCCCACCCGTACTCCCTCCTTGTGTAAGCATCGTGCAGGGCTGAGAATGCCTCTGGCCAGCTGTTGAGCTGCATTAGCTATTCATCATAAGACAACAGGATAGTTGTGCTAGTTGGTGATTAATAATGAACAGGCATTTGGCACATTAGAATAACCATCATAATTCGGCAAGGGAACAAAACGATAAAGCAAGTATTATTACAGCAGGTGCCCTATGGCTTTGTGGAAGAATAGATAATATTGTACGATAATTTTATGCTCTTCTGCAAAGAATACTACAAGGAAAACAACTGTACCTAATAGTATTATACAACACTTTACGCTTTCGAACGATAAACACAGTTCTATATGATGACTCAGTTAAAAATCCTTATGGCTCTGTAAAAGAGGTCAGTATTTTTATTCTGAAAGACTGAAATAATTGGGCATGTTTAGCCTAGAGAAAAGAAGACTGAAGAGGCGATATGCTAGCACTTTTTAAGTACTTGAAAGGTTGTCGTACAGAGGATCTGTTCTCAATCATCCTGGAGTGCAGAACACACAAGACTGTGCTCATGTTAAGAGAACCCATATTTCAGCTGAATATCAGGAAGAACTTCGTAACTGTTAGAGCAGTACGGCAATTGAACCACTGACCTTAGGAGGTGGTGAGTGCTTCAACACTGGAGGCATGCAAGAAAAATTTGGACAACCACCTGGCAGATATCGTGGGATTTGTATTCCTGCGTGGAGCAGGGGGGTTGGACTTGATGGCCTTGTAGCCCCCTTCCAACTCCATGATTCTGTGATTCTATGACTCCTGGAAATGGCAAATCTTTGTTTTTCATAAGAACATAAGAACAGCCTTGCTGGAGCAGGACACAGCCCATCCAGTCCAGCATTCTGTCTCACACAGTGCCTCACCATTTGCTTCAGGGTATTCCCAAGCAGATGTCTTCACCTGCTTATGATTCCCTGCAAATGGCATTGAGAGATATCTTATCTATCTCTCCAACACAGAGGTTGTCCTTAGGCATTCATAATGATAGCCATTGATACCCTTGGTTCTCCATGAACTTGCCCAATCCTTTCTTAAAGCTGTCAAGGATGTCAGCTGTCACTACTTCTGGTAGGGAAATCCATAGACCAGTGATCCTCTGGGTGAAAAAGCACTTTCTCTTATTTGTTTGAGATCTAGCCTCCAAAAGTTTCATGGAGTGCCTCCTAGTTCTAGTGTTGTGTGATAGAAAAAACAGTTTTTCCTTATCTACTTTGTGCACGCCATGTATGATTTTATAAACTTCAATCAGGTCATCTCTTAGGCACCGTAGTTCAAGAGTAAAGAGGCCCAGCCATTGCAGCCTCAGATGGTAAGGAAGGTGTTCCAGTCCCTTAATCACTTATTTTCTATACCCTTCCTAATGATCCCTAGCATTGAGTTTGCTGCAGCACACTGGGCTGACACCTTCATTAAGCTAGCTGTCTACCAGGACACCAAGTTCCCTTTCCTGGTTTGTTGCAGAGATTTCAGACCCCATCAGTTTATAAACCTTTGGGTAGTGGGCGGCATATAAGCTGTAAAAATAAAAATAAATAAATAAATAAATAAATAAATGTAATTGGGTTTGGGTTTTTTTTTTTTTGCCCCAACATGCATCACTCTGCATTTGCTAATGTTGAAGCTCATTTGCCACTGGTTTGCCCACTCCCCCAGTGTCAAGAGATCCCTCTGGAGCTCCTCACAATCTATCTCAGTTTTTACTACCCTGTATAATTTAGTGTTGTCGGCAAATTTCGCTACCTTGCTATTTACTCCTACTTCTAGATCATTTATGAAGACATTGAAAAGCAGGGATCCCAGTACTGAACCTTGGAGGAACCCCACTCTTTACCTCCGTTCACTTGGAGAGGTGTCCATTTAGTGCTACCCTCTGTTTCCTGTCCCTTAGCCAGTTGCTGACCCAGGACAAGATCTGTCCCTTTATTCCACGAATGGCAAGTTTATTCAAGAACCTTTGGTGCAGGACCTTGTCAGAAGCCTTCTGAAAGTCCAGATAAACAATGTCAACTGGATCTGCCTTGTCCACATGCTTGTTAACACTCTCAAAACATTCCTTGCAAAAGCCATGTTGATTCTCCTTCAGCAGCGCCTTCTCTTCTGTGTTCCTATTTCATAGTACATCTCCAAGAATGTTGGCCGTGGTAACCTAATAAGCAAATATTTCATATCGCCAAGTTATTCCTAGAACAGGGTGAAATAGTAGTGTCACATACTATGGAGGTCAAGGCATCGTTTCTGTCACCAGAGGAGGATATGGTTTTTTAAAAAAATGTTTTTTACTCTTTCAGGGTTACCTGTCAGAAGGCTTGGTAACAAAATGGTATCGGTCTCCTCGCTTGCTCCTTTCACCCAACAACTATACCAAAGCAATTGACATGTGGGCAGCTGGTTGCATTTTAGCAGAAATGCTTACAGGAAAGATGCTCTTTGCTGGTAAGTTTCCAATTCTTTCTCCTCTCTCTCTCCCTCTCCCTCTCTGCTTTTCCCTTCTGTCCTTGAGGGAACATTCAGTATGTGCTGAAATTTCCTCTATATTATTTTGTCTGCTAACACAGTACAGTACTTGATAATAGAGGTGGGCACAAACTGCCGATGCAGCGGTTCGTTCTGGTTCCTTTACCGCCACAACTGGTGGTTCGGAGCCCCTCCCCTGCAGCAGGGGCCCACTCAGAAGCAGTGCCCAAAGGAGGCAGGGCAGGGAAGCAAGGACGCTGCATCCAAGCAGGTGCTGAACTTCCAAGCACTTGTTGCTTTTGTGAAAATGGACATACAAACAGACCTGTATCATAATGGCTGTAGCTCAGTTTTGACTGAATGTCAAGTGGTGCATGTCTCATACTTAGAAATCTCACAGTAGACCCACGTAATGTCTCAATGTTTTTTTTTGTTTGTGTTTTTTACTATTCTGATGTATTTCCAGACTAGATACAGGAATTGCTGACCTAACGCATCAGCAGCGTATTCTAGAGAGCTGGAATGAGCTTTGGTTGGCCACTTTTTGTAGCTACAGGGGGGGGGGGGTCAAATTCCTTTTTCAAAACTGCAGGGTGAAATATGGTTCTCCTTTGTCCGATAAAGCTGTGTGCTTGCCTGGCTCCTCACACTGTGTCACTTGCCACTCACCTGCTGCCTAGGTGCTCTGACCATTGACGGAGCGGCACTTGCCCTGCATATCACTGTTGTATGACTCTCACACCTTCTGCTTTGGACTCCTCTTGTATTCTCTGGCTGTCCCTGGGCTAGAACATTGTAGTTGTTACCCATGAAACAACATAGGCTGAAACAAGAAGTATTGGCCAATGGTTTGTTAACTCACCTTTACCAGTGTATCTTCCAAGTGGTGCCTTTCCTTACGTGTAAGCCAAAAAACAGTATCTCCAGCAAAGCAAATTCAGTGGGGAGATGAAGCTGTTGATGTTACCCAGACACTGGGCAAACAGAGGCCTGTGGATTTCATCTCTCTAGAACAGTGGTTCCCAACCTGGGGGTCGGGACTCCTTTGGGGGTCAAACAACCATTTCAGAGGGGTCGCCATGAGCTAGTGAAGAAAAGGCACAAGCAGCTTGGGTCTGGAGGAGGTGGGGGGAGAAAGAGTGAGTTACAGCTTGATAGGTCGGAGGGGATGTCAGTCAATTTATTTATTTATTTATTTATTAGATTTCTGTCCCGCCCATCTTCCCATAAGAACTCTGGGCGGTTAACAATGTGCTGAAAAATTCAGCCGGAAGTACAAAAACACAAACAACACAGACAATTTAAAACATGATGGGCACCATTGGCATAATCTTCAGGTAACTAACAGCTAAACAGCTGAGTAGCTGAGGAGATGGCGGGGGAAAACAAAACAAAAAAACCTCTAAGCCAGGTCACCAAAGGCCTCATGAAAGAGCAATGTTTTTACCGCTGTGCGGAAGGCCATCAGAGACTCTGCAGAGCGCACTTCGTTAGGTAGATGGTTCCAGAGAGATGGGCCGCCACCGAGAAGGCCTGGTTTTGAGTGGAAGTCTTCCGGGCCTCTCTAGGGATGGCCACCCAAAGCGAGTGCGCCCACGACTGCCGGATTGGATGGGCCGAGGTTGATCACTGGGCGATCCACTCTGACAGGTAGTCTGGTCCCAAGCCATGGAGGGTTTTATAAACTAAAACCAGGACCTTGAATCTGATCTGGGACGCAACGGATAGCTAGTGCAAGCGAGCCAGGACTGGGGTGATGTGTTCATGACGGCGCACACCCGCCACCAGCCTGGCTGCCACATTTTGCACCCGCTGCAGACGCCGGAGGAGAGTCAAGGGCAACCCCATGTAGAGTGCGTTGCAGTAGTCCAGCCTCAAGATCACCAATGCTTGCAGCACAGTTCTCAGGGAGTCACCGTCTAGATATGGGTGGATCTGGGCAATTTGGCAAAGATGGTAAAAAGCGGTTCTGGTCACGGCAGCCACCTGGGCTTCCATTGAAAGGGCTGGATCCAGAACCACGCCCAAGTTCCGGACCCTGTCCGCCAGCTGGAGGGAAACGCCCTCCAGACTGGGGAGGGGGCCTCCATATCTGGATGGGGAACTCCTAAAGAACATCACCTCGGTCTTCTTGGGGTTGCCACCGGAGGTTGCGATTGGCTGAGGGTGCCTGTAGAGGGAAGTTCTCTATGGCACCTGCAGCAGTGGTCTGCCAAAGGGGGCTTGTGGCCTGTTCCAAGCAGGGCAAGGGTCACCACAACATGAGGAACTGTATTAAAGGGTCACGGCATTAGGAAGGTTGAGAACCACTGATCTAGAACAATTGGAGCAAAGACAGGGGCTTTGATCCAGAGAGCTGAAGTTTGGAGGGTGCCCATCTCTACTTCTAGAAGGGCTGAAGGCTTCTCACTGGCATTTGCTGCCAGAAGGGCATGAACTCACCTGCCTAGGTGGTAATCCCACTTTCAGCTGCTCCTTCCCAGGCAGAAGGACACACAGAACAGGGAGCTCCATGTGGAACCAGAACAGCCATTGTTTTTGTAAGACCCATCATCTCCTAGCGTTTGACAACCTCCCATAGCGCAAGGCTGTTCAGACCCTTCAGTGCTGCCTGGCTGCAGTCATGGAATGGAGCAGGACTAATGGGCTTAGACTCAGCCTGGAGAAGATCGAGGTTTTGTTCTTTGGTGGTGGTGGGGAGAATGGGTACAGTAGCCCTCTTCCTAGACTAGGTGGGTCTGCCCTCCAGCTGGTAGATAGAGTGAAGAATATGGGTGTCATCCTTGATCCGGCTTAGTCCTTGGGATCCATGTGGCAGCCGTTTCTAGGGCAACCTTTTTCCAATTTAGGCTTAATGCCCAGATTCACCCGTACCTTGATGGGGACTCTCTGAGGATAGTTGTGCAAGTGCTGGTTCTTCTTCAGTGCATCTGTGAATGCACACATAGGGTTAAACAGCGCCTCCGCGATGGTTACCGGCAATTACAAGCTTGTGTCCGTTAGGACCTCCCCCTTTCCAGTGCGCATGCTCCTCTTCTCGCGCCCTTTTGCTCAGCAGTTCCTTTTTTACCGCCGCTGCGAATGGTTGCATATATCCATAGCTCCTGCGATTTAAAGGAAAGTAATTATTTCTTTCTGTTTTTTATTTCGGACCTCCTCCATAGTATTATTATTTCTTCCTCCCTGAACTTTCTCTTGGTTTATGGCCTCTGGAGCTCTATTTAAACGTTGCTCCGTGTGCCCAAATGAGCTCCCTGTCTCCGACGGCTACAACCGTTGCCTCTTCTGTTTGGGCGAGCGACATCAGCCCGCCCGCTGCGCCGCTTGCAAAAACTTAACCAAGCTGGCCTTAAAGAACTGCCTTGATCGGCTCACTGCTTATTTGTGGAAGAAATCGCTCCTTCCTATGGAATCCCAAGCCCACCCTTCGGAGCATTCCACCTCCTCCAAGGCCCCTAAAACCAAGGCCGCACAAAAAGCTAAGTCCGGGGACAAGAAGCGGATGAAATCGGGATCAGCTCCCAGCACGAGCTCTAGATCCCTCTCTGCTTCCAGCCCGTCCGCTACCACCACTGGACTGTCTCAGGCAGTGCCACCGACGCCTCATGATCCCCAGCTTGATGCCCTCGAGACTCGCCACCTGCCTTCGTCACCACGTTCCAGCCGCTCTCGGAGCTGGGGGGAGGAATCGTCTGGCTGAGCTAGAGCCCTTTATACCACCGTAGGCTTATCAGCCTCCCCGCGCCTCACAGCCTCACCCAGACCGCGCCACAATCATCGCCTTGCGGCCTCTACTATGGGAGAGACACACCTCTCCCCAACGCCCAGAGAGCGCTTGCTCCCGCCCAAGCGCATCCACTTGCAGAGCGGCGGACGCCGCAATAGGGATGCATCTCACTCTCCCTCCGTACGGCGCTCCTATCAACGCCACGGTGACAACTCTCAGGAGCGTTCTCCTCGCCACCGAGAATGCCGCCGCCCCTCGCTGGAATCCAATGCGCCGCTTCCTCGGGCCACCCAGCGCTGCGCCGAAAGGCGAGCCCACACGGATGTCGATTCCTCGCCCTCCCCATGCCGCCGCAAGACGCACGACAGCTGGGGAGCCTGGACTGACGTTGAGTCTTCCCCACCGCCCCACCACAGAGTGCACGACCGCCGGGGAGCCCGGACTGATGCTGAGTCGTTCCCACCACCCCGCCGTACTCAAGACAAGCAGCCGACTACCTCTGCCGCAGAAGCTTCGCTTCCACAACCACACCAGCATCTGCCCGATATCAGCGGCCGCGCCTGATTGTCTCAAGGCTCCTGCTCTCCGTACTGCCGGGATGCGGCCGGCTCCTTGAGCCCCACCAACCATCGCAACCGAAGGGAGGCTGCGGATCTCGCCCTGCCTACGCGAGATCACCGGCGCACCCCCTCTGATCATGGCGCTCGCCCCTCTCCGGTTGTCTCCCTCGGACGCAAATGGCGCCGGGACTGCAGCAACCACACTCCTTCCACGAACTCCAGCTGCTCCTGTACTCCGCCTCGTCGCCTCGCACGACATCACAACCGCCTCAGCCGGTCCCCTTCTTCAAAGAGAAGCAAGACCACAGCCTCTATCAGACACCCTGCTCGCTCCCTGACACCACCATCCTGACGTCACCGCCTCCATGCCACCGTGAAGGACTCTTCCACGTCCGCCTCCCCACCCCTGCGGCAACAGTGGACCAAGGATACCACCCGCAGGCACCACCACTTTATCCAGGTGGTCTCCTGTTCTTCTCAGTCGGGCTCGGCTTCTGATGTGGCAGACAAGCGCGACCGGCATCATCGATCAGTGCCAGACCAACAAGCGCTTTGACCGTAAGCAGAAAGCCTGACTGTGATCCCTCCCTAGACAATCTCCACGACATCAGACTGCGACCTTTTCTTCGCGCCTGGCAGAGCATCACCTCAGTCAACTAGGTACTCTCCATCATCGAGAAGGGCTACGCTATCGAATTTCAAGATCTACCACCACTGGGCGTCACCTGCGCCACAGAGCCCTCGCCCCCCCTTCTCGATGAAATTCGGGAGTTACTCAAAAGCAAGCCATAGAATGTGTTCCTCCTGGAAACATTGCAGGGTTTTACTCCCACTATTTCACGGTGCCGAAGAAGGACAGAGGTCTCCGCCCCATTCTCGACCTCCGAAACCTCAACTCCATCATTCAACCGCGTCGTTTCCGCATGACAACTCTCGAGGCCATTCTTCCTCTGCTAAGCGCGAATGACTGGTTCGCTGTTATCGACTTACGAGACGCATATTTTCATATATCTATTGCTCCAGCTCATCGCAAGTACCTCAGATTTACTGTCGGACAGTCCACTTACCAGTTCAGGGCTCTCCCGTTTGGCCTTTCCACCGCCCCTCGCGTCTTTACAAAGTGCCTCGCCCCAGTAGCTGCCCATCTCCGCCTGCAGTGAATTCACATCTTCCTGTACTTAGACGACTGGTTGCTGGTGGCCCCTACCAAATGACAGGCACTTCAAGACTTACACAACACTCTAGAACTGCTTACCTCCCTGGGCCTTCAGGTCAACCGAAAGAAATCTCTCCTTCGACCCGCTCAAGTTGTACAGTACATAGGGGTCACCATCGACTCGGTGCAGGCCAAAGCCTTCCTCTCACATGAGAGGCAACGCAAAATTCTATGTACTCTTCGCCTTTTCGACAAGCCACAGGTTACGGCTCATCTTGTACAAAAACTTCTAGGTCTTATGGCGTCCACCACAGCCATCCTCCCTCACGCCCATCTCAGAATGAGGCCTTTGCAGGCATGGTTTCTGGCGCACCTCGACCCCCAGATTCACCCCCAGTCCATGCCTCTCACACCTACCTTGGACGTTCAATGCAGTCTCCGCTGGTGGTCTGCCCCGGAGAACCTCCAGCTAGGTCGACCTTTTCTCCTAGACGGCCCCTCCGCTCCTCCATCCAGATAACCACCAGTGCGAGTGACACAGGTTGGGGAGCGCACTGCAACGGCCTACGCACACACGGTCTGTGGACACAAGAACAACAGAGGCATCATATCAACTACCTGGAACTTCTGGCTGTTTACAACTCCGTCATTCAACCACGTCGTTTCCGCATGACAACTCTCGAGGCCATTCTTCCTCTGCTAAGCGCGAACGACTGGTTCGCTGTTATCAACTTGCGAGACGCATATTTTCATATATCTGTTGCTCCAGCTCATCGCAAGTACCCCAACCCCGCAATGGTTGCTCACCATTGTCCTCCGGGCTCTCACCAGACACTCCTTCTAACCGCTGGCCTCGGTACCGCTCCATATGGCATCCCTCAAGACAGCTTTCTTGGTGGTCATTACTTCTGCTCGGAGAGCTTCCGAGTTAGCTACCCTGCGGATCGACCCGCAATTTTTTCAATTTCACCTACACAAAGTTACACTCTTCCCAGATATGTCCTTCTTGCCTAAGATAGTCTCGGACTTCCATCTCCGGCAACCTATTGTCCTTCCCACCTTTTTTCCATCGCCTTCTTTGGACATTGAACACACCCTTCACACCCTTGATCTGCGTCGAGCCCTGCTTTTTTACCTTTCTCGTACTGCCCAGCTCCGTCGGACCAAACACCTCTTTGTTCGCACTGCTGCCCCACATGCGGGTGACCTGATCTCATCACAGACAATTTCCAGATGGATCTCCTCTGTGATTACCCTGGCCTACTCCTCCGAAGGCCATCCTTTGCCACTTCCACCGAGGGCCCATTCCACTAGGGCAGTGGCGTCTTCCACAGCCTTCCTTCGAGGCGTCCCTCTCCCTGACATCTGTAAAGCAGCTACGTGGTCGACTTCTACAACCTTCGCCACGCATTATAGACTCAATGTCAGGGCAAGGTCCGATGCTTCCTTTGGACTCACAGTCCTCTCCTCCTTGCTCCCGTGACTGCCCACCACCAGTAAGTTAGCTTGGGAATCACCCTATGTGTGCATTCACAGATGCACTGAAGAAGAAATATTGGTTACTTACCTGTAACTGTAGTTCTTCAAACGTGCATTTGTGAATTCACACTTCCCACCCATCCTTCCCCTCTATCCCTCACGTCTCTATGTTTTCTCGTTTCGGGGGAACTGCTGAGCAAAAGGGTGCGAGGAGAGGAGCATGCACGCTGGAAAGGGGGAGGTCCTAATGGACAAAAGCTTGTAATTGCCGGTGACCATCGCGGAGGCGCTGTTTAACCCTATGTGTGCATTCACAGATGCATGTTCGAAGAACTACAGTTACAGGTAAGTAACCAATATTTATCTCAAGGATAGATTATTGCAATGCTCTTTACATGGGGCTTCCCTTGACCCTTGCTTGGTGACTGCCGTGGGTGTAGAATGCGATGGCCAGATTGGTGGTTGGTGCGAGCAGGTACGATCGCATCACCCCAATCCTGACTTGCCTGCATTGGCTACCCGTTGCCTCCATGATAAGGTTCAAGGTCCTGGTTTTGATTTACAAAACCCTCCATGGCTTGGGACCAGAGTATATGGCGGAGCGTATTTCCCAAAGCTCAGATTCAGCCCGGCCCACCAGAGCATCGCAAGCCTTCTTGCTTCGGATCGCCCCCAAAAGGAGGCCCGTAAGTCCTCTACCCGGAACTGGGTCTTCTCGGTGGCTAACCTGTGCCTTTGGAATCTGCTCCCCAGCGAGAGTCTGTATCAGCTCCCCAGCGAGATAAGGTGTGGTGAGTCCCTTCCTACGTTTAAAAAACATCTTGAAACTTGGCTGTTCAAAGCTGCCTTTGGCGATTGCTGAGGTCATTGTCTTGTCTCTTTGTCAGTTTGTTTTCTGCCATACTGTTTTGCCGGTCTTAATATTACTACTTGTTGTTGTTTTATTTCCTGTACTGTTCTCTCTGGTTGTTCACCACCCAGAGTTCCTCTGGGAAAGTCAGGCAGTATATAAATGGAAACAAACAAACCAACCAACCAAGAAGGCAGTAAAATTCTAAAAGACCACATCTCTCTCTATGATCCTGCCCAGGCTTTAAGATCATCAGAGAAGGACTCACCACTGTCATAGGTGTGCTTGGTGGGGGAAGTGGGGCTGTTGTTGTGGTGGTGGGGTTGCCCTTCTTTTTTAAAAAAGTCCCCACCAAAGGATGAATGAACATGGACCCAACGAATATGAAAGGACCTGACAAATGTGAGGGGATGAATATTTAACAAATTTTCACAGGTTACAAACCATGAGGGAGATGTGTAATCTCTAGGCTTAAAACTGGGGTACTTCAAGGGCCAGATGCAGGGGAGTGGTATCAGGAGACAGACATCTAGTCTCATGCGCTCCCAGACGCATCTGGTGGGGCCACTGTGAGATACAGGAAGCTGGACTAGATGGGCCTTTGGCCTGATCCAGCACGGCTCTTTTTATGTTCTTATGTTCTTAAGGGGATATTCATGGCATATCCCGATATTTCACCTCCGTCCCCATCTCTAGTGAGTTCTTCTTTGCTTGTCTGTATCTGTACACACCTGCGAGGAGCTTCCTCACTGGGTTGAAATTTGCTATCATAGCATCCACACAACAGCTGGAAATCGGGCAGTGAATGTTCAGCCAAGCATCATGTACACCCCCTGTCGATCTTGAACAAATAAACATCCTTCTTTTTCAGTTACGCCTAGTCTTTCTTCCTTGCTGCTACTGCTGTTATTATTACCCTTATGATAACACTGTGGCCCAATATTTATTTTGCAAGACTGCAGTATTTTGACATGTTGGTGAGGGAGCTGAGCACTGGCTTTCCCGAAATGTAGAACGAACTTCCTTAACAAAGGGTTCTTGCTCTTGGTCTTTTGAGACAATATCAACCAAGACCTGGTAGGAACTGTTCTGCCAAAGAGCCATGGTGACCAACTCTTTGACCTTTGTAACCTCTGTCTTCTCAAAATGCATTATCTGCAGAGTCAAGCTTTGTTGGACACCCCAGCAAAGACGTGGCTGGACGTTCAAGCCTGCCACAGGATGTGGTGATGGCATCTGGCCTGGATGCCTTCAAAAGGGGATTGGACAGATTCCTGGAGGAAAAGTCCATCACAGCCAGGTTACAAACCATGATGGAGATGTGTAATCTCCAGGCTTAAAACTGGGGTCCTTCAAGGGCCAGATGCAGGGGAGTGGTATCAGGAGACAGATATCTAGTCTCATGCGCTCCCAGACGCATCTGGTGGGGCCACTGTGAGATACAGGAAGCTGGACTAGATGGGCTGTTGGCCTGATCCAGCATGGCTCTTCTTATGTTCTTATGTTCTTATGAAGTCTGCAGATGCCACCCTCTTGTGTACAGGGGACGTTTTCACCGTGGTGGTACTCACACCTGAAAACACAGGGAAGGACGCTGCCTTTGTCCATACAGCTGTTGTGCTTTTTGCTGATTTGTGCAAAGTAGCACAGCTACTCCCACGACAGCGGATTGTGTTCAATAGGTGTATACTTCCTGGAAGAAGAAACATTTGCTAAACCAGTTTGGGGGTGGGGGTGGAGCTGTTGGTTTGGGGCCTGGGGAGTGAGACCCAGCAGGCCAAAACATTCTTCAGTGCCTCTCCCTGCAACCAGGGCTTGTGCATCGGGAGTGATTGTTTCAAAATAAATACTGCACTGTTTTTGCATCATGCTGAGGATGTGCTTCTCTGCCTGAATAAGCCACAGGAGGCAGGTGAGGGTTGGAGAGATGGACAACGCTGTTGATCACGGAGCCCAGAGGTTCTTTGAACTTGACAAGGGTCTCCTCCTGTGAACAAGGGTGAAAGAACGCAAGACATAACAAGGCAATGTACTGGCTGATGTATCCAAACAAATGAAGCGGCCAGATCTGAATTAGTACTGTACCCTCAGCCTGCATCGTCCCAGATCTGTGGTACATAAATACAGTTCCCAGGGTTTGGAAACATAAGTTTTTCAGACTACGATTCCCAAAATCTGCTTTTCAAAATGTATTTTTTTTTAAAAAAAACTTTACAAGTTCTGGCAAGTTCAGAATTTAGTTTCTAATAAACAAAAGAGCATCCAGTATTCTAGGGCAGTGATGGCGAACATTTTAGAGACCAAGTGCCCAGACTGCAATTCAAAACCAACTAATTTTTCGCAAAGTGCCAATAGACCAATTTAACGTGAATACAGGTGGCTGTGAAGGGGTGATGTCGGGTGCCCACAGAAAGGGCTCCGAGTGCCACCTTTAGCACCCGTGTCATCGAATGCAGGCTAGAAAGATGAGAGAGCTGGCAGACAAGATAAAATTGCCCGGAAAATGTACTCCAATGCAAAAGCATGTAATGTACTTTTCTATGGTTACAAGGTGTTAACAAGTCTGAGTACTGCTGAACCAATTTGGAGTGTGCTTCCCTGCAATCACAGAGGCTAGAGACAACTGAAGATTATCACATTCAATACTCTTCCCCCCCCCCCCGCACTTTAGTAACCGTCATATTAAACTACACAATGCACGTGGGCTTTTCCATATCTTTGTATTGTCAGCATTAGGGAGGGGAGAACCTGTTTCCAAGGCGCAAAAGCTTCTCAGATGCCTATTAGAAGCGGGTCATGGCAGCTGCTAAAATAATCATGGGTGAAGATCTACGTTTATTAATTATTTAGACAATGTTAAATGAGATTCCAGCCCAGGCTGTACAAGAACTGGTTGTAGCTGTTATGCTTTCTGTCTGACTTGGTTATTTCTAGCTAGTGACGATCATAAATAAATAAATAAATAAATAAATAAATAAATAAATAAATAAATAAATAAAATGAATTGAACTTAAACGTTATGACTTCCTTCACCCCAGTCAATCATGGTCCCGTCCATGGTCCTAAAGCTTGAAGGAGTTCCTTTTTATGGCCAGAATCTGAGCACAACCATGCATCATGTGAATAGTTTGGTCCTGCATGATTCTCACTTCCTTGAGCTGCAATGGGGCCATCTCTGCCTTGTGTGAGAGCAAGCTGGAGACCTCACATAGTACTATAACAGAAGGTGTCATACTCTGGAGTTGCAGATTGGATCCTGGCCTACAGCAGAATAGTGGAATCAAGACTTGCAGGGTTGACGTTTTGGGAACTATGACATCATACGTCATCCATCTCAGGCATCCCTGTTGCCACTGAGCTTAGCCACGGTCCTCCGATCACTTAGGAGAAAAAAGGATCTTCTGACCATTCATGCATTGTTGCAAGCCGCCCATCTGTCACATAAAGTATTTGAAAGGTAGTTTGATCTTGAACGGGCAAGTAAGAGACATTAATTTTGCAAAAGACCTGTTGCTCAGTCAGTTTTTTTTTTTATTTTTCCTTCCTCCACCTAAAAGATTTCAGTTTGTGGTTCAACTGAGTTGTACAGTTCATAGGTTTCATTAAAAGTGGAAAAAGTTCTGGAATGATTTATCGTTGTTTCATGTGTGTAAGCTTTGTATATTCACTGTACTGTTTCAAGTAAAATACAGAACCAGAAATAGACTATACCACCAAAAATCATACTGTAAACAAGCTTTCATGGATTAAACACCACTTCCTTGGGTTTGAACCAGTGTGAAGGACTGAGAGTCCAAAACTCCAAACACACATGGCAAGATGGATGTTGCTAAGCACATTGCTCTTAGATGTTAAATCCAATAGTTCTTAGCATGATGGGTTTCTTTAGGAAGGTTTGGAAGTCCGGAGTCTGGTTGCTGTTTTATGGTTACAGCTTAACCAGCTGTGGAGTGTGACAATCCAGTTTTCCAAGTAAAGAAAGCAGAGCCTGTGTGCCACACACTGGTATAAACCTGAGGAAGTGGTGCTTAATCCACGAAAGCTTGTTTATTACATGATTTTTAATTTCGCATTTGTATTTTATTTTGTTTGGACCACACAACTACCCTTTACTTCAATGTGTCAAGTAAGAATCTTGCATTCATAGCCCCAGTGAGAATTACACCGCCTTTGTGAACGGGATTTCTTGACCTGTTTATGTTGACAACTAATCTGAACTCTCACTCCAAGCTAAATGATGACAATGAAGTTATGAAGCTGTCCTACTTGGGATATACCACAAGAAGACAAGACACACTGAAATAGACAGTAACGTTAGGAAACCGTTGAAGGCAGTAGGAATAGGAGGAAAATCAAACATGAGATGGATCGACTCAATAAAGGCAGTCACTACTTTTAGTTTGCAAGGCCTGAGCAAGGCTGTTGATGACAGAGAAGTTGATTCATATAAGGTTGCGGTAAGTGGGAAGTGGCTAGACAACTCATTAACCAACAATGCTAACGGCTAGAGGGTATAACTTTTGTTTCTCTGCATCATCATGGTGTGTTGCCACAACATATGGGATTGTATTTAACAAAATGCTATATTGGTTAGGGGGGAAAGCACGCCCCTAAGCAAATAATTATAGAGCTATTAGATTATGTTTATTTTTTGGTCCAGGCATTTTGGATATTTGTTTTCTTTAAAAATGCTGTATTTATTACACGGGTGAAATCAAGAGGTCATTGTTTATGACTGTGCAGATTACCTGAAGAACGCCTACGTTGTTGATCTAGTTTTGCCTGGATTCTGCAACAAAACCAATTTGGAGGCATTAAAATGGTCTATTTCTGGTGCAATTGGCTTAAAAGCAGAATGGCTCCAAGACCCTTTTAATAGCTGAAAAAGTGCCCGAGTGAGAAGTACCCAGCCCCATTTGTCTGGATCATACACACACCCTATTTTCCACAGTCATTCCCCTCCCCCCAACCAGACTCCCGAATTGGAAAAAAAAATCCTGGGCGAGCAAGACTGGAGAAAGATAATATTAAGCTCTAGAAATGTTTCTTCATTCTCCACCCCTATTATGTTTGCCCATCTCACTTTCAATAGGACTTCAGGCAGCAGATCTAGGATAGAAGAACAAAGACAAAGAAAAGGTGGCTCAGTGGACTAAGGCTCTGAAAACTGTTGGCTGTAAAGTTGGCAGCTCGGCGGTTTGAATCCTGGGTGCCACGCGGCAGAGCGAGCTCCCGCTGTTAACCCCAGCTCCTGCCAGCCTAGCAGTTCGAAAGCATGTAAATGCAAATAGATAAATAGGTACCGCCGTAAAAGGCGGGAAGGTAAAACAGTGTTTCCTTGCAGCCATGCTGGCCACATGGCCATGGACTTGCACAACACTGGCTCTTTGGCTTGAATACGGAGATGAGCACTGCCCCTAGAGTCGGACATGACTAGCACACATGTGCGGGTGGGACAGTACCTTTACATTTACCTATAAGAACTGATGAGCAGCTAAAATTTGACAATCCCACTACGCATTCTGGCATTTATAATGGGAATAACCTGAATAAGATATTAGCCACACTGGTTTGGATTTGGAATTGTACGCAAGAGATGAGCATTGTGAGCAGATCTATTCGGTATTTATTATGGGCACAAACAGCAGACATTGTTGTCTTCTGCCACCTAGTGGCAAAAATGGGGATTTTTAACGATACAAACCTGTAGTAGTCAATTTCTCTGATGAAGGTGTGGCTACATGGCACAACTACTGTACATACATTTCCATCAGCTTTGTACTGGTTTCAGTCTTATCTCTGTCCCATCTCTATGAAAAATCCCGGGAACCACAGCTTCAATGAGGATCACGTAGAGATTCTCAGCCTACCACTGAAGTACTTACAGTGCTACAATTTATTTTCTGCAGAGAAATAATCAATCCCTATTAATTAGGAAACCTAAATAAAAATTAGAGCTGCCTAGATGCCCTAAGCACATCTGATCTCGCCTGATTTCGGAAGCTAAGCAGGGTCAGCCCTGGTTAGTACTTGGATGGGAGACCACCAGGGAATACCAGGAGCTGTAGGCGCCTGGAGTAGGAACTGGCAAGCCACTCCAGTATTCCTGCCAAGAAAACTCCATGGACATGGGGTCATGAAGAGTCGGTCACGACTGTAACGACACAACACACACACACACACACACAAATAAAAATTAATAAAAATAAAAATTGATTAGACATATTGTTACAGAGATGACATAAGAGGGCACCCAATTGCATAAAATGCATACACTTAGGCACAACTTGAGAAGTTTTAGAATATAGACTTGTAATGCGTCTCTCTCCCCAGTGGTGAACAGAGTGACCAGGTCATCTTCATTCTTGCTGAGTCTGCAGTCCAGCCGCTCACCATACATGGACAACCTCAATATTTCCTTCCTGGTAGTTACTTATTTTACGGCTAATGTTGGACTGGCATGTTCTGGAAATAAAGGACCGCCTTCAAAGTAGAAATATATGATGGGTTATAGGACTTTTCCAATCATTTGTGTGCCCATGTAGTGACCTACTTGTTCCCTTGTGCAACAAAAGTTATGATGTACTACCACAACACATTGGTGGCATTTTCTACTCCATGAAAGCTCAGTGGAGTGCTGGCCTTTATCCCTCTTTGCCCTCTTTGTGTGTGTGTGTGTGGGGGGCGAAATGTATACTGTATTTTCCCCTATAGGATGCCCCCATGTATAAGACACCCCCCTTTCCAACCCAAAATTACAGTTTTGCAACTGTGTGGTTCTCTCCTCGGCTTGCTTCCGTGTATAAGATGACCCGTGTATAAGATGGGCAAATATATAGTTTTATACATGGAAAAAATACTGTAAGTTTCCATACGGCTATGGTGAAAGAGTGTAGTGCTGTGTGTGTGTCTGTTTGGTTTTTATGTCAGTTTTAAATGAGTACAAGATAAGATAAGATAAGATAAATCTTTATTGATCCCACATCTGGGGAAATTTACTTGTTACACAGCTCCCAATATAAAAAACAAGTAAGATGGCTTGGTGCACAAAAAAGTATAAGGTGTGTGAGAGAGAAAAAATAGCTAATAGAGATTAAATAAAATAAGAAACCCAATACAAATAGTACACTAAAAATTTGCATTTAAAAATAAATATATATATAAAGAGAAGCTACAGTATACCCCATATGAATATGTTAAATTAAGATCGAGCCAGGGGGCCCTTTTGAAAGAGCCATCCCTCAAGGAGGTGAGAGGGATGGCCTGTAGGCATAGGGCCTTCTCGGCAGCTGCTCCCAAGCTATGGAATGCCCTCCCGATCGAGATCCGCCTAGCGCCAACACTGATTACATTCCGGCGCCAGGTAAAACCCTTCCTGTTCCAGAAGGTTTTTAATTGATATAATATAGACTGTGGGTACGCTGATGACAATTTTAGGATAATGATTTTAGTGTAAGGTTTTTATTGATGATTTATTGATATTTTACTTTTAACTATTTTAAATTGTTTTATTCTTTGGATTGTAAGCCGCCCAGAGACCTTTGGGTAGTGGGCGGCATATAAGTTAAATAAATAAATAAATAAATAAACTGTAGAGTTGAAGAGTCTCACAGCAGTGGGAATAAAGGACCTGCGATAGCGCTCCTTCCCACACTGGGGATGTCTGAGTCTGCCACTGAAGGAGCTACGCAGAGCCTCCACTCTCTGGTGCAGTGGGTGAGAAGTACTGTATTGTTCATAATGGATGTCAGCTTGGCCAACATCCTCCTCTTACCCATCTCCTCCACAGAATCCAGAAGGCATTCCAAGACAGTGCTAGCGTGTGAATGTAGGAGTGTGTGTATGGATGTTTTGTTCTTAAATGGTAGATTTTATGTCTTGGATTTTTATACTGAGGTGTGTGAATGGCCTGACTGGATGGCACTTTTTAATCTCGTATTTTTATACAATGGCACTACATTCCATTCTATTCTAGCTAAACAGAAGTGCCTTACTTTCTATGGGTCTGAAAATGGTCATCCGGAGACCCTTAATGTTGTGCCTAACGACGTGGTCTGTTCCCAAAGACGTACACCTTGTACTACTAGCCTCTTGTATGAGTGATGACCCGAGAGCAAAGAAGATGATGGTGCTGGAAGCGATGAAGTCCTCTCACCTGGTGATTAAATGCATGTGTGAACAGGCGTTAGGACGTTCGTGGCCCCAACGCCATGCATGCCTGTGAATAAAATTTTCTGTGCCTGTGTAGGAAGCCATGAGCTGGAACAGATGCAGCTCATTCTGGAGACGATCCCTGTTTTCCGGGAAGAGGACAAAGAGGAGCTACTCAAAGTAATGCCGACGTTGGTCAGCAGCACCTGGGAGGTGAAGAAACCGCTACGGATGCTTCTTCCCAAAGTGGGCAGCCAAGGTACAGTGAGTCCGGCATCTGATGGGATCCCCAAAGTGGGCCTGTTTTACGGGAAAATACTTCTCCCCTACTCGATAACCCTGCGGAAATTACAGTGGTAGCCCGACTTAAGAGCAGCTCGACTTAAGAGCAATTCGACTTAAGAGTGGAAAGCTGTCGGCATTTTGATTGCCTCCTTACAAATTTTAAATATGGTCTGCTCGACTTAATTTCCCCCCCCATTTTTTCCATTTTTAACTTATTGTTTCAATTTTTAGGGAGGTACCTCGACTTAAGAGCAGTTCAACTTAAGAGTATGCATTTGGAACGGATTAAATTCGTAAGTCGAGGTACCACTGTACATTTCTCACTTCCTGGGCCGCAGTGAAACTTCTGATTGCCACCCGACCATTAAAGGTGGTTTACACCTTTTAATTAATGGAGGGTGTGGTGGCTCAGTGGACTAAGGCACCGAAACTGTAGACTGCAAAGTCGGCAGCTCGGCGGTTCAAATCCCGGGTGCCATGCAGCGGAGTGAGCTCCCGCTGATAACTCCAGCTCCTGCCAACCTAGCAGTTCGAAAGCATGTACAGTAAATGCAAGTAGATAAATAGGTACCACGGTAAAAAGCGGGAGGGTAAAACAGTGTTTCCTTGCAGCCATGCCGGCCACATGGCCATGGACTTGCACAACACTGGCTCTTCCGGCTTGAATACGGAGATGATCACTGCCCCTAGAGTCGGACACGACTAGCATGGATATGCGGTGGGAACCTTTACCTTTACCTTACAGTATATATTTCTTCAAGAAACACATTCTGGAAAGCGCCATCCCGTTCCGTTCTTAAATATGCATCTACACACTTTTAATTGAAAGGTATTGCTGCGGAAGTGACTAGGATAATGTGTTTTCCTTCTTTTCTGGAGCCAGTGGGTAGTCTAGATTAGAGGCAGGCATGAAACCACAGGTCATGCTGACTGGAGAAGATGGGAATTGTAAGCAAAAAAAAAAATCTGGAAGCAAGCAAGTTTTCTTCTCCGAAATTGGCTGGATCTAATGCTGCAACAGAGCTAAAGTTCAGAAAGATACTCCTCGCCGCAAGTGTGGGTAGGAGATCTTGGGAACTTGGCAGGTAGCCACTTGATAATGAAACTTGCACACTGATCTTGGACCAGTCATAGTCTTTTCATTTCACTTCTTTTAGAGCAGTGTTGTCCAAACTTCGGTCATCCAGATGTTTTGGACCACAACTCCCATAGCCCTTTGTCATTGGCAATCTAGGCTTGGAATTCGGGGAGTTGTGGTCCAAAACATCTGGAGGGTCGAAGTCTGGATACCCCTGTTTTAGAGGCTTATTGTGAGGAAAATTCCTTTCACAGGGAAAGCAAGAAGAACACACCTTGGATTTTTTTAAGAGTGAGAGCTGTGTTGCTGTCGTTTACTGCAGCAGAAGGAGCTAAACAGGCATGTCCAAACTTCGCCCCTCCTGATGTTTTGAACCACAGCTCCCAGAATTCTAAGCTTAGATTGTCAATGACAAAGGACTGTGGGAGTTGTGGTCCGAAAACATCTGGAGGGCCAAAGTTTGGACATGCCTGAGCTAAGAGATTTGGTCGTCAGCTTCAGTGGACTGTACCCCAGTTGGCTCATTTTTCAGCTTGGAAATTGTAATGTGAACCATAATTACAGTATAACCCTATACTGTACCTGAGAGGGATTGGCTCCAAGTAATGTCTGCAGATTCTGAAAAATAAAAAAACCCATGGATTATAGTGGACACTATTTTAATAATGAGTGCTTCCTCTCCCTAGTGGCCAGTTCAGATAATGACATCTTTAGAAATTTATACAGTGGACCCTTGTATAACAGACAACTTGTATAACATAAAATTTGTACAACATAAAAAATTCCGAAGATAGGGGAAATTTGCTTAACATAATCGCCTATGGGGAAAATCCGTACAACATAAAAATGGGATTACTCCATTTTCAATGCATTCCTATGGGAATTTGTATAAAGGAAAATTTGCTTAACATAATTTCATTTGGAACGAATTAATTCCTTTATACAAGGTACCACTGTACTGTATTTCTAGCCTTTTCTTTTAATATTTTCAGACCATGGACAGGTGAATCAGTCAGTGGATATTGGTCCTGCAGATAAGGGGATGCTATTATAAAATTAATTTGTAATGCTAATGCATGAATCATATTAAGTTCTGATTTGTTTTTGTTTTTTTAAATCTACTAAAGTTTTTATAGGTGGTTGAAAACAGGCCTTCAGTTTTCTCTCCCAATGCAATGAGCTGAAAGAAAACACAAAATAGCAATGGTAAATCAACACATAAATGTGGTTCATTTTTTTCAATATTTGATGAATTAGAGGCAACAAATTAATAAATTATTTCCCATCCCTGGATAAGACGTGCATAAATGATCAGCCACAATGCTTATGTGGACACTGATAAGATATGTTAGATTGACTGGCACAAATGCCAGGACCCTATCCTCAAAGGAAATGATGCCATGCAATCTGCATTTTAAATAAGAATCCAGATGTTCTAATCTGTTTTTAGAGAAGTAGATAGCCATGTTAACTTTATAACTTCTTCCTGCCCTGTTATTTTAAATGTATTATGCCACTTTCATTTCTTTTGTATTTTATATTGTATTGCATTACACACACACACACACACACACACACACACACACACACACACACACA
>JAHTLZ010000195.1:4377324-4409429 GCA_023846285.1 Phrynocephalus versicolor
CACACACACACACACACACACACACACACACACACACACACACACACCTTATCTTTTTGGTGGGCTTGGACAAATTTTGAAAATATTATCTCACACTGGAAACATTTATATTGCTTGCAATCTGAAAGAAAATATTTCTTTATATAGTATATCTACCAGAAAACAGAAGCCTATTTTATATTGTTTCTAAAAATCCTGATTCTTTCCTGCTGTCTCTGGTGTAATTTATGTCTTATTTTTAAGAGAATGAACACTCGACCCGGCTTGCCATCTATCCAAGACCTGCACGTCATCCTCATTAAACATAATCAGAGCTCTACTTTTCAATCAAGGCCATTCACACCCTATAATTAAATAGAGCGCTTTAGAGGTTAAGTCTGCTTTCAGGAGTGATTGTTCCTGTCACATATATAGTGGGTCCCATGAAACACTCCATTTAGGAAAACGCATGGCTTTTGTCTTGTTAGAGCTGCCTTGACCATTTCTCTGCCACTCACAGCTATTGATTTCCTGGAGAAGATACTGACTTTCAATCCGATGGACCGATTGACGGCTGAGATGGGCCTGCGGCATCCTTATATGAGCCCGTATTATTGCCCCGAGGACGAGCCTGTTTCTCAGCATCCTTTCCGAATTGAGGATGAGATTGACGACATTTTGCTGATGGAAGCCAATCAAAGCCAGATGTTCAACTGGGACAGGTACATTTATTAGTTACACTGAATATATACAGTACTAGTGATCTGTAGGGCCACGGAAGGTGGAATGGAGAGCAGGGATCGTTCGGTGTTAGGAGAAGGTTTCTAGTTTCGTTGATGCTTATCGGTGCAAAAGTTTGGAGAACTATCAGAATCCCCAGGAGTAACTGAACAAAATTTCCCATGATTGACATTTCGGCCTTTTTTTGCATAATTTTGAATTTCTGGTAAAATTCATTTGTTACAGAGTAGAAGTACAGAGACTCACAGAGGAGAATAGTGTCAGGACCTGTTTCTCATTAACTGGCACTTAAGGTCTCAACAACTTATTCTGAGACATTTGTAGGAGAAAGAATAAAAAACATTTCATTACTTATAATTATGTACAAATCAACAGCAAACTAACAAATACGCTTCCAATGAACTAAAGAGAGTGAGAGGAACACGCAGCAGAGAGTGCAATTCTCTTTGAATCCAGAGGCAGGACGGAGCAGTTGGGTAGTGCTGGGTAGCCCAGAAGGGTCTCTGTCAGCCAAACAAACTACAGGCAGCATGCATGGCTCTAAGAAAATCGAGCCGGGGGCCCTCTTGAAATAGCCATCCCTAAAGGAGGTGACTTGTAGACATAGGGCTTTCTCGGCAGCTGCCCCCAAGCTATGGAAGGCCCTCCCGAGTGAGATCCGCCTGGAACCAACATTGATGACATTTTGGTGCCAGGTAAAAACCTCCCCATTGCAGAAGTTTTTTAAGTGATACAGTATAGATTATGGGTCCTCTGATGGCAATTTTAGTGTAATGATTTTAGTGTAAGGTTTTTATTATTGTTTTAATTATTTATTGATATTTTATGTTTTAAGTGGTTTAATTCTTTTGATTGTAAGCCACCCAGAGACCTTTGGGTAGCATATTAGTTGTAAAAATAAATTAAATAAATTAAATAAATAAAAACAGGCTTTTCTGTTCCCTTTAGAGATGGGCACGAGTCAGAAAAAATTTTCATTTTCGTTTTCGTCTAGGGGTCCGTTTCGGCTCGTTTCCGTTTTTGTAAACTAATTTTCAAAATTTTTCGTTTTCGTTTCGTTACGTAACGAAAATGAAAACGAAAAAAATTTCATTTCTTCCCATTTAGCTCCATTAAGTGCTTTTCCAGTAACGAAAAACGAAAATTGGCTCAAAATTAGTTGTTTCGTTTCCGTTTTCGGTCCATTTTTGAACCGTTTTTCGTTTTCGTTTCGTTACGTAACAAAAACGAAAAAATGAAAACGGAAACGAAAATTTCGCTAAGTTGTGCCCATCTCTAGTCTCCTTTATTAGGCAAACTGAAATACAGTAGTTTCACCTAAAAATAAACAATGTAGACTGAGGTGTGTCAGATAAAACACTTGAAGCAGCAGATAAGGGCCATTTTGTGTACCCAGGACCTTGGTGTATGGTATGATGCCGCTGTGTCTGTCTAATTTAATAATTTGCAAGTTTGTTGTTGTTGATTTATTACGTGTGTGTGTGTGTTTTTTGTCATTACAATCGTGACTGACTCTTCATGACCCCATGTCCATGGAGTTTTCTTGGCAGGAATACTGAAGTGGCTTGCAAATTCCTACTCCAGGCACCTACAGCACCTGGTATTCCCTGGTGGTCTCCCATCCAAGTACTAACCAGGCCCGACCCTGCTTAGCTGCTGCTATTTCTAAGACTAATTTTAGAGATCCTTCCGTTTTCAGTATTGCCACATTCCTGCCCCAAACCAAGGCCTGTGAGGCATCCTTGTGGGATGTGATCTCTCCTGAAACTCAGCAATCCCTCCCTTCCCCCTGAGATCTTCTGCTAGGCATGTCCCTGGTGCTGGTGCATGGGTGGATGGCAGGCCAGCAAAATGGTGGAGCCATCCCTAGAGATGCAGGGAGACTTCAGAATCAAAAGAGCCGGGCCTCAGCAGCTCATGGGTGTCCGTTTATGGTGGCTCAGAGGTGTCAGACCTTGCTGCTTCAAGTGTGGGACTTTTGCCTCCAACCACGGGCTCCTCATGACCAATCCTCTCGGTGGACTCCCAGATATTGTCAGATATACTTTTTATATGAGCCGCTGGAAAATTCTGGGAAATAGGAGGCCAGAATAAAGAAATGCACGGTTTTAAAGAGAGAGAGGCCCGCCTAGTAAGATGAATGTGCCACTACAGTTAAGTTTCCTGGTGGCTAACATTGCCGTTATTTTACACAAATAGGTATCAAGTGAGCTTGTCCTCAGATTTGGAGTGGCGGCACGAGAAGGCCCAGGATTTGGACGACGTCCAACGTGATCCCCGAGCAGGGTCGGATTCCATCGCAGAGGATGTCCAAGTGGATCCACGCAAATATTCCCAGAGCAGCTCAGAGAGATTCTTGGAGCAGTCTCATTCTTCCATGGACCGAGCGTTTGAAGGGGATTATGGGCGGTCGTGCGATTATAAGGTGGGGTCGCCATCTTACTTAGACAAGCTGTTGTGGAGGGACAGCAAGCTCCACCATTATTCGGAGCCCAAGCTCATTTTGGACTTGTCCCACTGGAAGAGAGCATCCATCACGCCCACGGCGGAATTAGCGGTGGAAGAAGAACCATCCAACCTGTTCTTAGAGATCGCTCAGTGGGTGACCAGCACCCAGTCTGGGCTGGAATGTCCCAACCCTCTTCCGGAAATCCAGGAACGAAGTTTACCATCCTCTCCTCTCCGCCTCCGCAAAGAACCCAAGGAGGCCGACAGCAAAAGCGACCCCCAGTTTGACTTGGATGTCTTCATTTCGAGGGCATTGAAACTTTGCACGAAGCCGGAGGATCTGCCCGACAGCAAGCTCAAAGAGATAAACGGCACGTGTCTAGTAGCAGAACGTCCCAACGAGATTGTACAGACAGAGGTGTATCACAAAGAACGATGGTAAAGAAAAGGGAGGGAGGGGGAAACAGGTTTCTTCTGGTCATCTCCTTTAAAATTTTACGCACCAATTACTTAATGCTGCAAAAGCAACCCAGGTTTGATCACACGTGAAACCTGTCGGCTCTTTATCCAATGGAAATGCCTTCGTGTTAAGGGCAAGCACAAACCGAGATCCCCTGCCTTTGCCTTGGAAGTAAATTTAAAATGAATTTACAGAGGTGTGAATGAAATGGTGGGGATTCTTATGCTGCCTTAACAGCCTTGCCTTTTACCTCTGTGGGAGGTTTTATACATCTGCCTCCAGTGCAGAGAAGTCCAAGATGAAACTGTTGCTTTTACCTTGCGGAGTTGGATCAGTTCTGTTTTGAGAGGCATGAAGATTAAAACAGCCCTGTTTTTCAGTGACATCATGACCCACAGTAGGTATGGCAGGTTTCCTGAGAGGTGGAAAAAAATCCCAAGTATTTTCTCTGTCATTATGGCAAATGCATTGCAAATTGGGGTGTGGCAGACAGATTGTTATATGAAGTTTGCAAAGTTGTTTTGTGAGACCCCAACTTCATAACTTGACTACTGAGTTGAGAGATTAAATCAGGCATATCCAAACTTCCGTCCTCCAGATGTTTTGGAATACAATTCCCACAGTCCTTTGCCATTGGAAATACAGGCTTGGAATTCTGGGAGTTGTGGTCTAAAACATCAGGAGGGCCAAAGTTTGGGCATGCCTGGATTGAATGGAAGCGCTTGACTTACAGGTCGTGACACAGTCATTATTCTGGTGCTTGAGGAGCTGTGGAATCAGAGTTATCCCCATATATTTTGCTTCGTGAGGTGAGAAATTGGAACCTCTGTAGTCCAAAAAGGTAAAATTTCCAAGTGCTCTCAGCTCTGATCATGTTATCAATCAATCAGTCACAAAGACCTTTATTGGCATAAAATAATTTAAGGAGCAGCAAATTGTTGAATAAAAGGGTAAAAAATAAGTAAATAAATAAAAAGATGATAAGAAAGGTTGGGTTAATAGCTGACCTTGGTCCCAATCTAATTATTGGTATATAATACAGCGGCCAAGTATTCTGCTACTGAGGCCATCAATTCGGGGAGTTTGTCCTCAAGTAGTCGCTTAGTTACACTCTCTGAGGAACCAGAAAAAATAGAGATGTAAGGGGTCAGGAACCAAAGGCGGGACTTGTAGTGGATGGGACATGAAAGAAGGATATGAGAGGTTGAATCGGGTTCTGATAGGCAATGTTTACAAAGTCTGTTCTCAAATGGTACATTGTGGTATCTTCCTGAGAGAACAGCTGAGGGAAGGATGTTCAATCTAGCCAGTATGAAAGTACGGCTCTGACAAGGATTAATGAGGTGTTTCATATAGTTCGCTCCTACTCCTGGAATTGGCATCAAACCATAAAAGCGAGGGAAACAAGTTGGGTTGAGCCCTGCTGGCAATGGTTTGGCACTCTATATCCCAGATTCTTTGGCGCACAATTTTAAAGATTTGAGATTCATCACAATTAGTTAAAGAGTCTAAATTGATTCCAATACAGTGAATTTTGACTGGATAAATTATCATAGAATCATAGAACAGTGAAATTGGAAGGGGCCTATAAGACCATCAAGTACAACCCCCCACTCCACGCAGGAATACAAATCAAAGAATATCTGGAAGATGGTTGTCCAGTTTTCTCTGGAATGCCTCCAGTGTTGGAACACTCACCACCTCTTGAGGTCATTGGTTCCGTTGCTGTACTGCTCTAACAGTTAGGAAGTTTTTCCTGACATTCAGGTGAAAGCTGGGTTCTCTTAACCTTGAGCCCAATGTTGTGCGTCCTACACTCTGGGGTAATCAAGAACAGATTCTGCCCCTCGTCTGTATAACACTCCTTCAAATATTTGAAAAGTGCTATTGTATCATGCCACCTCACTTAACTTTGAATGGTGATGGGCATGCTATACAATGCAATAGGAATGGTGTAGATTTCTCAGTCCTTATGGAAGCACATGTGCAAAACCAATGTACCTACCTACCTATACATTTTCCTTGATTGCGTTGGGGCTGCATGGAAAGTGTTGTCAGGGTCCACATTCCATCTGTGGGTGAGCAATGTCCCTTTTCATTTTCCCTTCCTGCTACCCTTCCTTTTCACCTGTTCCTTCCACACAAACCAAGCTTGTAAGGAGTATGAGACAGATTGCCTTGGCAGTATCCTGATCCACTCATGGGAAGCTTTTGAAGTTAAGCTAAGGGTCTTGTGAGAGGAGATGGTTTAGGGGGGAGTAAAATGTTGCCAGGCCTTGACAAGGGTCAGCCTCCAGGATGTCTTTTAATGGTACCCAGAGGGACTCTCTCTCTCTCTCTCTCTCTTTTTCACTCTTGTCAGTCCACATGAGATAGAAGCAGGATCTACATCCTTAAGCTTCATCCCAGATTGGCAAAATTTGAATTTCTGAGGAAACAAAAATCAGAGAATGAAGGGGCATGAGTGTAGTAAAGGTTTGGAATAGTTACTATTTTTGTCAACAGCTCTCAGAATCCTTCTCAGTGGCAGGCCTATGTTTTTTGGGGGGTGGGGGCTGAAGCTTGAACTGTTATTGGGGAGGGGGAACTCTTCATAACCAGCAGTGTGGTCCGGGTAATCCCTGTTCTCTTCTTCCATTGTGTTGTTCCACGACAGGTTGCCAGAATTTATTTATTTACTTTTTAAGTCACTTCTGGGGTCCCTCTGTGATTAGGGACCTTGAACCTAAGCTTCATTAGTTTTATAACAGATAGCCTGCACTCTGTAATTAAAATTGTAAACTGCCCAGAGACTACTTGTAGTAGTATGGGGCGGTATATAAGCAGAACACTTTACTTTGCTTTTGTCCCTCATCTAATACTTCCACCGGCCATGCTGCTGAGGAGAAAACATGGATGCTTCAGTGTTATGTGGGGCAAGGTGGCCATGGATTGGCCTTTTAAGGTCAGCTGATGGGTTGTTCAAGAGTGGCTTCCATTGTTGACAACATGGAGGTTCTGGAGTGCAGAGCTCACATCTTCTAGGTTAGTAGGGAGGTCAGGGTGCTACTGATACCTCAGAGAATTTGGAGTTAGATTGGGTTACAATTAAACTCATAATTTCTCAGGCAGCATGACCAGAGATCATGCTGACAAAGGGTATCTGAAAACTGTAGTCTGAGAAAGTAACTTCTCTGAGCCCTGGTGGGAAGGCCTTAGAGTCTGAATGCTATGAATCTCATTTCAGAGTTCTGCTCAGCACCTTACTGTCTTGAAAACAGGAAGTCGATAATACAGTTGCCTTAATCTTCACTGAGAATGGATAAAACCTTTCTCCCTCCCCACCTCAAAATGGATCTGCCGAGGTCAAATTTCAAACAAAACAAGAAATTAGTCAATGTTGCAAAAATGAAATTTGAATTCTGAAATTCTGCCCCATTGTGAGTGTCTGCGACATTTTATTTTGACTCGACTCCTGAACTGTTATTCAAAATGTGCATTTAATACAAGGTCCTGAATGAATGTTGGCAACAGCTCCTTCTGATAGTTGGCAGCAGAAATATATCCCAGATAACGATGATAATATTTCTTTGCTTTAAAGACTGTAGCAATAGGTCTTGGAAGTTAAGAATTACATTTGCAGGAGTTTCTCTTGATTTTGTTGCCATAGTTGATTTGCACTGAAGTGTCCTTGGAAAGTAAACAAATGAAGTGAAATTTCAAAGGAATTTGTAAATAAATAAAGTTACACATAAGGGTTTTGCTGCAGGTTGTTTGCATTCATATCTGGGCACCTTAGTAATTAATCCATCAAGTTTGATTTATATATGAAGGAATGTTATATACTAATATTTGATCTGCTTGATTTTTTTAAAAGAAAGACTGAAAGTATGTAAATAGTATGTGCTTTGAAAAAAGAAAAGATAAATATCTTCATTGCACCCTTTGTTACACTGGATTATGGTACTTCTGTTTGCAATTGAATATATATATCCCACTGATTACTTAAAGGTTCATATATTAATTATTTTGCTTCTGGAAATGTAATATGTATATTTTATTAGGAATGGCCAAACAAGTGTGTAAGCTTTTGATTTCCATCAAACTAGCTGAAAATGAAGGCTGCAATTGGAACATTAATGAACCCCTCTCCAAAAAAGGTATAATATATTGGGAAATAAGAGGAATGTTTTGTACAAATGAAGGAGAACACCCATAAGCAATGCATGCTATTTAAAATTAGTAGGAGTGAATGATGTTAGCTCTGGCAGATGTAGAATCTGTCTGCAGGTTTCACATTTGAGGCATGGGCTGTGGACTTGACTGTGGGAATTAACTCAAGGAGAGAAAGAGAAAAAAAAATCAAAGCCCTGAAGTGTATGCTCAGAAAAGATAAACAACGTAGTACATCTGTGATGGGGCAAAAACTTACAGAGTTGCATGTTTGAATGTTACTTCTCACCCTACCATGCTAGCTTTCTATAGACAAGAAGGTGTGACAAGGAAGGAAAATGTCATATTTTCTGATGTGTGAACTATTTTCATAAATAGTTACCTCCTCAAATCGGCATCAAGAACAAAAACATAGCACTATTGATACTGCTAAACCAGGCCTCCTCTTGGTTCTCTTCAAGTTATCCATTTCTCGGATCACTTATACAGTATGGCCCTTACGTATGGTATGTATTTATATTCTGAATTGCCCTACAAAAATTATTTTTAAAATCTTAGTTATGTACTCACTGAACTGAAACCAGCATGCATTTATAATTTTTCAATAAATGTGTGCCCTTGTAATTTAATGCAGTGATTCCCATCTGTCCCAGTTTGTGCTGGTTCATAAAGATAGCAGCATGGAGGTTGCTGT
The DNA here is from genome assembly GCA_023846285.1 of Phrynocephalus versicolor. Classification (NCBI taxonomy): domain Eukaryota; kingdom Metazoa; phylum Chordata; class Lepidosauria; order Squamata; family Agamidae; genus Phrynocephalus; species Phrynocephalus versicolor. The sequence continues at coordinate 4,385,799 of JAHTLZ010000195.1, forward strand.
TCCCCAACCCTGCCTTCTCAGCTGATCAAGCTACTCACCAGGCCAAGCTTGCTTGCTTTTCCCACCTCCTTGGCTAATCTCCCACTCAGGAGCAAGAGCACAGACTTCTCTGCCCCGTCCTTTTGCCTGAGTGGGAGATCCACCAAGTGGGCGGGGCAAAGAAGCCTGAGCTGTTGCCAGGACTGGGAGATCAGTTGAGGAGGCAGAGATAGCTAGCATGCTGGGCCTGGTGAGTGGCTGTTTGAGCCAGAGGAGGCAGGGGAGGAAAGCAACAGCATCTGTGCTGCCATCTTTACGAATTGGGACGAATCAGTTCGTGCCCATCTGTACTCACAACCACTAACCAACAGAAACTGCTGCTGCTTTCTGCTGTAACTTTTAACCACCTATCTACTCTTATAGTCAGGAGGGGGTCACTTGCTACCGGTCTTTGCATTCCACTTTAAACGTGGCCAGCATCAGGAGGACTAAAGAGGAAGGGAAGTATCAGACACATAGAACAGGCTTTGGATATACAGAATTTAAAGCCCTTTCAATATTCATTCTCCGTCCCAGTGCTGGAAGCAAGGTGTGTGGGATTTACTTGCATGGAAAGAGGATTTTTTCCCCAAAGGAAAGCCTAATGAAGGGCTGAAGACAAAAACACAATTCCCTTCTTTCCACGCAGGGCTATGGGATTTCCAGAGGGTCAAACAGCAGTAGGAGAAGACAATGCCAATCTTGCATTCCTAAAATTCATCCAGAGGACTTAAAGCAATGATATATGTGGAAGATGAAACTGAGCCGCAAAACATATACTGTTTACAATTTCCAAAAGAGAATTCAAGTCAACAATTTGTAGACTGAAATTTTAATTGGCTCTAATGAAGAGTGTCTCCTATGGCTAGCAGTGGTTGGCCTTTAGCTTTAACAGGCTGGAAAAGAAAAGTCTGATAAGAGTGCAGGGGATGTGATATTAAAAAAAACACTAAAACAAACTTGTACAGATATTTTAGTTACTCATTTATTTGTGTATTTATTTATTTACTTGGAATATGGCTTTCTTCTTTCTCCCATAAATGTTCCCCGTCATCTATAAGTCACTTAGCATTAATAACATTTCTATCTCTGCCTATATCTGTCTAGCTGTCTCTCAAAAAATATCTACAGCACAGTACAAACTGATAGGAGTTTTACATCACTCCACTTTTTCCAAAAACTGCTGGGAATTTTAGTTAGATAAATGGGATTCCCTTCCTTGTTCTAATCACCTCAAACAACTATTCTGCCATGGAATAGGACTTTCTAAAGCTGCTTTACTAGGGCACCACAGCTGTTCCTTTTGTTGTTTGTGAGGTACCCTATATAGTCCATGTAGGAGACTGTATTTTGTTTCTAAAACCATTAGCCTAAAAATTGAGGGTCATCTTATACATGGACGTAAGCCAAGGAGAGAACTGTGCAATTGCAAACCTGCTCATGCTTTGTCTCTCCAAACAGCTTATACATGGGGGGACGGACATCTTATGCAAAGAAAAATACAGTCGCTAATGACAACACACCTGTGTTTCTGAAAAGCAATATGCTTCATTTTTGGAGTTTGGAAATGTTACATTTTTGGACTGCAAATCCCAGCATCCTTAGGCAACCTGGACACACAGCCATGGTGGGATTCTGGGACAGGTACTCTGGACCTTATATTGTTCAAGTAGACAGTTTATGCGTGCAGATTTCTTTTTTTTAAAAAATTAGAGCATACACAGCTACAGTATTTTAAAAATGAATTTGTTACAGAATTTGAGACTAGCAAACAGTTTTTAAAATCTAGTTGGTAGCAGCTCAATTTAATTTTATTTTTCATTCATTAAAAAGTTACAATTTTTTTTAAAAATCAACTTCTCTTTGAAAAATAGCTAAAATAAGTGATGGCCTGTGGTTCAAAACACATCAAAGTTATGAGTCCATACATTTTTGTAACAGTAAAAGTAATGAGAACCATTACAGGAAGGTATGCCTTCTTAAGTTATGATTGTAATATAGTTATGCCTTAGTTATTGCAGAAATTAATGAATATCCCATTATTTGTAAACTGTTGCTCCGAAGCTGTTTAAAACACAAACTGGCACCTGTCTGTATGCACACATTTGGAATAGGAGGTAACCAACAAGCCAGTTTTAGTTTCTTTAAAATTTAACAAGGCACTAGCTGAAAAATTAAGAATGCCCATGTTGGTGCGATAAACTGAAAGTTAAACATGTTTAGGTCCTGGAGTTTTCAAGTGGAGAGAATTAAGCATGTCCTTAAGTCAGACAGAGCTTAAATGTATTAAAGAAAGAATTTGTGCATGTTGGCATTTAAGATATTGTCATCCTCCTCATTATTTTTTTATCACCACTGACTGATAACTGCTTCTGGATTGTTGAATTTTTCCTAATTTAAATATGAAAAATGGACCTTGCTTTTTTAATGTTCTAAAGTTTGTGCCTGGGAAGCTGGTATTCGAATATCTGGAATTATTTTGCTGTCCTATTTGAAAAAGATGCATGCAAATCTGCTTTGACTCTAATGTATGCTTTTAAAATAGAAACAAAAACATTTTTAAAATAACATGGAGCAGTTTCTGTTTTCTTTTTTGCCATGTTTTGATGGATTAGCATTTATAGAGAATAATCTATCATGTAGATGTGACATTGTACTTTCATTCCTCTTTGGGAGAAATATCTGAGGAAGAAACAACAATATAAATTACAAATTACAAATCTTGTCCATAATGGCATGAATATTGATGCATTTTGTTTCAACTCATTTAAAAACACAGTTTGAATGTCAACTGGAGATATGCAGGGTTTTTGGTTTTTTTTTGGTTCGGACTACAACTGTCCGAATTTCCAAGGCAGCACAGACCCACCAAAAGTTGTATTCTGGAAAGTGACATCCCAAAGACACAAAGCTGCATACTTTTACTTGAAATAAATTGTGGTGGCTGTGAATGTGAATATGCTAACATACTTGTGAAACCGTTTTCTATGACAACAAAATTGAGTTGGCAGAACAGAAGGGTCTCTCTCTCTCTCTCTCTATTTTGCATTACTTGTTCATTTTTACTGGATTACCTTTCCTGACTTTCATACATAACTGACTCACACTATTTCAGACCCCAGTATCATTAAAAACAAGTTTGATCTGAGAATGGAAAGCTTTAATCCATCATATGCCTGTTTTCATCCACTCACAACAAGCCAGTATTTTCTCATGTATGTAATCAACAATAAAGGAATTTGAAAAGATCAAGATCTTTCTCGGTTTCACAAGTCTTTTCTCTTCCCAATAAATAAATAACTACAGTATTTTTCCATGCCGAAGACTATATTTTTGTCTAAAATTGTTATAAAATTGAGCGTCGTCTTCTACACTGAAATAAGCCGAGGAGAGAACCGTGTATTTGTGAAACTTATTTTGGGCTGGAAAGGGAGTCATCTTATACATAGGGGTGTCTTGTAGATGGAAAAATATGTTACTTGGGTTTGCAAATCAACATCTTTGGTATAAACAAGTGGTTTGTTTTAAGCAACATAACTCAGGAACATTTGGGGGCTTCCCAGTTAGAAAGTAAACAAATAACACACTTGCCTCCTTGGAAAACAGAATGCTTCCAAGATGAGGCTTTAATTGTACAATCACCAACTTTTAATTTGAAGATTCAAAGGTCTTCTACTCATAACTGTCATGGACTTTTGGCTTCCACAGAAGAACCAACTGAGAAGCATAAAAGAGAGTAATTGCTCAGTGGGTTTGAAACGGAGAGTTGGGCATCTAGGTCATTGTCTAGATGTTCCTGGATTACTGTTTTCCATAATTTTTTTTAACATGGGCTATGCTTTCTTGGGTTGAAGAAGTTGCAGCCCAATAACTGCAACGGAAGGACTATAGTTGTGTTCCCCACTCACTGATCTAGAAACATCAGCAGATGCTCTGCAGTTACAGATCTTACCCAGTTATGCACAACTGCAAAGGTATCGTCTATGTTTCCATACCTGCCCGATTTGATGAAACCAAGAAAGTCAACTCCTGGTTACTGTCTTAAGTGGGAGACCAGCCAGCAACTCTGTAGGCCAAATACTGCCTTATAAGTTTTATAACTGACAGAAGTTGGAACTTATATCAATACGTACATCAGTGCTGAGGTGCATTCTTGGTTCTTGTTCATTGCCAGGCTTAGCCAACGTCTGGAGGCCACATCCTAGAGGCTGTGGCTCCAGAATCTCCCAGGGGTTGGGCATTTTGTGGAATAGCAAAGTGCTGCCTTGGCAGAGAGAGTGAAATGAAATTGAATTATTTTATGTAGAAACACATTGCAGGTCTAGATAGCTTCTGTGGCTTTAGTTCCCAAAACACATACAAATGCTGAACCATGACTTTCCTGAATCAGGGGCTTTTAAATGTATCCTGATGAAATGCATTCAGTCTGGAATGATATGGGATTCAACCAACCTTCCATTTGTACCCCAAACATGAGTTGACTTATTTATTTATTCAGTTTATCAATGCCCATCTAGCATGGGGGACTACTCTTGGTGGCATACTCTTTTGGCATCTTTGTACCCTTCCATTGACTTGCACTGAAAAATCAAAATGGCTACAACCTTTTTTGTTTTTGCACTGATGGATAATTTGTTGACCTGACGGACTTGGAAGAAGGGAGTATACTTTCCATAGTAGCTATGCCCCGCCCCCAGAAATAAAGGTCAAAGTGATGTGGCCCCAAATGACTCAATTTTTACTCCCCGCTCAAATCAGTTGGTCATTTCACTCCACTTCAACCCCAAACCAAACCTGGTCAAAAATTCAAATCGGACCAATTGGGTTAATAATTTAGGTTTTGGCTAAATCCTGTGCACACCTCTAACTAAAACAATCTGAGTGCAATTCTCATCTACTGTAAATGCTGGCTAATATAGGTTATGACTGCCCTCTCCTGGTTGTCTTGTGTAAATGCTTGGATGGTGTTTATCTTGCCAGAGCTGATCACAAGTGTATTGTGTTTTGTGCACTGAAAAGTACTTAGATTTCAATATTTCCTAAGGGCTATGTTTAGATTTGACAGTTTCTTTTCAGAAATTTCCTTATTCTAATTTCAAGGTTGCATCACTTTGTTCTGAAGTAACCCCTACCAGGCAGTTCATAGAACAGTAGTTCCATCTTCCATGATACATTCAAATTCTCATGGTTACGGGTATCATACCTTTAATAATTAAATACTGCATTTATATTTTTTAAAAACCAAGTGAGCATAGGCAAGTCTTTTTGGAGGTTTTCTCTGCTGCTCTAGTCCAAGACAAAGGCACTCTTGCGTTGGATAAGGCTCCATAGGATGTTTTGCACAAGCCCAAAGATATAGCCAGAGACCATCCATAAGCAAAATTTGTCATAACAGAGTGACCTTGCTGCCAGATGGGCAGTATAAAAACCCAATAAATAAATAAAAACAGGGGAATCTCTTCCCATTTCAAGCAGAAGCTCTTCACCTCCTGCTTCTTCGTTTGTCTCTCCCATGTCCAGATCTGCCTCGAGCCATGACCTTTTAGCCTGCTTGCTCTTCATCTCCATAGCTGTGGAAAGCTGTTTTGCAGTCTTAAAAGGCATTCTCTGAAATTGATTCCCCAAGAACCTTGGCAGTGCATCTCCTGTCTGCTCCTAAAGCCTCCCTCAACCTCAAACCTTTTTAGGCAGCCTCTGGCTTTTTATTACCCCCCCCCCCCCAATGAAAGCAAGAACAATTATATATGGGCTAGCACTCAGGATGCATTAGTTGATGCACATAACGAAGTCGTGCCCAGGCAGTTCACTCCTCTCCATTGTACAAGCACATCTTAAACATAAGCATCACTCCACTCTTTTCTCTGGTTACAGGCAGCTAGCAACACAAGAGGGCTTTAAGCAGCAATCCCCATTTTATTGAGCACGTCCTTAATTGTATTTGATATGTGCCTTCTGTCTCGGAGCCAGCATATAAGAACCCTAATAGGGTTTTTAAGGAGACGAAAATATTTAAGGAGTGTTTTTATCAGTTTTTCACTCCCACCAAGTTTCCATGGCTGAGGAGGGACTTGAACTCAGACCTGCTGAGTATCCCGCCATCTTTGTATACTTCCTCTTTTAACCTGAGCTGACTTCAAGCATCCCATCTTTCCTCCAATCAGATTTTTGTGGCCGTTCTGCGTCCCTCGGTGGTCCTTTTTAAAGATGCCCATCCTTAAGGGAGCAAGATGATTGGCTGCTTCGGGCCACTCTATCAACATATGCAAATTTACTCTCCCCCCACCCCACCTCCCACACCCGCGATCTGTCGCGTACGACTAGAGTTAGGAAGCGCCATTGGTGGAAGCTCCCCCTCGGTCGAGTGCCCATCCGCGCCTTTCATTGGTCAGGGCGCGCTGTCATTCCGTACCGAAGCACCGCCTCTTGGGGTGTCCCTTCCTCGCCTTGCTTTACCCGCTTCATTCACGCCGGAGGTCTGGAAGGGGGAGTAAGGCGTGCTTTGCAGAAAGAGAGAGTGAGGCGGCGGCGGCGGCGGCGGCGGCTGTGTAGCATCACGTAAGAAAATCTTCACAACAAAGACCTCGAGGTGCGGCAGCTCCTTGCCGGCCGGGTAATTGTTATTTCCTACGTTTCTCATCCTTTTAATAGGTACTTTTAAGGATTGCCCTTTATAACCTTAATTGGGTCTGAATTTATTTTATTGTTCCACTTAGAAGTAGGACCCTAGCACCTAGCAGGATAACTACTGTAGTTTCTATTTTGCACCAGCTTTCGTGTGCCAGTTCTTCAGATGACACGTGAAAGGCTTACGAGGAATAAGAATAAAAACTGCCTAGTCTAAATGCTGCAACGTTTCTGTTTCTAGTATAAATTATTCCTTCCTGTTTCATTTTGCCTGCGGTAATAGTCCTCCCTCGCCTCGTATTGCGACACAAACACAAGTATACAAATCATACTGGTTAAGTGTGTGTGAATGCAGGCTATTCTTATGTAAGGATAAAAGTTCATAATTAAACTTGTAACCGGAGCTGGTTTTAATAATAACGATAGTCATGATAGCAGCTAACAGGATGTAGCACCTGTTTAAAATGGTAATTTGCTTATATGATGCTTTGTTTTTATGCAGACTGGGGTAGGCCCCACATACACTGGTGTGGGATGCTGGTGGACTCTTGAAGATTTTAAGTAAACAAAAAGCATCCTTGTATAGGAAGGATTATGTTCCCCTGTGCATTTCATTTAATGTCTAGGCCTCTACACAAATGATTGGTCCTTGCATTAGATCAGACCTACACCGATTTTTGTCTGCATCATACTAATTTGTTTTCAAATATTCTTTTCTAAATTATTTCTTTGGGAAGGGAGACATACTGTATTCTTGTAGCCAGTTTGGTAATAACTGGCACAGTTCCTAAGTACTGTACTCTATTAGAACTCTCTAAATGTTATATTTGAAGAAGACAAGCTGAACTAGCATGTGTATGACTGTGACACTTTCAGAATAACTTTACAACATTTAATGAAAAGGGGGGGGGGTTCCGTTATTTTCTCCTGAATAGAAAGGCAGAGTTATGTGAGCAGGATACAAAACTGAAAGCCAACTCAGCTTTTGGCTTAAATGGAAGAAAGAGTCGCCTCATTAAACTTGAAAATTGTTGTTGTGAACTTTCTTGCTCATTTCTGCAGCTCTAGCCCTTAAAGCTAGTAGTTCTCTGTACCGGCTCTTGGCCTGAAATGAACTTTTAGCTGATGCATAAGCCAGGAAGTAAAAGATTCAGACTCAAAAAAACGCAAGGCTTTCATTTTGCTGTGTTGCCTTTAGTTAAGGATTCCTTTTATGGTAACATTAGTTTTAAAAGGATATCTGAGTCTTAATGATTTTAGCAGCAAAGAGGGAAACACAGAGCGAGCGAGAGAGCGAGCGAGCGAGAGAGAGAGTAAGGGTAGAAATTCATACCTTGGGCCACAGCCTGGGGAAGAGATAACCAGATATATAGTATAAGCATGATATATTGCTCATATTTATCTAACTTTTCTCCTTCATACAATAACAGTGGTTTAGGATTGTTCTCTGGCTTCTTCTTTTTCTGCATTGACTGTGATGCATTAAGATGCAACCCTTCACCTCAGTTGGCTAAAGTACACTTAGGTTGCAGTAGAACATGATCAATCCAGCTAGCTTGGATTCTGCAATTCTTGCCAGTTGATTTGCTTGAGGGAAACATTGGAAGTTACCTTGTGCCTGGTCAGATTATTAGAGTGGTAGTGCATGACATTTTCATTTCTGATCAGTGCCTCCCAGAGGTCTTAAGGTGCAGATCTTTCGCATAATTTGAAGCCATTGATTGAATATGCAAGAGAATGAAGCCACATGCAAGCTGTGTGCCAAAGTGTGGCCTTCTCCATATGATCCCAAAATAATTTCCTGCAATAAAAGATGGGATGGTTATTCTGATATTTTGTCTAATATCCCTATAATATGTTCCTTGACTCACTTGATAGAGCTAGGCACATCTACAGTAGGTTCATCTGTATGCAAGTCCTTCCTTCATGTGGGTTTTGGAACTGTCAGTCTTTATTGCAAACCTCCATGATGTTGGGACCACCAAACCTGAATGCAGTTAGGTTTCATATACAAAGGCTTCCCAAGTTTTAGAAGCCTGGTTAAAAGCAGGAAAATCTTCAAACACCTGACAGGCTGCATAGTATGTGGCTGCATGAATTAGTCACAGGTTTATTCACTAATATAAACAAATCACATTCTGTCCTCCTGATATTTACAAAACAGTTGGCACTGCTAACAACGGTTGAAACCAATTAAAGAATACAAAATTTAAATCCTGTGATATTTTGGAAACCCTTATAAGAGAAAATCAAATCACGAGCCAAACCTAACAATAGTTATGGTTGTCGCTCTAAAAGAGTAGGTATTACCCAAGGAAATTCTCCAAAACAATTTTGATAAGCCTTCCAGCAATATCCAACATAACACAGTATTGAGACTCCAGTCCGAGAACGGTTGGATCTTATGCACAAAACACTTTAGAAAAAAAAATGAATATTGTATGTGAATATGGAATAAGAATTTGTAATCTATATCCCATATTGTGATATTTTTCTTATAATTAAATGTGTAACATCTCTTCAGTTAGAACTGTCAGTACAAAAGGTTTTTTTAAAAATGCATTTTAACAGTAAAAAGCTAACCTTTAAAAAAACGATGTGCCTCCCCCCCCCCCAAAAAAAAAGCATTGATTTTCATCCATCCTGGGTCTTTGTGTTGAAACTAAATGAAACATTGCATGTTGGGACACCCCTCGTGATGTGGGATAAGATGGCCAGAACTTCTTTGTAGAATATATGAAGGGTATGGTTTATTACTAGTGAAATGCCTGTAATTGAGAGAAGCATGTGTATGGGTAAATGGTAGACTTATTTATTTCTGTGGACGCAGCTTGGAAGCTGGCTTTAGGTATTAGAGGTAGAGTGTTTCTCAATGTTTTTCAAGAAGCTAGTAATTTATGAGTCACAAGGGCCTGTTGGAGCAGAGGAAGGCTTGATCTGTAAACTGTTGACTGATTCTGCAGATTAAAGTTATTTTCTGTGCTAGGTTCCACCTGCAGCTTTATAGTAATGAACTTGAGACCATGGCAATGACTTGGACTACCCGTTACAGCATTCTGCATTGTGTCTTTCGGGAGAGTAGTTGGGTGGGTGAGATTTTATTATGTATTTATTTATTGTGGAGCTTATATACCGCCCGTCTTCCTAGAGGGGAACTCCGGGCAGTTTACAACAGATTAACAGGACAGCAAATTACAATAACAGCAAAATAAATGAAACTAATAAAATAAGCAAACAGAACAGTAATACCAGAAATGCAGATGGCGGGAATAGAAAAAAAAATTGTTGAGGTCACCTAAACGCCTCCCGGAAGAGAAGGGTTTTCAATGCCTTCCGGAAGGCAGGCAGGGACTCTGCTAGGCGCACTTCTGCTGGGAGATGATTCCACAAGGTCGGGCCAGACACAGAGAAGGCTCGGGTACGAGTGGAAGTCTCATGGTGACTACACTCCATCGTGGAGTGACGGCGATAACTCTCTATCCCTTTCGGTTTTTAGCTGCTTTACACTGTCTAGCTCTTCTGTTAGGATTCAAAAAATGATTTTATTAGGGTGCAGAGGTGTTGCCCTGAAAATGAAAAGTTCTTTTAAAATAGATCTTAGAAAGATGAAAGGATTGTGCTTCCACTTCCACATGATCATATACACCAGGGGTTAGTTATGTGCTGTCAAATTGGAACCAAATTACAGTATATCAATTCCTAATGGGACTGTCAAGTTAAGTGAGAAATTCAAGAAGTTGTTTTCCCAGTTTTCTACCCCAGGGAGCTTCCATGGCCAAGTGGGATTTCGAACCTTCCTCTCCCAGGTCCCAGTCCATCACTCTGTCCATGACACCTCAGTGGGTATTTATACACCAGGGGTGGCCAACTGGTTGTTTGTTGCCTGCAGCTTCCATAAACATCTAGAGCACTGATGGCAAACCTTTTAGAGACCAAGTGCCCAAATTGCAATTCAAAACCCACTATTTTTTTTCAAAGTGCCAATACAGTAATTTAACCTGTATACAGGTGGCTGTGAAGGGGCGATGTCGGGTGCCCACAGAAAGGGCTTCGAGTGCCACCTTTAGCACCCATGCCATTCTACGGGTCTATTAGTTTTAAGAAAATTTTGTCTTATGGAATGCGGTTTCCCATAGGAATGCATTGAAAATAAATTGATCCGTTCCGGAGTCTCTTGGTCATAGGAACATAAGAAGAGCCATGCTGGATCAGGGCAAAGGCCCACCTAGTCCAGCTTCCTGTATCTCACAGTGGCCCCACTAAATGTGTCTGGGAGCGCACGAAACTAGACATCTGTATCCTGATACCACTTCCCCTGCGCCTGGCCCTTGAAGTACCCTGTTTTTAAGCCTAGATATTACACGTCTCCATCATGGTTTGTAACCTGTGATGGACTTTTTCTGCAGGAATCTGTCCAATCCTGTTTTGAAGGCATCCAGGCCAGATGCCATCACCACATCCTGTGGCAGGGAGTTCCACAGACTTAACAACATGCTGAGTAAAAAAATAATAATATTTTGTCTGTTCTCACTCTGCCAACCCTCAATTTGAGTGAATGTTCCCTAGATCTGGTATTTTGTGAGAGGGAGAAGTGTGTCCCTCTATCCACTTTACTCATGCCCTGCATAATTTTGTACATCTCAATCATATCCCTCCTCAGGCGCTTTTTTTCCAGACTAAAGAGCCCCAAATGCTGTAGCATTTCCTCATAAGGGAGGTCCCCCAGCCCACTTTGTTTTATGAAAAATATGTCTTACAAAACATGGTTTCCCATAGGAGTGCATTGGGAACAGATTAATCTGCTCTGGAGGCTTTAATAAAGGTAAAAATACCCCCCCGGGCACGTGCAGAACGGTTTTTTGTCTTGTGAAGCATCCCATAAGGAATTTTTTTGTCATACAAAGCATGCCTATTTCTGGAATTTTATTTTCTTTTTGCGAGTTTTTGTCTTATGAGGTATTTGTCTTAAGAGGTACAGTGGTTCAGTGGTATCTTGTATAAGGGAATTAAATGGTCCAAATGAAATTTTAATAAACAAATTTTCCCTTGTACAAATTTCCTATAGGAATGCATTGAAATCGCGACCATTTTTCTATTGTACGTATTCGTCCCATAGACAATTCTGTTAAGTGATTTTTTTAAAAATTGATTTATTTATTTGATTCCCCCTATCTCTAGAATTTTTTTCCTTTAAACAGATTTTCTGTTCAACAAACCTCTTGTTATACGAGGGTCCACTGTATATGCATTGCATTTTAATCAACAGAATCTTTCTCTCACACAAATATTGTGAAGGGCCCAAGGAAAATAATATTCCCTTCCACACACTGGTTTTCCAGATCTTCTTATTTCTACACTCCCAACAGTGATGGTTGATAGTATAGGCAATAATTGAATTTTACTATTTTTAAAATGTTTTATAACATTTAACTGTCTAAGGCAGGCATGTCCAAACTTTGGCCCTCCTGATATTTTGGACCACAACTCCCAGAAATCTAAACTTAGATTGCCAATGACAAAGGACTGTGGGAGTTGCGGTCCTAAACATCTGGAGGGCTAAAGTTTGGACATGCCTGGTCTAAGGGGAAATATATCCCCATATGTTTCTGTTGCAGTGTATCATACCCAGGATCTCACTCATGGGAAACATTTGCTTCTAGATAAATACGTCTGCAGGCTGCTAGTGATTAGTTTGAACTGGCCTGCTGCCCCGCTGATAAGAGTTTTTTTTTTTTTTTTTTTTTTTGGCAGATACCAGCAATCATCTGTCCAGTAGGGTTCAGGGAGGTGAATTCCTCTAGGTGCCAAGAATCATTGGCTGCACAAAATTAGTGCAGAGTAATTTAGATTAACTCCTGGTCAGAGTGAAAGGAAATTAACTGGAGACTGAAGCAAGCAATGTGAATGTTGTCCCAAATATTGTTGATAACTCAGAGCCAGTTGATGCTTTGATGGTTTATTTCTTCTGCAGAGGCTGGATGGCCATCTGTCGGAAATATTGTGATGGGGTTCCTGCATGGCAGGGGGTTGGACTAGATGGCCCTTGGGGTCTCTTCCAACTCTATGATTCTATCCTAGCCAGTTCTTAAGGTGCAGGATGAATGTCAGTGACAGTTCTCTATCTTTTGAAAAGAAAACAAACAAAGAAGCTATAAAATTTGCCAGCCTTCCCTTTCCACAAATGTTCAAGGGCCAATTTTGGGCAATATATTTAGGCCTGTCTATACCATCATGGGGGCCGGGGAGGGGGGCAGAAGAACGACATTGCATCTGCACTCCCTGTGGGTCCATGTGGGAGTGACATATCTGAAGTCATTCCATGCTTGGATTTCCATGTAAGTATAGGCCCTAATGGTGTGGTTGATTCCCAGATAATAAGTGTGTGTGTTGTGTCGTTACAGTCACTACCGACTCTTCATGACTCCATATCCATGGAGTTTTCTTGGCAGGAATACTGGAGTGGCTTGCCAGTTCCTATTCCAGGCGCCTACAGCACCTGGTATTCCTTGGAGATCTCCCGTCCAAGTACTAACCAGGGCCGACCCTGCTTACCTTCTGAAATCAGGCGAAATCGGATATGATTGTATATGATTGAGATTATACATGGGTTAAATGTATTTAGTAGTGTAGCTAGGTTTACAGAGGCAAAGTGACCAGACTTTATGATTAGTAGAGATTAGGATATCATCTCCATCCCTTTATCCTCACAGAGGTCCTTGTCTGAGTTTGGGTGCAGCTGTCCCAAAGTGTATTGCTGTCGTAAAATGCATCCTCCCTTTCTCCCTTTCTTCTACTCGGAATTTGTTCCTTAAGAGCACTAGCATGGCATTTCTGCTCTCCTCCTAAGCCTCACCTTATGCAGCCCCTTGCTTGTTATCCCTTTTTGAAACTAAGTCAAGGACAGTTTTAAGCTTGAGGGGGTAAACGAAAAACATTATAATGAAACAGTGCTAAACGAATCTCTGTGGAGCAGTAGCTATACCAAAATACAGTGGTACTTCGACTTACGATTGCTTAGTCAGCTGTCGTGCGGAGCGAAGAGCAGCGTTCACTGCCCATCACCACCTCCTTCTTCTTGGTTGCTTTGATCTCTGCAAAAGAGATTGAAGTACCAGTCCTAGGAGAATAAGGAGGAGGTGGCAAGCTCTGCCTCCGTCGCCTCCCCCCACCTCCTTCCTTGCTTCCCTTCCAAGGCATCCTGGCTGCCCAAAGATCAATGAGTCCCTGCTCTGCTCACCAAAGGTATTTGTACACGACCCCTAAACTCTGCCGCAAATGGCTCCCAGCTCCGGAGCTTAAAATTGTTTCCCCACCACCTCTGGAGTTTACAGATAATTAAGTGAGACCACGCCCACCTAAGCGCGTCCCAGCGCACTTTTCAGGTACCTGCTCTCCGGAGGTGAAAATTCCTGATGTGGATATAACGTAGTGACTGCCGGGCTCTCCTTGCTTCTGTTTGTTCTTTTTTTGCCCCCTGCCCCTTTAAGAGATCTGAATGCAGTGCCGGGACGGCAGAACGGAGGTGAGCGGCATTCTTTTCTTCCTTTTTTTCTCCCTTCCCTCATGCAGCCAGGAGTGTGGAGGGGGTGGGAACACAGGAACAGCGAACTGGTCCGAATTTAAGTGGCCAGCGGATCTTAGGGGTCGTGTGAAAAGGCTCCAAATTGGTGGGCAGAGCCTGGACCTATTGATCTTCGGGCAGCCAGGGTGCCTTGCATTGGAAGCACTTTCCCGGTGGTAAGCACTTGCCTTGCAAACCTCCCAGGCTGAGCGAAGATCAGTCTATCCCTACTCTGCCCAACACTTTGTTGGGCAGAGCAGGGAACAATGGATCTTTGGCGAACCCAGGTGCCTTGCAAGGCAAGTGGCGGTGGTGATCTGATGGGCACAGCGGGAACCAGTGCATCTTCTCCCACACTGGACAGTTTGCCATCCGGGCTGGCTGAAGATTACTCCTGAAAAGTCCTCAACAGGCTGGCCCAAAAGAGCCTAGAAATTCTTCTGCTCCTACTCATGGCTTACAGCAGACTGTTTTTGCCTGGCTCCTTTTCCTCCTTTGCTTTGGACCCTTGTGGCCACGAAGAGGCTCAGACAACAACTGCTATTAATGCACCAGCCAGTAAACAGAGTCTGGCAGGTTTAAACAATGCTCCTCACAAGCTGTCTAGGCTCAGTCTTTTCATTATCCTTTGTCAATGGCAATACAAACTTGGAATTCTGGGTGTTGTGGTCCAAAACATCTGAAGTGTCAAAGGTTCACCACCACTGCCTTAGGGGGTGGTTTCAGGGATGCAGGGCACAGCCAGAACTGGAGTGCCCCCTGTGCTCCCTTCAACATAGGCATAGTCTTCTTGCCCCCTCTAAGGTTCACACATACAAATTGGTTACCGACGCCTCATCTGCAGGCCCCCTTCCCAGCATAAATGTACTCTCTTGGCCTGGGAGTTATCGAATAAAGAGCAAATTTTGTAGTGGATGAAGGTGCATGGGAGCCTTGGATTCCTGTATAGGGCACAGTGAAAGCCTCTATGTGTTGCTTGCATGTGATTACACTACAGTCCAGTTTTATGTATCTTCTAAGATTAGAAGATTAGTAGAGATTAGTAGTAGTATACAGTACTTACTTTGATTCCAGATTGTATATGTGTACTTTGCTGAATTAATTAACTCCCTAATCTGAAAGTGCAACCAGACAGGAAGGCAGTTCCAGGTTGATTTGGGTGGGTTTGAAATTTCCTAAATTTATTTTATTTTATATCCCACCTCTCTGACTCAATGGTCATTCTTGATAGCTAACCAGATATAATGCTTCCCAGGGTAATTCCTGGACAGTTTTGGGGACAAGAGTCCACACTGCAGTTAAAGTCTCACTAAGTTCAGAGGCTGCCCACCCTCATCTGTCACTACACAATCTTTTAAAAGTAATTAAAATTAAAAACAATATTTTAAAAGGTGAGCATGTGACATAGCAGTAGCTTATGAAAGTGCAGCATATAGTGTCAAAATTGTTTGGAGAAGAAATGGGGGGCTCTGACTTGACATGCATATTCCCACAGTACATAGAATGTAGTATATACCAATACAGTACATCAGGAACTTCCCTTTCATGTAGCCTCGTGGTGTAGTGATTAAACTGCAGTACCGCAGCTGAAACTAGTCACAACCTGAGCTCAATCACAAATAGATGACTCAAGGTTCACTCAGACTTCCATCCTTCCAGAATTGGTAAACCAAGTCTCCAGCTTTCTGAGAGGGCAATGTGTAGCCTGCATAAGTAAACTGTAAACTGCCCAGAGAATGTTTTCAGTGCTAAGGAGCGGTATACAAGCACCTGATTTTCTTTGCTTTTCAGGTGGCCCTCTCTGTTTTGCCTCCAAACAAGTTTTTAAATACTTGTTCAATTTAGCGCTACGCCAGATAAGGACTGCAGTTTCAGAAGTTGTTATATAAGATTTGTGCTATGTCACTTGCCAATTTTCTTTTTTCAAATGTCATTCTATCGCCTTAGTTAGGGCACAGCCACTAACTGCCCCTTTGGACAATGTAGGCAACCACACCTGTCAGGAACGAGAACAAGTAATATGAACTGAATCACTACAAAAAATGTACTAGTTCCTGCTAGTAGAACAAAAAGAAATGTATGCTTATGGAACAAAAGCCTGAGCTGACTTGCATGTAACTGTATATCGTGTAGTGGGGAATACATTAAATTTCACTGTGTCACCTAGGTCACAAACTACAGGGTAGACTGCAGCCTACCCATACTCCAAAATGGAATTCCACCATTTGCAACTGTTATTTTTAATTTTAAGAAATTTTTAAAGAAAACTTTAAAAATAACTTTTTTAAAAAAATTTTAATTTTAAGAAATTTTTTAAGAAAACCATGCCTGAGCAGTTAATCAATCAGTGAATCTTCCAGACAGAACATTTGTGTTCTGAAAACCATCCAGTGTCATCTTTTCTTTTTTTGTGCCCTCCAAATGGCGTGAGGTTTGGCTTTGCATTTTTGGTGTCAGGATAGATGACCTTGTAAGTTATTTTATCCCGTTCTGAGCCATGATTTATTTGTGCTGGGTTATTCCGCATGACAAGGGATTGCTTTATTTTTAACCTATATTTTCAGGCTGAATTACAAGTCCTTCTTTCTTTCCTTCTCTTTTCTCCCATCCTGCACCTGGGAGCCAAAAACATTTGGCTTACCCCGTCTCTTTCCATTGTAAGTGCTCACTTAACTGATGTGATCACTGCTTCTTTTATATCCCAAGGAGAGCAACAATATAGTCAGCAAAAGAACCCATTAGACCAGGCATGTCCAAACTTCAGCCCTCCAGATGTTTTGGACCACAACTCCCACAGTCCTTTGTCAATGGCAAGCTAAGCTTAGAATTCTGGGACTTGTGGTCCAAAACATCAGGAGGGCCCAAGTTTGGACATGCCTGCATTAGACACAGTCCTAAGAAGAAATGTGTATACTGTACTTTATTATCCACTAGCGACAGAAGTTCCATCTTCCTGAGTTCTCTATTTGTATCCATTCTTGGCAGGGTTGATGGGCTCCATGACCCACAGAATGCTCTCAGTTGCAATTATTCGTGTCCTTATTATAGACAAGTACAGTGGTACCTTGTATAAAGGAATTAATTTGTTCCAAATGAAAATATGTTAAGCAAATTTTCCTTTATACAAATTTCCCACGGAATGCATTGAAAACGGAGTAATCCCTAATCACAACCATTTTTATGTTGTACGGATTTGCCTCATAGATGATTCTGTTAAGCAGATTTCCCCTACTTCTGGAATTTATGTTGTGCAGATTATATGTTATACAAACCATTTGTTATACGAGGGTCCACTGTATACAATCCTGTTGGGAAGACTCCCTTACCGGGATCTTCCTTCTCTGAAGTCATATAGTCAATTGATCAGGTTGCCAGGATGCCAAAAGCATAGTTCAAAAGGTCAAGGCTCAAAACTTGAGCTCATCTCAGTGAACAGTTTGAGTCTCATAGTCAGGTTCCCAAAGTCCCATCATGCCTTTGTTCTGTGGGTCATCTTCAGCTCTTTCTCTCTCTCTCTCTCACACACACACTGGTTCTTCACCTTATTCCAGTTCAAGCATGCCTATACCTTACATACCAGCATGCATCCATCTTACATTCCTTACAGCATTTCTCTCTAACCCATACAATGTGCACCAGAGCTTATGAGGCTTAGCTGAATGAGCTGCTATTGATTGATTTGATTTGATTTGATTTATATACCGCAACCTTCTAGCAGAAAGCTACTCTGGATTACTCTGTTACTGATTTTTGACCTCATGTAGAACCCAGGGTTGCGCCTCCTCATTGTTGCCTGCTAACCTTTCTCTCCTATATGTCTTTTGCCCTATCGAACTGTGTGTGTGTGTGTGTGTGTGAAGATTTTCCTCCTTGCCAAGGCACTTAACAGTTTGGACACTCAACGTGCTAGGCCCCACATTCTTTCCTGAAGAAGAGGGACAAAACAGAAAAGAAAATGGATCTTTTCCATCTTTGGAACAAGCCTGAGCTTCTTTTTGGGGCTGTGAAAAGCCTGCAAACGTGTACAGTACATTTTTTTCCTGGGAATAAGTCCCGTTGAACAGGTTGGGACTTGCTTCTGATAGGATCTCAGTGCTAATGTAATGCAGAGCTTCACTAATGTCCCTAAATGATTTCCTACATACAAATGCTCTTTGTAGTATACAGTGGACCCTTGTATAACAAACAGCTTGTATAACATAAAATTTGTACAACATAAAAATTCCGGAGATATGGGAAATTTGCTTAACATAATCGCCTATGGGGAGAATCTGTACAACATAAAAATGGGATCACTCTGTTTTCAATGCATTCTATGGGAAATTTGTATAAATGAAAATTTGCTTAACATAATTTCATTCGGAATGAATTAATTCCTTTATACAAGGTACCACTGTAGTGCTGTTGTAGTTGGATAAGAACTAGGGAAACTGAACTTCAGTCCCAGCTCAACTAAGGAGTTCACTGTGTGCACATGGGCCAAGCATAGGCATACTTTTTGGCTAACCTGTTTCTTAGAATTCATGTGAGGAGAGCTGTGCCCTGTGCAGGGTGAATGAAAGGGTTACTACTGGCTGTTTAGCCTGGAGCCACTGCAAACTCGATTTGACCAAGCATGGGTCATTACACTTGTTTTGGGAATATTCTCATTGGTCACATCCGTTGAAATGTACCTGTTCCCTTAGGACTGCATGGCCAAAATGTTGAGCTGGGCCACCTATCAGACCATTTTTTTGCTTCTGTCCTGGACCTCTAATGGCCTGTTCTATGACTGAAGAATGACAGTTTCTTGAAACTTCTAGAATTAGTTATTCTCAGAGTATGGGATATTTGATCAGCCAGCAGAAGCAATACTTATTGAATAAATAGTTAGCCAGAGACAGAGTTTTCTTAAAACCAAACAGCTATATTACAAACTGTACAAAAATACATTACAGCATCACAGAACTTATACAAAGTTCAACAAAGTATAGAGGGAAAAGTCACATTGGTACATTTAATAGCATAACAGCATACATTACATTGACAAAATATATGACAGAGAAACAAAGTGGGTGCCTTACTCATGGAAGGCCCAATGAACAATGATTTACAGAACATTTTTATACATGTGTCTGTCCAATCAGAGAACTGTGTTGTTGTGAAACTGTGATTTGGGGTTGGAAAAGTGGGGGTCGTTTTAGACACAGGGTTGTCTTATAGATGGAAAAATGCGGTAGATAGCTAGTTGTTTCTTTGTCTTCCTTTCTTTCAGGTGAGTGTTGGAGGTATTTTTGGTGGATTGTGAGGTTCAGGGGGCAGAATAGTGCCCCTTGGATTCATTATGCCATAGATAGTACAGAAGTGGCCAGTACTTAAGTAGAAAAATAGAGGCATTCAAGAGAAATTTGGACAACCACCTGGCAGGTACCTGTTGATTTGTATTCCTCCATGGATCAGGGGGTTAGGCTTGGTGACTTGATAGGCCCCTTCTAACTTCACTATTCTGTGATCCTATGAAAAGTGTTAAATTGACTCCACCTATGTGCCTCGTGCCTGCTTCCCACTGCTCTAATGCAGTGGAGCAAATTAATTACTTTATTTTTGGTGTTACTAATTGAATGGGGGGGGGAGGCAAAACAAGTACCATTGAAATGCAATTATACAAGCAGTGTGACCGAAATATTTGATCTCCTGGTGAATGTTGAAAAACAGAACGGAATGAAGAATCAATGTCAAGCGCAGGCATATGTTCCATTTTATTATGGCTTAAATTTCATTTGTGAGTTGAAAGAATGAGTTTGTGAGATGATAGTAATAAAGGCTAATTAGGTTGTGCTGTGGCCATCTGCCACTTGGATCACACTTTCTTCCAGTCCCCTCCTCCAGATGGTGGGAGCTCTGTCTTGTTCTGCAGGTTGTTCATTAACTGGAAACAGGTAAATTAATTTATTGGGGGGGAATGCCTTCTGTTGGATTTTATAGCAGGTCTAAATATATTCCAGAGACCTTAATCTTCGGTAATTAGTGTCATTCAGCAGTGCAGAGTGAAGACAACAGTTGTGAAATTGAAATCTGAAGATCAGCGTTATTTGTTGTACCTCGACACACCTGAAAGGCACATGATTGGGGAAGGCTCCCCTTACAGTTTGAGGGGGAGGAAGAGAGAGTGAGTTTTTCCATTGGGACCCCAGAGAGGTTGATGAATCTCTGCCAAGCCACTTCTCACTTTGTATCCAATTACCGTATATACTTGAGTATAAGTTGACCCGAGTATAAGCCGGGGCCCCTAATTTAAACCCCCAAAACTGGGGAAATTTATTGACTCAAGTATAAGCCTAGGGTGGGAAATGCAGCAGGGCCTGGCAACTCCTCCTTTGTGAGCTGTGTGTGTGTGTGATGTTTAAAATGACTTTTAGCCACCGAGGCAAGTGCTTGAGTTGGTGGCTAAAAGTCATTTTAAACATTGTTTTAAAATGACTTTTAAAAAAGTCATTTTAAACATGGGTGGGTCAGGAGAAGTGGCGCACAATGTTTAAAATGACTTTTAGCCACCGACCCAAACTTGCCTCAGTGGCTAAAAGTATTGACCCAAATATAAGCCGAGGACCCCTTTTTTCAGCCCAAAATTAGGGCTGAAAAACTAGTCTTATATTCAAGCATATACAGTAAATTTTTTTCAGCATGGCAGCTAATCCTGATCTACAGTTTCATCAGTATGATTTCAGAGATTGGGGAAGTTATTTTTTTTTAGTCCAGAAATTTCCAAGATCATCAGCTTTACTTTCTGGAGCATTCCAGGTCCAAATTTGTAACCTTTAGATCTCTGAATTTAACCCATAAAAGACCCATTAAAAGTCAGGCATTTGCTCAAAAATCTTTTAGTTGGCTTAAGTCTAAAAATATTAAATCTTGCCCCCCCCCCCAATACTCTTTTTTGAATTCACATCTGCAGAAGAAATGGATCTCATACTATAGTAAAAAGAGGTTTGGAGCCGTGCAGCCATTAAAACAAACAAAATCAAAACTACACCATGGGTGATACTTTCGTAGGCTGCTAGTAGAAAAAAATAAAAAAGTTGCTGAGCTTTCAAGGGCAAGCCCTCTTTTTCAAAGCAGGTATAAAAGTCCAAACATGGCAAGGGATGTATAGTTTTGTACTTTCTCTTTCGCGTTAATTCTTTCTGAACCAGCTCGTTCAAGCAGGCTGGCTAAATTTTGCCCGTACCCTCCTTGTTTAGCTCAGAATCTGTCTGTGCAAACCTGCCCGTGTTTCTCATACCAACAAAGTTTCTGTTGCTTGTGTTGCCAAGCAATGGACGAATAAACTTGGCCACAAACCCTGTAGACTAGTGATTAAAATGAAAACTATTGTATGTCTTTAAACTAGATTTTGCTTAAAGCAAATTAAGGTCACATAGCTTATCTACAAAGCAATGTTATTATTAGTGTATTAAGTGGGCAGCAAAAACAATGAATGCAGGAAGGACTAAAAATAAAAATCCAAAGGCAATCATGTTTCATGTTGTTGCCAAAACTTTTCAGAGGTCTTTAGAGGTCTTTTAGTTACTGACAGTGCGTGGAAAATTTTGACAGTATGTTCGCGTATAGTACAGACCCGAATCTGATTTCAAAGCCAAACTTTATAACCATTATCCCATCTTTCTAGTTTATTATTGATTAACATAATGCCACCTCTAAAATGTTCATGGTCTCGCAAGTTAATTAATAACCTGGACCATGGGACACTGCTATGGAAAGCAAGCTGTCAACCTTTATGTTAATATAATTTGTGTTTAATTGGTTTTGATTTGAAAGTCTTAGCATTTTGCATCCTGCTTTCTCATGGTCATTCTCAGTGTAGAATAACTTAGACATTGCTGGTGGAGAGCACTTGAAATGGCCTTGAAACTAGGAATATGTCTGTGAAGATTCCCAGTCATCCAGGTGAGTTTATCTGGAAGTTGAGTCATGGCTACTGGACTTCTATTTCTTAAGAGATAGAAACGTTTCGCTGCTCATCCAAACAGCTTCATCAGTCTGATCAGACTGACGAAGCTGTTTGGATGAGCAGCAAAACCTTTCTATCTCTGAAGAAAAAGAAGTCCAGTAGCCATGACTCAACTTCCAGATTGAAACTGGGAAGTAATTCTCATCAAATACTCATTTGCCTGGACTCCCTAGAAGCAAACAGAGGCTTTTATACTTTCGGTATGGGTATACAATGAGAAAAAAGGCCTAGATGCCCTAAGCACTTCCGATCTCGCCTGATTTCGGAAGCTAAGCAGGGTCGGCCCTGGTTAGTACTTGGACGGGAGACTTCCAAGGAATACCAGGTCCTGTAATCGGCTGGAGTAGGAACTGGCAAACCACTCCAGTATTCCTGCCAAGATAACTCCATGGGCATGGAGTCACGAAGAGTCGGTCACGACTGTAACGACACAACACACATAGAATGAGAAGACACAGCTCATTGGCAGAGACAAAAAATGAAGGCAAGGGTGGGCGTGGGGGGGCGGAAAGGAGAACTAAATATAAGACGGGATGACTCAGTAAAGGAAACCACAGCCTTGAGTTTGCAAAAGCTTAGCATGGATATTGACCACAGGACCCATTTGGTAGCCTTGAATTTGGACTTCTCACAATTTAGCAGCATGTTAACAGCAACACTTGGCGGCTGCCAAAATTAAATCAAAGCTGTAATTCCTGTTCTTGATCTCTGCTGAAGATAGCATTTGTGGATTCCCGTTGCATCTTTTAGATGTTATTGTGTTAGTTTCCCACCATTTTATACAAAATGTTAACTGAATATCAAGATATCTCATCTATGCCTCCAAATCACCAATAGGAGATTAGAAATAACCTGATTGTTGGTATTTTCTGCTTCTGCTGGGTTACTCGTCCTTCAAGAAGCGATTATTATCTCCTCCTTGTAGACAGAAGTTTTCTTTAAATACTGTGCATATTATTAACCTAGAATTAATGAAACATTGCTACCCAATACTGTACAGTGGTCCCCCGCCCTTTGGCGGTTCATATAATGCGGTCCTGCAGTACCCCGAAAGGGCTAGAGGGAAAGGGGGGGAAGGATTTGGCTTCGCTGCCAGAGCCATTTCCGAAGATCACGCATTGCTCGCTCGTACTCCCTCAGGGTGCGGACCAGTGGTGTGGGACCTCTAAAGGGCTCCGCCACCAGAGCCCTTTCTAAGGGATACTGTGCCATTCACCCGTACCCCCTTCAGGGTGCTGGCGTGGGTTTTTTAAAGGGCTCTCAGCCGCTGAGAACCCATTTTAAACATCGTGTGCCGCTTGCCCGCACCCCCCCCCCGGAGTGTGTGCCCACCCAACCAACCTTCATCCTCATATTGTGGATTTATTTATTAATTTATATACCGCTCCTACTGTGAAGGACGGAAGATCCAACCGGACGACGAAAGTGTGCCGTCTGG
>JAHTLZ010000195.1:4409439-4428765 GCA_023846285.1 Phrynocephalus versicolor
CTCATTTGTGACTCAGAATTACCAGTAGAGAACATTGAACCCTCACACCTACTTCCCGAGCGGGAACTCAGGGCGGTTCACATAAAAAAAAATTAAAAGCAGAAAAGATCCAAACTAGGAGCAGTCTCTATAAGAATAGATAGGCGGGTCAGAGGTGAGCAACACAGAGGGGAAAAAATAAAAATAAAAAAATAAAAATAAAATAAAAAATAAAACCTCTAGTCATTATTGAAGGCGTCCCTAAAAAGTAAGGTTTTTAGGCCTTTTTTAAAGGACGCCAGCGATGGGGCCTGTCGCAATTCACTCGGCAAGTTATTCCAACTGGACGGGCCCACCACCAAGAAGGCCCACCACCGAGAAGGATTTTCAATGATCGCGGGTCAGGTGGGTCCCTAACCCCCGCGATAGGCAGGGTGTGTGTGTGTTACTGCATACACCAGCTTCTGTCTCTGTAGGGTGCCAGTATGAAAAAGGATGTCCTCCTGGTCGTTGTAGAATGTAACCTTTTATGTTTTGCCCTCCCTGTTTTCTAGGTAGCTTATAGAAAATGTTCTCCCGCTTAAGAAGAGCTGCTGCTCCTTGTGTGCTGGCATGCCGCTGTGTACATACAAAAGAAAAAGGGAAACTCTTGATGCTGAACCCCAGAACAAATAAAGTAAGCCACATTGGATCTATTTCCTCCCACATCTTCAATTGGTGATGATGCTGTGGACCTTAGCACAGGCTGAAAACTGCTACAAAAGCAGGGTGTTCTTACATTCAAACTCAAAAGTTATGCAAAACAATAATTAACTAAGATAGGTCAAGTCTTAAATTAAGCAAACCCAGAGGGAGCTCTTGTCTCTTTAAATGTGCTTCTTAGCTTAATTGGAAGTGTGGCAATGCAGAGAGATATGAGCCCTTTTTGGGGGGGCGGGGAGAAAAGCAGGATAGAAATACTGTATTTCAATGAATGAATGAATGAATGAATGAATGAATGAATGAATAGTGGGCAGAGTATTGTAATGGTGTGACAGAACCTCTGATGAATATGCTGTAGTATCACAGAATGTTTTTAGCTGATCAAAGAGCAAAGTAGTTTGCAACAGGCTAACTTTGATTTAGATCAAATTGATTCAAATAGAAATCTATTTTTTTTTAAAAAAAGGATATCTTGATGGTTTAAGTGATTTAAGTCAAGATTTAATTTAATTTAAAAAACAATTTATTTACATCATCAAACATGCTATTTTTTTTAAAAAAAATAGATTGGGACTTGCATCAATTTGACTTAAATCTATTTAATTTTCAATTTAAATTGGTTTGATTTTAAGAAAAGGATCATTGATTGTTATTCACCCTAGATTGCGGCCTAGTTTCTGTGAGGGAGTGGAATGTTAACATGGCTAGGCTTAAAACATTGCACGTAGAGGCTGCCAGGAAGGCCCTCATGGCATAGAAAAACTA
Source organism: Phrynocephalus versicolor (assembly GCA_023846285.1). Lineage (NCBI taxonomy): Eukaryota > Metazoa > Chordata > Lepidosauria > Squamata > Agamidae > Phrynocephalus > Phrynocephalus versicolor. Next base: position 4,410,886 of record JAHTLZ010000195.1, read on the forward strand.
AGGAGCAAGTGGATCCAGGCACAGGAGACTGAAGGAAGAGTGTCAAATAGTTAGTGGACCGAGAAAGGAAAGCAGGGAAGAGGTATGAATACAAGACTTGAGGGGAGGCTGAAGAATGAGGGGATGGAGATGAAAAGGAGGACCAGAGGAAACTTCACAGTTCTTGTTTTAACTCTCCAAGCTCTAGAAAGAGTTTTTCTTTGTTTCTTTTCTAAGCAGTATTTCCTGTATTGGGTCACTTTTAGTCACTTGCAACCGTGTCGTCCAACAGGAACAGACCCAAACTGGTGGAGGGAATATAAGGGGGATGAAGCAGAGGAGTTGAGCTGCTAGCCAAACACGACCTTTACTGCCCTTGCTTCGTAGGAGATTCTGAGGTTCAATAATGGAGGTTTCAAAGCCTGGGACATGCCAGTCACCAGCGTAGCTTGGAGGGGACAGCGGGTGGGGGGTGGGGGAGCCCTGAGGCACAGAGGTCTGTGGGCGCTGGAGGAGCTGGTAGGGTTGAGAGTGTATCCTGAGCTCCACACACCCATGAGCTTTTCCCCCTAGGAAAAGGCAATCAGGAGCTCTGCCATTGGCATTGGCTCCCCCCCCCCCCCGGGCACGGCCCAGGTGGGTCTCCTCCCGAGTGCCTGCCTGCCTGCATTGTGGAGGGGGGGGGGGACTGGCCAGGTTTGGGAGTTGCCATGTTGCCATGACCTGTGGGAACTGGGCCAGTGGACGGAACAGAGGTGTATTGGGAGCCCACCGCCCACAGAGAGCGCCCCTTGCACACCCAGTCCCGGGCCCCTCTTGTGTGCGTCCCCCCCCCTGAGAGGAGGAGGTGGAGGAGCAGTTAGCACCAGCAGGAGGAGGGGAAGACAGGAGGTGTGTGTGTGTATATTGGGGGCTAGGAGGAGAGAGAGCTTGAGCGCCTCTTTTCGGGAGGGTCGTTCAGTGAGGTGAGCGCGCTGACATGCCCAGCAGGCGAGAAAGAGGCGTGGACAACAGGTACTGTTTGTATGTGTATGTGTGTGGAAGGGGAAGGGGAGGGAGAGAGAGGAAGGCCCAGGGGCTGCGAGAGTGCATGTATACTCTCCCACCCCCACCCCCTCCCAGAGAACACGCTGCATCTGGTAGGTGAGGCCGGACACCTAGTGAGGAAGAGTTTGGGGTGGGGATGGGGAAAGAGGGAAGATCCCCCCCCCAAAGAAGGTAAAGAACCAAGGGAAGATGGATGTGGAGTAGTTAAATGATGTGGGGTAGTTGAAAGAGGGGGGAAAGTGCCCCACAAGGGCATGTCAGAGTGGTGATCTAAGGACAGGATATAGAGAGCTGGGGAGAGGGGTCTGGGAGGGCAGGGGTTGGGAGGAGGGATGAAGGACCATCAAGGGAAGAGAGGAAGGGGATGGTGATGCTACTGGTGTTGATGATCTCAGAATTGCAGGGCAGGGAGGGACCCTGTCGGTCATTGGGTCCAGTCCCTGCCTCAGGAGGTGGTGATGGCATCTGGCTTGGATGCCTCCAAAAGGGGATTGGACAGATTCCTGCAAGAGAAGTCCATCACAGGTTACTAACCATGATGGAGATGTGTAATCCCAGTCTTAAAACTGGGGTACTTCAAGGGCCAGATGCAGGGGAGTGGTATCAGGAGACATATCTAGTCTCGTGCACTCCCAGACGCATCTGGTGGGGCCACTGTGAGATACAGGAAACTGGACTAGATGGGCCTTTGGCCTGATCGAGCATGGCTTTTCTTATGTTCTTAAGATGGCTGAGTGCTCCAACATTGGAGACATTCAAGACAAAATTGAACAACCGCCTGGCAGATATTGTTTGATTTCTATTCCTGCGTGGAGCAGGGGGTTGGATTTGATGGCCTTATATAATGCCTGTACCAGCTAAACTATTCTATGATCCTGTGATTCCCTACCCAGGATGCCCTGCCTGCCTCCTAGATCCCGCAGCCCCCCGCCTGGTTGATCACTTCTTCTTGGGTCGGGTGGTTGAGGGGCCGGAGACCCTTGCTCAGGATGCCGGCCCCCGGCAGCTCCCTTTGTGCCACATCTAGGCTTGCCGATGGCTAGGCGAGAGCCCCTTGCGCCCTTTCCCCTTGGTGCTCAGCCTCTGGCAGGAAGGGCAGCCCCCCCAGCCCCTTTCTTACTGAATGGAGGATGATTTCTGGGACCCTCGTCATCCTCATCATTGCTGTTGCCTTCAGCTTTCCATCTTGGCGACACCAAGCCCAGGGCTTCCCAGAGCTTGCAGTTGAAGACAAATGGTGAAGGGGGTGGGGGTGGGGGTTCGATCCCAGGTGCAGACTGCAAACAGGTCGCTCCCCCCCCCCCAGGCTGTTGATGCGTCTACAGCGTTCCATGAGCTGGCTACCGGTACATAGCTTCAGTGTGCTGCAGATCCTGTGGCCAAGTTAAGTTAAGCTGCCCGCTCCCCCCCCGGCTTGGCTTTGTGTCACCTTGTCTCAAGGGGGCCAGGAGGGGTTGCAAGAACCGACTTTGTCCTCAGGTGCTGAAAACCCTAGCTACGCCTCTAATGCCCGTTGGTTCCCTAGTTCTGAGACAAGCCACTTTGTTCCCCCACTGTCACCCAAGAGGCAAGAGAGAGAAAGATGGTTGCATATATACGTCCGTGTGTCTTGACAATGGCAGGCTTTTGTAATTGACCACCCAACCTTCAACATGGCCTGGCATCATAAACCTAGCATACGAATTGGAGCCTTTGCCTGGGAAGGCAAAACTAGAGAGAGCTTTGACTTATCTCAGCTCTGCAAAATCAGGAGGAATTCACTGTGACCAGTGAATTAGCCCCGAGGTTACTGGCGGGTTGATTGTTCAGTCTGTTTTATTGAAGCCAAGTCATAAAAAAGATTAAGAAGGACAAGTGCAAGTCAGAGCAAACAGGGAGGTGCTAAGAGACTTGGCTAAGAAAAAAAGGCTGCATGATGGTTGACATGCTTCTTTCTCCTCCTGCTGTGCCTGCCCCGTTCAGGAAGATTCTTCAGTAAAATTCAGATGTTTTATTGTTTTCTTAATCTGGGGGTCTGGATAAGAGCTCTGTCGAACCAGTTGGTGGCTCTGTCTTTTGGAAAAGAAGAGCCCCTGATCAGACTGACATTTCTGAGAAACGGAGATAAAATCCAAGATTAGTGTCGTAGAACCCTTTTCTTTTAGAAGCACAGTCTGCCTCATGAAAGCTGAAAAATTACTTGCTGCCCTTTCTCTGAGCGGATTATCGTTCCGGAAATTAAGGGCACTAGAAAGATGCCTGACTGTTGGAGATCCAGTCTTGTTTAAAAGGAGAAAGCAATCAGAAAATCCCTTGTAGGATATGTGAACTGTTTATAAACTGAATGGCTTTCAATTGCTTTTATGGTTCTTGTTTTGATTATTTTCCCTTGGTTGGGCTTTTTAAATTTTTATCTATCTATCTATCTATCTATCTATCTATCTATCTAACTATCTATCTATCTATCTATCTATCTATCTATCTATCTATCATTATTATTATTATTATTATTATTATTATTATTATTATTATTATTATTATTATTATATTTATATACCGCCAGAATTTCCCAGATGGGAACTCAGGGCGGTTAACAATATAATATAAATATTATAATGATTATAAAAGGCCTCAATGCTGCTTCTGGTGGCAGTAGTAGTAGTAGTAGTAGTAGTAGTAGTAGTAGAATATGAGGTATAATTGGCTGGGTAAAATGGGATGTAACGTTGATGTAAAATGGGATGTAAAGTTGGGTAATGGGATAATTGGTTGGGTAAAATGGGATGTAAAATGGGATGTACCCATAGTTGAAATGATGGCTTAACGTATAATGTACACTCTTCCCTTTCTGGTCTCAGGGTATGGCTTTCACATTAAAAGAACGGCAAATGTTAGGTCTCCAAGGGCTTCTGCCACCCAAGATAGAGACGCAAGACATCCAAGCATTACGTTTCCATAAGAATGTGGCCAAGATGACTGACCCTTTGGAAAAGTAAGATTGAGATGGCAGACTTTGACTCTTTCATGATCCATTCTTCAGATTTTGATGAGAGATGTGATTTACATGTGTGTTGAGATTTTTACAAGACCGAGACAAGATCTCGCAAACCTACTGGGGGGGGGGGAGACAGGTTGTGGTGTGAATTCTACACAAAGGAGCAGTTAGTTATGATTAGTCACCAGTAAGAGAATGCTATGCAATGTAGAACGTATGGAATTGGCAATGAAACTTAAGTGCTCAAACACTGGAGACATTCAAGAGAAATTTGGACAGCTACCTGGCCGATCTCCTTTGATTTGTATTCCTGCATGGAGTAGGGAGTTGGACTTGATGGATTTATAGCAGCCTTCCATCTTCACTCTTTTATGGTTCTATGATATCTTTGAAAGCCCTGCTTTCTGCTTGGTCTTCCTGTAACAGCTACCTGTTGTGGAGGCCCTGCATAATTCAACTCATTCCCCCTTTCCTTTGTTGGTCTCCTTCTCACAAAAGGTATTTTATAAGTCAGAACAACCTGTTATCTTGCTGACTGTCCTCCTTCACACCATCGTAAGGGAGTGTCAGCGCATATCCGCTATGGGCATAGTTAATGATAGAAAGATAGATAACATGCCTAGGTAAGCAGTGTTTTACATAAAAGATAACTTGATCAGTGGAGCACCATGTTTGCTTTGCACGTAGTCATTAACAGAATAATACTCATGACCCAGAGTGGGGGGGGGGTTGTGTAGTTGCAGCTGTGCAAAAAGTGATGTCACTATGAGTCTGTTTGCGGTGGAGATAAAAGGTTTTCTTTCTGATTTGGGGCAGCATGGGGCTGAGTCTCACCCTTGCATGTTTGTCTCATGCACTTCAAAAACAAAAATAAAACTGACATAAAAATGACATATAATGAGGTCATTCTTTTTGCTCAGTTTTGTGCTATGTGTACAGTAGGACCCCCGTATCCACTGATTCATTATCCACTGATTCAGTTATCCACGGTTGGCAGAGGAAAAAAATTAAATAATTCAGCAGCCACAAAGCAAGCTGTAAAGCAAGCTATTGTCACAAACAGCGGCCATAAAGCAAGCTACTGTCTCAAAACAGTAGTCATAAAGCAAGCTACTGTCAGGAAACAGCAGTTTGGGGGTGGGTGAGCAGGCGTTCGCTCTTATCCATGGTTTTCATTATCCACGGGAAGGCCTGGAACCAATCCCCAGCGGATACTGGGGTCCTACTGTATTGTTATACGGGGTCTATGGGATTTTTAGGTTTTAACTTGTACACTGCCTAGAGTTGAGCACACCCTAATGAGGCAGTATATAAATCACATAAGTAAATATATTTTTAAATTTTCTGTACTCCACATGTCATGGCATTCGTTAGTTATTCTACAAAAATGTTGTTTTTGGACTAGAAGTACTCGACTTGAAAAGCAGCATTCGTTAATAGAGCAAACCAATAAGAAGATTGAGAAGCTTTAAAATGTTTTCACATGTGAATTAGAACTTTTTTTCAAGCCGGTAGTTGGCTTTAAATAAGCATGTTCTATTTTTGTTTTCTCTGGTGAAGTCAAAAGTTGGTGGAATAGAAAAAATTATTGGGAAGGACAGCATTGAACCATTCTCAGTCTCACTGATTCTACCTACTGCTGTTTTTTTTCTCTCTTCTGAAACTTCCCATATCTTAGTCTGCTTTGGGATTATGAAAATGTTTGGTAAATGAAGCCTTTTGTTTAATTCTGAGGGAACAAACAGAGTGGGAGATCTACAAACCGAAAGGAGCAAGTGTATTTCGTCATTTCCCTTTTACTTTAGTGGTCAGCAGCAAACCAACACACACACAGATAAATCTAATCCTCCTTTTTTCTCTGCTGCCTCATTTACAGGTATATCTACGTAATGGGAATGCAGGAAAGGAACGAGAAGTTATTCTACCGGGTATTGTTAGATGATATTGAACAATTAATGCCAATTGTTTACACACCAACAGTGGGCCTAGCATGTTCTCAATACGGTCATATTTTTAGAAGGCCAAAGTAAGTGGAACCTTATATTTATGTATCCTTTGATTTGTATTCAGTGAAGAATGCAATAATTTTTTTTTATAAATTGGTTTGTAGATGGTACTTAACACCAGTGAAATTGAACTGTATGGACAAACATTTCAATATATGTTGGAGATCTGAATAGGAAATAGGAACCTACTTCATGATTATACAGTCGTCCCCCGCCCTTTCGTGGTTCATGTACTGTGGTCCTGGTATATTGCGAGTCTGCAGTATATGAAAAAAAGCCCAGTGGGGTAAGGAGGAAAAGCCTTCCCAGGCCCGTCGGAGGCCCCAAAAGTGCTTCCCCACAAACTGGATGTGACTTCCGGTAAATCAGAAGTGACCTCCAGATCACTAGAAAGCACTTTTGGGGCCTCTGGGGGACTGGAAAGCCCCTTGCAGGCCCATTTGGGGCAGCACCAGGCCTGGGGTAAGTACAAGAGCCCCCATAGAGCCCACCCAGTCCTGACCTGACCCAGCATTTGCATATTGTGGATTTTCAATTCTTGCCGGTCGGGTCGGGTCCCTAACCCCTGCCATAGGTGGGGGTTTACTGTATGAGTCTATGCGTCACATGCTGGCTCTTCTTATGTAGTACAGAGGAGTTGAACTTCCAACCATTGGCTCTACATCCAGATATCTGACCCACTCAGCTGTGCAGCCAGCCTTGTATATTAACATGATAACTTCAGTGCGACTTATGTATGTTAAACAATTTTATATACAATTGTCTGTGCCTGTTTTGAGCCATTATCGTGTTGAACTTCCCTACCTAATAAAAGCCATTATCGTGTTGAACTTCCCTACCTAATAAAAGCAAATACCACTCCCTGGCTTGCTGCACCAAGCTTTTTCTCTTACGGGTTAGAATAAAGTTATCTATGAAGCCAAACTTTGTTTTTTCCCATGCAGGTTATGCATGCCAAATGTTCTGATTATACTACTGAATGGGCAGTTACATATAATATATAATTAAATATGTTTGCCACTGAGCAGTGCAGCAGTAACATAGATAAAATGTCAGTATTGATATAAAGGGTTGCAGAGTTAGGCTAACAGATAGACAATGACAATGAATAGAGTAAAAACTCATATATTCATATATACAGCAAAATATACACAGCATAACAAGCAAGCATTATATCAAACAGACAAACAGAGTGGGGGGTAAACTGTTCTCACCATAACAGTCCCCCAAATACAAATGGCAAGCTAGTGCTATTTATACAAATCAGCACTCATAAGATCTGATGCAATCTCTAATTAACAATCTGATGCAATCTGATCTAACCATTACAAATCATGATGTTACAATCAGTTCCACCTGCACTTCATCACTTAACATGCCTGTGATTACTTATCTCTAACACTTGTGGATTAACATCATGACACAGCAGAATCTAACTGCCTCCATTTTACAATTCTCTTTACACATTCTGTTAAATATACATAACATATGTTTTATCAACTTTTACATATCTTGACACCCCTCCTATATTTAACAGATTTCAACTCCTAGCCTTTTCTTAAAACATACATGTTTATCTTTACACAAAGGCTTTGTAAATATGTCAGCATAATTATCAACACTTGTACAATATTCCAATACAATCAAATGTTGTTCTATGCAGTCCTTCACATTCTGGTAACGGATCCAATGTGCTTGCTTCTGGATCCGACCTTCTGATTCTGTGTTAATTGAATACACGAAAAAGAATCATTATACACTTTGACTGGTAGTTTTACATTCACATTTACATCCTTTAACAACTGTACTACCCAGGTCAACTCACAACACAAATCACTCACAGCCCCATACTCAGCTTCTGTAGAAGAACACGAAATGTATCTTTGTCTTCTGGCCTTCCAGACAATTAGTGAGTTACCTAAAAATATGGCATATCCAGACATTGACCTCCTTTCTGGACTTGAACCCCAGTCAGCATCTGCATAGCTAATTAAATTAAGATTATCACATATGGATATCTTCAACTTTTCATGCACTGTTCCTTTAAGAATATCTCAAAACATGCTTTATACCTTTCCAATGCTTTATCAACAAATACTATCAATATCAAAAAACCTTTTGTGTACAAGCAACCTATTTCTCTTGCAAAATGTCCTTTGCTCTCTGGCGCCATCCACTGGTGCATCCACTCGTCATTCCTTCAGAAACATATGCTCTTTGTCCGTGGCCCATCATCCACTGCTTCCTTTCTTCTCCAGGCATCAGCAGCACATCTTCAAAAATCTGTGGCTCATGGGATACAAAATTCACAACAAACCTTTCAGGTGGCACTCCTTTGTTGGATCTTGTAGATTTCCTGATCAACACTGGCTCCTCATCTTCCACCTTTTCATCATGAAATGATGTAGACTCCCCTCCATCACTGGCAATCTCATCTTTCATTTTTCCATCATGTAATGATGCAGACTCCCCTCCATCACTGGCAACTTCTTCAACCTCAGTGTGGGGACAAATGCTTGGCAAAAACACTTCATTATTAGCATGTAGAGCTTCCCAATTTTTCTGCTCACAGAATGTTGCAGACCTGCTTATATAAACTTTACCATGACTGTCACAAAAACGCCAGGATTTTGCTGCAGGCTGAAAACCAATAAACATAAGCTTTCTGGACTTTGGGCTATTTTTGTGTCTATACCTCTTTGGAATTAATACCCATGCTTCAGAGCCAAATATATGGAGATATTTGATTGTAGCTTTCCTTCCATGCATCAGAGTATATGGAATTTCATTCACGGCTGAACTCCACACCCTATTAGACACATAATTTGCATACTTGATAGCTTCAGCCCAATAACCTTTGGGAAGTTTTGCATCTGCCAGCATTGCATTCATGATATTTTGAAGAATTCCATTCTTCCTCTCAGCCAATCCATGCTCAGCAGAAGCAGCAGGGTTTGTAAGTCTATGTTTCACCCCTTTCTTTTCTAAATAGTCAACAAACTGCTTTGCTAAAAATTCACCACCCCTGTCACTTTGTACAGCTAAAATTTTCTGTTTGTACTGTCTTTCTGCCATCTGAAACCATTTCCTAAACATAGCACTCACTTCACTCTTGTGCTTCATTATGTATACCCAAGAATAACGTGAATAATCATCAGTTATCACAAGGCAGAATCTAGCACCACCAAATGACTTTGCCATGGGTCCAATTACATCAATATGTACCAGCTGTAGAGGTTGATGTGACTTTCTCAAACTCTTTCTAGATATGGGAGCAGACTTCACTTTCGTGCCTTTACAAACATGGCAATCTAAAAACTTTTTACAGCTTTGCACAGACCCATGTTCCACATGTTGCAGAGTTTTTCTAATGCCTTCAAAACTTAGGTGCCCTAATCTTCTATGCATCAAATGTATGCATTTGTCATGTAGAGGCTTATTTTCAACCATGTTCAAAACTTTCTCAGAAGTGCTTATCATAAACAATTTGTTTTGAAGCCGTCCAGTTGCTATTGTTTTCCCATTTTTTACAATCTTGCAACTACTCTCAGTGAACTGTACATGAAAACCTTGTTTTACAAGCATAGGCACACTTAATAAATTATTCTTTAAAGACGGTATATACAGGACCTTATCAAATACACATTTGAGGGGCTTGAAAAATATTGTACCTTCACCACAGACTTCTGCCTGAGTCCCGTCTGCCAAGGTCACAGTTCTAGAATTAAACAGAGTTAGTTTCTCAAACAAACATTTCTTGTTTATACAATGAATACTGGCTCCTGAATCTACAATAAATAATTCCTGTCTTGAGCACTCTTTTTTCCTGTTATCTTTAATTACAGACAGCTGGTGACCTTCACTCTTCCAGCGTGTGCCAGCATCTTTTTTCTTTTGCCTTTGCCGCTTGTTTACCTTATCACAGAAACGAAAAACATGTTGGTCACTCCCACAATTATAACATCTTCTAACTACTTGTATTGTTTCTCCAGACACTTGAGCAGGCTTTTTATTTACTTTAGAATCAGTCCTCCTTAATTCTTCCTGCTGGAGCCTTGACTGTATGTAAGAGACAGACAATTCATCACTCTTCATAGCTTCCAGTCCCATTACTAAATTGTCATATGACTCATCCAAGCTTGACAATATAACAAGGCATTTGTACTCCTCTTCATGATTTATGCCTACTTCAGACAATTGCTGAAATATACTATTTACTTTCCTTATATAATCAGAAATAGTTTCACCTGGGCTTTGCCTTGAACGGAATAATTTTCTCATCAGAGATACCTTACTTCCAGCTGTGTCCTGAATGTGAGCTGCTCTGAGAAACGACCAAGCCTCATGTGCCGTTTTTGCTTCCTTCACATAAACAAACTGGGATTCCTCCAAGGACAACATTATAACTGCCAAGGCTTTTTCATCCTTCTTCAGATCTTCCTCATCAGCTTCTTCATCAAGCTGCTTATCTACATACTGATAGAGCTCATGGAAGATCAAGAAATGCTTCATTTTCAAACACCAATGCAGGTAATTACTGTCAGACAGCTTTACAAGAGGCATTGAAGATAGATTTATACTTGCCATTATTGCTGATAGTGCCGGCTCCTTATCTGCCATTCCTGCAACACTTTTTTCAGCTTTTTCGGCAAATATTTCTTCAGCCTCCACAGCTTTCACTCAAATCACACTCTGTTTTGCTTGGCTTGTCCTTATCAGCTGCTTTTCTCCTCTGCTCACATTCCAAGCCTCTCAGAGAGAAATCCTTTGCAGCTCTGCTTTGTCTCCGTTCAAACTCCAACCTGTTTTCTCTGCAAAAACACAACTTTACACAACACACACTTTATCTATACAGGTACTACAAAACCCATCAGGCTGCTGAACCAGCTGGGCCCATAACCCTGTCAACAGACTATACTACTGAATGGGCAGTTACATATAATATATAATTAAATATGTTTGCCACTGAGCAGTGCAGCAGTAACATAGATAAAATGTCAGTATTGATATAAAGGGTTGCAGAGTTAGGCTAACAGATAGACAATGACAATGAATAGAGTAAAAACTCATATATTCATATATACAGCAAAATATACACAGCATAACAAGCAAGCATTATATCAAACAGACAAACAGAGTGGGGGGTAAACTGTTCTCACCATAACAGTCCCCCAAATACAAATAGCAAGCTAGTGCTATTTATACAAATCAGCACTCATAAGATCTGATGCAATCTCTAATTAACAATCTGATGCAATCTGATCTAACCATTACAAATCATGATGTTACAATCAGTTCCACCTGCACTTCATCACTTAACATGCCTGTGATTACTTATCTCTAACACTTGTGGATTAACATCATGACACAGCAGAATCTAACTGCCTCCATTTTACAATTCTCTTTACACATTCTGTTAAATATACATAACATATGTTTTATCAACTTTTACATATCTTGACAGTTTCCTGAGCAGTTTGCATGCATACAAAATTTTCTCACACTTGAGACTGCTGAGCTGATTGGTTTCAGGTGTTTCACCCCCACAGTAGCTATACTGTCATCTATATGGCAGTGCAAAATTGTCTGTTAAGGTAGGTTGAAACCTTTACTTTGACCCCAAAAGGTAGAAGACCTTTAGCGCAACCAGCCAAGAAGTGTTGTAAACAGTATACTGCAATATAGTAATAAATGTATTATAATATATAAAAATAAATCATTGTTCTCTTCTGTGCCATAGAGTTTAGTTATTTTTTCCATTTGCAAATTAGAAATGTTCTACCACTGCCAGTTTCTGCTTATGCAAAATATTATGAAGAACAAAATATTAGGACAAGTGTGTTTGTCTCTTATCCTATTTTCTTTCTGAGTTGTATCCTCAATGCAAGCTTTTAGTTTTGTTGTCGTTTTTGGTTTATGGGTTTTTTTTCAGGTGGCAGAATGAACGCGGCATGAATGCTAAGATGAGATCAACTGCATTAACAAAATATAGTGGTAGTATGTAGAAATTGTGTGTTCATTTTGCATTTTAAAAGTACAGGTTTAAAATATTTTCTTATGAGAGATGCCACATTATGGAAAGCTATTCTTTACAAAAATAATGAAACAGAGAAAGGAAAAGAAGAGAAGAGGCAGTTCAAATGGATCAGTGGTGAAAGCATTTCCATTTTGATTTTCTTACAGAGGATTGTTCATTGCCATAACAGATAGGGGTCATGTTAGATCAATTGTGGACAACTGGCCAGAAAATGATGTAAAGGTACTACATCAATATATTTGACTTAGAATTGTCTCTCTCTGTGTGTATTTATGTTTCACTTAATGCCATCTTAACTCCTTCATGCAAGCTGGGATTTTCCCCCTGTAAAGACCACTCATGCTTTGTCTAATCTTCACCCTTACCTACTCTTGTGGCTGTTCCAATTACAGTAATACTTTGGTTTAAGAATCATTTGTTTTAAGAGTGTTTTGCAAAACAAGCAAATATTTCTTCTCAATTTTGCCTTGATCAATAAGCAATGTCTTGATATACAAGCACTGGAGCAGGTCACATGATCACAAGTGAGTCAGTGGTGGCTGTCTCTCCCTCCCTTGCCCTGCTGGATTGTGGGTGATTATGTGGAATGTTCCATTTTAGGCAGCCTCCAAAGCAGAGGGAGGAGAGAGGAATAGAGGTATCCAATACACCAGCCAGGAACATGTTCAAAGAGGAGTACAGTTTAGGGTTTTATTTTTCTTTATATTTATATTTTTATTTAATTTGTTTCAATGTTCTTTCTTATTTTTTCAAACCATTTCCAGACATGGTGCAGTTAGTGAAGTGTGTATAGGGCTAGAGATTGCACTTTATTATTGTCACATCAAAAACACAAGAGTATAATCCAGTTGTTAGTCAAAAGTAGAGCAGATTCCGCAGTCAGGTACCTAAATCATGGTGTGGATGTGGACATCTAGCCAACATAGTTTGTGTGTTTTGGCATTTTGTGTCTACAGTATGTGGTCTATGGGACCCCAGAATGAATAATCTGAGTTTCCATTATTTTTATGGGGAACTTTGTTTTGATATAAGAATATTTTAGTTTACAAGCATGTTTCCAGATTGAATTATGCTCGTATTACTGTATTATTGTACAGGTACCTCCAATTTCCAATTGTGAAAGTTAGGGCTTTCAGAAAAGAGGTAGCACTGTACACTTTTTATGGAATATATAGTGTTTGTTTAGAGCAGTGGTTCCCAAACTTGGGTCCCCAGATGTTCTTGGACTACAACTCCCAGAAATCCTGGCCAGCACAGGTCATGGTGAAGGCTTCTGTGAGTTTTACTCCAAGAACATCTGGGGACCCAAAGTTAAGAACTGCTAGTCTAGACAAACACATTATCTCTGTGTTTCCCTACCTCTTATTTTAGCAGAGCTCTTTAAAATGATTTATCCTACCCTTTCTGAGCATTTCTGCAAATGTGAAGACAGTGAATATGAAGAGTAAATATTAGTACCAGCTCCCCTGACTCATATCCAGGACACAACTGTATATCTGAGAAATAGATAATGCAACACAGGGTTAACAAAGAGCAAATCTATTTTACCAGCTTTTCAGCAGATTCTGATATACAGTACAGTGTTTCCTCGTAAAATGAATTTAATTGGTTCCAGGGGTCCATTCGTTTTATGAAAAATTCGTCTTGAGAGGCAGGGTTTCCCATAGGAATGCATTGAAAACCAATTACCCAGTGGACCCTTGTATAACAAACAGTTTAACAGAAAATCTGCTTAAAGGGAACAATTTCTGGAGATAGGGGAAATCGCTTAACCGAATCGCCTATGGGGCGAATCCATACAACAGAAAAACGGTCACGATTAGGGATTAAAACATTTTCAATGCACTCGTATGGTAAATTTGTACTGTACAAAGGAAAATTTGCTTAATAGAACTTCATTTGGAACGAATTAATTCCTTTATACAAGGTACTGCTTGTACGTTGGTTTTCAATGCATTTCTATGGGACGACTGTCCCAAACCCCCTCAATCAACTGGGAGCTTTCCATTGCCATTTGATTGAAGGGGTTTACCCCAAACCCAGCAGAGGGGGAAATCTTTCCCCTGCATTGATGGGTTGGGGCAGGGGGAAAACTTTTCCCCTTATGTTGGCTGCCCCAACCCGGGAGGGGGAAGCGAGCAAGAAGTGACTCACATGCTCGCCCCCTTCCTGCGTTGGGGCAGCAACCCCTCCTTCAAGAACGGATTACAGTGGTCCTCCGCCCTTTTGCGGTTCATATACTACGCTCTCGCTATATCGCGGGACCACAGTATATGAAAAAAGGCCCCCTGTTTCAGGCCTCCCTTACACCAGGACTGGCGCTGCCCCAAACAGGCCTGCGAGGGCCTTCCTGGGCCATCTGGAGGCCCAGAAGGGCCTCCCTGTGAACAGGAAGTGAATTCTGGTTCGCAGGGAGGCTCTTTTGGGGCCCCCAGAAGGCTCAGAAAGGCCCTCGCAGGCCCATTTGGGGCAGCACTGGGCTGGGGGTAAGTACAAGAGCCTCCAGCTAGACCTGGGCCGACCTGCATCCCCATATCGCTGATTTTCAATTATCACGGGCGGGTCTGGGTCCCTAACCCCCATAATAGGCTGGGGAATCACTGTAATTGGTTTTCAATGCATTCCTTTGGGAAACTGTGCCTCTTAAGAGGAATTCTTCATAAAACGAATGGACCCCTAGGAGGTACCACTGTACTGGTTTTGAAATAGGTACCAACAAGACCACATTATAATTATAATTCACAACCACTCAAAAGAGACCCATACTCAGTTCTGAGAGCACTTACCATAATCAACACATACAGGTCTTGCTCATTTAACTCACAGCTCTATCTTAACTCACTCTCACAAAACCTTTTATGCAAAAGAGAATTTATCCAGCTCAGAACAACATATACCCATCAGTGCACAATTCCATTGATACATATTATTTGAGAGACGAATATACGATGTAAAATTGCCAAATCCATGGCCAGATAACATATGAAGCCGACCTGAGTTATTTAGGAAAAGAATTGCTTCTTTGCCCTAAATGCCATAGAAGAGATTGAACATTATTTCCTACTTGAAGCAAGAGGTCATGTAAAGGAGCGCCTTGGCTATGTTGGTCAAGGCTTATAGGACTTGCAGTCCAGTTTCTGGAAAGCCACATGCTGTTCAGTATCAAAGCTCTCTTATAATCCTAGTCTAATATATGTGTTGCCTCCGATGAAGTTAAATCTCTGCCTCTCCTTTCAAGGCTGTCGTCGTCACCGATGGAGAACGGATCTTGGGTCTTGGGGATCTGGGTGTGTACGGAATGGGGATCCCTGTTGGCAAGCTCTGTTTATATACGGCATGTGCTGGAATAAATCCCGATAAGTGCCTCCCTGTCTGTATTGATGTTGGCACTGACAATCAGGTGAGTTGCAGTTTTACCCTGCCCAAGTACAACTTGACGTTCAGTTGTCTCCTGAAATCCCTTGGGTGAGTTGAGGCTTGGTCTGATTTTGTCCTCCAACAGTTGCACTCATCTGGGTTGAGCGGTAACCGAGGCAAGATTCTTCTTGCCTGGGGAACTGAGAATACCCTAATCAAGCAAAACTGCAGAGGCAGGCAAACCCTTTGGCTTGGTTACAAAGGCCAACTCAGAATTCAAAGCTGTTATGGTTAGCCCTATGCAAATACATTATTGTTATACATTAGAAAGGCATTGAAGACCTTGCTCTTTAGGGAATGTCTTGGGTAGTCTTTGGGCTTCAGTGGCTTGTTTTTAGCTCATCTGTCGGCTGTTTATGATTTGTCTTGCCAGTGTTTGTTTCTGTAGTTTGGCTGCTGATGCAGCTTGCATATTTTTATTTTATTACATTTGTTTTTTATTATACTGTTACATTAATGATTATTTTATATTATTATATTTGATTTGTTGATGTATCATGTTGTATGTTTGAGCAAGGCGTTCTTGCAACATGTTGTACACCGCCCTGAGTTCCTTCGGGAAAATCGGGCAGTTAACAAATATGAAAACAAACAAACAAACAAATAAACAAATACATGTATGGACGGCATGTAAGCCCTTCTCTGAACAGATTTCTATAAAGGTCTAGAAATATGATTTCTAGAAACATCTAGAAATATTTGTGTGTGGAGCTTTCAGGTTGGAGGATGGTTCTGCAAATCTGTTTGACAAAACATAAATTGCAGAATCCAGAGGTTGAGTCATGGCAACTGGACATCTTTTTCTTGAGAGACTGAAACGTTTCACTGGTCATCCAAACAGCTTTGTCAGTCTGGAGAAGCAGCAAAACGGTTCATTTAAGAAAAAGAAGTCCAGTTGCCATGACTCAGCTTCCAGATAAACTCACCTGGATGACTGAGAATCTTCAAAGAGATGTCTGTGAAGATTCTCAGTCATCCAGGTGAGTTTATCTGGAAGTTGAGTCATGGCTACTGGACTTCTATTTCTTGAGAGACAGAAACGTTTCGCTGCTCATCTAAATAGCTTCATCAGTCCAGTAGCCATGACTCAACTTCCAGATTCACAGAGATAAATTCCAGAATTCTCGTGATCCAAGAACCTTACCTGGTCTGAATCCTTCTCCCGTGTAGCAGAGAACTCAGCTGAACATGCTGGCAAAGCCACCTTCAGAATTCTGTACTAAGCATACAAATTTGATAGGACACATGGTTTCCATGTCCCCCACCACCTCCAACACCTGAGGAGGTGCCTGGAAAGATTTTTTCTTGTTGCAGTACTTGTTTCCAGTGTCAGGGCCACTGCAAACAAAACAAGAAGAGAATTAATTTTTGAACCCGAATCCTCACCATCATTCACGTACAATATTTTTCAGTTCTTTTTTTTTTTCTTGACAACCTTGAGTGGGAGCAGAGGAGGGCAACCAGGATGGTGGAGGGTCTGGAGGAAATGTCTTATGAGGAACAGCTTAGGGAACTGGGAATGTTTATCCTTTCAAAAAGAAGGCTGAAGGGGGATATGATAGGTATGTTTAAATATTTGAAAGGATGTCATATTGAAGAGGAAACAGGTTTGTTTTCCATGGCTTCAGAGACTAGGACTTGGGGGCAATGGTTTCAAACTACAGGAAAATAGATTCCATTTGAACATTAGGAAGAACATCATGACAGTTAGAGCTGTTTGGCAGTGGAATATGCTGCCGCAGAGGGTGGTGGAGTCTCCTTCTTTGGAGGGTTTTAAGCAGAGGCTGGATGGACATATGTTGGAAATATTGTGATGGGGGTTCCTGCATGGCGGGGGGTTGGACTAGATGGCCCTTGAGGTCTCTTCCAAGTCTATGATTCTATGATTCAGAACTCAGTGCGTGCTTAATATACAGTCGGGGCTGTTTGGTGTGCTCTGCAATTGTGCATGCTTTGGGGGAATGGCACAAGACTTTGCAATGCAGTATCCTCCTACATTTCTGATCTGATGGCTTCCTTTCATTCTTGACTTCTCGTAGGCGCTTCTGCAGGATCCGTTTTACATGGGGCTCTACCAGAAGCGCGACCGTTCGGAGCTTTATGACAATCTCATTGATGAGTTCATGGAAGCCGTCGTAGGCAGGTATAAATCCCGAAAGGAGGGTGCCCCACTCAGAGCGTGCCAGGAGTGTCTACAGATTGGAGCAGGGATGCTTCGTGTGGGTGACTGAACAAGGCTGAATGGAGGAACATGCTGAGCTCAAAAGTAATGCAACAGTGCTAGCCAGGCAGGACACCTGGGAGTTCCAACCCCGAGGGAGGCCTGGAAAGTTGTAACAAGGAGTAGGGCCTTCTCAGTGGTTGCTCCCCAGTTATGGAACCATCTACCCCTGAAATTCGGCTGGCACCCTCGCTTCAAA